>OZ023332.1:38181831-38814331 GCA_964007535.1 Brachyptera risi
GAAATGATGAAGAAAACGCATTCAAAACGTATTTTCACTTCGAACAAAGCCAATTAAATCTATATCAACAAGTGTCATCAATTAAATTAAAACGTTTGAAATCAGTTATGAATGAACAGGTAGGCCGTGATATAATTGATTCCGGTAGGGTTCTTAAACGTTTGAAGTGATCCAATATCTGTAGATGTTGACTGAGCTGACAAATTATATTTCATTGTACAATTCTATACTTCTGAGCTCATCTCACAACGCGAATCACGCGTTCCCCTAGTCATACAAAACAAGCTCGACGATAAAAAGAAATAGGATATACATTTTACTTATTCGCGAATAAGGAAAATGTATAACATATTTGTTTATATCGCCGAGACGTCGAGCTCAGAGTACGAAGACGTCACACATCCTGGTGACAGCTAATAAACTCATTCCGAACTACATTCAAAATGTTTACTTATAATCTTGAGAAGTCACGGATTAGTATTGAGAGTTATTTACTGTGTTTTCAAGTTTGTCATTTATAGAGGGCTTAACAACGCACTCTAATGATGATAACTAAATCTTTTGATCAACAATATAACTGATTTTTTATTCCTTCACCTATAAGAAACACAACCATTTTTTGTATACGATGTTCATCAATTTTGGTGATTTCATCAGGAATGAAGTCTTCAAAAATCCATATATATAGTATATATATATATATATATATATATATATATATATATATATATATATATATATATATATATATATAAATATATATATATATATATATATATATATATATATATATATATATATATATATATATATATGAATACATATTTATATATATATATATATATATATGTATATATATATATATATATATATATATATATATATATATATATATATATATATGTGTATTCATTTATAAATATGTATATATGTATATATGTATATATATATATATATATATATATATATATATATATATATATATATATATATATATATATATAGAGAGAGAGAGAGAGAGAGAGAGAGAGAGAGAGAGAGAGATATTTATTCATCAATATGTATATATGTATATATATATTCATATGTATATATATATATATATATATATATATATATATATATATATATATATATATATATATATATATTCATTCATTTATTGATTCATTTATTCATATTCATCATGATTCAGGAAAGAGTGAAGTCCATTCGGGAGTGAACAACGTATACAGATTAATAATCATTCCAAATTAGAAACTATTTGGACAATTGTTTTTCAACCTACAACTAGAAAGATGCAATATTTTTCATAAACCCGAATTGAATAATCACTTTAATTCTATTGTTTATGCCCAACCGTGGAATTCGTTTTTGTTCCAGAACAATTCAATAAAGATCATGAAGATGCTTGAAATTACCTTCCCATCTAACAATTTTCATTTAATAATATAATGTCTTCATGCTTCATCAAATGAGGGCGGTCGAATGAAACAAATCCATCCAATTGAAAAGCTGCTCTTATTTAAATATGTTCATTTCCATCTCTCACTCTACTTTCATTCCGATATCCTGAGCATTATTCTCGTTATACAACGATAATATAAAAGACTCGCTTGTAACTGGGACAGTTTGAATTTTCCTGGTACTGAAACCTCTTGGAACTGAGTCCTCAAAACTAGCTGTTTTGAATTAACAGCGGGACCCTGTATCAGGAATCTGTGTATCAGAGTGTCTATATATTGTAGTACTAGTTCTATTGATTTATCTCAATTCCGTATCGATCAATCTGAAATCTTGAAATGTATCATTATTTCCGTCGTATTATTAATTTTGTTTGATATACTATAATTACTAATTCGTTGATAAATCATAAATGATGGCTTACTGCCATACTCAACTGTAATGCTATTTATAAGTTATATTGTAAAATATGTAAATTGTGTACCGATTTCCTCGAAAGAGGGTTAAAGGAATAAACACTACTACCACTACTACTACTACTACTATCCTTATTTTCTTGTGGGTGGAACCGGAAGCTGAAAAACATGAAGGATCGGATCCTCGTTTGCACCACCATATAGAAATAGTAATAATTATAATCTTTTTCGTGTTCCAACAATGTCAGGTAGGCCTGGGTCATCAAGATAGGGGCAGGGGGGGGGGGTGTGGTAGTACATCATAATCAGGTCATCTCAAACAATGTCGGCTGACCAATCTTGAGGCATCATCTCTTTCTTCTACATATTTCCATATTTAGTTCTTCCGGGGCGCCTGAAAAGTGCATACTGGAAATACGGATTCTACCAAGTGTGAACGTGGGCTTGGCGTGTTCACTTAGAAAAAGGATGTGCCTATTCGAGGAAACGATAAAAAACCTGACTCAAATAACCTTAACCATAGCTTCTCTGTGCTCTAACCAATTCCCCAAAATAGTAGCTCTCACAGCATTGTTACACGCCAAGCCCACGTTCACTCTTAGTAGTATCCGTATTCCAGTATGCGTTCTTCAGGTGCCCCCGCCCATCCATATTATTCCTCGTGGTCTTCCAGCTTTTCTTTCACTTTCTGGTAATACTCTTTCGAATTATTTCCAGGGTAACCTCTCTATTTCCATCCTCGCCATGCTTTTATGCTCATACATTCCTGATAGACCTTTATCAGATTATATCAGAATTTCATATACTTTTCATAAACATAATTGATAATTATATAAAAATTACATCATAATAGTATTTCACAGAAAATTCACAGAAAAATATTTCAGAAAAATATTTAGAAGAATATTTCACAGTAAATTATGTTCACAGACAGCGTAGTTCTGGTGTTGAAGTTCATTGGTTTTAAATAATTAAAATGGGGTGGTAAGATCGACCTGGTGGTGCCCCTTCCAAACGTTCTCATCTTTCATCCATGGCCTTGATTGAAGAACAATGGCTTTCTATCAAGTTTCGATGTTGATGAAAATAATCCATTTTTGTCACTGTTCCATCCAATGTAATACGACCACTCTGCAGTCTCGGAAGTTTTCTTGACAGTTCGTTTATCTACTTGACTCATACGCTCATCTATGAGAAAGCGATCACACTCTACCGTCCGTTCATATATAATTCATTGACACGATTCCCGCTGTGTTTCTCTTGATGGTGCGTTCCTATTGAGCGATGTTAATTCGAGGATCAACAAACAAAAATCGTGCAAAAAGCTATGAAATCTGACACAATTTGTATCTCAGGAAACATACCGGACTTTCGTTTTTGTGATGCATCTTACTAATATAGCTTCACCCACTAGAGAACCAATGATTATGGTTTTACAAAGTGAAAATCGTCAGATCTCACAAAAAATAGTTCCTTGATCGTATCATGATTTTTTTATATATAGGCTTATCTACAGAATACATATGTTATGAGTACCTTTATACATCCATTTTTTCATAGATGGGCTACCATTCATATCAATATATATATATATATATATATATATATATATATATATATATATATATATATATATATATATATATATATATATATATATATATATATATATATACATAAATATATATATATATATATATATATATATATATATATATATATATATATATATATATATATATATTCATTTATTTATTTCAGCTTTCGTCCAAGAAGTAGGCCTATAGAAAATGTTCTCCCCCAATACCTAGCTACGTACATACATCAGGCCTAAGCAAACTACCACTCGTGTATTCCCATAAATATTTCCCCAAATAAACTCACCCTGTTCTACAGTCCCTTTTTTAACATTTTCATTCATCTCTGCCCGTGTTTCCTCCCCTAGCCCGCACGGCCTCATTTGCTCCCCCCTCCCCTCCCCCCCCCCCCTCCCCCGTCCCGTCCGCCCCAACATCTGACAGTCTTGTATTGCCACCCCTCCCTCGAGATACTACCAGTTTGTTGCGATGATGTGCGATGATTAATGAGACCGACCATAGAATCAACATGGGGACTTGAACCCCACCCAACAGCCCCCCCCCCCCCGCCCATCCCCACATAACAGTCAGTTTATGAATACTAGAACAAGGAACAATAATTCAAACACGTGATTGCCGTGGAACAATGGTTCGATGGAATCGTGGAAAACTGGATGGAAACTCGTAGTCGCATGTGGTGGAAAATGAAATTGGAAACTTTCGAACTTATATCTGAAGTAGTGGAAGTTTCCACTAGAATTGAGCTGTTGGAAAGTAAATCGTTTAGTTTATTCGATATTTCGTCGGCTATTCGAGTATATGATTTTCTTAATAGTAATTGATAATAGATATGAAGTAGGACCTAACCTGATTGAACGTGTATACATCACGTTTTTCTCGAAGATATTTCAATTAAAATCAGATATTATAGAGAATAGGAGAAAAAAGAAGATTTGAGAGGACGAATTGGAAAAAGAGATGAAGATAATTAGGATCGAGGATGTCTTCTCCCCAATGCAGATGTTTGAGTTGTGCGTCAAATCCCCCAACTTGTTCGTTTGTCATTTTACAACTTATTGAATGAGTTGCATTGAAATGACGGGGATCAAATTTTCAATTTTTTCAAAAAAAAAGTCGTACCGATTTTGCCCCGAAAAATATATGTATCTATTCTGGTATGACAGTGATGTCCAGACTATTCAGAGTGTGCTGATACCTTTTTTAAATGTTGATTGCTTATTTTGTCCCACACGTAAACCACTCACAACAACAGCAAACATATTAAAACAAACTCTATTTTTTTCAAGTGTAAAGTGAAATGGAAATCGTTGCTATATACGCACATCTGATAAACTATATTCCATACGTTTGAGAGGCCGCAGGCGCTCTACACAGGCTCGTTGTTCGCTCGCTTCAGACTCGAGTTTAACATGCATCGTATGCTAGGCGCAACCCGTAGACTAGCCCGCCGAATTCATATTCATATGAACGCCGTCAATTTCCTAGCTCACACTTTTGATATATTTCACATTTTTTTCGTTATTGAAAAATATTTATCCAGGTTTTTGCCAACACGTAATTTCCTTATTTTCAATTTGAAAATTTTGAAAAATTACAAGTTTTTTGTTCAAAAATCTGTAAGTGCGATGACCTCCGTTTTTTGATTCAACAGAATACAAACAAAATCATACAGATATCTCAAAAATTAAGGCCATGAGAGTTTGCAGCGTGAAATATGAGCGCCTCTTCTCATTACCCAAATGTTGTACAAAATACCAGAAGATAGCAAAATTGTGCCAGTAAAAAAAAGTTCTGGTAGAACAAATGAACAATTGCAAGTCATATTTCCCACCCTTATTTACGACCGTTGAATTTGACCCTATTCTTCACGAATCGCGCCCTCTATGTTGTGACTTCAAGCCATTAAGAAATGTGAATTACTCTTCAGGGACAATATCGATGTACTACTACTGTATCTAGTGCACTAAATGATACCCTCCCACGTTTATATATTACATGCTGGGAGTAATTATGATTTATATCTCTGACTAGGTTCAATTCCCGCGAGGTGCAACTACCAGCACAGGCCGCTAGATACTGCTGAAAGCACTCCAGTCAGCCTAGTATAAGCATAGAGAAAAACGCCGTAGTTGTATAGATATAGTTGATAGTATAGATAGAGTTAGAGAGAGAGAGAGAGAGAGAGAGAGAGAGAGAGAGAGAGAAGTTTACCAGAAGCACTGCAGCCAAAACGTGTGCCAACACACAGACTATATTCATTCATTTATTCATGTGAACATGTGTTTAACGACGCACGGCAATGATGACCAGCATACAACGGAGTCGGCACTGAATATATATATATATATATATATATATATATATATATATATATATATATATATATATATATAAATATATATATATATATATATATATATATATATATATATATATATATATATATATATATATATGTATATATATTGGGTTTAACGACGCACTGTAATGATGACTAAGATATATTGGCGTCAGATGGATGATTAATGAGATGATGGGATGGTGAGATGATGGTTTTTGTGGGTGATGGAAAGGATAGTAGGAAGAAATTGCGGTCGTGGCCTATATTGTAGGAACCATCCCGCCATTAGCCTAGACTACAGAGGGAAACCACGAAAAAACCCTGTGAAGATGGATGGTAGTGGGGATCGAACCGGGTTCGACATGCCCACTACCTCCCGGGTCACATGGAGCAAGTGCGTCAACCACTCAGTTACCTGTGCCGGTAATATTTATATATATATATATATATATATATATATATATATATATATATATATATATATATATATATATATATATATAGTATGATGATAATGGAATGATGGAATGAAAAAAAAATGAGACAAAGTCACAAGGTGCAAATGGCAAACGGAGAGCAAGGAATTTTAACTAAAAAAAAACAAGACTGTTATGACGAAATTATTTCTTTACCCCACATTATTCCTGAATTCTTTGATCCAATCAAAATCACACGATCCAAAACCCGTCTTTTTCCACATTTTCACTTTCTCTTCAATAAGTACAGCTAGACCACACAATACACTAAACATTATTCCTCACTACTATCACTCGATAACTACGTCATTCGGGGCGTTTTTTATCATTACATTTTCAACTCGTTTAGGCAATATGTTTTGATTATCGAATCAAGTATACGCCGTGGTGTGATACCCCTTAAGAGCCCCGCTGTTTTGGGCAGTAGCGAGCCGTGACGAAAAGCCATGTGGCGCGACGTAAACAAAGAAATGTTCGTGCGCAGTCGTTCGACGCAGCTCGCCAGGGTGTCGATATTGAATCAAAACAAGGACAATTCTTTCTTCCACCCTCATACAATCGTAGAAGTACTCACACATACACGGTTCTTGATTGGATTAATAAAAACACACATTCGTGACCTCTTGACCTATTGGAGTGACCGGAAATTTTCTAACGGAACTATACGACGGCGTCATCCCAGGTGGGAAAGTTGTCAAAGTAGCTATTCGTGATTAAAAGCTAACCAGGCGGCAGCACTGTCGAAGTGGGCGAATGGCCGTCCGGAGGCAGTTAGGGCTAGATGTCATGTTGTTGTGTGCTTAAACACATTATATTTGTAATTAATATTGTAATTTTAATAATTGATAATTTTAGTGATTTTAATTTTGTATTTAATATTGTGATTACACATGAATTAATTTGTATATAATTTGAAAGTATCTGCCTCCGCCCAGTTCTCTAGAACGTCACCAGGTGTCAGCACTTTGGTTTTTAGATTGGTTTTAGTTCAGATTGAAATAGTTTAGGATGTTTGTTTGATTGGGTTAGTTAGTTGAGGTTAGTTTGGGTTAGGTCAGGTCGACTAATTCAGTCAGATTGGCTTTATTCAGGTCAGTTTAGGCTGCTCACAAGGACATCAACAACAACAACAACGTCCGCATGTGGTGACATAGATCGATGGTCCGATGAAAAGTTGTCAAAAGTTGCCGCCTGATATTTGTTTCAAATTAAGAATTGATATACTTGTATCCAAGTACGTTGAAAGTCGTCTATAACATTGTTACAACTTTAAGCAATGAATACTTTTGAAAGAGCATGCAGTTTTGTTCAATATCGTAAACTGTTTCCTGGAAAATCATAATGTCCTGATAATATCATCTTTTGTTGTCAGACGGACTACTTCTCTCGTGAATATGAGTATGAAACGATTATATCAGGAACCGTCGGATATAATACTTTTGGTGTAGCAATCCCCTTAAAAGGCTGCAAGCGCTCGTATTTCACGCCGCAAACTCTCACGGCCGTAATTTTTTAGATATCATTATGAGTGTTTTTGCATTATGTTAGTAATTGAAAAACGAAGGTTACCGCAAACACAGAATTTCGAATCAAACATTTGTGATTTTTCAAATTCTTCAAATGGAAAATGGAAAAATTTCCAATTTACGAAAACCTAGATACATATTTTTTAATACCGAAAAAAAACATAGGATGTGAAATATATCAGAAGTATGAGCTGGGGAATTAACGGTGTTTATGTGAATCTGAGTTCGGCGGGCTAGTCTACGGGTGGCGCCCAGCACACGATGCATGTTAAACTAGAGTCTGACGCGAGCAAACAACGAGCCCGTACGTCTAAGAAAATAAATATATCTATAACAGTAACTGTTCAGTACTTTTTGAATGGTGTTTCGAGCCTATTGCTGTATGAATACGTAACTCATGCTGAATCTCATACAGACTCTCTCCGGAGCTAAGAAATCTGAGGGTGAACTCTTGAGCCTTTCAGTTTTACATGACGAATAAAGTTCGAATTATATTGTGAATCGAATTGTTGTAATCTTTTACGTTTTCTTCATCGAGTAGTGTTTTTATTTTTTTTTATTTGTGCGAGGTGTGTTCTACAAAAGAGACTTCAAAGTAGAGATAGGAAATGCTGCGCGGGAAAATTATGTGAATACTTGTATTTGCTTTTCTGTTTTCATCCATGAAAATGTTATGTAGTATTGAATTTCAGTCATATACCTTCAATGTAAATTACAGTGAATTAAGTGCTTTATAGCTATATAATATAGTACTACTGTAATTTGTACAAAGGTATAATAGCAGATTATTTTAGTCCAGTTGGTTGCACAGCTCTGGAACGCTGTTTCCTATCCACCGGTTGGATAGCCATAATCCAAGCTCGCGCGAAGGGTTATGTTCATATCACCATTGTACATATGCATCTAAAATTTCCAGTGACTGATCCAATTATCTGCATGATTTATATATTATTGATTTGAACTGATTGAATGATTCAAATGATTTGAAGCTTGTGAACGGATGGATGTAATGTATTTTTGGGAAAAATGCAGTTCGAATTGATCGTCCTGGAAAAAGAATAGCATGAATTGCCATTGTTCATAGTTTGGTTTCGGTTCATTCAGATCATTTGAGATGAACCATATAGGTATATAGGTTTATATAGGCCTAAAGCTGGATTTCCATGCACGCGATTCTCATATCGCGCGATACCATGTCGCGCGTCATGACGGCTCAAAGTCGCGAGGCGGCAGACCACTGACCAATCAGGGACAAGTCGCGAATCGCTTCACGAAAGTTGAGGTTTGTTCATCATTCGAGCGCGCCGCCATGACGCGCGACATGGTATCGCGCGTCATGGAAATCCAGCATTAGACTTATAAGCAGAGCATTTTTGAAACGGAACATCTTCAAGGGTTGAGCAAACTCAAAGCTATACGGTGTATCGAGTTGGATATGACATAACATACATGAACATCAGGATTCATTAGGGAAAATTATCTCATCTGATCTGTGGAGTGAAAACAAAAGAAAACAGAATGAAACAAAAAAACTAACAAAAAACTAAGGAACAACAAAAACATGTTCGTTTTTTTCGATTAGACCTCTACGGTAAAAAAAAATTGCAGATTCATCCGGTAATGCTATTGAAACTCGTGTCCATTGATGTCTTACAGGCCCACAATCGTTTTAAAACAATTCATTCAAGTTATTTTCGTTTTTGCATTTGGGAAAGATCGAAACAGTTATCCAGTGCGTTCCTGTTTGGAATTATACCTCGTATAACTTTAACTGAAACTTATGTCCATCTTTTAGCTTCGGAGCTTTGAATGAATACGAAAAGTATTTGGCAAACATCGATTATTAAAATAATATTCGAATAATATCAAAACATACTTGATCACATTCAAAAGTGTATTTTATATCATCACAACACTATTCAACCAAATTCATCTCACTATTTCAAACTAAATCACGAAGGATCGAAATCAATCAATTACTAGAAAAATCCAACATCTGCATGAAAATTTGTTGTTGATTTATAATGTGCCTACTAATATATTTATTCGAATGTTCAACCCTAACCCTCTCTATTTCTCTATTGAGACTCAACGAATTGTATGAATATGTGGGGACTTGTTTGCTCCCCCCCCCCCCCCCGCCCCCCCACCCATTTCCACCCCTTGCAATTTCACTGAATGCACTGACTCTCTGTGCAGCCCTCCCGCTGTGTCATTACGGGATTCATGCTACGGTGTTTTCGACCCCCCCCCCTCCCCCCCTCCCATCAGAACCTATAGTGTATTATAGAACTGCAGGTGCCCCTAGACCCACCCCTCACCCCGTGAACATTGTGAAAGTGCAGTCAGTCAGTGAATATACTGTCAATATATTAATAGAAAGATTTCTCAAACCCTCGACTTTAGCTTGCTGGCTTTTCAATGGTATTATGAAATACATCACGGATCTGTTATTAGCACATCTGTGAAAGTTTAGCACGTAAACTGTGACGTAGGCGATAATGGATGACAGAGGAAGGTGTATGTATATGTTGGCATGTATGTATGTTGTATGTTACAGTAGGGGTGAAATGTGGACTCCGAACCACCATCATCTGTTTCACTGTTGTGTCTATCCGTTGATGACGGATTATATATTTACCTTCACCGTAATGAGTTGGGATGCCCCGAGGGGTTAACAACTCTTGAAATTTGGTGTACACTTGTCATGAAATATTTCTGTAATCCCTTGAAATATCCTTGAAATTTTCTTGAAATTTTCTTGAAATCCCTTGAAATCTGAAATCAGGTGTACACCAAATTTACTATTTGTTTACTCCTCGCGATACCCTTTTGGTCAACTCGTTCTTCTTCTTCTTCTCCTATACATCTTCTTATATTTCATTTTCATTTTTAATTTATCTCTAGTACTCAATACCAAACACTGTTACATGACTGGAATTGAATTTATTATGTGTTAATTAAATTGGATCTCACCGTAATTCAAGAAACACAATATCTTTATTTACTTCATTTTTAATTTTTCTTTTTCAGTGTTAATCTATGTATACCAAAGGTGTGTGTAATAATATTTACCATGTGAAAAATGAAAACTTCACATTTCTTGATACTGTAATTCCTTATGTATTATGTATAGAATAAAATTATTTTTGAATTGAATTGAATTGTTCTTCTTCTTTTAATAATCATCAGCGATTGGCGCAATTCTGTCTGAAATTATTTGGTATTCTCAAGAAGATTAAAATATAGCCCCTAAGTATGAAATATTATGAATTTGGCCCACATGATTGATAAGGGTTATTTGAAACTGTGTGTAAGCCTACGCAATTTTAATACTGGTACTGTGATCAAATATAGAGATAATTTCAGTTCCTGAAAAGAAATATTAAAATCCTTTTTTTATGTGTCGATATTTATATTAGGGCCCATCTTCTGTGATATGTTTCAAAATGTCAAATGTGATAGAAGGAAAATGAATAGAATTATATTAAAATGGAACGCAAGAAAATATCATTACAAATATTAACATATGTAACATATAATAACAATTATTAACTTATTAATCAGTAGGCCTAAGTCATCCAGGGTTAATAGTTTCTTCAAAGTTGGCTGCCATTGACCGGAAGGTTTGTTTTCGAGCCTTCGTGACACTACAATTCTACTCATATTTAAAAAATTGGCATTTTTTTAAATTTCATAAAGGGGCGCTAAATTAGGCTCAGCCTAGATTCTCAAGTCCGGACCTGGCCATGATAACACGTTAGGCATAGACTGAGCTATTAGTAACACGCCCATATCACAATTGACTGGAGGGAAAAATCAATCACATCCTTGTCTTATGAATAAATTGATGTGATAGGTTACTAGGAAAACGCCATATATGCGTTGTTGGATGAGCGGATAGTAATAGTATGTCGCCTTTTTTGCCAAACTTTTGCCTACATTCGCCAATTGGGTGACATTTAAGTAAGAAATTGGTAAAAACTGCTTCGAGTGGTACCAATAAATTTAGCACATTTTATAGTTTTTCTTCAAAATGACTCACCCGATCAAGCTGAAAGTTCTCATAAATGTGTATCAAAATGTAACTCAACTTCACGCAGAATTTCATTTTTTGGGGAAAATAAAAATATTTTCTTTTTTTCCGCTGTGTTATTCTAGCGGGTATTTTTGAAATTTCTAAAATTCATAAAAAAAAGTTACCATCCGATAATGACACAAAACTGTCAAGATCTGAGTTAGATGAGGAAGCCTAATGAAAAAAAGTTTCAAGATGATAGCTGTAGCCGTTTGACCTGTGGAGAACCGACAAAAAAACATAAAAAAAAACACAAAAACGAACACCAATTTTTTCAAGTATGTCAAATTGATACCTCGCTAAAGCTCGTCTAATAAAATTGAAAGCACCAAAAACTGAAAAAAGAAGGACGAATCTAGAGAAATAAACACTCGATTATTATCGATATTAAATTAACCATGACTCAGTCAAATAACGTACTGCTTTATGAAACCAGACAGACAAGTCGGGCGTGGGTGCTTTTGATGTTTTTTTTCAACATAATTTACATCACATCCACTCATTCTAACCCCCCAAATAACCCAGCTGTTGGTGGGGTCGTTGATCAAACAATCATTATCTCATTCAATATAACATAACATAATATATATATTTTTTTTTAATAACATCGAAACTTGATACAAAATCATTCTTCCCCAATTAGGGCTATGGATGAAAGATAGGATCGTTTGGACGGGGCACCACAAGGCCGATCTTACCACCCCATTTTGATTATTTAAGACCAATGATCTTCAACACCAGGACTATTATATTATATATATATATATATATATATATATATATATATATATATATATATATATATATATATATATATATATATATATTATATATTATTGTATTATATATAATATAATATAATATAATATGATTAAAAAAGGATCGTTATTCACCGTGGATACAGTTACACGAAATTTCGATGCTCTTGTGCGTGAGTGCTGCATCATGTATATAATAAAAATGTAAAAAACCTATACGTATCTCTATTATGTGTGAGCTCGGAAACCTTGAAGTCGGATAAGTGATTATTCCATCTCATCTTGTCTGCACTCAGCTCTGAGCTGCTCACAGCTTATCGCTACCCCTGATGTTGTCATGCCTTGGTGGGGGGGGGAGAGGGGAGGGGGGGGGGTGCAGCGGGTAGCGTCGGGAGGTGGGGTGCAGTAATAGCGTCACTAAGTGGATAATCGTCTCGATGTCGCAGGGTTTAGTACCCACGGGGCAAACCCTTGGTGGTAATGAAATTAGGTGGGGACCTCTGAGCCCCCCCCACCCCTCCTACCCCACCCCCCCATCCATCCACCTTGCAACATCTAAAACAACTCTACGTATAACACATACACACACTCACACACACTCTTGAGCGTAGTCATGCATGTACTCTTCTATATTATTATTCACACCTGATGCTCGGAGATGTTATATAGGATGATGGCATGATTGTAAGTTACCATAGCAACTATAGAAACACGATTTGGGGGTTGGCTATTATAAAAACCGTTATGTGAAATCATTTTCACTTGAGAGAAACCCATAGTTATGTGGAAATATTATCAGGGACACTTTAAACGAATGTGGTTTTCTCTGCTTCAAGATGGACTGTAAAAAACCTGATCCACAATATTATCAAGCACTGTTGATGAATTGACGTTATATTTGAGAGAATAGGTATTAGTTCATCTACTTTATTAGTCAGCTAATTAGTCACTTCAATGGTTACTTCCCTAACTACAATTTAGTATTTGAAAAATAAATCATTCAAAGACTGGAGATATCTCATTTTTCGTTTATTTTGTATGAACTCGGCACCTCCACCGATATATTTGAACATTGAAACTGCATGTTGAGGTTATTTCTTGATAATGGATAACATTACGAGTTGAAGATAAAAACACAAGTTTTTAATCGAAGAGTATAAAGTATATTGTATGACTAGGTCTAGACAATATTTATTGATAAATTGTATATTCAATCGTTTTGGTACTTCATTGGTGACTTCAATGGTTACTTCTGGTACTTCAATTTGGTATTTGAAAACAAAACATTCAAAGACTCTGAAGATATCATGTTTCGTTTATTTTTTTATGAACTCGGCACCTCCACCAATTTATTTGAACATTGAAACTGCCAGGACCGGGACCCCTATTCCTGAAATAAATGAGATGTGAGAAAAATAAAAGTGAGTGAGAAAACGATTATCTCACTTAAAATGGCCGATTTACCATTAACAATCGGCCATTTTAAGTGAGATAATCGTTTTCTCACTCATTTTTATTCCTCTCACATCTCATTTATCTCAGGAATAGGGGTCCTGCTGAGGATATTTCTTGATGAGGAATACACAAGTTTTTAATCGAGGAGTATAAGTATTGTATGACAATGGGTCAAGACAATATTAATTGAGAAATTGTATATTCAATAATTTATATAATTCAAGATCAAGATACTAATGAGGCGGCTCTTACTTCCTAATTTATACAGCTTATAAGACCTATTAGGTGAAATAAACTTTATTCATTTCGGTTCAAACGTGTGAAAATGAATATTCGATCACACATATTCGAAAAAGTTTCCTTGTTCTACAATCCAGACGAGGGAGTCAATCAACTTCACACATTCTATATTAATTGTAACCACACAACAGAACTTGAAAGTGCCCGGGCAAATTCAAACCATTCTTGACGAAAATGTATTTTGCAATTATAAAATGACGAAAAAAAACATAAGAATTTATTCGGATATAACATTTCTTTTTTGTATGCCTATATGACTAAATGTCGATATTAGTGATGTCTTCGGGTTACAGATTCACCCCCCGAAACTTGAAACTAAACTAACGGAATTAAATTGAAAAATGAAAAATGAAAACTAATATTTCTCTAAATCCACTCCCATGCACTCCTATTTGATAATCCTGATTATGATTCCAAACAATTATTTCGGGGGATAAATCATCGATATTCTTCATAAACTTAAGCCGTTTATCTTCTTCGATCCTTCTCTGTCTCGACCGATCCTCTCCATCCAAATCTCATTTTCTTCTATTTATTATTCATTTATTCATATTCATGCATTTGTTGTTATAATGCCATTCAAGTGTGCATTCCACTCCATCTAATTACAGTCAATCTAATAACTGTTTGACTCGGTTTCAAGCGAACTGCATTTAACTGACTCTTAACGAAGTTGTCAAACACTTTACAGCTCCTTTGTTTGGTAATCGAGCGCGCCAAGTGGCTGCAACGAGTACTAGGCTAACAGCCAGCATGTGTATCAAGTGGCAGTGAAAACAATTACTGTGTAGATCTAATAACGGATGGAGGATGAGGGTTTAGGGAATGGAAGGGCGATATGGGGTAGGTGTAGGAGAGAGGGAGAAAGAGAGAGAGAGAGAGGTGATGAACAATTATTGTATAGTATAGACAAGTTATTTAGTTACTTGAATGTATTAAGCTTTTGCTTTTGTTGACTGTTTACTTATTATGATAAAATATTACCGAGACGCTTGGTCGAGTGGCTAGCATACTGGATGAAGCGTCATTCAGGAGATCAGGGTTCGATTCCCGCCATGGGGATATCCATAAATTACGTCACAGGTTAGGGGGGAGGGGGGTCGTCAAGATTTGTGACAAGGTTTTACAAGGGAGGGAGGGGGGAGGGTAACTGTGTGACATACCATTTTTCTGTTCTGTGTATTTGGTGTCATTCTCATAGATTCCTAGAAACAGCAGATGTTTCAATCTGTACATAATGTAGCAATTATGTAGCAATCTGTACATAATTATTCATATTTGGTAATAAAAAACTATAAGACTGCCTCGAAAAGTTGAAACTACCTCGGCTCGGTTCTTGTATACTTTGAAGTGAAAGGCCTATTACAAAAACTCATGCCTGAGGCGAGGCTCGAACCCACGCTCAACTTGTTGACTTCACTTTCTAGAGCTACAATTACGCTATGGTATATGAATCGGTAGTCATTCCAATGATATACTCTTAGCTGGTGGCAGTGGCGTAAATATCAGCGGTGCAAGCAGTGCAGTGGCACAAGGGCCCACGACTAAATTTACTTTAGGGGGCCCACTGAGACTGCAGGCATAATTTGCTGAGATGACAATTTTAATTTATTGTTTCCAATCCATATGTTTATATATTGTTTTGTTTCATAAACGAGACTCAGTGCAGGTTCAATTTTATTAATTGAACCTGAGATAACAAGACGGATTCATTTTAGTGATGTTGTAGACATTTTTGCAAAGCAAAAGTGGGGCGAAAGAATTCAATTAGTAATCAATAAGTGAGTGAAATAATTCATGTGCAATAAATTGTATACAAATTCAAAGAAAATTTGAATCACATTTATAATAAAATAAATTGGAACTTTTGGAATAAATTTCACTTTTCAGGACTTCGCCAAATATGGAAAAGAGGGCCATTTATACATTTTGCCCTCCTGTCTCGTCGTGCCTTGTTACGCCACTGGCTGGTGGCCTTTAATATCTGGTACAGTTCACATTCACCTTTTATAAAAAATGTGGGCGCACAAAGCATGTAATTTATCTCTCCGTCGGGTTTAATGTGTTCTCACGCTGTCGTAAGTCGAACCCCAGTCCTCAAGGACCAACTCCTCAGAGAATCAAAACAATACGGTCTGCATTTGTAATTCAATGGCGTCGATTAAATCGCAAAAGTGATTCAAGATAGGAATGTCGAGGGAGTTGACATTATAGCGAGTCTCGGACTGCATGCACCGTAGTGTGTAGCGGGGGGAAAGGGGGGGGGGGAGTGGGTGAGGGAGGATTTCCCTTAGGTGGATAAACTCACTCTTTCCACACACATAGGCACAACCGTGACTGTAACGTTGGTACAAGTTTGACCGTGACCGTACCCATGGTACTAATATGGTGGGGGGGGGTCTGGAACCATTTGGCTGAAGGATTTTCGTATGCTCGGCCCTGCTTTTTACGCGCTTGCGCAATCTTCTTGCAGACTACTTTTTCTTTCGATTGAATTGAGTGTATAAATATGGTGTTGACTTGATGAGTTTTTTTTTTCACTAATCAAAAAACAGAACTTATCTCAAACAGAATGTATTTTAAATATACCTATTCACGCGGAAGCCTTTTAACCAAATAGTCGCCAATCCGTTCGTCAAACGAGTAAAGAATTGATCATTGAAGCTGCGGCGCAGAAGTGCATGCGCAATGATCAACTATCTCGTTTATGTTATGCTTTCTTTGAAGCTATCGTGCTCGAAGCATATATATCTTTCAATGCGAACGTTCAGGGTTCGATGCCTATCATTTACAATTTACGATTTTTATTTCAAAAATTATATATTAAGGCTCCTGGTCACGAGTCACGGAACAAGATGTTTTTTTTAGCGATCGATATTGGAGTTATAATTCATTTAATTTCCTGACATTCTCACTCTAGCTGTAGCCTGTATAGTTGTTGAGCTTCTGCGTTCTTTAGCTTCAATGATCAATTCCTCCCGCGATTGTCTCGTTGATTAATAAATGATTACATTATTGATTGCTTAACGACCGTATAAACAGCTATAGTTTATTTGGAAGTGTGAATGAGCAGGTGATAATGTATATGGGACTATAAGTGAGAGAATGTTTTTACAAGGAATCGAGCACACGCTCGACGGTGACTTCAGTTTCTAAAGCAGTGCCTCAGCTGACCGAGCTACGAAGGGTGACTCTCGTGTATAGAAGTATGTTTAGCTGCTGCTGCAATGGTGTGTGTATACACGTGCAGTCGTGACCAAGTGCAAGAATACGAAAAGAAATCGAAACGTGCACGTTTAACGACGCCATAACTTTTACGCGTCTTGTTCGATGTTATGTATACTTATCTCACTTGCGAATCTGGTCGTAAAAATCATTTTCATTTATTTACTTATTCATTTTTATTCTCGTCCGAAGTGGTTCCACATAAATTTTCTCACGAATAACAATGAGGATTCAAATAAATAAATCACGTAGACAGCCTACATTTTCCGAAATGTAACGACAATTTGAAAAGGCTATGCCAACACATAAAGTGGAACAAAAATGACATGACTTCGATTCATTCGAATCTTTATAAAATATTATCTGCTATCAAATACTCGCCATGTTTAATCCAACATGCGTGTAGCGCTTTCTAAAATTACTGTTTTTCACTACAATAGTTACAGGTGATGAGATTCGAATAGTGTGTTGAGAAGGGATGTGTAGCGAGTGTAAAAGTGGGGGTAAGTTCCATTCATATGTTGCATGATATGCTATTATGTATTTTAATTATATGTTATACTCACGTATCACTGAAGCCTACATTCATATCAAACGTAACAATGAAACTATACAAAACATTACAGCTATGTCCCTATTCGTGGAAAAGTTTATCAAACAATAATTTCTCTCGTGACTGTATATTCATACATTATTCATATGTTTTGAGAAAATCGAATAATTTCAGCATTCGAGTATATATGTATTATTCAGTGTTGGGTCAATGCGAGGTATTATTTCAAATATTAGTCGATATAGTCGCACAAGGAAGAGGTCGTTTTAACTTCAGTCGTCAGCCGATATTCACGGTGAAGTCAAGACCTGAACATGGTACGTATTGTCAATATTCAAGTATATATATTCAAATTCGAAGATACGAATTGAAAATTTCGTAATTTTCGATCAATTCGATATTTTAGAACTTCGACTCGATATATCAAACTGAAATAATCAGTATTCGATAAACTCGATACCGAAATAGTGATCGATATAAATGAGTATGATAGAAAATAAATGAAATAATATGTTACTGCTGGAAATTTCGTGAGTTGTGAGACAAAAATTGAACATTATTAGCCACGCAGAATTATACAGATTAGTGAACGTTCCATGCAACGTTCATTTGACCGACACCAACCTTTTTTATCGATTCGATATTTCTGAAATCGTTTCAAATTTGGATATTCCGATCAATATACGATATTTAAAATATCACTATCGTTCACAATTTCGAACTCGCACCACCAACTCCACTATGCAAACTCCACTATGAATATATTTGATAGACATGGATCATATAGCTAGTTTTAATGGAGTAAAAACATTATGATGATGACTATTGTATCCTTAACGACCCCACCAACGGCTAGGTTATAGGGGGGGGGGTTACGACTGAGCAGATGATTATGAAACTGTGAAGTGATGATAAGTGAGAATACATTCACAAAAACCTATACCTTATGCGGGACTCGAACCCACGCCCAACAGTGACTTGAGTTTTTGAAGCGATGCCTCAGCTGACTTAATTACTGAGGGCGGCAGGAAAATATTATACATGTGGCATACGCTTCTCTGTCTGAGAAGTTCGATATATCTAATCGAGTGAATCGATTAATCTAATCGATTAATATATCCAATCGAGAGATAATGGATCTGAAAATATAAACTCATCCTGTCATTCTGGCATAGAAACAGTTCTGTCATTCGACTTTCGAGTTATGAACATAAATATACTGTAGATATATACGAAACTGGATTATAGGTAATAGTTAACGGATTAACTTGTTATCACCATTGGTTACATATGTTATTTTCGTACCTTTAATTAATAGTTGTAGATTAGTACCCTAACTAAGATTGGTAAAACCGGGCCTTAAAATAATATAAATTACATACATTAATATAATATAATACTATCCATGTATTCACCAATACATTACGCATGTCCATTATATCTCATTGAGCACGGTTCATCTTAGTCATTTAGAATAGTTTCTGAACATCCACCACTGATTCATAGAACTAAACTTATAGTCAGTATTAAATATACTTGGATTACATTTATGTTTTTATGTAACAATTGCAGCGTTTGTCAACAGTCAAGCTACTCCTACCACGTAAGATTATTAACGTCGTAGACAAACTTATTGAAAAGAAAGTTTGGTTGGAAAAAAAGAATTGCATGTGGCTTATTTCCACAATACTTAATAACATTGGTGAGTATAGAAGTACCTATCACAGGCGCTAAATGACCTCGCTGTCGATGCGCCTTAAAACCCTAATATTCATTCATTCAAGTACCTATCAAATGATAATATTTTAGTCGTTTCAAATCAATCAGTTTCATTCTCAAGAATACCTTGAGGATAATAGTGAAAGCCCGTTTTCCATTTGGCAATTATGCCATCTTCAGGCACTGCCATTTGGATTTGCTCGTCCTATAATGTATATGCATGTGAAGATCCAGTAACGTAGAGTAAATATTTACTAGAAAGTGAATATAATGATTATTATTGAATAATCATGGTCTGTATAGCTACGATTGCTGTAATATTCGTGTTTGCATCAACGCGAACATTTTAGTCCTTCTATATAAGTCACAGCTATCGTATAAAGTTGAAGTTTATATCTCATATATATGAACGGACTGAAGAGGTTCCGGTAGTATATTTTCAGTCCATGGTATATGTTATTCATTGTGCTCTTGTTCTCTGATATGATGAAATTTGTTCCAGGTATGTGGAATGTAGAACAAACAGTATGGAACAAATATATGCGTCCAGCAAGTCGTTTCGCGATTGCGTTCATAACATTATTCTCATGTACATCCACAACAATGAATATATACGTACAATTCAAACAGAATCACGTTTTAAAAGTGTGTGAGGCACTGTATGTATTTACTCTTTCGATGATGTTGTTCTTCACTCTCATTACGTTCTATTTTCGAATGGATAAAATTTTGGGATTGATGAACGTCTTACTTGATATGCAAACTACAGAACAGCTGATCGATGGCTACCAGAAGGCAGTGAGATGGAAGAGCAAACAGCTTACAGATGGTATAGTGCTTGGAATTTTGATGGCATCTGTGTTTGCTGACACCTTCATGGTGCCCGTTTTGATATTGCCAGAACTCTATTCAAGAAGAACGTTCCTCCACAGGTAATAACAGATAAAAACCAAGGTATTTATTCCTGAATGTATACCTATGTGTGGATATCGATTTCGATTTCAGATCATTTAGTTTACAATTCGTACAAATTGAAAGGTTGGCAAAGCCTATTAATAACATTGCGAATATATATGGAACTGCATATTACACAACATGAACTCAAATCTATTTCATCTCCATGCTTACCATTTCACTGTCTTAACTAATTCTAACTAATTAACTGATAATTCAACTAATTCTTGATATAATTCTGATTATATCACTGAGCTAATTCTTCATCCTCCGTTTGAAAATCATGAGAGCTTTCGGCAACTTTTCCATCAATTCTTTCTCAAGTCTATTCCATTTTTCTCTATATCGATCAAGTAATAAATATTCTCGTACATCTGTTTCTTCATTAATTTTCACCTCACTATATTTGTTTGATCGTCTCTTCCTATGCAATTGGAAAAATTGACTTTTTTTCTAGAAATCATCACTTTATATTCTGTAACATCTTGGCAAGAGTCTCCGGTACATCTGGTTTAATGTTATTCTCGAATCAGTGTTCGAGTTTTATTCTTCTCCATTTTCCATTTCCTTCTTCTCATTCCACTGGTGACTCCTCTTGCTGTCTCACTTTGAATCCTCTATACGCTCTTTTAAATATCCCCGCCATACATATTTCGTGATCAATCATATATATCTGTGTGAAATATACATTCTCAATCATTTCCTCAGTTGTGAATGTCAAGTTTTGCAAACTAAAATTGAGGTTTCTTATTGCCCTATCATTCTTGCTTTCTCTGACATCATTGTTCAATCTTCTTGCAATATTTCTACATCTATCTCACTGTTCATTCTTATTGGATGAGCGAAGCGAAGACTCAATTTCACCATACCCGAAAAAAAAGTGCCTGTTTTTTTTGTTTTTTTTTTGTTCGCGCTCCACAGGTTGGAAAAAAATTCAAAATCAGTTTAAACTTGGCACGCACAAGTCTCCTTATCCAATTCGATACTGTATAGTTTTGAGGCGCGATCGGTTGAACTATTTCTGAGAAAACTCATTCCAAAGTTTGAAAAAATCCCATTAAAATAACCCAGAGGAAAAAATTCGTGGAAAATATTTCATCTGAGAGAATTCAAATTCTCAGGAAATTCCAATGCAACAATAATACACATTATTTCGAATTTTCATTCAAATCGGATCAGCCGTTTCGATGTCAAAAAATATATAATGTAATTTGTGTTAATTATTCAAAGCTATCAAGATACCTATTAAATCAAAGCAACAAGTGTCACCACTTGATTGTAAACGATTAGAACAAAGCCTTCTTCATTCTCATATAGATTAACAATTGAAAATAAGATGGCAGTGATGTAATGGTTTGGATCTCAAGGTGTATATATATAATAATCAATCCAAAGATAAGGTGATATGTTCCAGCTCATCCATCAACGCGGAAACACATAACGCATTTGCCTCTAACAACACACTCATTGACAAATACTTTTGATTCAGAGACACATTTGCTTATGCATCGTTTGAAAATATTATAAATAGAACTGGACCAAATACACTCCCTTGTAGTCTTCCAGAATCCAGACGTCACTTTCACAATGTATAAGATGATGCATTTCCTACACGTACTATTTGCATTCTATCTCCGAGGAATTATTGTCCTTGGATTATTCACAACGTGAGAATTTTCAGGAATAAGTCGAGTTTAATATCTTTTTGGAAACTTCCCACAAGAAACGAAGCAAAGCGTCGATCTTGAAACTTGAGATAATACATTCATTGAATATTTTCACTCTCAACATGTATTATGTGTGGTAATTATACGTGGTAGGGGTAATTTATGTTTCGAATTACCAATTGATATTCATAATTCATAAATACATTCTCCTAATCAGGGAATCGAAGAGAAAAATTTTCGATATCACTCTCACTTCCAACTTCCAGCTTTGATACATATAATTTTCGTTTCCGATTCCACTTCTTCATAAAATCCACACCTGTATCGATTTTTCTTTCGTTTCCACTTTCTAGAATCAATAATATCGATTTTGACTCGAAATCCGAATGTAATTATATACCGTATTTCGATTTGTATCTTCATCAAAATCTTATCGATTCCGGCTTACATTTTATATCGTCTGAAAATTTTAATGTTTCAATTACGCCTTCATTAAACACCGTGAAAAATCTTGATAAGGAAGCGAATTAATCACATCAATGAACATCGTGTTAAATACAATACGCTCACCTAGTTCAAAATCTGTTGGTGCAATTAATTGTTTGACCATTTTCTTTTCGTCTTTGGGTACGCCGATTTATGTTTTCTTCGAAATTATTGGAACATCGAATGAGGAAGTACCTTACGTATTGCATTCTATTTGTATTTCAGTAATATCAATAAACAGCTGAATATAAATATAAAAATATCGAATATGCGTTTACAAATAAATTCATCATTTAGATTGTTCACCCTTTCTCTCTGATATCTTTACAAATTTTGTGATGAATAATCAAAATTAGACAAACGAAATTGCGTTGAAATATGATCGAAGTATTTGAATAAAATTGGATCGAAAGCTATGCACACCTAGATTTTGAAACTATAAAGGCTATAGTAACTCACTGCCTGGTTTATGCAGCTCTAATTGGTTGTATACCTTTCAATTTATCCTAATCTTTCATTAGCTTCACATGTTAAACATTTCAATAGGTATATGTTATAGGAAAACTCCTTCTTAAGAACACCTGATTTGATTTATGAGAAACTTTCAAACCTTTTTTGTAGGCCCAACTTCTTCTTTCGGAGTTATTCTAATGAGGACAAGAGATCCGGAGATAATGAAAATTCCGTGATTATATATTCCAGAAGTTTATCCAACAGTTTTGGCCAGAAACTATTCGGTTTCATGGTGATTCGTATTTTCGTTCCAACTTTATAGCACAAACAAAAATGAATATGAAAAGTTTCTTTTCAATTGAGATGAACTAAGTCTTCATCCAGTTATATACATATCCAGTTATATACAGTTATATACAGTTATATACATGTGTTATAATACACACCATACACTATGATATCAGATATTTTCAATCGATACAATTCCGATTACATCCATCCAATTGGATTTTAATTTCTACGCAAGTGCACCAACTTATGTGTCAATCAAACTAGGTCACATTCGAGGATGTCTTTCAGTTATATTACTCGATTCAAAGAGAATTGATGAATGGCTGTCTCTTGAAAAATAGTAGAGTTTTCAATTCCACTCAACAACAATGTATTCCTAACATTTTCTCCAATTATATTCGATTCGATTAAACGAATAGATATATTTAAAAATAGACAATTTCTTGCGCTCAAGTAGTTTTACGAATTCATGCTTCGCTTTTCTGTTCCAGGTTTTGGGTACCTTATGATCTCACGGTCTCTCCAAACTACGAGCTAACCCTTTTCTCGATTACAATATTAGAAATATTCAGCTTTGAGTTGGTAGCATTTTGCAGTATATATCTCATCAGCCTCTTGATTCATATTTGGGCACAGTTCAAAATATTGAATTACACTTTGCGTAACATAAAGAAATCTGCAACATCTAGAATCATTGCCAAACGACAAAGAAATGTGATAAAAAACTTCAATGCATTGAGAGACTCCTCAAAACTTCACCGATATTGCATTATGGACCACAGAAGTGTTGTTAGCACTGCCTCCAATAGATCTGCTGATAGTTTGAAGAGAATCGGTTTCTTCGATCACCCTGATGACGTATTTGGTCCTATTCTGAGAGAGCCATCGAGTGAAGCGAGAATAAACTCTCATTTGATGTGGATGGAAGAGGAAGAAGACGTGGAGAAAGAGATGGAGATTGTTCTGAGGGGCTGTATAAAGCACCATCAACAACTTGTAAGGTAGATCAAGTTATTATTTGATGTCGCTAACATATTTTAGCTATATATATTCGCTTTTAGCGAATATATTATTTGAAATCGGTAACACGCCGTATGACAGAGCCTATGCTCACCAATTGCTCACCAACAATGAAAACGTCGGCTGGTCACAGTGCGCTCAGCAGCATTCACTTAGAACAGTGCTCTAGCTGCTTTTTTTTTCATTGGGAAAACAAAAGTTAGAACTTGGACTGAATAATTCCATCACATTTCGAAGCCTATCTCATAAGCAGGACTAGTATTTTGTGCTAACAATAATGGAAATACCTAGAGACCAGACACGTTGCCATGGCAGGTAGCTCTCCTAGTAAACATTAACCAATCAAAGTCCTAGCCTCTTGGAGCTAGCTAGGCCTAGCACGACATTTATTAGGTAAGGGTCCTGTACTACACAGAGCAAAACATAATATGCAAGTATTGCAATTCACCGTAATATGGTGTGAAATAATTAACAAGAGATAATGTATGAAATTACGAGAAAATATAAATATGAATTGAATAGTAAAGGATAGAAAATGGCACTATGTTCACTGAAATGTGATGCATGCGCGAACCACCATATTGATCTCCACCGGTTGAGAAACACACACTGCGCCTAGCAAATGATATTTTCTTGGTGATAAACATCGCTCCTAGCAGAATTGACGACTAGTGATTGACCCGCCCATAAACGTCACAAAACAGAACATCCAATCAAATGGGCTTTGTTATGTGGGAAATTTCACATTTACCTATCAGAGTGTCTCTAAATTCCCACATGAAGTATGGATCAAGGTGGCCTTGGCGATTAGCCACGCCTATCACTAGTGGTCAAATACCAGGCGTAACACTACCAGGGTATGTAGAGTGTTCAACCAGGGCGCTGCCGCTACTCTATCCAGTAGGATACTTCTTTACTCAATAGTACCACTAGTTTGCTGTACGTTTTTAAATGCAGGAGAGGTTGAATAAAAATAAAATCAAGTACTGTACTTGAAACCTATGCCAGTATGATTAATGAAACATATACATAAGTTCGTTTTTTTCAGACTGATGAAAGATTTCGAGTCCGTATTCAATCCAATATATTCGATAGCAGTGTTTGTTGCTTCAATGATGATCTCGCTCATCGTAGTTTACCTACAATTTGTGAGTATTTTGTAATAGCCAATATGATGTAGATCTGGCGTACTATTATTATTTTTCAGCATGAATATTAATTCTTCAAATGGTGAGAAGTTTGCGATGAAAACAAGAATGAGGGACTCGACAAGAATGAGTGAAATCGAACTCGAAATTGGTTAGGATTCCTATGAAGCGAAATGAGAATCGATATTTGTATCCTCAATCTGGATAGATATCGCAGTTTGAATCTCAATCTATTCATGAGTTAAATTGCTGATTCACGTACCACGCCTCTGTGTGTGTGGGGGGGGGGGGGGGGAATTGATGTTTTTCGCTGAAAAAAAAACATGAATAATTCTGAAAAACACTGGAAACACTCAGAAATGACACAATTACACTAAAAAAAACACACAAAAATACCAAAAATGATGATGTCATTTTTTTAGAGGGGCCAAAATGTCTGATTTTCGACCAAAAACATACATTTAAAATTTCACAAAACCATTAAACACCACGAAATGATAGTATTCATGAATTAAAGAACACTCGGATATGACAAAAATGCCGATGTCAAACTACAAGCAAACAATGCGGCCATCTTGTCAAAAACACAGACATGCCACAAAATGAAAATGCACAAAAACACTTCATACACAAATACATGAAATTAAAAAAAGGCAAAAACTCACATGCGTAATAACTTCGAATCCATTTTCCAGCCCATTTTGACGCATTTGGGTTAATTTGTCATACTCGGCATACCACTCGTAGTTTACCATCCCCCAACCAAGGTTAGGACACTAAACTTGATCACTAACCCCAACGGAAACGACACGATCACATGTTTACCATTTCTTATAACTACTGATTCACCACACAAAAACGAGAAATACGCTCTTAAACGACACTCCTTCTCACACTGATGGCAAATGCACTCACTCCTAATTACATTATGCTCAAGACGCCACTAATAACTTATTACATCACTCAAAAATAGACAAAAACCAACACAGTCCAAACACACAATACAACGAAGACTGTCAAGCAAATGATCGATGAGTAATGACAACAGATATGTTGTCATACCCAACATTTTGACCTCTAACAATACAAACACACCCTCCATAATTTTGACACACATTCCTTATAAGCAATGACAACACAAATCGTCAACACAAATTGCTGACAAGTACAAACGTCAGGACCCTTATATTCGAGATTATGAGATGAGTTTATTTAGGTGAAATTCTGGTAATCTCACTGAAAATGCTATGAAAATACCATAGCATAATAATCGCATCTCCTAATCTCATCTCGTCTCGTAATCTCATAATCTCGAGAATAAGGGTCCACCCAAACCATCAACTTGAGTAAAAAACGTATTAGAACAAAAGAATTACCACATGTGCAAACTACACAACATAGAAATAAACAAGATCTATCAGAAAAAACAAAAAACGCGAACATCAAACAAAAATTGGTCATGGTACGTTAATCAGTCAAATTAATCCATCGTGTTCAAGGAGGTTAGATACTAATAGTATTAGTATCTATAACCTCCTTGATCGTGTTTCATTCATTACTCATTTTGATTAATTTCTTCAATAATCAAGAAGGCCTTTTTTTAATGATTCTTCATCAATTGGTGACACTTGTGGCTGGATTAAATTATCTTATACCTTTGAACGATGTAGAAAAACAATATATTTTGTCACATCAAAACGGCGTAACCGATTTGAGTGAAGATCCGAAAGAATCTGTATCATTATTCTATTGAACTTCCGTGAGAATTTGAACTCTTCCAAAGGAAATATTTTTCACGAATTTTCTCTCCTAGTTTATTCTTACGAGGTTTTTAAAATTTTGGAATTAGTTTTCTCAGAAGAGGTGCAACTAATTGCGCCTCAAAACTATACAATATATACTTGTGTATGTCAAGTTTCAACTGAATTTGTATTTTCGTTTGAGCTGTGGAGCGCGAAAAAAAAGTACTTTTTTCTAGTAGGCCTCAAGGGAAATTGCGTCTTCGCTTCGCTCATCCAATAATTGTGTGTGTGTACTTTGTTTCCAGAGTGACTCACTGAATGTGAGCTCTGTGATATTCATGGTCGCTGGTTTATGTGGTATTTCTACATTATTCGTGCAATGTTTGCTAATCGAGCTAATCAGTTCTGAGGTAATTATAGTAATTGGGTAACAACATCGCAATTTGGTGGTTTTATACCAAATAATGCCCTGATTTTTCATAGTAATAATGTCAAGTAAGTGTATTGTATTATCGTGAATGTATCATTATTGTTATGATTATTTGAAGCTTCTCATATGATATCAGAAAAATTTGAGCATTTAAGGATTCAATAGAATAGAATAGAAGAGGTTTATTGTTTCAGGGTCTCAACCCATAACGTATTCATATTATATGGATACAAAAATAAAAACACGGTACACAGTACCACCGTTCAGATATAAACAAAACAAACCAAAACAAAAATAGAAATACATCAATATGCATGCAAGTATAATAATTAGTGCTACTCTGTCAACACAAACGACCTTGATAATAATGATCTGGAGATAACTTTATAAGGATACAATATATTCAGCACAATGAAATACTGAGCTCGGAACAAAATGAAACGGAAAAACATTCATCTCAGTTCATTTGCAAATTCTCGATACGCAAGAAAATCTTGCTAATAAATGTAGTACTACGAAAATAATTGTGACATCTGCAAACATATATTTTATATTTATTGTTATATTTTATATTATTTTATATTTATTTATTTCGATCCTGTCTTTTATCTATAGCCTTAATTGGGGAACAATGATTTTGTATCAAGTTTTGATGTTATTAAAAAAAAAAAAAATCATTCAAGTTATGTATCTATATATTTTATCTACATATTTATAATCTTGCTTACCTATACGAAACTACTACAAAATTTATTGGTTCAGTGTCATTTTGAAGCTTGTACTTTTATTTCTTGAGGCTGCATTTCGTGCGAAATATAATTCAGGAGTATTTTGCCGGCAATGAGCTGAAACCACAGTAGCTGTTTTTACACCACGTGTTTGCCCGCGGTTCAAACTGCGATCTAAGTGCGGTTATAAATATTGCTGCGCTTACACAGCAGGTTGAGCCCTAGTAGAGCCCGCAGGAACTTGAACCCCAGTGCAGGGTAGGGTTAAACCCGCGGGCGATAATTGCCCACGGGCAGATATAGTTTACTTCTGTCTAACTCGCGTCAAGTTTCAAGGTATATTCTATCAAATGGATGATGAATGGAAACTGATATTGGCTGAACAATTATCTGCAATACACATGGGATGGATTACAGAGACGGAATTTAAACCCCGGCCCTACTTAGACGCCGACTAAGTGAGAAATTGCATTGCAGCCACATTGCAATTTCTTACTTAGACGGCGTCTAAGGAGGCCGTGGTTCAACTCCGTCTCTGCAACCCACCCAATGAGTCAGTACATACCATACATATACCGGTATATAGAAGAAAATGTCAAATATGTATGTCATTTGAACAACAATC
This sequence comes from Brachyptera risi, assembly GCA_964007535.1. Lineage (NCBI taxonomy): Eukaryota > Metazoa > Arthropoda > Insecta > Plecoptera > Taeniopterygidae > Brachyptera > Brachyptera risi. The sequence goes on from OZ023332.1 coordinate 38,211,285, forward strand.
CTATGAGTTGAATCTAGGCACATCTATGAAAATATTAGTTACAAGGGCCAGGTTGACAACTTGACAAAAAATTATAGTCTCAGTGTTTGTGGAAGCAGAAACGTCCTTCAAACAAGCAGTGGAAATTTAGATATTGTTTAAACAATCTCTCTGTAGATCTATGGTACAGACCAGGGTCCAAACCCGGGGTTAAACCGTGAGCTTACTTGGGTAGTGTAAAAACAGCTGAGTGTCAAGTAATTTATTTATTTATTCACTATTTACACTTACAATTGCATATAAATGCGGTCGCAAGGCCTTACACTTATTAATGAGACTCTTAAACAGGAACAAGCTAAAGAAAACAAACAGGCTTAATACTCATTAAAAACAAACCCAACCAACAAAAACTCTCAAATACCCTCTCTTAACACTTTCGTCCGCACTACCCTCTCTTTAAATTCTTTCAACGTCAGGTCCTCCTCCGCAATCCCCCTCATTGCAATGCTGCTTGTTCCAGAGCGTATACGTGCGCGATGCTGCTTTCGGTAGCGACTGGCTCGGAGCTTCACGAAGTTATCAACGTTCCCTGTGTATCGTCATTGCACGGGCAAACGTGCCAGTCTGCCTGACAGCTGCAGGGTTCATACCGATCAACTTTACTACGATTACAAGTGTAAGATATTCTTGTTCATGGGAATTATCTAGAGCGTGTGGCATGTGATCAGAGTGAACAGAATATATTAGTAATGGTGTTGCGCATGCGATTTGAAGCAAAACAACCTGAAGACCCGCGGAGGCGTTTGAAAAAATCGCCTGGCGTATCAAATATTATTAAAATATTTCATTCATCTATTTCGCACAACTTTTGGCGAATAGTGATAGTTCAAAAACACGCGCCTGGCAAATTGTCCTCCCCCTTGCAATATATCGAACTGTGACTGGCAAATTGTCCTCCCCCCCCACAAACTTTGTCTGACAAATTGTCCTCCCCACATGATCTAGTCTGGCAAATTGTCCTCCCCTCCCCCCCAAAAAACAGGTGCCTGGCAAATTGTCCTCCCCACATGATCTAGTCTGGCAAATTGTCCTCCCCCCCCCAAAAAAAAACAGGTGCCTGGCAAATTGTCCGCTGGCAAATTGTCCTACTACCAATGCTTTTTTATTCAGTTGATTATTTGGACGCTGTAGATTTTTCTCCTCTCATATTCTTGTACTTTTCTTGATTCAACATGATTCCTCTCAAATTTTCTATTTCTTTAATACCGATTTTTTTTTAGATTGCATTTGATTTGTATGATAATTGATACAGCTGATTGTAGGAGTTGTTGAGCTCACTAATTGTGATAATTAAGAAATGATGAAGAAATAATTCACTCATTTCAAAATTAAATTTTCAATTGTGATATATAATACCACCATCATCAACACCTTTTCTGTTCATGAACTACATGAATAGGTGTGAATTGCTATTTGTGAATCACTACATTCCGTATAATATATCGATTCATGTTAATATTGACATTTTATCAATATTGAAACAAGAAAACATAAATTATCAACATGGTTTTTGAATGAACTGTTTGGTAGTCTGTAGAAAAAATTGAACACTTTTAATAGAAATCATCTGTCCATGGTTAAATCACTAAACAATATTCTATCATTACCAGTTATTTCTACCTTTGAAGCAAGTTTATTAATTTTATTGCTTCTCTTTGTTTTATATACTCACAACATTTATTGATGGATCTTATTCTTCTTATTCAGATTCTGAACAGCGCAGTTAGCATCTATAGAATAATGGCGCATTTCAAACATGAATGACAAATCAACAATGCGCGCGCAGTTCATCACCACTACAAGTATAGTGTTTGCGCTACTACATCCAGTCATCCAGTTCATCCAGTCCATCCAGCCAAATTACACATTTTATGTTTTATACATTGAATCTAATTCTAACAATTGAATTATAAAAATTATAGATTAAAATACTACAATCATCAATGATTTGTGAATTGAAATTATTATATTGAATTGAATGTGGAAGATATGTATCGATTTTTCTAACGATAGGCCTACCGTATTATTCTGGAGTTTAACTGCAAGAACTTTGAATTTAATTGTTTAGTATTTTCGATGAACATCTCAAGTATATTGTTGACTATAGGCAAACGCGTTATGTGTTGCCGCGTTGATGGATGAGCTGGAACATATCGACTTATCTTTGGATTGGTTATATATATATATGTATATACACACCTTGAGATCCAAACCATTACTTCACTGCCATCTTGTTTTTCATTATTGATTTCTATGATAATGAAGAAGGCTTTGTTTTAATCGCTTACAATTAAGAGGTGACACCTGTTGCTTGGATTTAATTGATATCTTAATAGCTTTGAGTGATTTAAAAAAATTACATTATATATATTTTTACATCGAAACGGCTGATCCGATTTGAGTGAAAGTTCGGAATAATGTGTATCATCATCAGATTAAAATTCCCTGAGAATTTGAATTCTCTCGGATGAAATATTTTTTACAAATCTTTTCCTCTTGTTTATTCATATGGCATTTTTGAAAATTTGAAACGAGTTTTCTTAGAAGTGGTCGAATCGATTGCGGCTCAAAACTATACAGTATCGAATTAGATAAGGACACTTGTGTATGCCAAGTTCCTACTGATTTTAAATTTTCGTTCAACCTGTGGAGCGCGAACAAAAAAAAAGGATTTTTTTTTCGAGTATGGTGAAATTTAGCCTTCGCTTCGCTCATCCAAAGACAGGTTACTCTTTGATTCGATCGAATATTGGAATTCAGAAGGGTACCTAAGAAATGGAAAACAAGTATAATGATTCCGGTTCTCAACCAGGGAGAAAAGGCTGTGCCAGGGAATTATAGGGGCATAAACCTGTATGCTAATACAAGTCACGTAGATCTCAAGTGCAGAATTATTATTACATATATAGAGTTATAGAGTACATATATAGTTTAAACCCTGTAACAACATGTGCCTCACTACCAACCGTAATAATATAAATTATAACAGTAGGCAATAATTAATAATAACGAAGGAAATTAAAATTGAAATAATCAAGAATGGAATATAAATCCCCATCATAATCCCTATTATAGTCTAACATTCTTAATGTTTTTAAAGTTGAAGTATCTGATTCAAGAAAAAATTGTGCAAGTTGTTTACGATATGTGTGAGATAAGTCATCAGTTCTCAAGTTAAGAGGTGAAGAGTTATGAAAATTACAGACCGAAAATACAATCCTCTCCAATATTTTTTTTTTATTTATTTTTTTCATTTATTTTTTTTATTATTGAGTTTTAACGACGCACTGTAATGATTACTAAGATCTATTGGCGTCGGATGAATGATTAATGAGATGATGGGACGATGAGATGAAGGTTTTTATGGGTAGTGGGAAGGATAGTGGGAAGGAAGCGGTCGTGGCCTATATTGTGGGAACCATCCCGGCATTAGCCTAGACTACAGAGGGAAACCACGAAAAACCCCTGTAAAGATGGACGGTGGCGGGGATCGAACCGGGTCCGATATGTCCCTTCACCTCCCGGATCACGAAGCAAGTGAGCTAACCACTCAGCTACTGTGCCGGTATTTTTTTATATTTTCAATAATATAGATGACATGCAGGTAGAAGTGTTTTTCCGATAAGGTTATTACAAAATAGTTGCATTCAAATACAGAAATGAACTGAATTTTGTTATAAAATTCAACTGTTATAACTTGAGAATAAACTCAAAATGATTCAATCGTCGACCTTCATCTCATAATTCATTCAGTTTTCAACATTATTCGTCTCATAATGAATTAAATAAATCATTAAGTAATATCAGGTTTACTCAAATGTTTGTGTTTGATCATCTTCCAGAAAGCTTCTTCCCTTTCTTTCTACTAATCCATTCTCTTTTAGGACGTTCCAGTTTTTTTGATCTTCAGCCGGAACTTTTTTTAAGTCTTCTAGTGTACATTATTAATGCATAGTTTAATAAGTAAATGATTTATGGTCGTAGTCAAGGGAAGCAAAATGGCAACTTTGCCGACTTCTTCTTGTGCCCTGCATGAGTGATGAAACGAGGGCTAAGAACACGAGAGAGAGAGAGAGAGAGAGAGAGAGAGAGAGAGAGAGAGAAAGAGAAAGTTTAACAAGTTGGTGCCCGAGAGTTTAATCATCTTGCCAAAGACACAAACTGTACATCATAAAGTTGGAACTGTTAAACTTTAACATCATATAACTTAACGGATTATAAGTTGGTTTTGAAGTTTGAAGAAAGTCAAGTCGTGTATGTGTGTGTGTGTGTGTCACATTATATTATGCGTGAAGTAATATAGGTTTCTTTCAAGAACAAATGACTGCCAATCGTTGACGTATGGCAATAAAGCGAAATGGTAAACTAGCACAGAATAGAAATGGTTAATATCAATTGGTTGCCATTGTTGTCTCAGCTTTTTACTCATGTATACTACCCAAACGCTGTACACAAATACTATCGCGTCAACCTCTACTGGGGCTATAATAATGCATTACTGAGACGTGTGGCCGAGTGGTCATTACACTGAACCTTCATTCAGAAGACCGGGGTTCGATTCTCGTCATTATCGTTTTTCGTAGTTACCCTTTGTCGTTCAGGCCAATACTGTGATGGTTTCTCACAACAGGCCACGACCGACTCATTCCCATTCAAAAACACCTGATACAATAACCTTTCATCAAATCATTCCATCATCTTATATATCATTCACCGACGTCAATAGATCGTAGTCGTCAGTAAAGTGACCCAATCTAATATATATATATATATATATATATATATATATATATATATATATATATATATATATATATATACATATATTTATTTTCAATATATTTATATATATATATATATATATATATATATATATATATATATATATATATATATATATATATATATATTTATATATATATATATATATATATATATATATATATATATATATATATATATATTATATGAAATTATTTATTATTGGGAAGTTTCAATGTAGGTTGTTGCTGGTACTAATGTACTACTATCTTCTATGATAGCCTGCCATCTTCATAACCTTCACGATACACGTTCCGTTTTATTCAATATACAGAATCGCACTAAATATTTCACATCATTTACTGGAATCATTTTGATGGCACCATATCAAAATTGATCATTTTCTTATGGAAATCACCTAATCTATTATATTATTAAGATTGAAGACAAATTTGATAATATTCATATTATGCTGTTAAATAATATCTAAAGACATTCAGGAGACAGAGGATCTCTTCCAGCCATGGTCAACCATCCTGACAGATGTTTTTTTCTCATTATCGCTTCATCTGTCGTTCTGGTTGATACTGAGATGGTTCCAAAAAACAGGCCACGACCGTCTCCTTCTCACTGTCCAACAACACCTGATAAAATCAAAAATCGTTCATCTCAACTTCTCATCATGTCATTCATCATTCACCGACGCCAATAGATCTTCAGTCATCAGTACATTGCGTCTACGTCGTTAAACCCCATGTAAAATGAAATAATGAGTATAGGGAATCATTTCAGAAATATAATACCGCTGTCAGTTCCATCCAATGAAAAGCCAAAACACACTGTGGAAAACTGTCAGTACTTTTGACATATCTATGTCATAAAAGAGTTTCTTGATATGTCTAGGAATTGATCGACGTACATCTAACCGTGGCTGTATCCACTTGTAAATAGCGTTGGGGGGGGGCGAGTTCATTTCGCCAGCCATCCAGTCAGCATGGGATGACAACGTATGCCAGGGGGCCGTGGATGAGTCGGTGCTGTGGTCGGGGAAAGGGGAGGGGGGGTGGGGGGTGGATGGGAGGCGGCCAGGGGGTGGCACGTTGCTATGGTTACACGAGCATATAACGAGTCTTCATTCTCTGCCCCACCCATTCAACATATAGCAGTCGAGTAACCATACACATATAGTCTCGACTTCGTTCTTCATTCGCTTGCACAACAAATATCTATAAAAACATACTCGAAAATGTAGTAATTTTAAAATATTTTTGTCAAGTTTTTGCTCATATTTCAGTCTCTGTTGGCACCAGTCCTGTCTAGTTTTTTTTTCTAGAGTAGAATAAAGCGCCATTTAGAACAATAATTGCATACTTTATCACTTTATATGATTTATTACACTATTCTTTTAGAAGGGTAGACATAGGGACGCCATATCTTCATACGCTAATGCGACATATAGACTAGGCTGAGATAAAGACCGCGGTGAATAATAATATTTTTATTCAGGCCTATATTTGTTTATAAATTAAACTGAAAGATCAGGAATGTAATTAATTACGTGTGTAATTGATAACATTTTATTCATCACTTAGAGAATTTCGTGCTAACATACAGACCAAAGAGGACGAAGTAGGCTGAAAATACTTCGACAACAATTCAGTATAGCCTATTGAACAATTTTGAGGAATTCAAAATTAGGGACAGATTGCTACATTTTCATTGAATTTGAAAATTCAGTTTTGGTGCGAGACTCATATATAGGCCTATAGTATCATGCGAACCAGTTGAGCGATTAATATCGACCAAAATTAAACTTATAACATTATATATTACAACTAGGCAGAGTTGAGAAATATTGCCCGGCCCCCCCCAAAAAACGGCGGGTTTTTGATCCAAAACCCCACATGAAAAAACCCGGCTAAAAGCGGGTTTTGGGGGTTTTGGGAAAATATTCATCATCAAATACCAAAACACTTCATAATAGTTTTATAAGTTATGTTTAATCATTTTAATAATTACATTGCTTGTACACAACAAATATTTCCAGAATTACAGCTATGTATATGAGCCTGAGGGTGCTTTAAACGAGTTTCAGAAAGAGTGGAAAACCTAACAAGAATTACCAAAAAATGAAACAAAACACCAACTTAAAAAGACAAAAGAGCACACACTGTACAAAATGGTAATTTGTTACTCATGTCAGGGTTAGGTTTTGAAAGAATTAAAAAAAAAAAAAAAAAAAAAAACCCTGAAAAAAACCACTGGGCTGGGTTTTTTCAATAAAATCCGGATTTTTCTCAACCCTGCAACTAGGCGTACATATTACAATTATATAGAATATATTATAGCATTATATTAACATTCAATCAACCAATATCATAATTGAATATCAACTTTTGCTAGTAATGCCCGCACACAAGATTTAGTTCTTACGCGGGCTTCTTCTTCTCTCCTCCTTTCTTGATTTTGCAATGTTAATCCACATGTATATAGTTGATTCACTTTATTACTGTTTGCATTGTTTTCCTGTTATCCTGTTTTGAATAAGATGAAAAATGAAAAGATTTATAAACTGAAATTGAATTGATATATATACTATTTTATTAATTCTGGTCTGGCCAGAAGGAAAGCTAACATGCAGCTTATATGAAATTTAGTGATCACACAGAGTTCTTAGGCCTATCTCTTCGAGAAGTAGTTCTGTTATTTTTGTTCCATTATATATTATATCTTGCCATAGATTTATGTAAGCACATTTCTTATTCTTAGGATTTCTTAGATACTTGGGTCCTGAAAGTCTGAAAATCACTCAATAGAATGCAAGGAATCTTGAAAGACAAATTTTGTGCTGTGCACGGCCATCAGGATTTCATAAAATTCAAGAGGGACATGGAAGACTCAACGAGACATAATAGTAAACCATAAAGTGGCGATTGCCCTGTGATGCTCGCTGCCAAATTGTGTAAGCAGGAACTAACGTCGGCCATGACAGAAAAGGTCCAGAAGACATTGTTGACATTCTATTGTTGACATTTATTCTATTGTTGACATTCCATCAAAGGTGAAAATTTGTTACCGATATTTTGTTCCGATGCATAGATCATAATCTGATTACAAGTAAGCACTTTTGATTACTTCTCACAAGATGCACGTACCTGTTGCTGCTTAGAGTTGTGATATTGTGATCAGTGTTAATTAATTGATTTCTGCGCGTATTGTGATAATAGACACCATCGTAAGTTTTTTAAAAGAACTATTTTAACACGTGATTTTTTGGATAATACATATAAACCTAGTAGAATGAAAACGTCCAGTCACGGTCTTTACTATAAGTGACAATTTTTTCAATTTATCAAAGTCTCCTGTATATTTTATATATTTACTATTATATATTTACTATATTATTGATGTATTTATATAGAAGGCCCTGTTTCAAAGTGTTCTCTGTCATGGCCAATGAAAAAACCAACATGTCGAGTACTTTGCCACTCTATGGTTTACTAGTAAATCTCTTTGGTAGAATGAAGCTATAATCGTAATCGTATAATCGTATAATCGTATAATCGTAGATAGTTATAATCCTAGGTGGGAACGAGACATTTCGCTGCCACGTTGTACGTCTCTCTTGTATGCATCTCATTACAAATATCAAGGTTTCAAGAAAATAAGAGAATGAGTTTCAAATCGTGGAAGTGTATAATTCACGACCAATGATAATTAAACATCACAAGAAGAGAAGAGAAGAAGAGAAGAAGTTGAAAGAGAAAGAAGACCAACAAACACCTTTTATAATCCATCCCGACAAGGTTCTTCGTGATTTCTCACAGTTCTCGGAGCAAATTCTTGGATGAAGCACTAATTGGTATCGTGATAGGCCTAATTATACCAATTTTGGCTTATCACTATTTTTGTCCATTGTATGATGATTTACTTCACATCTGCTGTTAATGGCAAGAAGTGAACTTCAGAGTGAAAGATATCAACATTTGTGTGTATACTCGGCTTGTACTTATAATGTGTTGCAGACTTTACGAAATTGAAAGACTTTACCTGCGGCGGAAAATTATGGTCACAGATAGTCCAGTCCCAAAGTCAAAGTTCTTTGTTTTGAATGATTAAATTGGGGTGGTAAGATTGCTCTTGTGGTGCCCCGTTCAAACGATCCTACTTTTCATCCATAACCTTGATTTTGCATCAAGTTGTACGAAGTTATTAAAAAAAAAAAAAAATATATATATATATATATATATATATATATATATATATATATATATATATATATATATATATAATTATATTATTCAGTGTTTTCATTGTTTCCACTGGTATCTGCTCGACTTGTAGTGCCTCAACCGAAGAACCCTATACCTTATCAACCTTGGTGTTGAAGTACAATGACTTTGTGTCAAATTTACCACGTCAATGAGAAGTTCAATGTGCGCATGGAATTGTAATGTCAATTGCTAAAAAAACATACATACATAACTCACATCATAAATAACTTGTATTATCTCTCATATCTTGCAATTACATAGCACATCCACTGACGTATGGTATGGGAAATTCATTGTTGTGTTATCATATACATCAGGTAACGAAGAATACATTGAAACATATCATCCTCGTGATTATCTATCACATGGGCATAACCATATACTAAATAGAGAAATATTACTTTTCTTTCTGCCTTCCCTAAAGAAAAAAAAATCTGTGTGATTAAAACGACAGTTATTATTTTATTGGTTGAAACCCTGTTCACCTCTCTAGTAGTTTATGTACTAGTCGTTTCAAGGGGTGCTTGAGAAATTACTAGACTGAGGTTGGTAGATGAGAAGAACTGGTGAGGGGGTGATGGTGGTGAGGTGGGGAGGGGAGGAGGGCGCCAGCGCCGAGACGTCATCTCTACTGCGCATGCGTCTTACGTCACATATCACGTGATACAATCTCGATGCTAATCAAGACTGATGGTCAATAATGGCGGCTCCAACCCCACCCCTTCCTTCCCCACCCTTCTCCACAGCCCAATCGACAAGCATTGAGGGTAGTACAGGGAGATATACAGGGAGAGAGAGAAAAAGTATTTTTATTGTATATATATATATATATATATATATTTATATATATATATATATATATATATATATATATATATATATATATATATATATATATATATATATATATATATATATATATATATATAGGCCTCAACTTACACAGGGCTGCACTCAACTAAATTAAAGCTTATGTTTTGCCTGCAATATGCACGTTACGCACAAGGGATGACGCTTAGGCTGTTACTGGAAGGTGTTTGTATCGAGTCTTTATTTTAAACGTCGTTTGGTACCACGAAATGGGAGATGGAAGTTAATGGTTGTTTTCTGTCTTTGTTTGTTTGTGGAAAGTTTTTAACATAGTTACGAGTTGAACGAATGTCCTTATCGAGTTTGGTCGAGTTTATTAGAAACAGATTTCTGCTCTGTTGGCGATTTCTAAGGGGATAAATTAAGATGATACGTAGTTCGGGATTTATTGGAGAGATAGTTTAAAATGTTTTCATCAGTTTGTATTGTTTGAGACGATGGTAATCTTTATGGGCATACGGTTTCTGCATGGATGAGTGTATTTATGCTTCATTTATCTTGGACGTCGCGAAAAGGGATTTATATCAAGTCAAATCGAACACAGTAATGACAAACAACCATAACAAATAACAATTCTCATAACATGTTTCAAACGCCATCATGTGAAATAAACGCAGCGAATGTGAAATTGCCATTCATTGTGTTTTTCTCATTTGTTTCTCTCTGGTTTACCCACTCAAGAGTTTGATGAAATTGTACCCAAAACTATCAATAACCATTCTGTCATGGATTTCATATCGAGATAAATGTTGACTTCAACAAATTTTTTCATTCGATTTCACGAGAAAAAACAAAAGCACAGAAACAGAAGCCAATTTTTTAAGTTTGTGAAATTAAAATTTTGCTGGACTTTATTCTCAACTGTTTTCACCTCATCAATCCATTGAGGAAATAATTACATTTCAAATTAACCGTCTTTATAACGTGACTAGTCAATTCTATATACCTATAAGCTTCTGTCAAGCAACAAATGACAAACAATAGCTATATACCACAGCATTACAGCGAACTGGTGGACCACCAAATATTTTGATTGGTCAATTCCAACTGGTGAACATTGTTGCCTGTCTCTTTCAACAATGGGTGACGTCACTTGACAGACGTCCTAATTATGCTAAGCGTCATTCCAACACGTTTTTTAAGACAATTATCTCTGCACTAAAAACACGTTTTAGTCTCAATGCACTCGTAACATCCATGATAAAAAGAAGAATAGAAAAAACAAAGCTATTTTTTCCCAACACCAACTACCGTACATTATTTTCTTTTTGGTCGTAACACGGACCGCTAACCGCTCCCAATTAGCATACACATCGTCCATAATCCAAAACACCAACTTCGAAGACAAGTATATAAAAAAAGTTAAGCTTAGCCAAAATGGCAGGCTTGGGTACAATCCAACCCCCCTTCTCCTCCTCTACTCCACTCTTATTTAAACCCCAAAGCAACCACTACGAAAAAAAACTCAAATACACTATACGCCAGTGATTAAAATAAATAACTACCACAGAGAACCTAGCGGATATTCTCATCACTTTTTATCACCAACATATTATTCAACCAATAGAATTTCTCTATTTTTTATTGTTTGATTGGTAATTGAGTGTTTTTTTGTTCTCGTGAGGTTGGTATATTGTCACGGTATCAGTCTGTGTATCCGCCCTGTGGGATAGGCAACCGGTGAGGCGCGGATGACGGGCGGGTAGCTAGCAACACGGGGCTAGTATTGATGTAGGAGTCGCTAGAGAACGAGGATAAGGCTGTGATGGTATACTAGCCGTGTGTGTGTGAATTTAGTGCGTGGTATAAGGGTGTGAATATAGCATACCTTGGAGAATCGACGAGTACAACTTTAACTGTTTGTCTTCACAATGAGGACGTATTTACGACTGATTTGGAAAGATTTCGTATTAAATCAAGATGTATGACTGGTTTATCATGGTTAGTACAATCGTTACTGATAGGTCTACCTTCACTGCTCGATATAAATGTGCAGAGAATACTGAGATGAGATTTACGGACTGAAATCTAATAATCGCTCATCCAGTGAATTACATTGGTGATATTATTATTAATCTAGTTTCATATAATTAGGCATAATTTTCACTTATTCAACAACACTTACAAGCGCACAATGGTATTTCAATAGTTGAAACTGACGTTTAAAAATTATTTCATTTGAAAATAATTTCTAGTCAACTTTAGAGTAACGGCGACAATCATAAAGTGAATGAGCGACGGTAAGTGTATATACAGATTTGAGAATTCAAATTTTCAATATGTTACAACTTGACGTTCGAAATCATTTTATTCAAGTGTAATTTTTTCAATGAATCTAGAGTGATGGCGAAAATTCAAGAAGTGAATAAGCGACGGTGAGATGATAATTTCAAATTTAAATCAATTCCAACTGAAGAATACGTGCTTCGATTCAATGATTTCAAACACAGTTAATAATATATTATTCTCATAGTGAAATATAGTGACTGCAATATCAAGAAATCAAAGGATTTGACACATTTATCTTTGTTTCATTAGAAAAACATGTCAAACTTAATATTGACATGAGAATCAATCAAAGTGATTTGTTGTATATCTATATCAGTCGAAGTTGAAAGCAGCGGTGAAATATATTCAAAACATGATTTAATTTGTTTCCTCATTTTCGAACCAATAAGTAGGCCTACCCGAGGTCTTTTTGAGATGTAAGTTCTAATATTCATCTTCAAAGTGTCATATAATAATAAGAAGAAGCACCGTCAACGTTTCAAGGACGGACTTGAAGTGTTAACGACGCGCTATTGACGCCAAATTTTCAAATAATTATGACCGATTCTCAAAAAAAAAGTGTCAATATTCATTTTCAAAATGCCGTACGGTAGAAACAATCACTGGAGATATTCTAAAAAATATTCGCTTGACGTGTTTACAAAAAGTTATTGACGCGGTATGTTCTAGCACAAAATCAGCACCGATATTCAAGATAACAGTTCTAATATTAATCTTCAAAGTGCCATAACATAATATAAAAAACTGTGAACGTTTCTCAATCGTATATGACGTGTTAACGACTCATCATCAACGTTTTACTGACGTGTTACGACCTGTAATCAACGTCATTTTCTTACAAATGAATACCAATATTCAAAATAACACTCATAATATCCATCTCCAAATCACCGTACGATCATAATAAATACTGTGAACCTATCAAAAACGTAGAAGACGTGTTAACGACGCGCCATCACGTTGTTCCCGTCGTGCCTCGACCTGTCCATGTCGACCGCCGTCCAAGGTCCGCCTAGCCACGCGGGGTCTCACCTGCCGCCGATGTCCGTGTCTTCGCACCTCGCCTTGCCGCATCTACACCAGCCGCGGCCGCCACCTTTGTTGCCGCTACATCGGCATTCTCTGGATCCGGACGTGCCCGGAACACCCAACCCAGACGTGTTGCTCGCGTTACTCGCGAGGAACAAGACTTTGGAAGGTAAGATATTATCAAAGAATTGGATTTGTGATGCCAAACGATAGACGCCATTTTGTAGTAATAATTCATAGTTTAAGTTTCATTACATTTCTGATTCGTACGTGGTACAGATATAGGCTGATTTATGGAATACTTGAAATTAAGTTTCGAGAAATACGTATAATATACATTTAGATACGAACAATACCATTTTGAAATATAGACTTCTGTCAAGTAACAAATGACAAACAATATAGTTACCACAGCAACACAGCGAACTAATGGACTACCAAATATTCTGATTGGTCAATTCTAACTGATGGACATTGTTGTCTGTCAATTTCAACCATTGGTGACGTCACTTGACAGAAGTACAAATAAATACATAGCATAAACAAAGAAGCAACTAGTCACAACTGAGCATGAATATTGACACTATAAGAGGAATAAGCACGAATATCTGTATAATAGTTATGGAAGGAACAACAAAAAAATCGCGAATAAATTAACGCATCGTTTGATTATATAGAACTCTAAAAATGTAGAGCAGCTTTTGGAATAAATTGAGAGATGAGAAAATGTGAGGTTATATCTAATTGCATTGGTCTAATTTTTGTAGAAGACTGAAGACTCACCTTCAGTTCTGATTGGCTACTGACATCCATAGCTTATATACTGTGTTCAAAATGAGAGAAGAAATTATGCATCCATGATGGCTGTTAATTTTGAGGATGAATGACCATGAAAGTCCAGATTGCTGTAAATTTGAAATCATATTTGCCGAAAGTAAAAATGAGTTTTAAAATTATGGTGATAATAATTGGGTACAAAATGTTCAGGTTGATAAGATGGATGCTGGGTTTTTCACGGTCATGGTCAGAAGCAGAACCATGGTTACCCATGCTCTTTCGTTGACATCCAATCTCAGAATAAGACTAAATAGAATTGATATCGCCGGCTATTAGTGAAATTGTTGATAAACCGATATTTCTATTTTTCGAAAAGTGGGATTTCTATAAAATAATCACGAATTATGTATTTTTCTGATCATTAGATTGGATTCCTTGCGATTATTGACGGATGAAAATGTAATATTTATCCATTATATAATATTTAGCAGACCGTTTTGAGATGTAGGGCATATATGGGAGATGGATGGTGATGGAGGAAATTCGTAGGATGAGAAGTATTGTTTTAGAAGTGGAGTGAAGATCATAGAGCAAGGGTGAAAATGTTTGAGTATATAAGAAAATCTCGACGCCGGTAGGAATGGAGTTATGAGAATAATGCCCTAGAAAAATATCGGTGGCATACACTCTCTGACCCAATCACCTACTTGGAGTTATCAGGGATGGAGAAAATTTATATTTACAGATGAAAAATTAGGAATTCATGAAAATGTATAATTTTATTCTCATGTGTCTCCGCCGACTAAGTGACTGAGCGAACTTAAGAGTCCACGGGAGTCGATTTATCGAAATATCGGTATCTTGGTAATAACTTTTGAACGGTATGAGATATCAAAATTCTAATACGCGAGAAAAACAGATAATTACAATAGCTTCAAGATGATATAAGACTTTTTAACTATTTAAGTCACGTTGCATAATTGTGAAGCGTCGACAGCTAAAAAAAAACATTTTTTAGCTGTCGACGCTTGACAGTTATGCGACATGACTTAAATAGTTATAGCTTATATCACCTTGAAGCCATTATAATTATCTGTGTTTCTTGTGGATTCGAATTTTGATATCTCATACCGTTCAAAAGTCATCACCAAAAAACTTCTATTTCGGTAAATCGTCTCCCGTGGACTCTAGTCATGCACAAATTTCTTCATGGTCCACCACAGCTACGAGTTATATCTATTTTTCATTCAAAACGTGAATTCACGATAAATTCGCGTCAGAATCCACGTCTCAATCACGTTTTTATGATGATACGCCTCAATTTGGCCAATTAGCGTCCGATTATACTTCCTTCATTATCAATGTTCGATTTGGTCGACTCGTGCAGAAACTTTTTTCAAACAAAGGATACTTATATCCATATAGTAACTGGACGAAAGTGATGTAGAAGCTAAAAGCTAATATCAGCAGATTCAGCTCAAAATATATTGGAGAAAGAAAAAAGCTTTCAATATAATTTGAAAAAGTTATCATTGTAGACAATAATGAGCACCGATTTTCATGCAGTTGAATTCAGCTCAAGCATAATTAATCAGCAATTTACCTATTATTTTCAAATATATATATATATATTTTTTTTTTAATAACATCGACATTTTTAAATATACATATTTGTTTCAAGTATCATCGATATGCTTGTTATTAATTACCTTGTTTTTTTCTTGATTATGTTCATATTTGATTTTGTTTATAAATATGACCGATAGCATGAAATTTGTTCAACCCACAGATAAACTACACTTTGTAGTTTTGTGGGATACTGTGGATGTGGTTGTTGTTTTATTTGCTGTGATTTATTATATATATATATATATATATATATATATATATATATATATATTGTCCATGAAAATGTATGAATTACTATTATCAGCGAATAAGAACGTAGCAATATATTGAAGATATTGTTCTGGACAAGTGGTCAAAAATATTTCTCTCAGAATTATTCTTAATGTTATTACATTTTATCAGTTAAATCATCCATTCAATTCAGTTCGATTGATAACTGATCCAATGACAGATTAGGATATTTGTATTTCAATTCCGTCTACGTATAATGAGGGCTCTTTAATTCATTGGAATGGAGTATCGTCTACTTCACGGCACGTCCACTGTTAATATGCTCTGAGCTATGCTACAGCTCCTGCACTCACATTGTGAAGAATATTTGACTATACTCCTTCATTTGTATGGTATATACAATATAACTAACAGTATCTCCACTGAAAATATGCTCTAAGTCCTTTCTCGGCTCCGCCGTTGATATACGAGTTTATCTATCTATTTAAGGGCACCTCCACTGATAATGTGATCCAAATTATTTCCCAGATCCTTCACTGACATTATAAAATTAAATTCCACTACTTCATCATTGGTACGGCATACAATATAATTCACTGCTCCTCCACCGAAAATATGCCGTAAGTCATTTCACGGCACCTCCATTGATATAGTATATTAGTTTAGTCATCGGCACTTCCACTGATAATTGGCAAGAATTTTTTTCGCGGATAGGCCTATTCACGGCATAAGATGCTGTAAGATTACAATTGAAACTTCCATGCGCCAATTGATAAGTCCTCCTAATAATATCTGCTAATGGATATTGTAAATACTTGGAAAAGTGAATATTAATTTGGGTATTTCGGGTATTTGGGAATTTCGCTCATTGTAATTCTGGTGGAATAACGACAATATATTTCAGTGAAGTCAAATTCATGCAACGACAAGAATGAGAGAAACGAGCCAACAACGGTATACTGGATATGGGCTTCAGAGACTAGGCAATCCCGTGTACGATCACTCGCTCACTTCGCGCAGAATAAACTTAATAAGGTCACACTGTTTAGACTTTTATTAACTGAACGGTGAAACAGCAATCCTTCGCAGCTCAGTCAGATGAGGCAACGCTTCGGAAACTGAAGCCAATGTAGGGCATGGGTTCGAGTCCAGCATATAAGGCATGGGTTTTTATAAACGTACCTTCACCGATTCATTGTTTCATCATCATCCCCACACGTTATAAATTACAGATATTGGGGATGGGGTAGTTACACAACAATAATTAATAACCGGAGAGATAGAACATTCATAAATCATAACAACTTGACTCTAAATAGCAGTTGGCCTTATTTCCAGGGTTAGTGACAGCAAATATCATGGATAACAATGATAACAGCATTCAACTGTGATTTCGACACTTGATGACTATAACATAGTCTTATTGTATTCGAATAAGATTCTGGAAAGGTCTATACAATTGCATGCAAGAAAAAAAAGTCGTCCATCTACTAAATAATTTTGAAAACCGGTGACTACATAAACTCGCCGCAACTTTGAATAATTTAACGTTTTAGAAAGATGTAGATGTTCATCATCGTTAACCTCCTCCTGAAAAATCATGATTCTCGACAAAATAACATACTTCTATGGATGTAATCGGTGATATTTGTGTTTGTTATGTTGGTATATACAAACATTCTTCTGTTGACACTATACGTAGACAAACCAAGAAGAAAAATGAAAAAATAAACATATACTAAATAATAAGGATATATACTAGGCCTATGTACTGTAAATTATATTGGTGGTCAAACCTTCTTCTGTTGATAGTATGGGTCTATATTCCACGATATAGTGATACCAACATACCTTAAAAAATATAAATAAGGTGCTCCAACATGGGCGGTATTTGTGTTTTTTTTTGCTGTCAGTTCAGAGCCAAGGATCCCGATTGCCTAACGCGATTCAGCGGATTCCCTTGTGAACTAGATGTAGATTATAGAGTGATTCAAGTACCGGTGGCATTGTATAGCACTGTAGTTTGATATAAAAGCGATAGTTGCGCTACGAGAAATTGGTACCCTATAGACTTCTGCAGGATTCTGACCCCGGAAATATTTCACTTAGAAGATGCGAGTCGGTACACCTTCTTTATACTATGATAAAGTATGTTGATAGCACCACATCGTAGGGCCTACCTATACGGGATTTAACGCGCTCATTCACGGGCGCCGCCATATTGGCTTTGTCAACAAACTAACGTTTCTTGACAATTTCTACACTTCATTAATGGCGGCTAGTCTAATGCGTGCGCAAAGGATCATGGTACGGTAATGGCGAGAATATAATGGCACATACAAAGAAAAATATATATATATACCTATATATATATATATATATATATATATATATATATATATATATATATATATATATATATATATATATATACTTACACTACTGTATATGTACTATGTACTGTATATTGGTGGTCATACCTTTTTCTTCTGTTGATACTAAGATAACAAAAGAAAAACAAAACATATTTCAGTGTTTGTCTTCTGTCCTCGTGTGTACATGCATCTCGTGAATCTTGCATGATCCATGCTGCCGATATCACTCTCATCAGGGCATTATGTCGAGCGGCGGGGACAAGGGTAGCGGAACAAGGGGAGGAGGGTGGGGGTGTTGTTGCACTTACATAGATTGGACAGCGAGCACGAGGAAGTCAATGCCCTTGACTTACTCACCTGTTATACTGGAGACCAGCAATATCAGCCAAACTCACTTTTAGGATAGTTTTGCATACCACGTATAACATGATTCTCAGTATATATAGACTAGGACCAACATATATATTATTGTCACTTTGATGGATGAATGTTGTAATAAATTTAGCATATACTTGAAATCTATTCACATCAATACAAAAAAGTTACAAGCCTAATATTCATAAAATCTCCCATGAATTGTGTATTCATTTTTTAAGAGAATTAGTTTTTGTAAAGTTCATTTGATATATGGTAACACCTGGAAAAATGAATATATTTTGTCTAATTGAAAATTGAGACTCATGAGAGGATGAAGAACAGCTGATCCAAGATCTCCAATCACATCACATCTAGACTCAACTTCAGAATCCCTTCTGCAGCCTCCTTTCCAAACCACACGAGACAACCTTCTCATCATATCATATCTTTTGCCAAATCCATACCATTCATCGTTTTAAATTAATTTATTTGTAGTTTGAGCATCAAATTTTGATATTATTAGAATTGTATAAAGTGCAGTAGTGCGGAGTGAATTAATACAAGATACAAATATTGTGACCAAAAAAAATACCATTTCTTAATCAACATGAAAGAAACAACATAATGAACCATTTTCTCACTTCTTGAGTACATCATGGAGTTGATAAGAGTTCAAACTCTTGACAAAGCTATGTAAGGTCATTGGTGTATTCTCGAAAAGTAGTATATACGTAGGTGGTGTGAAAGGCTCGAATAGTATCAAACTTTGATCTGCCGGGGGTGTGGGTTCTCTATGAAGAGCGAACTTTTTTGAGCCTGAAAAATAGGTGCAATTCCACATTTTTGAATCCATTTATAAATAATAAGATCAATTTATATTTGAATGAATTGTGGACTGCTTTCTCTTTGGAAGGGGGAGGGGAGGGGGAAGGTAAGATCGCCCAGCTGTGGTGCCCCGTTCGAACGATCCCTCCTGTCACCCTTATTCCTAATTGTAAGACAATGACTTGATATATCATGTTTTCGATTTCAATGAAAAAAAAGGTCTGCTCACCTTTAAACGTGAAAGATTTTAAAATGAAAGTTTTTCAAAGTGTATTATCCAACAAAACGAATGAAAAATACGTAATATATATTAAAAATTGTATCTATAGTCTTCCTCCGTGGCTCAGTCAGCTAAAGTACCGAATTAGAAACTGGAGTCACCGTTGGGAGTGAGTTCGAGTCCAGCATGAGATTTTTGTAAACGTTCTCTCACTTAATCACTTCAAAACTTCATTAACACCTGCTCATTCGTACCCCTATATAACCTAGCTGTTGGTGGGGTCGTTAGGCAAACAATAATCACCACCTAGCCGCGCCTAGACTCAAATACATCTAACCGTGTATCGCTGATTACTCCGACCTCGTGGTGTTTCAAACATCTCGCGTGGACGTGTCACCTCAAGATGCCAGCTTTAAGTTGACCACATCAAATATGGATGACCCCCCCCCCCCCCCCCGCGTCACGTGGGTCAGGTGCCGGCCGGTGCCAACAACAGCACGGCTACTCGTAGAACAGGCGTCAATAAATAATGAGAAATGAAACTTCATTGAGATTTGACTGAGTTGCACGAATAACACTTCTGAAGGACGAAGTTGAAGGGAAACTATAAATACAAAGAAAGGAAAATTCAAAAGAATGTTTGAATACATTGTTTCTACGTATTTTATATGACATAAGTATAATAGTCACCATTTCTGTTATTATTATTCTTATTCTTGCTATTCTTTTTTATCCGGAATACTTGTTGATGTATTTCGGCGTATGATATTTCCGCTATATGGATTTTACTGATTTTGTTCCAAGTGTTTTTACATGGTGAGGGTTTTAGTCGACATTTTGAGATTATGTTAAAAGACAATATTAGCCACAAGAACAATAAAAAGAGCTCGTGACTCTGATTGCTCAGTGGTTATTTGTTAAACGTTGGTCAACGATAGTATCCACAAAAGAAGAAAGTTTTCTACTGCCATACCGAGTACAAAAATATCACCATTATGGTATAAGTTGGTGTTGGTATTTGTTCCTCAGAGTCTGTGATTTTGTACTTTCGAGGACGATATTTACGTTTATAAATATACAACTAAGGCCCAGTATTATCAAGTCCAGTTAGTATTTATCTGAGAGTTGGTGAAAACAAATACCACAGGTAACCATGGTGATAACAAGTTTGAACTGTCAGATAAAGGCTAACTAGACTTGGTAATACCGGGCCTAAATTACATATTTAAAAAAAAAAAAATTCAAAACTGCTGCAAGTTGCTATGGGCCTACAATCTCCGACACGTTTACAATTATTCACTTATTCAAATCAGAGAGTTCATATCAGAAATTATTCAATCAGAGCTATTAGGAAACGTATTAAGAATATAAGCAACAAGCTCAATCAATTGGATTTTTTTTTTTAATAACATCGAAACTTGATACACGATCATGGTTCCCCAATTAAGGCTGTGGATGAAAGATAGGATCGTTTGGACGAGGCACCACAAGGGCGATCTTATCACCCCATTTTAATTATTTAAAACCAATGAACTTCAACACCAGGACTGCGCTGTTGGTGACCATAATTTTCTCGCCGCAGGTAAAAGAATTTAATTGATTAGATAATTGGAATTTAGAAAAAATGAAATTAGAAACGAATAAAACAGGAAGGCGGTGTCATAATTGTTCTGAACTCAAGGTGAATAGGTCTATATAACTTCACATTACATTTAATATGAATTTTCCTACATCGCTCATCCACAAACGCATATGTGTCGTTTTCCTAATAATATTCATCTCTTGCTCATCACAATTTCAAATTACAATTTCAAACAGTAAATATGTTAGAGTGTACAGCTCTTGCCATGACGCCAACTTTTTGCCTCCACTGAACTGATCGCAAAAAACGCATCTTAAACACTCAGACGCTGCGACATTCACGCGCCAATTAACTCAAAATCTTGCTAAACTTTACGCTCATTTATAACAATTAACGATCTATTTTCCATGAAAATTTCACTAGCTAACATCTTAAATAAGTTTTTTCATACATAAAACAGTTGTAAAGTTATGAATTAACTTCATAATTGTAATTTATTGATCTAAGAGATGATAACGTTGTTATAAAAGCTGTACGGAATATTAAAAAAAAAGAAAAGACGACGTAAGATATTTTGTACAATTTATTTGGCAGCCATCTTTGTTGGTAAAAGATGAAGGAGAAAAGGGAAGGGGTATCAAATGGATTCCCCTAAACCTTCTCTCCCTCCTCCCTGCACATCTCGTCATCTTTTCTTCCAGCATCCCTGCATTCTCCATTGGGATCCTATGCTACTGCTGAAGTCAGTACTGCCAAATGGTCGTAATATATAAATGTAGGCCTTGTCGCAACAGTTATCAATACCATATTACTGGAATGTATTTGTTATCTGCATTTTTTGTTTGGTGTTTATTCAACATATTATGTATTACCTATTTACATTTAATTTAAAATGTAATGGGTTATATTTGACTTTGATTGAGGAATGAGGTTCTAAATATAAACAAATTGTTCCAAGGATTCAATATTATTCATTCATAAAAGTGTATTCCCATAGTCGGCCTATAATTTTTACTGTGATTCTCAAGAACAATGTGTTATAATAGGTTTATTTGCAAGAAGTCAAGAAATCGAAACCCAAAACACATCGTCACGTTAAAAATAAAATATATTCAGAACAGCAAAGTCTACATCAATAAACTATTACAAATCCCAAAATTGATATCTTTGTGGACATCCATATACTCACAATAATGTTCAAAACTAATAATCTTGTGGATTAAAAATGATTGAAATTCATTCAAAAATAATGAGTCAATAAATATAAATTTCCATTTAAATAGTATATATTCATTTGTAAAAAAAAAAAAAAAAATGATGATGATAATAATAATAATAATAATAATGATAATGAAATATTGAAAAACGTCATATTAAAAGTGGGAGATAATCCATGTTATATGTGAATACGGAAGCTCCAAATTGACAACTTCAACTCACAGTTGAGGTTCCTATAGGCCTATAGTTGAGTATAGTTTAAGAACATCTAATGTAAGGCTTCAGAAATCTAGAAAAATTCTCATAATCATTTAACCAACTGAGTTTCTGAAGTATTTCTCGAATAACAACCGTATTAACGAGAGAATATATAGACATAACAGTTATTTTGTCCCATTCACGACGATAATAAAAGTCAATCTATACAGGCCTACATTAACACAATTCATCGAATTATATTGTATCAGATTCTATTCATAAATCATTTTCAATCCTGAATGGGTTTAATATTATCAAACATGACCCGATAAAATGAACATGACTGAGTTCCAAGGTCAGTGCCGCTTTCAATCATTGTTTTTAAAACCATAATTGTTTGGAAAAAAACTCGTGAAAATTATTCTCAAAAGGTTCAATCAGCCAATATGAACAAAAAACATGCATCATGGTGCTCTTCTTCAGTATAAATGAAATCATTGTACACACACACACACACACACACATATATATATATATATATATATATATATATATATATATATATATATATATATATATATATATATATATATATAAATTTATACATATGTATGCACTTTATACATATATAGAGAGCTTCTGCTCTGCTTCTGCTCTTTAAGCCATGGTGAGGAGGAGGTGGCGGGGAGAGAGTAAGGGGTGAGAAGAAACCGCCTATAAAGTCTCCCCCCCCCCTCCCCCCTTGAGCTAGGTGGAGGGGGGAGGAGGCAAGGAGGGTCGTAAGGCAAGGCGCTGACTGGAATGCTAAGCAGATAAACAGAACATGTATTTTGCACGAGATGGTGTTATGTGTTTGGTATAGAGATGTGGAGCGATAGACTGTGGAGCAGATATGGAGCATACCGTATAGCCATGGAGCACCCATCATTTCGTAGAGCAAACACGTGTAGGCGTAATGAATATATATTTATTTGATTGGATTGAGTGGTTGGTCGTATTAACGTGGAAAGAATACGATTTTGGGAATTATTTTATTTTACCCTGGCACCTCCACTGATTGTGGTTTAGAAACTAAACATGGCTCCTCCACCAAAAAACACTTTTTTTCACCGAGAACTTCATAAGAATGAATCACCATTTCAAAATATTCACAAGATGATCTTTTTGGCCATGTGAGAGACTCAAGTTGGAATCTCAGACCTAATAATAGATTATCAATCCTTTATCAATATATATATATATATATATATATATATATATATATATATATATATATATATATATATATATATATATATATAAGATATCAATCTTTTTGATTCGCTTCACTATTTTGGTTCTCAACATTTGCATTCTCATATCACCTATTATTTCTGATTTATTTCTTATTTTTTATTTCTGTCATTTGTTGAGGCAGAACCTATCCATTCGAGGTCATTGTTATTTGATTCATATTTATTTTTTCTCCTTTCCCACACACAAGCTTCAGTACATGTGGGTATCATAATTTTTCATAAGATCAAATAAATAAATAACTTATTTCATTCTCATTATTACAATACAAGTTATTGTTATTTTCAATTATTTCCACTTATGTTCTTATTTCATTCGAGTGTCAATGTAATAATTGGATAATCTTCCATGTTTAGTTTGGATATTATTTGTAATTTTGTTAACAATATTGTTCTGTCATAATGATAAATATTCAATGAAGAAAAATGCTATCAAGATGAGTATGAAAATCATTGGCAATTATTTGTAATAGTTTATTTCCGATCATACCAAATTCTCATCAATTATATTCATTTAATTAATTTGTTCACTTTTTTTATATCTCGTACTGCTTTATTTATTGCTTAAAACTGCAAAGGAATCGATTTAGCGAATATCAGTTTTTCTGGTGATAACTTCTGAACTGTATGAAATATCAAAATTAAAATGCAGAATAAATACGAATGTCTTCAATACCTTCAAAATGATGTGAAATAAAATTGAACCTCACATTTTAACATTTTCACAAGTATACAACTGAAAATGTTTCTTTTGGATATAAAAACCTGTGCCACACTTATGCGATATGACTTGAACTAAACCATTTAAAGGTATTACATACATATGTAATCCTCCTGCATTTAAATTATGATTTGCATAGGGTTTAAAAATTAATGTCAAAAAACGGTATTCCTGAATCGACTCAAATGCGCTTCTAACGGACTAACAAAAGACAATTGGATCATCAACTACGTGGTTCAAGTCTATGACAACAATCACCATCTCTAAATCTCTAAATGACAGCTCCAATATTTCACTTTCAGACATTTAATACGACAACGAATCTCAATTATGAAGATTGCTGCAACATGTATTCCCATCAAAGACCAACAAAGAGAGGTTTAACTTTTTTTATAAATATATATATATATATATATATATATATATATATATATATATATATATATATATATATATATACATATATATATATATATATATATATATATATATATATATATATATATATATATTATAAAAAGCTTAATATTCAATTACATTGTTTGTAGAAGAGATTAAAAAATGATCTATTCCCAGCGTAATCCTACACCGTGTGTACGAGAGCGTGCGCAGAACGCGTGCGCAAAACAACGAAATGGTCAGCGTTGACGTCGGTTTGCCCGCGGCGACATGTCGCTGCGCGCGCATCGCATGCGTACCAACGTTCTGACACGGTGTTTGCTCCGTATCATGTATCGTGGCATCCCCCTGTATACGCAGCAAGCTTCGGGCCTTTCAACGCAGCCACAATTGTTATATGTTATTGCAGGAACAAAGTGGATGATATGATATTATAGCGTACAAAATTAAAATAGTATTTTAATCAGATTATGATTATGTTTTTGTTATATTTCGTGAGAAGAAAAACGTCACAGTAGCCATTAGCTAAAATACTGATCATTTGTTTGATGATCCTATATCTATCCCACCTATAGCTATAGGTTATATGGGGCTACGAATGAGGGAGGGAGAGAAGGGGGAAGTGATGAAAGATGAAAAGACGTATACACATAATGTGCAGAATGTTTTAAATGAGCTATATTCTATATCTAATCATTTCTTTATGGTGGTAAAATCGCTCTTATGATTGTGCCCCGTTCGAACGATCCTGAATGCCTCGTGCGGAGTTCAAACTCACGCTCTACTTGACTTTTATTTTCTGAAGCGACATGTTTTTAGTTGACTCAGACACGAGGAGCACCCAAGAGCGGAGAAAATGAAGATAGACGAAGTATAAACTCTAACAATCGTGACAAGAATTATTACGGCAAAGTCGCCTGGTTTGAGCTTGCACAATTATTACAGGCATCCATCTTTTGTCAGTTGTCTATATATGTCGTTACATCACGGTGGCATATCAAACAATCGATGGCGCCGCTCGGCAACGTGTGCTGGGCCAGGGTTCGAACCCATGACCAACGTTTATGAAAATTATATTCAATATAATGACTTTTGAACACAGATTATGGCACACGTTTGCTTGATTGACCATGAGAAAAGATTTTTTTCTGATTTATTTTTCGGTTTCATTCGTTCTTATCTATAGAAACTGATATTACTCGTCCCCAAAAAATTGGATTCTCGAGAGCCGATCCTGTCACGATTGTTTCGTTATTAAACTGTCAACAATGCAAATATACCTCTCGTCCATAAAGCGATTCTGGATCCAGGACTATATAGTCCATAAAGCGAGTCTGGACCAAAGCCTTCTTTATTCATTCTTTTCCTATCGAAAAGAATGATCTGTATAAAGAAGGCTGTGGTCTGGACATAGGACTATAGCGGAGATCGAGCGTCCACGGAGAAGTTGGTCTTACACAGCGTCTATAAAGTAGTTCTACCTCCTGCTACTTTATCGACTCTGGTACTGCACTTGGTCTCAATCAGAGTCGATAAAGCAGTGCATGCATGTACGCCATCAGCATTCAGCAGCCATGCTACATTTATCGACTCTGGTCCTGCACTTGGTATCAATCAGAGTCGATAAAGAAGTGCATGCATGTACGCCATCAGCATTCAGCAGCCATGCTACATTTATCGACTCTGGTCCTGCACTTGGTATCAATCAGAGTCGATAAAGAAGTGCATGCATGTATTCCATCAGCATTCAGCAGCCATGCTACATTTATCGACTCTGGTGGTTTCAATCCTGTCAAATTGAATAAAAACATGACCCACTATTTTATATAACATACAACATTTTATGAATCGTTATAACTTTTCTGTGTGTTTGCTTCATTTTTATCAACGTTCGATTCGAGCCAGTTGGCCGCAAATAACGCTTCGAGTCGTGTTTCCCTACCACCCCACCCCCTGGTCCACCCCCCAGCCCGTCCCCCCCCCCCCCACCAGCTCAAACACTCGCTGGACATCAGCAAATACACGGCCGTGTGTATCTGTAGTCAAATGGCCATCGATATAGCACATTCTGATCCAACTCGTAACTCGAAGCTAACTTTCAGCTATAACGTGCATACACAGTTTCTAAATGTAGGCACGGTGTAGAGGGTAGAACGTGTAGATCGAGTATAGACAATGTGTAGGCGCATCAGGATGAAAAAAATTAATACTGTCAGCTAAGGCACTGCTTTCCGGATGATTGAATTTCGCGTGAGGCATTGGTTTTTGTGAAAGTATTTTCACTTATCATCACTTCGTTGTTACATTATCACCTGCTTATTCGTACCCTGGCATAACCTAGCTGTTGGTGGGGTCGCTGAGCAAACAATAAACATCATCAAAAATCAAAATCATTGCAATACATAAAAATGATAATATTTGCTTTGTCGTTTATACTTGGATGTATCTATACGAAAGTAGTCTGTCATATTTATAATCTACCAACAAAACACACATTTTTTTGTATTTAATTTTCACCAGATATATTTTCAAGATTTTATGATTTACCTGGACAAAGTTCACGATAAGAAACGCAACTGCATCTTTCAAAAACGTCAACTTCTCCTGAATACCGAATATTTTAGAATTATTTTGTTGGCAGACAACTATAGTAATTCATACAAAAAATATCAATATATCTAAAAAATTTGATGTGAAACTTTTTCACATTTGCATATACACATGCAGTCTCTCGGGCTCAGTCGACCAAGTCAAGTCGAACGTGGGTTCGATTCCTTCAAACGACGTTCGATTTTTAAACATCATTCAACTCATTCCTATATCCCAAAATGAAGCTGTTGTTGGGATCGTTTATCAAACAATATGAATAAATTATTTGATTAAGATGATGTTAAAATTAACCATACCATTTCAAAGTATATACACAGTATGGAGTTAAATGATTTACAGAGTTCACCACATCTGCCAACAACACTGTCGCCATTATCTCATTGAATTAATGGTGGTAGGGCGGGAGTGAAGTATGAGAGGGGGGAGTAGGGTCAATTGAAATCTATTCATTAAATTCTTCACTTTGCTAGTATAGATGTGATTGTAACTACGTCACGAGTGCACTTGCAATGCACTCGGCACCAGTATTACCCGAGTAGTCGAGTGCACTAAGTGCTGTTTAGTGTAGGCCCTTCACGTACAGTATATACATGGGCCTAGTGGGTAAAGTAGTTCAGACACACGGTGACCAAAAGAGGGGGTAATAGAAAATTCGAACGATTTCTAACTCTGTCGAAGAAAAAACGAAACAATATGTCGGTAAAAATTAAATGAGGAACCATTACAATATCAATTGTTGAAAAATTTGTTCTGTCTTGATCATAACCCGTGTGAATGGTATCTAGAAGCCTTCATATAGTCATTTTTAAACAGAAAATATCGGAAAATTTCTCTCCCGAATAAAAGTGTTTGAGTTTTTCGTTATCCCTCCTCTTATTACATATAAGCCTACACTATGCTGTATATATATTCACAATTATTTGAATAAGTTGCGTAATAATTAAATGGGTAACAAGGATTTTATATCAAGTTTCGTAGTTGATAAGACATCAAATATTCTTTTAAGTTTCAAAATCGCCCTTGTGGTCTCGTCCAAAAGATCTTACCTTTCATCCCTAACCTTGGTGCGAGAACAATAGTTTTGTACAATATGTTTTCTATATTATAAAAATGAGAGGTGGATTTGAATCCTGATCACCTTATACCAAAGGCATACGTTTTACCCTAACGCTACGGATTGCCCCGGAAGGAGAATCGACATCATAAAAAGCATCAATCGGCATCAATCGGGTTCCATCGATTAAACATCACTCTGTGTCGTCACACCTGGATAAAACTTTTCTTTTTAATAACATCGAAACATACGAAAAATAACATACAAAATCATTGTTCTCCAATTAAGGAAGATAGGATCGTCTGGAAGGGGCACTACAAGGGCGATCTTACCACCCCATTTTGATAATTTAAAACTAATGAAATTCAACACCAGGACTGCACTGTGTGTGACCATAATTTTCCGCCGTATAGATGAAAGTCTTTCAGTTTCCGAAAGTCCGGAGCACATTGTGACCGTTTCTGTGATATATATCCGGACATTAACAATTGGTATACGGTATTAAGAGTAAACAAAACACACGAATGTTGATATCTTCCACTTTGATAGGACTGCAGTATTCCGTCGTCAACTTTTTCGATAACCTCGAAACTCTGTAAAACTGATTCTAAAAACTTTACCAATCTCATTTATTATCGGTACTAAGCCTTCATGAGACTTTTTTTAACCGAATTTTTAATATGTTAATCTCTTTATTTCGGAATGTATTACTTGAAAGAACTTAAAACATCACAACATGCTTGATATCCAAGAAAGATCCCCATGTTGTATTGGGGAATGGAGAGTTTTATGTTAGTTTTATAGGTCGATCTGAAGTGGTTATTCGTTGCACCGGAAGTAGGTTGTATAGATTGGTTTCATTTAGATTAGATTAGTTCATGATGTTTGGTTGGCTTTTCAATTATCTCTTTCTATCTACGTTATTTTTAGTTTCAAGTTTTTTTATTTACTACTAATTATATTGGTATCATGTGAAAATCTGTGGAACAATAAATGAATGAATAAATAAATGAATTGATTATTTATTCATTCGTTTGTTATTCTCTTCCAAAGTACATACACATTTGATGATTTATAACGTAACATATATGAAACGTCAATCGGTAAATAAAGAAACAGTCACACAGATAAAAACAAATGCAATCCTTCAATTCCACGTAGACAATCATAGTATTAACCACAATTACACATTTGGTGACGTCAAATATCAGAGCCACATCGAATTTTAAGATTCTTAATTGTAAATTTCAATGAAGTATTATAATCAAGAAGACCGTTTTCGGACATTTCTTGTCCGAATGTGTCTAAAAATAGAATTGTGGTTAATGCTATTGATTCTGTTTCATGTAACACACATTCATGCTTACATTATCACATCTAGTCAGTTTATTATGAAAAAAAGTAAAACAGACGGCATGATGCAAATGAGGATCAGATGAATTTAATAATAATAATATTCATTCATTTCATGGATGCTCCTCTTGTCGCTTTTGATGGGATGATACTTTGATTGGGTCAGTTAGTTTATAAGTTATTTCAGATAGGTTAGTTTCATTAAATTTGTTAGAATAAGGGCCGGTATAATAACTGTTCTTTAAAATACCGGCCTCAAGTTATTTACGTCAGTTTAGGCTGCGTGCAACAATAACAAAACGTCCGTATTTGGTGACATTAGACCGATGTTTGGACGGAGAGCGGCTGCCGTCAAGATATGGCTTTTGGCCATAGTTATGGGCAAGGATTAATTTATAAAACCACAACGAGGCGAATAGTTTCTTCATCTGTAGTTCTTTATTTAAAAACTTCATATTTATCGGGGTTTTTTTCTACAAAAAGGCGGTATACAATTGTAGTGAAGACAAAATACTGCGGTTTTCCAGTCTTGTTTTAGCCAACTGGCGTCGGAACTGTGTCACATATAGCAGCTAGCAAGGAGAAGCCTCCCTTCGTCTTGTCTGTGAATATACAGTATACCAAGTGCTTACAAGAGACGCCACTTGACTTGGAATAGCGCTGCAATCACTTGAGCGGGGATCATTAGCTAATACGATCATGTAAAGATCATTATTTGAACTGCACCTCTTTTATAGTTGTGGGGAATGTGAGATGACTTTGTACACAATCCACAACGTATTCGGTTTTCTTGAGAGTATCGTGGTAATGATTGTAATTATTGGTATTTTGAGAAAATGAAGATTTTTCTTATTGAATTCAAATAGGCCTACTATTGGTCGATCATTTTCCCAAGTTTCAATTCGGTCACTTCTATCATTTTTTAGAAATACCAATTTTATACTTTCATTTACCTCATCTTGTTGATTTCAAAACGGCATTTTAAGGCATTCTCCTAGTATTTTTATGTATATTTATATATTCAAATTTGTATTACAGGCGATGACAGAAGTGATAATTTTCAACAATCTAAAAGAAAATCATGTATTCAAGTTATTTTGTATGATATAAATAGGACAGGTTGTATCGTTTATATTTCAAGAACAGACATGTTATTTTCTGCTCTATTTGAGTAAGGCTCAGTATAACCACGGCCAGTTAGTATTTATCTGAGAGTTGGTGGAAACAAATAGCATGGGTAACCATGGTGATAACAAGTTTGAACTGTCAGATAAAGGCTAACTGGACTTGGTAATACCGGGCCTAAATAAATTGTTTATTATTTAATAATACATTTATTTATAAATTATTCATGAATTAATAAATTATTTGATAAAGAATTGTTTTGTTAACACATGTTCTTCTCCTAATGGAAATAACATGGCATATGGATGAGTGGTTCAGTGAAAACATCAATCAAGTCTCAAAATCGAGACTTTCTCTGTTTGTTTGTTTGTTTGTTTACTCCGTGCAGGTTGCAAGTCATAATGGTTCCTCCCGAAACTTTGCTTATGCAACTTCATTGTTACAACGATTCGTTTGATTTTTGGTAACAATAGGTCAGTCATGAGCTGGATGATCTGATTATTGAAATGTTTAAAATACTCATAAGAATAACATTACGAATAATGTGTGACGAATATTGAATGAATTGGTTTTAATGTGCATCGACAGCGAGGTCATTTTAAGAAAACATTTACATTTCCGAATGTTGAAAGGAAAAAACTGACAGGTAATTATAAAAACTGTTGAATATCGAGTATTTCCAATGTGTATATATCAATATGAACGATTACCAATGTGTATTAATTGGACGTCGCTGCGTTAAAATACGTACCTAATATAAAAGCTTAGTTTAAAACACTGTAACTTGACTATACTTTTTGTTTTCTAATGGTCACCAACTCACCATGGACACTGAGTTTATTTTCAACTAAATTGTATGATTCACCAACATCTAGATATTTCTTTCGCTACTCATTCGACAGAATAAGTTGCAGGTACGCTTCTAGTGTTAAAAAGCAGAACTATAGTGAAAAGTTACAAAATAAAGTGTGTGGATATTTTCAACAATGATATTGACTGGAATTCATTCTGACTGGACTGACTGATCCACTGTCAGTCAGTGTGTGTGTGTGCGTGGATGACTGGATGTACATTGTTGACTGGCTTTTGGTAACCATTCGTCGGCCACATTGCATTCATAAGCGCATTCTGTTTTTACTTTTTATGTCGAATTATAGATTCATTTGGAATATTTTCATACAATCAAATTGTCTCTCATTTTGCACCATAAACTTGACTCTTGTCCGTCATATAGAACGATAAAATTATTTCATGAATTTCGCCTATTTTGCTCATCAATATTACCGTATAGTGCCGTACCACCGTGCACACACGTCTATACACCTTGTTTTCACCACGATCACGTGTCACTATAGGGAACATATGGGGCGGTGAAAAGGGTGGGGGGGGGGTAAGGGGGAATGACAGTGTATTACATAATGCATAACTAACGCGTGTGACAGGCGTGAAGATGCGACAATAGGAAGCCAGTTTAGTCAAATTCACACACCAAACACAACATTTTAGTTCCGGTTTAGCGCAGTGGAGGGTGCGCACTAGATGCACGCGTCACCACATCCGCTACCAACTGTTTTATCGACACAATTTTACATTATTGACGAGCCTAAATGGCAATCATTGTTGTCGTGAGAAGATTGCTGTGGGTGTTTTATTGATGACGTAGGCGTTTTGACATGTGGCGGGTTTCAGTGGGCGGTGATCAGCGAATAGAAAGTCATCGAGGTGGCCGGGAATTGCACTATTGACATAGACAATGTAGCGACGTTCGATTGTCTTAAAAACTCGTGTTCATGAAAAGAATCGAGTTGATTATTTTATAAGCTTGTAGTAAACTTGTGTCAGTTAGTTTTTGTTTAGTTTTGTTGGTACTTGTTTGTCCCAGTCTCGACTTTGGTCTTGATGGATATATAAAATGGAATTGAATGAACTTGACTTCGTTTTACGAATGATGACCGCTGCCTCCATCCAACTTCTTCATGACTTGATGTTCTCATGTGCGCTCCATAAAGCCCTCCGTATACAACCAACTAGTATCGCCTTCATTAATAATTCATTCATGAATTGAATTCATCAAATTCATCCATCATTCTATTCTGACATTTTCCATATCTGGATCATGACTGATTTTTGTATCATTCAATTGAAGTAGTAATTGTTGGACGCATTATTTTACTATAAGAAAAGAGAGGGTATTGTATTGAATGAAAGGCTGAAATTTGGATCAAATTTGCAACACATCTCAACGTTCACACTGTTTTCATACGTTTGAACCAAGAGAAAATTCACATTTGTGTTCATAATAATCATAGCCTTAATTGGGGAACAATGATTTTGTATCAAGTTTCGATGTTATTAAAAAAATAATAATACAATAATGATAATAATAATAATAATAATAATAATCATCACCTTCATCAGTCCCACGAAATTGATATGATATTGGGGTTGAATATTATATTGATCTTTATTATAGTAGTAGGGTCTAGTAGTAGTTGTTTATTATTATCATCATTCATTTACATAAAACATAAGGTTCACTTGTCCACAAAGCCTAGCACAAGGCTCATCTGTGGATTATACAGAGAATAATAAAACGGAGAAAGAAAACACTACATTTGTATATGAAAAATAACATTGCGCTTAATTAAATTAGAAAGATAGAATAATGGGGAAAAAAATAGGATAATGGTGGATACGAATAATACACATTAAGTGACAAAAAAATCAATTTGCAGAATAAAATAATTACAGAGTACCACTCAAGGAGTCTAAAAGCCAGTACTTAATTTCTTTTTTGACAGAACATAAGTTTTGAAGTTTCAATAGATGTTGAGGAACAGAATTAAAAATGAATGGAATGTAATAGTTGCATTTCTTAAATTCAACTATGAATTGGAAATTAGTTGAAAAATATGCACTGAAACGCCAGATACGAGAATAAAATAACAATTCAAAAACAGAAAATTGATTAATTTCTATATAGAGCCTCTGTCAGTGTGAGAATGATATTTCTGTCAATTGAGAAAATATTACTAACAATCTTTGCCACTGCAACATAGCGAACTAGTGAACTATTGAATATTGTGATTGGTTAATTTCAATCGGCGGACATTGTTATGTATTTATCTTTCTAATAATGAGTGTCACATCCCTTGACAGCAACCTATACCATATTATAAACTCACAACTCAATCAATTTTCTTCCATTTCTAAACTATCTTTCAAATTAATTTCTCTTCAAAACTACCCTCACCACTATTGCGCTAGTTTCGTCTAGTTCAACAGCTGGTCAAGTTAGGCGCCAGGTTAATTGCTACAGTTTCATCTGTTGCCCGGCAGGGGGTAGTGCTGTAGCAACTAGGCCATCTGTCAGTCAACTAGGCCGTGACCGGTGTTATATTATACTAGCTAGAGGGTGTTTGTTATACTTGTATGGATTCAAGTGACTTGAGATGTGAAGTACCAGAAGTATAGTCTATTGTTTGCAAGAATAATAACAATGCTTATATGTATATATAGTCTTTTTACGTAATTGTTTTGATGAATAGTTCTTCTTTCAGTCACAATATCTGATCCAGATTAGATATAAGTTTACATTATGAGAAAATCTGATAGCAATAACAGTAATTATGGTTTATTGCGTCTAGATTTTGGCGTTTTTAAGCGCCGTTTTCAGTTAATTGCCATTTTCATTTCACAATTTGATATAATTTTCCATTTCATTTCAATACACTTCGAAGAAGTTATGATCAGATTTCAATGTAAAATAATTATAATTCAAGATATTATATTCTGTGAGCTATACTTATATTTCTGCTGATCTACTTTTAGTTTATATATTCGTTTAATAATTTTGTAGTCCATTCTTTCAATGTGGTACCTGTGTTAACAAGAAAGACGCTGTAGTATTGACAAAATCAGTGGACTGTAATAATATATGAGATCATATTTTACCTGGTGCTAATTGATTAGATCGATTAAATCCTGAATAATTGGTGAATTAGGAATCAGTATAGGCAAGCAGCTGATCAACTGCATTATTGATTTCGTTAATCAACTAATGATAAACGTGTTCATAATTACTGTATCATCGCCGGTGTAATGGAAAGGAGAAATTTCCGTTTTTGACACAACAATAGTCAGAATAGAAAAAAAAGTACGTCAGATAAAATTCAAATTAAATTTTCAAGAAGTAGTAACCTTGTGAAGAGCTAAGATGATAGAATCTACAAATAAAATACCAACAGTATGAATCGTTTAACTCAAAGTCATCAAGTATCTCAGTCAATTGTTTTCAGAAGACCCTTAGTAACTCGTAGACTTATATCATACAAGTCCATAAAAACTTGGACCATAAGACCTTAGTATCTAACTTATCTAAACTCAATCTAAATAATCTAAATAATAACTAATCTAATCTAAAGTATCTTAACTTAAGTAGGCCTACTAAGTTACTTAACGAAGTTAGATACTAAGGTCTTTGCTTGGACTTCACAAAAAAAAATCATTTCATTTTTTATGTGAGCCTGATACCATCGCCTCGTCTCTACAGCCGGGTTTATTCACAGTAATGTGCCACATATAAACAGGAGCAGCTGAAGAATTGTGTAGAGGGGGGAATAAAAGATAATTGAAACGATTACAAAATATATTCTTGTTAAAAAGATATAAACACCGATACGTGATAATGTTGACACATTGTTTTTATTTACACCCTAAAAACAGCTGAAAGCGTTTGATTGTTATATGGGGGGGGGTGTAATTAAGTAAGTGGCAGGAGGATAGTTAGAAGTAATGGACAAAGATACTGCGAAATGTGTATGTTAAAAACCTCTTGTGATGGATTTAAATTTTACTTTCATTAAACTTAACAAGAATATCTTCTCCAATCAGAGAGTGTATGGTTTGGATTATTCTGATTACAATTGATCATAATGATGAATATTTAAAATTTATTTTATAAACATATTTTATATAGCATCGTCTTACAGACTCTAGAACTTGCATGCTTTCTATATAGAATATCATTATTTACTTGAGCAAAAATTATTTCTCCGATAATAAAAAAGATGGGAACCAGCTATATTTGAAACCACAAATCTTTTCAGCTTTCACCAAAGAAATTGAGTGTAAATTGCAATGCCTCTTAGTCTATTCGAACATCCATTATTGGCAGTGGACCAAATTAATAAAAAAAATTGTCCTCAAATTGAGGAGACATAGATAACGGAGAGAAAATACGATTATTGAGTCAGTATGTTTTTATGTCGTCTTACGTATTTGATGCAACCTATTTCTTAAAAATATTTCACCAAGCCTTGTCTAACTTGACACATTGTCACTTGCAGTGTCACTACACGCGTTTCAAGTATCAAGTGTTGTGTAACTATTTTTGTGATTAGTGTTTTACAGCTTTGTGTGATTAGTCGAAGAAATATATGACTACTAACTAACTAACATCATATCAGGTCTGCGTAGTCGAGATACTGACACGGTCACCATCCTATTGTCAGCACTTGCAGCATCAGATCATCGATCCTCTCAGTATTAAATCATCGACAATAGGCCCCTGCCGCGGTCCAATCAACATAAAGTCTGTTTCAAAAATTAAATGGTTTCTGTCAATGTGAAATAGTGATATTGTTATAGTGACTTAGGTGGGCCACAGCCTCTCATTTCAACTATATATTCGCCAATAGTTCAGGCCGGAAGATCCAATTCACCGCCAACCTAAATCATTATTTTGACTATAAAGGTTCGAGTTTCAGTGGCAGATGACAACAATACTATCAAAAGCTATTTTGACATTTTTTTCCTGAGAGAGTCTGATTTGACCCTCATAGAAAAATTAAATACCCAAAATACACCAACTGCAGTCACTTGACTACAGTATAGTAACATCATCTGATTGGTCAGAATTTGGCTCATCATAAAGGTTATAAGAAAATCGTCACAAGAAACTGATTTACTTCACTTCATATGACTATTACATAATCTCTATAACACAGTTTCTTATTGTGAACGGTTACATGGAAACGCCATCATCCATTTAACTTATATACACTATAACAAGCTATTACAATTTCATAATCACTAATCACTATTTCAAGTGTGAACCGGGCCTTAACATTCGATTATCAGTTGGTTACAACCGGCTCTTAATCAATCCACTTACTATGAATTCTTAAAACTGGGTCTTAGAATTGTATAGTTTTTAGGA
This sequence comes from Brachyptera risi, assembly GCA_964007535.1. Taxonomy (NCBI): domain Eukaryota; kingdom Metazoa; phylum Arthropoda; class Insecta; order Plecoptera; family Taeniopterygidae; genus Brachyptera; species Brachyptera risi. Next base: position 38,248,733 of record OZ023332.1, read on the forward strand.
CAAGCTAGTTCAGTGGCGGCCCGAGGTGGCCCAAACACGCGGGGCCAGATTATTTCATAAACTCATAAATTAATTCATGAAATCTCTCATTGCTATGATGACGTCTTGAAATACACGGTCCGTGAGATGAATCAACTCTAGAAGTATAGGTAAACACTGCACACTAACCCCACTGGGACTTCTTCCACCCGGCTTAGTTTAGGACGCCTCTCCACACTCACCCCTGTTACCCCAATATTGTGGCCTAGCATTCTCTGTTTGATACATCACCCGAGACCGCGTGGTAGTCGAGTGTTGACGGGGAGTCAACAGACACATCGCGGACTCCCAAATGCCGGTGCAAAGCTGTAGGGAAATCAGAGCAAACATCTAGTCAAAGAAGAAAGTCAAGGAGAAAGATGGTTGGAGTGGAGTGGAGTTGAGGAATATCAATGGGGTACAATAGCTAATCGCAAGGGTAGTCACTGTGAGGTTTCGCTATATCGTCGACAAATATCGATGATATCATCATTATATTTGTTTAATAATATGGAACTGAATAAAATGGAGCACTGAATACGATTGAATAGAGATTGTTTGTGATGTGATATTTTAAAGTCTTCATTTTGTTGAAATATTGTAGCCTATAATTCAATGATTCATGATAATGAATGATATTTATTATTAAAAGCTTGCAGCTCCAAGTAAGCTGGACTGCGACTCACTATTTATTATGGTTCAAAATGGGAACCATCCTGGTGTTAGCTTACACTATAGAGGAGAACCACGGAAAACACTTGTGAAGAGGGATGGTAGCCGAGATCGAACCAAATCTGCCACCCAAACTTTCAAGTGAAAAATTGGGATAGTAATAATAATACTATTAATAATGATAACATGCTATACATGAGATAAAAATAAAGTTTAATCTATTTTGTTGATATAATTTCAAGTTGATGGTATGGTGGAGATATTTGAAAATTTAACTTCTCCAATCTAAATGTAAAACTCATGAACAGTTACCAGCATGGCTCGTTGGTCTAGGGGTATGATTCTCGCTTCGGGTGCGAGAGGTCCCGGGTTCAAATCCCGGACGAGCCCATTGTAATAATTTTGAAGCAACTTTTTTTGCAAATTCATGTTTCAAATAAATCCAATAGTTTGTTACAATATAATTGAATGATGTTTTGTAATTGCATATCCTTCAAAGAGCTCAAATGCATTAGATGGTGAATCATTATTTCATTCAACTCAGTCGACTCTAGAACCATGCATTCATTCACTTTGTACAAACTGTGCAAACTATAAAAGTATATCAATTTTACATTCGGATTAGAGCAATTTCATTTTTTCGTACATACCTACTTTCATAACTTGAGAATTATATCAACGATATAACAAGATAGCCAGAATAATAATACCACACAAATATTCATCGATCACTAAAATAAGAAATTTTTCATAGTTGTACTCAAATTTGGAATACACAATTTTAATTACTTCTTCAGTTCCAGATCGAACTACTGAATATTAATTGTGAACTGAGTTATATTTCTATGTTTGGTTATTTATTACACCACCATTTTGCCTGAAGAGAAATAATATATAACTTATACTAAAAGGGAAAAAAATATCATGCAATCTTCCTCCAGAGTAAACCCTAATTAATTTATTACCTCACCGTATATTCATCAGAAAATGCATCAGAATTGTTTTCAATAGAATCGTGTAGAACAGGAAATATAATTAAAAATATAATATAATATGAAAAAAAAATGTATCATGATTCAAAAGTAAGAATTTATATTTCCTCTACATTCAGTTTTTTTTTTTTAATTTTATAATGTGACTTCGTACTGATATTCTTCTCAATACGCCTACTCATTAATACACAAACTTCAACAGCAATAAGTTACAATTTACAAACTTCCTAACAGGTTCTTATATTGATAGTAGTTATTATATTAAACCAAATAATATTACCCTAAGTCAATAATAAAATAATGCTCACTCACTCCGAGTATAAGTACACATAAACAATGGTTTTCCGAGTTTACTTTACGGTATGATACCAACCATAATATGATTTCATATTTGAAAAGAATGGAAAGGGGAGGGTGATTGTTTGATCACAAAGCCACTAACTATAGGCACACAATTCAATGATACCCTCCCCCCTCTAATATCATCAGCTCCACACGACTCCCCACGCTTTCTCTCTCACTCGCATAGTGTACAGATCGCTCTGTCTCTGTCTAGCTCGTACGCCAGATGGCAGGCGGGCGTGTATAGTTTACATCATGTGTGGAATACTGCATGAGATATTGAATTAAGAAGGGGTAAATGATGACGTAGATTATTTGTTATTTGTGAGTGAATCAAACTATTGTGAAAATATGAAGTGAATGAATGCGTGATGGTGTTGAAAGAAAAAGAGCGCGAGAGAGAGAAGAGCGTGATATTTTCTTGAATAACACATTCTCCATAGAAAGGGTCACATTAAAATATGTATAATTTTTGATCAACATCGAAATTTTGATACATACTATCAATGATTTTCGAATTGACGACTCGAAATAGGCGTGACTTCACCAGTCCGCCGGTTGGATCTATATGATTTCTGGTCATTTGAAGATACCATGTTAACTACTATTGTTTGTAATTTAAGTTATTACTTGAGAGAGTAAAACTACTTAGCTCTGTAGTAGACAGTGGTCAATTTAAATACCATGTACTCAACTAGCCCTCACCACGTCACCAGGGGAGAAAATGAAGGAGGATCGGGAAGTAACGGCGATACTGCCTCATATTCAAGGTGTCACCGATAGAGTGGGGAAAATTCTCAAACGTCAAGGTATCTTAACTAGCTTTAATAAAAATAAAAATGGTAGCCAGCTTTTGGGAAGTAACAAATCTACCACTCATCTTGACTGTCAAGGCGCTTATGAAGTTCCCTGTGTGTTTATGAAGTTACTTGTGACCGAACCTATATTGGGCAAACAGGTAGGGAAATTGCTTTGAGAGTGACCGAACATTAGAGGGCCGTCAAATACAGCCAGTTTGATAACGCATTAGCTCTACATACAATGGAAACGGGCCATAGAATAGACTTCCACAGAGCATCTGAGCTTTCTCGCAGTAACCATCTCTACCCGAGACTAGTGCGAGAGGCACTGGAGATTGCCAAACGTCCACGTAATCTAAACACAAGGGGATGACGGGAAGAGTTTACCTGCTGCTTGGAAACCAATTTTGTCAATCAACAATACAAGGAACATCAATTATGAAAATGGTACACTTAGTGTAGTCAGGCCACCTGATACTTTTACCTCAGCATCATCCAGAGAGGAAGAGGAGGAGATTACCAGAAGCCAGTTGAGGAAAAATAATTTTTAGTAACTTTGTATTTGATTATGAGCCTGTTGGAGTTGAGTTTTAATGCCTTCTTCAATATTTATACAATCATTTAGGCGTTCAAGAGGCTGACCTGGCAACATGTGCGTTTTTTCTTAATTTTGATTTTCTTGCTTTTTATATTGTTATTATTCTTAATCTATCATTTATAAAACACCTTGATAATGACTGCAGTAAGGTGGTCGAAACGTTGGTGGCCGATTAAATCAACTAAAGAACATGGTAATTCCGAAAAACGTTTCATTTCACATAATATTAACCATGAAAGTCTTCAAAAAAAAAATATATATATATATATATAACCATATATATATATATATATATATATATATATATATATATATATATATATATATATATATATATATATATATATATATATATATATACATATCACCACATTGAATAAATTAAATTCTATGTGTCAATGAAACCAATAGGCCTATTTTGTATGGACAGACTTTTGAAAGAGAAATTTTTTACTACTCTCATCTTCCTCAATTTCATATAAAAGAAACTTCATACTCATTTCCTATTCAAAAAATAATAATCCATTCATTTCTCTAAAAGGAAAGTGTGCCCATCTTCCACATCCCTCCAACGCAGATTGGCAAAACGTACCGATACGCTGAAAGGGTTGACACAAAACAGTGCGTATATAGGAGGATATCGTCCTGGTCAATCATGCGGGTCTTATCGGGGGGGGGGAGGGAGGGGGGGATGGGGGGTGCTTGGATGACCAGTTGCTATTAGGACCCTCGTCTAGGATGAATGAGTTTGACTGCCAAGATGGGTGAGAGGATGGGTGGTGGGGGGGTTGTTCTAATCAGAGCCCGACATGATCAAGGGTTGAACAGAGGGACGTGGAAAGGGGACGCTATTATCGAGATAGATCTCTCGCACTATAAAGTCAACCCCCTCCACCCCCCCCCCCTCCCCCCCGTTGCCCCCTCTCAACACGCATTGAGACCAATCGATCCCTCTGCTTACATGTACTTGGTCGGCTGAAAAACCGGAAGATAAATACGAAATTCGAATGCCAATTCTCAAAAAATAAATACTAACTGAATGTTTGTGTTTTTTTGTGCGAGCTATATTTAGGTTGGGATGAACAGGGATGATGGTTATTGTTGGATTAACGATCCACCAACAGCTAGGTTATTCGGGATCATACAAATGAATGGTTGGTTGATAGACGAATACGAGATACGAAATTCGAATAAGAATTTTCAAAATATAATTACAAACAGACATTTGTGATTTTTTTGTGCAAGCTTTAATTAAGTTGCGACGAAGAGGGATGATGATTATTGTTAGCTTGATTACACCACCAACAGAAGTTGTTTAAGGGTATGGGCATACAAATAAACGGTTGGTAGATTGATTATGTTTAAAAAATCCGTGCCTTATGCGGGATTCAAACCTACACCCAACTTGACTTCGGCTCCCAAATAACAGTGTTTTAGCTGATTGAGCCGTATGACCAACGATTAAAGAAATTAATCAATTCATCTCATGTTGTAGGCTTCGTGTATTGGAAATGAACGCAAAGGTTCGGGTAAAATATGATCGTAGATTCATTTTTAAAAGAATATGGAGACATTTTTAAAGACCCCATTTGAATAACAAGCAAGGAAAATAATAACAACTAACCGTCGAAAGTATCATTATTTGTCCTGAATATATAATCAAAGTTCGAGCTCAGCTGAAAAATCAGTTCTCAAGGAATGTTTCCGAGATATTTCGATACACCAAGGTCTCCTAGTGATACAAATACAGTTGTCATTTTAATATCTTATTGTATAAGTATTAGGTCTAGTTGTATGTAAGATGAATTCCTTAATCCTGCTTATACCTTGAACGCAAATTGGAAAAACCTCCCATAGACTGCAAACACTGGTCATAACACTATAGCCTCTTGAGCAAGGCAGGAGTTTGTCCCAACACCAATGGAAATACACAAAGTTTAGGTATACGTTGCCATAGTAGATCGCTTTTTATTCAATATTAACTAATCAAAGTCCTAATCTTCAAGTATCCTATGGCAAACGACGCTGTATTTTAACGATCTTGTCGCGGTGAAGGCCATTTCACACTTACCTAACAAACCATTGTGAAAATTGTGTCAGGCCCAGCTTACTCCGAGATACTTGTATTTTAATTGGATATCTATGTTAAAAGAGCCACCTTCTATGGCACCATGTCTAGTTTTTTGTGTATTTCTATTGTTCTTCATATAGGCTCTAATCCTAGCACTTCTCATGAGGTAGATTACAAAGTACGTCCAATTTTTTGAGTCCAAAAGACCGTGACTTTTATATTATCCTGTGTTATCATAGTATCGACTATTTCAGTAAATATTCCCCAATCAAAGTCCTAAACCTTCGCAGCTGACTATATCTAGGGAGTTATTTGAAGTGTCAGCAGTGGATGAGGACCCTGCTGCTACCAAGTACAATCCTGCACAAAGTAAATCTGCATTATCAGAATCCTCTCTCACCACACAACATCCAATCAGTCAAGAGTCAGGACTTTTCTCCTCGGAATGAATATCGGGATGAAACGGATCGGCGGGGGTGGGGGTGGGGGTGGGGGGGGTGGGGGGGGATCTGCCTGTACACGAGTACGACGAGCGACATGGTTCGGGTGATGACCTGAACAGATGGGTGGGACGTCGGTCGTGTTCGGCAACCTCTCGACCATGTCCTAGTACGGTCACGTGACAGATCACGGCGTGACAGTTGGCATAGCATGTGGATTTATTGGAGATGGTCAACGTGATCCCACTTGGACCGCGCGTGGACAGTTGTTATGGTGGAAACATTCGAACGGTTTGAGATGACATGACTAGTATTCTGAAATGGTGTAGAAAAAAAGTACAAACTCACGTGTAGGCCTACTTTTATAACGGGGCGCCTGAAGAGCGTATACTGGAATACGGATAGTACCAAGAGTGAACGTGGGCTTGGCGTGCTTACTAGAACAGAGAATGTGAAAGTGGGTGGAGAGGTTGTACCTATTAGAGGAAACGATCAAAACCTGACCAAAGTAACCATAACCATAGCTCCTTTGTGCTTTAATCAATTTTTCGAAATCGTACATCTTGCGGCATTAATAGGTATACATGCCAAGCCCACGTTCACTCTTGGTAGTATCCGTATTCAATGTCCCCCCTTCACCTATACTTGACTTTATAATTTACTTTACTTTATTTCACATACTTCTTTATTTTACATCTCAATACATTGTTCTACTATACGCAGTAATGGGCTGTCTCAAAGGTGTGAAATACAACTTAAATTGTGTGATCACGTTTATTTTATATATATAAATACTTTATTAAAAAAATGAAGTCTCTGCCTTACAAAAGGTTGCCCATTAGACACAGAATAATATAAAAATGGAAACAACATATTAATAAATAGAGCAAAATGACAATACAAAAGTGTTTGATTTGTATTTATTTATTTATTTGTCAATTCAAGATCATACAGAAAAGTTCACAATATTCCACAAAGCCTGTAAAGCCTTATTTATTAAAAATAAATAATAATATTAGGCCATAACCTAGTAAATTGAATATTATGATTGATTACTTTAATTAGAATAAGAAGAGGAAAAAACGAAATATTAAAAAAAAAGAGAGGAAAAACGTTGATGTCACAGATAAAAGCCAAATAGGCTTTGTGGGCTCTTGTGAAAAAAACATGTTACTTCTCCATAAATATGTCAATATAAACAACAACAACAACAACAGAAACAACAACAACAACAACAACAGCAACAACACACACACAAAACAAACAAAAAAACAGAAAAAAACAACTATACAACAACATGAAATTATAATGTATTCAGAATTGTAGCCTTATAGTGATTACTTGTATCCATGAAAGAAGAAGGTCCTCTACCAACTGAGTAGTTGTAAATCATTCAGTAATTATATAATTTCGCTGCAACTTGAAGAATTTTGGATTACACATTTGCGTTTCTTATCGTGAAGCTAGCATCCTGAAAAATTAAACCATGCTTAAAAATACTACGGGCATACAAATATAACTTACATGTCATTATATTGTTGTATACTATATATTGTTGTAACATAATTCGAAATAAAATAAAAAAATTACGGTAATATTAGTTATGTTGAGTTTACAATCAACCTACTTTTAGGTGACACCGACAGCGTTGTCATTTCATCACCCTCTCTCTTCACGTGGATACAAGAGTATGCATCCGCAAATGAAAATAACACCAAGAATATTCAAGAATAACGATCCATTTGGATGATGATGGAGATTTCATCAATTGAATGAGTTGTTTGGATGATTTGCTGAGTAATGAGTGAACAAAAATGATTTGGATGATGATCCAATCAAGGATGATCTGTTATTAATCCGCTAGACAGAATCCAGGACCTCAATTATTCAATTACATCTGAAAAATAATCTTCCCTTCACCATCTCCACCACCGCTCATGACTTTCTCACATTTCCACGTCACATTTCATTCCCATTCATATCTTCATTCGTTTTCAACGACCTATACGTATCAAACTGTCATCCGACTACAATCCAAGTATAATCCATCGTACTCCATTCTCTATTCTCTGCATTATACCTCGCCGCTCGCGTGCGCTTTGTGTGCGGGGGTGGGTGGGGGTGGACCGGGGGGGGGGGGTTGGGAATCACAGAAGCGCCTGTTCCGAGAGCGAAGCCACGAGGCCAGGTAAAACGAGGCAGGTGGCCGATGCTCCCTATCACGCAATCCTCCCCTATGTCAGCATCCCAGGTGGTACATTAGCCCCGAAGAAGAGGCTTATATGAGTCGGGAGTAAGTATAGGGAACTATTAAAAGGAGAAGGTAGACATAATAGGATGTCGTAAAAGTTGAAAGCGTGGAGTAAAATCACGGGAAGGGTATAAAGTCAATCATAACATTTTTATGACGGGGGAAAGATATGAATAATTGATTTATTGAGAGATGTGAACTAATTAATGAATATGTAAGCAAGTGTATAGGGCAAAATTAATTCTTGAGTGAATTTGCTTTGCTGTGAAGCCATGGTAGAAAATAGGGGTTTTGAATTTGTAATGTTCTTGATAAAACTCTCTCACTTTTTACCTCTCTTGAAATTATTAAAAGTTTTTTTTTTAATTGTGGTGAAACGTTTAAAATAATCAAATATGAACGTTTTAATTATCGATTGAGAGGATGATGAGTGATGCGTGATGATGAGGGAAATGACGTTCACAAAAGCCCATGCCGGGACTCGAACTCACGCATGACTTGACTCCAGTGCCTGAAGCACTGCTAAACCAACCAAGCCACGGGGGGCTGCGTATGATGAAACGAATAGGCCTACTCCACTTGCCTCTCACAAAATTTGCCCAGGCCTATAATTGCATATGTTTTTTTTTTTTGTAAAGTCATCGTTCGAGATCAAAATTGTAAACGGTATCTAAACTTGATTATCAAATATTATCGCCAATTTTCGAGAATCTAAAAGTTTTACAACCCTCTTTTTTTCCATTAATTTTTTATTTTTGCGTTCTCCAAAAGTCAGACGAATTGACCCTTTTCTATATAGAAATAATCAATAAAATGTAACTTTCGATCTCAACATCCATTCAGTATTATACAGAATTAGCTATAAGCCTACCTTATTCACCATGCAACGCGAAAAATATGGGCAACGTTTTCCTATGATGTAAATTATGTGAAACAGATTTGTTGATCTCATTTGTGGTGATACAAAAAATAGAGGCATGCACATGTGTAGTCGACTGCACAAAGAGTAGGCCGAATGAAAATTATTGTACTGCATTTGCTAATTATTACAAACGAATTAACCAGAGCCCTCATTCTATAAACTTTGAACGAAAATGAAGTGCTGTAGAATAAACGGACAAAACAATATGAATATATATACTATATAGGCATTTAGCAAAACATTTCAGTTTAAAATGCCATGTCATGTAAATGCGGTATGGCAAAGCACTAACGATATCCATTTGATTAAAAATTTTAAATGGACAATGTCTTTGCTCTTTTCCTTCCACAGCCCCATAGAAACACAACACACAATTCTTGCAAGAAAACTGTGCGTTGGCCGTCTCTTTGAATCGATCACCCTGGTGTTCTGCCGGCTATTAGGGGGCAAGTGGGGGTGGCTTTGGGGGGTGTGGGGGGGGTAATATTGTCCCGCGAGTAATCATACAAAGTGCCTGATGAACCACCCTATAATACGCCTATAGCTCTCCTCTATATACTTGTTAGAGCAAGCACGACACTACACCGAGTATCCTGAAGAAGATTACGAGCGACCGTCTCCCCTAACGTATACCTCTACCTTTTGGGTGGTTCGAGCCTTCTTTTTTTGTATACTTGTATCTAGGAAAGAAGAAGGTTCCGAGTGACAGTCCCCACTATCGTACACCACTAACGCACAGGTGGTTCGCGTCTTCTTCTTTCGTGGTTACAAATATATATTATACCATGTAGGAGAACACAGACCTGGTATAATAGAGGTTTAGAGTAATGAAGAAAAGTATGTAGCATGCTAATAGATATAATGGTTAGTACTTTGTGTTGCGGCGTTGTGTGGTAATTAGCACCGGACACGGTGGCGTTGCGGGAATTATTCTCCGGTAGAAACAGATCTTAGTTGGGAAACAACATTTAAATCGATATAATGCTGAACAAAGACTTTCATAAACGTTGTCGAGAACGTATTGGAACAAAGAGATATAATAATTAGACGTAATTTATACAATGTGTTTTATATTTTTTTTGTATTGGGATATATTTAGTTTTTTTGTATTTTGCTGGGCTTCCATACTTGCGTTATTCGGATTGCGAATTTGCTAAGCGGTTTTTAAAGCCACCATGATGATGAAACGACCAATCAGTGACGAGAGCGACGCGATTTCTGATTGTTGAACTCGCCTCAATTCCACCGCCTTGCGAAAGCGAAACGCAAATCGCGTTCATGGAAGGTCAGCATTAGTTGTGTGAAAATAAGTTTGTGGCGTGAAAATTAGTTGGGTCTGTGAAAAAGTTATCGGCTATCTTTCAAAATGTTTCCTCCACTAGAGATAATATATAGGGCGAACCAGTTTGAATCAAACCGATCAGAAAGTTTAGTTCATCAGGCTATTCAAAATCTATCTTGTCAAAACATTTTTCACGTGAATTGAAATGAAATTATCCAAGTATACAACAACAATAATAGAGAAACTTTACAACTGGCTGGACTGCCTAAAAGAACTGCACTCTCCAACTTTTGCGCGCGACACTTTCAATCGGTTTGAAGCATTCATTAAGATAAAATCCTATCTACAACTTTCAACTCAATTACTCAACTGTGTTCAAATAAAACTGACTTGGTTCAAATTGGAAGTATATCTATACCAAGTTTGCAAACCTATTGTAGTCAAAACGATTTCCTCAAATGGGTTTGAAATTCCATGATAACTCTAGCCCATGATTCTATCACGTTGTATAGTCATACCAATAAACTACATCATTTGATAAAGAAGGTTTACCCATCACTTGCCTCTTCGAAGTGAAGTATTTCCGGGAACAGAATCTTCGTCCAGTCCATCTTGCTGCTAGCGCAACTATCGCTTTTATATCGAACTATACATGGCTCAGGATATAATAGCATTAACCACAATTACACACTTGGTGACGTCAAATATCAGAGCCACATTGAATTTTAAGATTCTTCAATGTGAATTTTAATGACATATTGTAATCAAGAAGACTGTTTTCGGACATTTTCTTGTCCGAATGTGTCTAAAAATAGAATTGTGGTTAATGCTAGTGTTAGCAGTGACATTTGGTCTTCACGAAAATTATACATTTAGTAAGTCCATCAATGCCATTTACACCGTGGCCACTCGTATCTATATCTAGATCACAACAGAGTCACTGAATTACCACCAGCAATCTGTACCTATGGCTCTGATTTGTCCACTAAAAAAGCACAAATACTAGCCATGTTATTAGTATGGGAGTGGGTACACCTTCTTTACATAGTCTGTTGGTATCACTGAATCGTGGTTATAATGTTGCAGAATAATATACTGCAAGTTAACAATGTAACTGCCATAAATAAGTGTTTAATATCAAAATAAATACCTTCACAAAACAAATTATTCACTTCGAATATTTACAATAAATTCGGTCTTATAATTTTGTCATGTGTAAGCTCATAAACACTACAAGTGAATCAACACTCCGGTCAGTTCGAGTCTCGCCGTTAACTCGACGATGACGCGTTCCTCACCATATCGCCTTCCCACCCAGTCCTCTAACGGCGAGGTAATTGAAAAGTGCTAGGCCGTAAGTATATCCATCGAGAGCAGGCATGTTCATTAGATTATCACCCGATGCTCCCAGGACGAAAAAGTTGACAGCGTACCAAATTGCCGCTCCCAGACCCAAGTAGTTGTCGGTCAGCACGGTCAGGTAGCCCATCGAGATCAGATTCCCAGCGAGGACGGTATCCAATAAGCGCTCGTCCCCACTCCTGGATTTAGAGACGGAACGCATGTTTACAATCCCGTTTGGCAGGGGTTATATTAGTGCGCAGTTGAGCCTAATATGCGCAGTTCTAAACTTCAAAAATGCAGCTCTTAATTTCAATTTGTGCAGTTGTAAAATTTAGTCAATGTATAATAATGCACTGATATTACTAAATAATGCAATAGTAATGATGCACAATGAAGCAATAGCCTTGAGCCTACATTCCCAAATAGTAACAAGATACTTTAAAAACAAAGTTTTTCAAAAAATTAAATTATTTTTATTTTAGGTTCAGTTTTGTGTTTAAGGCCTCGCCACCACGCTTTTATGCTGAATCTGAGTGTTACACAAAATAGATAAATTGATGAATTAATCTGTCAACACGTAGTCCTATCTTACCTGGAATAGTGGGAGATGAATGGTATGAGAGCGAATCCGACGTGTAGCCAAGCTACTTCTTTACTGTAGTCATTAATGCGGTAAATGTGAGTGACGAGACACGGCACGGCAAAACACGTGCTCAGGAAGGTGCTGTGATCGTACAGCCTGTCGACCGTTCTGTTGGGCGCCACTGGAACGGAATGTCAGGAATATGAATACAACTGTTGTGGTAGAAATAAAAGGAGTAGAGCTATACTAATACTAGCCAGCCTCTCATGTTTCAAACATGAGTGGCCCCCTAGTCCTTCCGCTCTCCTTCTGAATGTACTACAACGCTCTCCTCTCCCCCCTCCCCCCTCCCTCTCCCCCTCATCCCTCTTTCTCTCTCTCTCTCAATTACGTATTTTACCACTGCGATCGAATCGAAAGTTCCACAGAACATTCGAGAATGTTCGAGAATGTTCTAGAACCAGCGTGGGTCAATTCACCACTGCATGACTCGTGATCGTTTTCACACCTCGCCAGCCAGTAGCCCCTCTTCCTTCCACTCCTCTCACCTCCTCCTTCCTCCATTCCTTCCTCTCCCCCTTTCACTCTCCTCCCAGCCCACCCGACCTTGCGTCAACCCTCCACCCCACCCCCCTCACCACCCTGTTACGAAAGAATGTTGTAGAACCAGCGTGACGGACACACAGACAGACAGAACTGGAAGACCCTATGTAGTAATGCCATTAGCATCAGTCAGTCACTAACGCGCAAAACCGTCAATCTGAGGACATGAAGTTCGATTCCCGTCCTGGTCGACCATCTTGTTTAAGATTTTATGTCACTATATTTGAAGTAATACAATTGGATTGATTTGTATTCATACTGAAATGGCTCCAAATCAAAGACATGAAAGTAATGACGAGTAATTTTTGGTCATTTCTATCAATTTTTTTCATAGATAAAGATTTTGCATAAAATTTTTCAAAATTGACAAAAAAAATTTAATTTAAAAAAAAATTTCATGACAGTAAAAAAAATCCACACAAGTCTCCAAGGAAGACTTGATTGTAGGAGAAAAAAAAATATTGAAGTCTGTGTATTTTTATTTTCAATTTTCATATTGATTCATGCAAGAAGGCGATTAAGAAGATGTAAATATAATTGATAAATTGAGTGGCAATTAAATATGAACGGAAAAAAGTAGAAATATAATCCATACAATAAACTATTATTCACGATATAATGGAACAGAATATACTGATCAGGATTTGAATGGTTTGAGTTTCTCTCTCCAAGTTTTAGCTATTTTTTTTAGGTTTGTGAAAACTGAGGTTTCGAATTTCAATTTCAATTCAATTTCAATTTATTCTGTTCTTTACATGGTATACAGGAAATGAAGGTATAAAAATGTGAATTTCCCAATGAGAGTAATCTTGTGCTGGGGGAATTATTAAAATTAACATGATCAGGTTTATATCTGATGTGAACATTGAAAGTATGAAGTAAATGTAGCCTAAATTTAAAATGTAAAGCAGCTGGAAATATGTGGCCACTATAGGCGAACTTCAGTAATCAGTATTTGGATTCTTGCTCACTGTACTTTTGCCAAATGGTATAGCTATCAAAATGGATTTTACAGAATAAAGAGAGCGACTTACCGAATCTGACAACTCCCACAACCCCATGGACAATGTGTAGAACGAAAGTACCGTGAACCCACTGCACGGTGTCCACCGTAGCCAAGTTGCCATGCGTTTCATACAAGGCCCATGTTGAGGTCGCCGCCAATACAGCGTGCGCCAACGTCGACATAATATCAGACTCTTCCATCTTCAAAAACATACCAATGTTTTTCAATAAAGAACTATATTAAAAGCCACTCCTCTATTTGTGACTAAATATATCAACTTTCTCACGACATGCCATCAACTAAAATATATTATTATTGGTTGATTATTATTTACGAGAGAAAGTTTATATTAGATGGCTGTCCGCATATTAGAGAGATACCAAAATGGTGCAGCGTGATAAAATTGATACAACCATGTACAATGGTTATTGACAAAAGTGTGGATAGCGAATTGATTACAGACAAATCCTCCGAAAACCCACTAACCTAAAATTTGGCTTTCCCAAATAAAATGAGTGATCTCGCTGAAATTCAAGCATGTAGTGGTAATTGAACTTGTTATATACGCCAAAATGATAGGGTTAAACCCACAAATTTCGGTAAAAACTACTCACGAAGGGTAACTATTAACTACTGATTGAATAAGCAACATTTCTCAATTACTATTACCGGGATTCATAGCCGTCGAAATGAGGACGGAAAACTGCATGTTTACCTTGATTTTGATGTTACCCTATGTCTCAATGATGTCTCAACGTTGATGTTGCGATCGAATGTCCTGTGGAACAATTCCGTCACGTATATCTTCTTCCTCACTTTCTTATTCTTCCTCACACAGGGGTCTATGTCTCCACTCCCCACTTCTTACTTGAAGATCCTCTTCCTTAGACTGGTCGGCTGGAAGAAAAGAATCGATTGCGGAGGAATTACTAACCGTCACTGCAAGGCCGGCTCAGAACTGCTTTACAAATAATAGTTACAAGTGAATCACGAATATTTGGAATTTTTAATTTGTAAGATGTAAAATTTGACGTTTAACAAGGTGAAATTTTTGACAGTTTGTTTGGGAATTGTGGCTTTGTTTATCTTATATTTGATCAAGGTTTATATAATGCTTTCATCTTGTGGAGTTTTAATTGAAGCAGATATGAGATCCAGAAAGCTCAGGATGAACAAAGTACTTAGAGTATACAGATATTACAACGACTAACGAGTGAAGGGCACACATAGGCCTATTACAAAATTATAATGCAGTGTCGTCATCAAATCTCTCCTGTTATCTCTCATGCGTCTAATGAATATGACCGAACGAGTGAGATCAAAAAAAAAAAGTTCAAATAAATGAATAATTTATATTAATAATGAATAATAATGAAATTTTGCGATTATTTAGTCATATCTTGGTTTTAACGACGCACTCTGATGATAGGTGTGATCTATTTTGAGGTCGTTGATTGTTGAACGAGATGATGGAAAGTTGAAATGGAAGGTTTTGTGCTAGGGATAGGTGTTTCAGAAAGAAGGAAAGAAACAGACGTGTGGTCTATTATTGAGGAAACATCCCAATATATTTAGCCTTATAACAAAACATTTATATATAACATTGTTTTACTCTTCCTTCCGTGATCTTTTCACCATCTTTAAACAACTTACAGCATTGATTTTCTTAATTTTATTTCATTGCATACTATTATTTTGTTCCCGTTTTTTATTATTATTCAAATTATCCCTTTTTTCTCTGTTTTTCAATTCACATATCATGCGAATTATTAATTCACTTACTGTTTCTTAATCAAGAGTAAGCACTATTATTCCATTTTGATTAGAATTATTCCTATATAGCCTAAATTTGGAAACAATGATTTTGTCTCAAGTTTCGATGTTATAAAAAAATAATTTTAAAAAAATAATCGACTTGCATTTTTTTTTCATTCTATCTAGTCATTGTATTATTCTTTCAAATAAGTTATTATTGGTGAATTTTATATTTTAACCAATTGATTTTCCTTCTGTGTTCAGCAATATTAGGTGAGAACATAGCGAGAATTGAACCCCGGTGTCCTGAATGACTATGCTGAATAAGCGCGCTGACGACTGATCTAGATCAGTTTCGGTTTGTTTGCATGCTAAACAATGACAACGTCACATACAAGAGCGTCTTCTTCCGGTTGTCAACAAAGTGACCGGAAATACGCGCTGGTCAGCAATTAGCACTGATGGTCAATACCCCTCCACCCCTTACAGTGCTTCACCTACCCCTAGCACGACTTGTTGATCAAGCAGTGGGGGTAGTATTATGTGAAGGGAAGGTGATTGATTTAAGCTTACTAGTAGAGGGGTGGGTGGGGGGGAAATATACGACCAATATTTATTTGTACTTGTTCAATTTTATTGCTTGATAGGCCTAACCTAGGCGAATATCATATTTATTATTTTATAAACCGTAGAGTAAGAAATCGATAGAATTTTCTTTTAATTTCATCGAAACTTGATACAAAATCTTTGTTCCCCAATTATGATGAAGATTATATTGTTTTATTGAAATATAATTAAGAAAAATGAGGCAGCATTGCTTTTTATCATCATCAATAGCAAAACTTGATCAAAAATCACAGTGTTTCTCAATTAAGGCCAAGTATGAATGATATAGGATAGTTCGAAAATAGGCACCACAAGAGCGATCTTATACCACCTCAAATCATATCAAACTTGGCCATATGAAACTGGATTGTTTATTATTATTATTTATTTTTGAAATTGTATATGAAATTTGAAACGTGGAAAAATAAATGCCAACGATTTTTCAGCTTCCCAAACTGACCCAAACTTTCTTAATCTGAAATAAAACGAACAAAACGATGAACGATTATAAAATGATATTATATTAAAGTATATTGGGTATAAAATAGGACACTTTCATGCAAAGTTCGATATCACTGCCATATACAACGGGAGTAAAATATGGGCTCGTCCGGGATTTGAACCCGGGACCTCTCGCACCCTAAGCGAGAATCATACCCCTAGACCAACGAGCCATGTTAATAAATGCTTACACTTGTTGAATATATATTGATCGACTTTCTCTGCAGTGTTAACAATGTGTGACGCGATACAAGTATAGTTCTGCTTGCTAGGCGATAAAAGTACAGCTAGATTATTATATGACTTGCTGAATAATGTACAAATACATGTAAATCACTAGTGAATAGCATGGCTCGTTGGTCTAGGGGTATGATTCTCGCTTTGGGTGCGAGAGGCCCCGGGTTCAAATCCCGGACGAGCCCATATTTTACTCTTATTGAAGCTGCCTTTGAAAATCATATTTTCATGGTTATCATATAGGAGCTTACAAACTATGCGGCGACTTTGATCACCATTTTATGTTCGTATATTTAATGATGATCTATATGGGAAAACGCAACACATGCGCTGTTGGATGAGCGATATAGGCATATTTATAGGAAATCTGATCGATAGTTATATGCGCACCTTTAGTTCCAAAAATACATATAAGTGATGCCTTCCTGTTTTATTCATTAAAACTAAAGGAGAAAATTCCTGAAAAAAAATTGTAAAAAGAAGGAGAAGGAGAAAAGGTTAAAAAGAAAATTGGACCTGAGTGATAACATTGTTGTTAACAACCATACTACAGGAAGAGTGTTGCGCAATTCGTTGAGAGAAAACATCATTTGTATTTTTTTAATCATCAATTTCACTTCTTTTATTTTCATTTCATATTGTTAATTTCGTTTTATTCAATTTTCAATTTTTTCTTCTTTTACTATTGTATATTTTTATTGATCAGCAAGCTGGATCCCTGTGGTCACTTATGAGTACATGATCATAGCAGCCAAATAAATGGATTTCTCTCATTTTAATCGTTTTGAATCAGTTGATGACACTTGTTGCTTAGATTTCTGAATAGGTTTCTCAATAGCTTTGATCGATGTAAAATTGTACATTATAGTTTGTTTTTTCATCATTCGATTTATATGGAACTTTGTAATAATGTGCATCATTATATTGAAATATTGTGAAAATTTCACAATTTCGAAATATTGTGAAAATTTCAATTTATCCGAAGGATATATGTTTTCCGAATTTTCTCCTTTGGGTTATTCCGAGGTTTTTAAAAACTACGAAATGGGTTTTGTAAGAAGTGGAGTGCAACCGATTGCACCTCAAACTAAACAGTATCGAATCAGATGATGACATATTTTGTGTATCACAAGTTTCGATTGCATTTTGTACTTTAGTTTGATCTGTGGAGCTTGAACAAAAAAAATCATGTTCCTTTGTAAGGTGGAATTGAGTCTTCGCTTCGCTCATCCAGTTACGAATAGGCGCATGTAGACAATTGAATGTATTTCTAATAGGCTTATGATAAAGGCTGGTCGATTTTATCAATTTTCATCAAAATTGAAAGATAAAAACTCATATAGAAATAATAGATAATCGCTCATTTTTCTTCCCAATTTTTGCTCACTTCTGTGAAAAAATAAACTGTATTTTGCATAACACGGTTTGACAGTTTCAAAATAATCATGTTAGACTGTGGTACTTTCTGTGGTAACTTATAGACACAATTAGTTCAATCTCTTCAGTTTGTTAGAAAAGAGGCATCGACATGTCGAATGGGAGATAAATCCATTCGATCTTGTTTTAGACATGGTCTATTATACATCCAAATTATGTCATAGTCTAATCAACTACCCCCACCCCGCCTTTCCTAAACATATTTCTCTAAGAGCATGACCTACCACCAAGCCTCTATTATATACTTATCATAATAATCTGTAGTTTATGATAATAATTGATACAATAACTCTACTTGCGTGTGAAACTATTAGTTGTAAAATCTCATCTGAAGTTCCCCCCTCCCCCCCCCCTCCCATCAAACAGTAACACAACTCTGGTGGCACGCGCCTAACAATACCCCCCTTCCCTTGCACAACCCCTCACCATCAAACAAAACTCTCATCGGAAAGTATTTATCAATGGGCGTGCTCGTCTGAGCCACGTGTCGCTCGGTCGGTAATCTGAGCAAGGAAGTCTGTTACTCGTACCGATCGAGCTGAGAGGAAATAGAGCGCATGCGCACGCCACGTGTTCGGTTGATCCGACGTGTAAATAGTGTAGGTTTGTCCAAGTGATTAGAAGGCTGTGGATTGAGTACGTGGCACAGATTTGGAGAAGTCAATGTTTAGATCTTGGATTGTCGTATTTATTTATGTTACGTGATGACACAGTTTGTACGAGGATTATAGATGCGATTGCAGTCAGTTTAGTGACGTCATGGGGATGCGTGACGTAACAGAGACGTTGAAGGATATCAAACAAATGAGTTGGATCGTAAATGAGAATAATTCCGATCAACGATATGATAACGTTGTTGATTCTAAATCTATTATTTATGTTATCACTAGAGATCGTACATAGTAGGCCTGCATGCTTGCTCCCAAATCTGGAGACTTTTACTGCTTTGTATGAGTAGGAGAAATAACAGAGATGGAGCACTCACAAATCCACACTTCATAATTTATTATATAATCTACTCTTTATAATTCATGATTCATCAGTTATAATTCACCTACTTTTTTCATTAGTATAATCAAGTTTTTGATGTAACATATTCAAAAAGAAAAAGATTCAATTGACTATTCAATGAGCGGCTAATTTTTTTTATCTCAATTGGCAATAACATATCTTTGATATTTTTCACACAATTATTAATGTAACATATAAAATATTTCAGTTTTCAGTTGTGAGGGCCTATATTCAATTAGAATAATCACAATCATTTCAGATTCACAAGTAATTATTACTATAGTGATCTTTATATTCTACTTATCATTTCACATAAGCCCATGCCCTACAAAATACCCGTTGAAGAAGAAAGCAAACTGCAAAGTGCCCAAACTTTTGAAAAACTCAATAATGTATATATAGAGAAACTCACTACTGCATTTTAACACTTTAGCGCACTCGAATGATGAAATTGTGTTTTTAATTGTAAATATACCGCGTTGAAAGTTGTTTGTATCAAAAATACCACAGCTATACAAATATATAATGGTGATAGTCGAAAATTTTTGATATGATTGTTGGCGGGTCTATAGACATTCAACAACTCTCTAGGACACCAGTATGTTGACCATCTGGGTCTAAAGATGAACCCTTTTATCCTGGTACGGAAGCTATAGATCGAGTTTCGACTATTCCACCTACTTTAATGTACAGTGGAACTATTTATGTTACTATTTATGTTACATTTTTCATTTATCTTCAATACTCAACTCTAAACACAGTTACATATTACATGAATTGAATGTATTATTTATTAATTGGATTTGGATATTACCATAATTCAAGGAACACTATCTTTATTTACTTAATTTTTAATTTCTCTTTTCCAGGGTTTAGTCTATCGATATCAAAGGTGTGTGAATAATGATAGCTATGTGAAAAATGAATACTGCACATTTCTCATTGTAATTCCTGATGTATCATATTGTATAGAATAAAATGATTTTTGAATTGAATACTGTAAATTTTCAACTCGACATTGTGCAAATAATATCACACAAATATATAAAATTACATATTTTTGTATACATAAGTTGTATATATATATATATATATATATATTTATATATATATATATATATATATATATATATATATATATATATATATATATATATATATATATATATATATATATATATATATATGTATATATATATATATATATATATATATATATATGGTATGAGTTCAATATATGTATGAGTACTTATATACAGTGAATATTCTATTTTTTAATGAAATATTGATATTAGTATTGTGAATTTCCAACTTCGATACTAGTTGTGCAAATTTAACAATATCTCGAAAATATTGAGGATCGAATTCATAACCAAAACATATCTTCATAACCAAAACATTCTAGTTTAAGATGAACATTGCAAGACATTTCCATATCAATGCATGCAAACTTTGAAACGAGCAACCACAAGTCGTTAAACAACAACAACAACAGCAACTGCACACCACATGCCCAACAAGGACGCATACACAATCATCCATTACCCTATACATCTTCACGCGAGGGAGGCGAACATGCACAAGCTATTTAGTAACTATAACATGTATTGTCAGTTGATCGACAAATAATTCAATTACACCGGCTTCATCGTGGGAAGATGCATGACGTCACACATAGCATCAGCTGATCGGTCCAGCAGCCTCCCAAGGGATCAGATGGCAGATACAGAGAAGATAGGTTAGGGAAGCCCCTCATATTTCTCAATTAGTGAACCGATTTCTAAGTTTTCACTCCGACCGGGGCCCCGTGTGGATGCACCGCCACAACAATCGAGGGGTGGGCGGTGTGCATGTGGTCGCGTGCATGTGTGTGTGGGGGAATCCCTGGTGAATGCGCAGTGACACGTGCGCGCGTCTACCCGTCACATCGTCGGAACAAATAATCAACCATCTGGTTGGTAGGAGCGATGAGTATCGTTGCATGGCTGCCGGGTGGGGGGGTGGGTGAAGGGATGAGTATGAAAGGGTGTTTAGTTTGGAACTGTTGTTATAATATTTCACGGTGAATTATTGAATTATTATAGAATTTGGATAATTATTTATTTGGATATGTCCATATATAAACACATTAGACGAGCCGTAAGCCTATGCTTACATTCTTGCACCAGTCTAACCAGATGAATACAATTGTCAGAATAATAGGCATAAGTTTATAGTGTTCTAATAGGCCTAGTAAGACGTATTTGCATGAGAATACAGATTTTGAATACCGAAAGTTTTCAAGAGTGTATAGTTCTCGGTGTCAAACGGATTCATCACATATCTTCTGATATATCTCTAACACGTAGCATTAGTCGTATTGCAGAAAAAAAATGGTAGAATGGTATTAATGGTAATCCTTATAAGAATAATTGTGTAGGTTTTGAGCAAATCAATTCAATCCACTAAAAATACCATAAAAATTTGGTTGAAATTTCAGAAACTATACCTAAAATAGAAATAAATTATGGGCCAAAATGATAGAGTATACTATCTACTAAGTACTCTCTCACTACAGAACTACAGAACTCTGATGTAAACTTCATATACTTTTAATATCAAGGATTTAAAACTCTTAAACAATTCAGTCGCGTTTCGTATCTTGACCTCTCGTTTGAAAAACCATGATAAGTCCCTGATAATACCATGAAACTACTACAAACACCACACCTACATGCAACTATAGCTACTATACTATACAAACCACAATACAAGCAGTCCACCAGGGATAGAATTCTTTCAAATAACAAATGACTAAGAATCGTTGTTGGTAATTCATCGAACTGGGCAACTATCAAAGATGTGATTATACTATTGGTGGATATTATTGCCACTTGCCAGTCACTTTCAACAATAAATAACGTCACTTGAGAGGAGCATAATTATTATATACAAATATAAATTTGATATTTTGTGTTCATCATGTTGGTATGGACGACATTCTTTATTCGTGGATACAAGTAGGCCTGTATTTATACTGATATACTGTAATTATTGTTTATCCAACATCACAGCATGTTACTGCCGGTAATTGGTATCGTGTGCCGTTATGAGCGCTAGTGTCGCGCGTGTTGTTTTATGACGTATTTCATCAAGCGCCCGGAGCTTTTGTTATCACTCGTGGCTGACTGATGTTATAATCATTGGCAGACAGACAATGCTTGATGACTTACCAAGCTATAGCTGCTTTTATTCATTCGAAGCTGCCAGTTGGTGGGGCCACAGTGGCGTCATGACCAACCCCTTAAAGCGTCACATTAAGGGGGAACATCCACAGCGTAATATTTTCAGTGTCAATATGAGATATAAACGATTGAAGTGGCTTTTCGGATGAACATATTGCAGTGAAAGTGTTTCACATCATTCGGAGAAGAGAAGTTATCAATTTGTTTCATCAAACACTGTTGTATTTTGTCATTTTGCTCTATTTATTAATCTGTTATTTTCATTTTTATATTATTCTGAGTCTAATGGACAACCTTTTGTGAGGCAGCGATTTTATTTCACCAGTAAAGTATTTATATATATAAATATTGTCGATCCATAATAAACAACACATTAAATTACTTGTTACTTGTATATGTAACGGTCGTAATGAGGTTTAAATCATTGGAGAAAATATCGAGTGTTACTGCTACATACAAGTGATCTGTCCACCTTCGTTATTATAAGGTTTGAGTCATTACCAATTTCGACAAATATATTGTAACAAACTGAATCACGTGTAATGAAAGTCTCACATTACGTCGTCTCTGTTAGAATGTCCAGCACAAACCAACCTAGGACACAATAACAAGACGCAAACAAAATCAAAAGACAACATTGAAAAATGTATTCTTACAGACAGTTTCCAAACCCGATCCTTACATCAAGGGTGTAATAAACTCGGGTGTCAGGGTTCAAAAAAAAGTCCTTTTCAAAAAAAAGTGATTTTCAACCGAAATTCAGTACAAGGCCCATTTTTTTCAATACCTATACCAGTGCACAGTTACGTATTATATGCAAGATGGACAAGGTACAAGATGGTACTCTGCGACCTTGGGAAATATTCAAAAGATCACTTACGAAAGATCACTTCACGAAATATTGACAAAAGAGTCAAATACTACAGATATATTATTTTTAATAACATCGAATCTTGGTACAAAAACATTATTCCCCAATTAAGGCAATGGATAGAACATAGAAACGTTTGAACGGGGCACCACAAGGGCGATCTTATACCACCCCAAAGATGGATTTTTCAGAAAATTATTTCTAAAATAAATAATTATCAAGAGCAAAATAAATCAAAGAACTCCGATAGAGTTGTAATTCTACATGTAGGCCTAAGGAATGCTTCAAAATGATAACATAGTTATCTTATCTCTCATCCATAGCCTTAATTGGGGAACAATGATTTTGTATCAAGTTTCGATGTTATTAAAAAAAAAATGTAGTTCCTATACATAGATGTATAAATCTCAGTTGAATTTCTTGTGCTGATATTCTGATTTCCCTGATCATGTGTCATAAAATATGGAACCACGAGTGAAGATCTGTCGACCCATCGAGTTTACTATTAATTTATAGCTGACTTGTTTATACGCATTAATTTTGATTTTGTAAAATATGTGGAAGCAATAATTAGCTGTCCACGAAAACAGAAGGTTGTCCAGTAATGTCTGCCAAAATAAAAAACACATTTATCACTGTAACCGTTTTCATTTTCTTCACAGATTTTTGGTATTTTCACCTCATAATGATTTTTCGAATCGAAGTTATTTTGATAAATATTTTTTTCAAATACTTTTTCAATAAATATCTTGGAAAGGAACTTTGCAACATAAAACTCGATCAAGACATTTATATAATTCAACAAATTTAAACCAAGCTGAGACGGTAAAAAATTATACATCTTACGCTATTCCACAATTAAAAAATTATTATGATATTAGTTATAGTCATTTCTCATTTTGAACATTGTTGGTTGATTTATAAGCCTTGAATTGTTTTAAACCGATATGAACATTTTCAAATTATCAAATATTTCGAATAAACTAACCAAACAATATTTATTATATATCAACCTTTTATCACTCATCTATCGATAAACAATCGCGCAGCCAACCTAGAATATCAGTCACCTGCCGCCACTGCTGTGAAATAATTGATTGTTGTACTGCGTGTGGTGGGTGGGAGGGGGGTGGGGGAAAGAGGGTATGTGGTCACATCAACGATTGAGTTGCACTGATGAATAAATGACGAGATTATACATTTCATGCGACGTTTGGACAATCGGTGTGTGTAGGCCTATACGCCATGACTTCGGATGATGTAATGAGGTTGATTTATTATGCATGTTGTCCTCACACGTCATATAATGGGTCGTCAGCGGAAGAAACGTAATCAAATAAAGCTCACGGTATTTTATCACGTTATATTCAGATTTCATATGTATAATTGAAGTAGAATGTATTTTATTTTTTCAGTAAAAATATTCTCCCTTCCAATTGAAAAGAAAATGAAATTTTTAGAATACATCTATAGCAATTTCTTTTCCAATTTCATTCAACAATTTATTTCGAAAGTGTTTACATACGCCTATCAGAGACTATGAATATTTATCAATTGTGATGATTTTAGTTTTTGACATATTATATATTTTAATAATCACTTGAAGTACTACCTATGATATACCTATAATTTCAATTGTAAGTGTAATGTCTTTTTAATGTCCATTACAAATTAATATAATCATTATTTTTATTCATTTTAAATTATCTATTGTATCATCACCCCTCCATTATCATTTGAACGAAATGGCAATATATTTTAATGTGATTAGTTATCCTATTATAATAGCTCATTCATAGCAAGTGTGGCTATATTATTGTTCATCGCTGCCACCACTTTTAGTGTCCAACCTGAGAGTATATTAAAGGAATGGTTTGGGGAAGGGTTCGTAAATTGCTGTGAAGTGAACATTAGATATCGGAAAATACATAGAACAAGAACCAATTTCAATTAGCATCTAATAATATAAAATCTAACCTCAACATAATGTAATAGTGGAAAATTGTACATGACTTAGGCTTGGTATTACCAAGTCTAGTTAGCCTTTATCTGACAGTTCAAACTTGTTATCGCCATGGTTACCTGGGATATTTGTTTTCACCAACTCTCAGATAAATACTGACTGGACTTGGTAATACTGGGCCTTAGGTCCAGTATTACCACGGCCAGTTAGTATTTATCTGAAAGTTAGTGAAAACAAATAGCATAGGTAACCATGGTGATAATAAGTTTGAACTGTCAGATAAAGGCTAACTGGTCTTGGTAATACCGGGCCTTATAGCTGCTTAGACAAGATGCGTGCGTGCTACATTGTGATATATCTTGAGAGAGTTCTTATAGGCTAGCGTGAGGTGCAAGCTTATTCATAACTTATGCTAAGAGGGTTGATCCAAGTGCCAGAGTTACCAACATAGGAGTAGGTTTAGCTGGAAGTTTAAAGTTTTTATCACTATGGTTACCCATTCTGTTTGTTCTCAATGACTCTCAGAATAAGGCTAAGACCGGGCCTTGGACCAATTATTTATAACACAAGAAAAGAATGGTTTTGATTTGTGGAAAGAAGGCTCCCAAAATCATAGAACTATAAATATATATATATATATATATATATATATATATATATATATATATATATATATATATATAAATATATATAAATATATATATATATATATATATATATATATATATATATAAATATATATATATATATATATATATATATATATATATATATATATATATATACATATATATGCTATTGGTTTAAAGGCAGGGTTAGGCTAAGCTGAAGGTATCAGTGACCTTACTCACAGTAGAGTTGTGTTGTGATTATAGGAAAGGCAAAGCTGAAGGACGTAAAAACATAAGTCATGTATAAAATAAAAATAAGATAAATCTGATATAAATCAATTACAATTATTGTGATTGGTCACGCACTATCTGTCAATAACTGTGTCCGAGTGGTAACCGTTTTGCCAGCGGGCATGTTTGATCAAATGTTCTCTCTCTAGAGAACCCAGATATAGGTTCGGTTATTGTTGATACAAAAATCAAGTGAACGTTCGCGATAATTCGAATATCGATAATCGATGATGGCGTAATTAGAGCCATCTATATAACATTGTCTAGCATAGTTCCATCATAGACCCATTGAACGAACACATTTGAGTTTACAAGCTTGTGTTTCAATGCGTATTTTATTGAAAGTATGTGTTCTTTAATAATGAACGATAATAAATTATTATTTTTTATTTTTTCCTTTTTTTTCATTATTGAACATTCATCATTATGACAAATAAATGTCATTGACAGAATTACAAATTATATCTAAACTAAACATGGAAGATTCTCCAATTATTACATTGACACTCGAATGAAGTGAGAACAATAATTGGAAATAATGAAAAATAATAATAACTTGTATTGTAATAATGAGAATGAAATAAGTCAGTTATTTGGTCTTATGAAAAATTATGATACCCACATGAACTGGAGCGTGTGTGGGAAAGGAGAAAAAATAAATATAAATCAAACAACAATTACCTCGAAAACAAATGACAGAAATAAAATATAAGAAATAAATAAGAAATAATAGGTGATATGAGAATGCAAATGTTGAGAACCAAAATAGTGAAGCGAGACAAAAAGATTGATAATAAAGACGTAAATAGCTTAAGTAGGTCTGAAATATTTATTTTTAGAATCATATTTTCATGAACTATTATTTTTTTGAATTATATCTCGAGTCAATAACATATTCAATGTTTAACATTGCCCCTACCTCATTGGTTAACTATTTTCTTCCAATTTTGACGAATAAATCAATAAGATAACAAGGTGCTAGCGCCACGGCACCTCCACCAATGATTTATCAACGTATCTTAATTGAATTGATAGACAGATAAAAGTATTGAATAGTATGTAAGTGTTCGATTATTTTTATTTTTTCACAAGTTATCAATCGATTTCTCGAAATTATTTACAATGAAAATGGGTCTACATTTTTTTTTTTTTAATGCGAAGTCAAACTTTATGGTCGAATTTTTCACAATTCCTAGCTGATGAAAAATAGGGATGGATTGAATTTTTTATATGTACTTGAGTTCCGAAATAATTTTATCAGTAGATCTAATGCACATCGGAAGAACACTTTGAACTATAAAAACGATCGAGAATATAGGCATAGACCTAGTCACGAGTTATTCATACGTCATCCAAAGAAGATTATTGCCTAAGCATTGTATTATATTACCCTTGTGGTTTAGAAAAATATATCATTGATAAGATTAAAGATTTTTTTTTTCATGAACACATTTTAATAATAAACAAAATTGAGGAAGATTGAAATCTTGAGTAGAAAAAAAAGTGAGGAGCCAAACAATATGTAGATAATAATGAAAGATTCTCCCGAACACAAATTATTGAATTTCAATCAATAAAAATGAATTTTCATTAAATGAAGACCATGCCATAATATATGATTTTCAAAGACACATAATTGAATATAAATCAATCGAGAAAATTAAAACACACAATGATTAATAATAATGGATTATATGAAAAATAAAATGCAATAATAATGAAAATTCCAGCATGAATGATTTGTGAAAATTGATGGAATTGAATATGGTGATAGAATTTTTTCTATTTACAGTTTGTTAAAGAATCTCGGAAAAATGTATACATCAGAATTCATTATTTCCTTTTGTATGGTGGGATATCATCCAAACTATCCCAAATCAACCTTGATGGGGGAAATAGGTCATCAACTTTTCGATGCTAATCAACAAAATTTATAATATTACCCTTTACGTTCCATTATCCTATAATTATCAGTCATTAAATCATACAGTTATCACCTAATCATATGTTTGCGTATAGTATTTTCTTTCCATGCTTACCGTGTGTATCCTTTGGCGCTCCATTTAGCTGATTAAACTTTATAAACTGTGTCTGTTATGTTTGTACCACTGCCGCATCACGCATATTTCACTGCCACATAGAATTAGCTAGCTCAGCTGTCATTATAGAGGGCGGTGATAATCTCTTGCATTACCTGCGTGTATAGAGAACACAGGTAATAAATCATTCGGTCGAGCTGCACATGATTATACCTACGGGAGAACATGCGCGTCCTACAGGAGGCTATGCTCGTCCTACAGGAGGTTATGCGCGTCCTACAGGAGGTTATGCGCGTCCTACAGGAGGCTATGCTCGTCCTACAGGAGGCTATGCGCGTCCTACAGGAGGTTATGCGCGTCCTACAGTAGGCTATGCGCGTCCTACAGGAGGCTATGCGCGTCCTACAGGAGGCTATGCGCGTCCTGAAGGAACCTGTGTGTCCTAAACATGAGAACCTGCTCGTATTAAGAGAGAACATGCGCGTCCTACAGGAGGCTATGCACGTCCTGAAGGAACATGTGTGTCCTAAACATGAGAGCCTGCTCGTATTAAGAGAGAATGTGCTCGTCCTATACGGGAACTTGCTCTTACTGAAGTAGAAACGTGCTGATTATACGGATTTTTTTCTTCATGTTTATGATAATCTATTTGTTTTCAATATTTTTCAATGGGCTTATATAACTTTTCGTACGGTGGATATTCTTGAATATATAGATGGAAAAGTTCATGAATTTCTATTTTTTATTCGATCATAATTGTACCTCGGAATATATCACGTTATCAAACGGTAATGAAGACATTTATTTTATCGGCTGGTTAGTTGATTTATGTTCAAAATTTTCATTTTCCATTTTAAAAACTCAAAGTTGAGAATTTATCAGCTATCAATAAATGACGAGGCACAAAAATAATATAGGCCTTCGTGACCAAATGGCGATAAAAAATGATCCACTAACTATTCGCCTAATCCACCAACTATATATTAGTGAAAAAACCGGACCTGAAGAATATTTGAGACACATGCATATGAGGCGCATTCGTCCGAGACGCATTCAACGTCAATCCATGAACATAAATGTCCTGAACAATCGGTCCGCGTTAAAACTTGACGTCAAGTCTCCACCAGAGTATTGATGAGTTTGATCGAAACCAGGTTTTAGTCGATCTTTACACAGCAAAGTGATTGTGTTGAATGGTGTTGTAGGCCTATATTCATCTACTAATGGCAAACAGACGCTTTCACGTCCCTTACGGCCAAATGGTGCGATTTCACTCGCACAATGCCTCTAAACACCCCGTTCAATGACTCTCTTGATCCCCCTTTCTTCTCTCATGAATAAATAAATAAATAACCCTTCGATTTTACACAGGCTTATATGACTGGTAATACCGCAAGCTTTTCGCCTAATTCACTAGAGGCAATTTGCACCCTCGTGGCCTTGTATGAGCCGATAGATTCACTCGCGCTAGTCGAATTGATTAATATATAGATTTCTCCTTCCACCACCACTTTCTCTCTCTCTCTCACTTTCTCTCTCTATCTATCTATCTCTGTTTCTCTCTCATTTTATTTCAACGGCTCTCCCCCTAACACCTCATTCACAGCACTATAGAACAAGTGCATTTATTTCCCTGGTTTAATTCCATATATCAAATATATTCGTTAAGGATTTTGATATGTTTGATGACTTGTATAATTTTATTTAATCGTGACCATAATCTTTCTGAATATTTATAAATTGATTGGAATAATGCTTCTCACTATCTTATAATTGAATGAATCTATTCATGTTAATTCTGATGCATAATCATCTTTTCTACGCAATTTTATTGATCAAGCTGATAATAGAATATTGATAACATTTATCATCTAATATAAAAGCAAGTCAAATGTATGCAATCAATTTTTGTAGGCCTACCTCATATGGCGTTATTACTTATTATTAGGCCCATAGTTTCATTTGAATGAATATAATTATTTCTATTTTGTTGATTATTTTTATATATTATATGAACAGCCTCCAATTAGTGTGTTGATTTTTCATTCATTATTGATATTATAAATTCAATCAATTATTGCCATTCACATGTTAATTAATCGGCCTTTATACCTATATTTAAATTTGTGTTAAATCATCAAATTATTATAACTCATAGACATCAATTTTAATTTGTATGTTTACATAATTATTTTAAACTGTCTCTATATATAGCTTGGTGTTTCTATAACAATACAGCTGCGGTCAATGATTATTTACGCTTGGATGGCTACTTGACCGACACTGCTTAATAATCTATATGATAGCACAGACGTTTCAAGACATTATAGTGTTTAACAATGGAATATAATAATACTATTAATAATTTCTTATATTATCTTAATGGTATTCACGGAATATTTGAATACATGCAAACCAATAATCAATTGAAACGCTGCTTTTTTATTTATAAACATTGATCAATAATATAGTGAACTGAAGAGAACTGCACAAGTATTTTTAGTCCGTTCGAGTGCATGCGTAGTCAATTCAGCGAAATGTCAGTTTTTGATGATAATTTTCGAAAGGTGTGAAAGATAAACATTCTATACATTACTAGCCTATACGCGGAAACACAGATAGGTTCAATACATTCAAGATCATAGAAGTGAAAACTATCTAACTATAATATAAATATCATTTGCACAAGTACAGGCCAATACCTCTAAAAACACATTCTTCAGTTGTAGGCTTATATCTGTGAAAATGTAAGAATCCAAGTTCAATGGTATAACTCCGCATCATTTTGAAGTTATTTGAAATATCTGTGTTTCTCAAGCATCAGAATTTTGATTTCTCATACCATTCGAAAATTATCGTCAAAAAACTGATATTTCGATGAATTGATTGAGATGCACTAGTTATTATCATCATAAATAACTCATGAATAAAAAAAGATTGATTTTGAAGTTCATTTCAAGATTTCAAATTCATCTTCATTCATATGTAGATCTAATAAGATCAATTTTGTATCCATTCAATTAATTCGTTGATTTTATCAAATTCAACTCAAAAAATATTCTCAAAAAATATACATAATAAAGAGCCCAGAAAGATAGTTTGGCTGTAATTAATTTTGTGAAACGAATTATATAAAGTAACTCTAGCAAGTGCTCCCTTACATAAACTTGCAATATATGCATAAACTTTGCAATATAACTTGCAATAATAATGTTATACACAATACAACAATAACTTATAAATTAGTAAATAATCATAATTTATTGGGATTTTATATTTGAAACATATATCCCTGGAATAACACTCAATTTTATGAACTCCTGTTCACATATTATCCCAGGCACCTGTTAGTCTATCACAAAAGCGAACCAAAAATAATGAAGGTCCAAACCACCCGTGCGATAGTGACGTACAATAGAGAGAACGGTCGCTCGGAACCTTCTACTTTCGTATATATACACTATTATAATATAATAATAAATTGATGGTATATATAAACCTATATACTCATTCAACCGATAAAACGATTTTCTATGCAAAAATCATTCATACTCGATTCATTTAAATGCTATTATATTATGCAAGAAAAACACATTTAGAATATTATGTACAGTGAATATATTTGAAGAAATACCGTGAAACATCTGCGATGAAAAAGCCTACAAAACAGCCCCACCCATTCGTTGTATCTTTTATACGCACAAAGCCATATAGTAACTGCTATACATTTACATATCATATCACATTAAAACCCACATGGGCGAAGGTTGCCGACGGGGTATATATATATTCTCTAACCGGAAAATAAATGGTCTTATACAAAATGTTTCATACTAATAAACGCCTGACTGATTTATATGAAGTAGTAGCCAACGCTTTTTTTTATAGAGATAATATATATGATAGCGTTTTGCCGTTATGTGTGCGGTGCCAAAAACCGGCAATTTCACATCCCTCAGCCCTATATGTGTAGGGGTATTATTTTTTTTAAGTAAGTATATTTATTTTATGAATTGTATAATTTATTATAGAAGTAAAATGCCAACAAAGGGAATAATGATAACTTCATTATATTACAACATACACTTCATATATATATATATATATATATATATATATATATATATATATATATATATATATATATATATATATATATATATATATATATATATATATATAACTTATTTATATTCTCTGCTTTTAGTTCTTCCCTACCGGCTTCCCCTATTTAATTTCATATTTCAATATTGTACGCCAACATGGTATATAGCATAGCAACTAGCCTGAGGGATATAACCCCCTCCCCCACTCCCTCCCACCACCCTTCGTCTATACCCCACCGCACTGCAAACTTTGCCAGCCCATAAATTCTAGCCTTGATGATCCCAAGGGAAGTCAAAATTTCATTTAGAACCGCGATTTCCCTCTACGTGTATGTGTATGTGTGCGTTTTTTTTTTTTCATTCTTCTTTATTTTATTTTTTCTTTTTCTCGCGGGTGGTATTGCTTGAGCATGGTTGTGTTTTCTATTAGAAGAACACGCGGGAATAATGCATATGAATAATTTACCACTCGTGCTATACTTGCATCCACGTGAGATGAAGGATAGAACCCACAGCGCGCTAGTGGTGTGGGATGAAAGGGACGGCCGATCGGAACCATTTTCTTTATTGGTAACTTTGTATCCAAGAAAGAAGAAGAAAAGAACCCCCCGTGCGCTAGTGGTGTGGGATTGGAGGGACGGTCGATCGGAACCTTCTTATTTCGTGGATACAAGTATGTCCTTATATATATATATATATATATATATATATATATATATATATATATATATATATATATATATATATATATATATATATATATATATATATACTTGTATCCACGAAAAATGACAGATCGAACCACCTGTGCGCTACTATAGTGTGTGATGAAGGGACTGCCGATCGAAACCTTCCTTTTCCTGCTGTTTTCCCGCGTGGAATTAGTTCCGCTGTGCGTGTGTGTGTGTGTGTGTGTTCTGCGATGTTTCATCCATTATTTGCGCGGGACGACGAGCTAATCAGGTTCACCTCCTCCCCCCCACCCCTAATCTTAGCTCTTATCTCCCACCCCCAGCCACCCCCAGCCACCCCACAAGACCCCAATCTCAACCGCCGGCAAGAAGTCAGCGAGTAGCAAACGGAATGAACTGCCGCCGCGAAAACACTATAAATACAAGTTAGAAGACGGTTTATGCTCGTGAAACTATATATAAATACTAACTCTGGAGTCAAGTCGTTTGTATGTACACATAGTGGAGAGCCCTCCCTATACCTGCAAGACATGTGGTTGACACTTCAAGATGGATATAATAAAAAAAAAACATCAGAATTTTGTATATTTCAAAGATTTATATTCAATGAAACAATCCTGATGGCTTATTAAATTTGGTGACTTTCGAATATATTCATTTTAAAAATCAGGCTACACTTCAATTCAAATATTCTCGTTTGATTCGATATTTTATGGGACTTCGATAAGATATCGCATTGAAATATTCAATATTCGATCAATTCGATATCGAGACAATGATCGATGTATCGAATGAAAAAAATGTGAATAATTAGAATAATAAGTCACACGTTCTTGTGAAGGCAGTGTAATTTTTTTCAATTCGATATTTTTGATATCAATTACAATTTTTTCTATCGAACGGTGACACTTACTAAAAAAAGTCATCAGACCACGTTTAGGAAAACAGTGGGAGGAGGGATCGGAGGTTATATAGGTTATGAGATTTCGTCATGCTATACCCTCTGTTGACTGCATCAGGTCGACCTTCAAGTACTAAATATCATTGTTTACATTATTTCTTTAATTATATTTTATATGTAAATTCTATTGTACAACAAGTTTTTGTTTCATTATAAATGGACACCATGTTGTACTACATAACATTTGGGTCTGATTTTGAATACCAGATTCACTTGCGTAAGGTCGTACAAGAAAATTATCACACATGTTTGATTGGAAGTTTTATAATATCACGTACAGGTGTTTCTGATTAATTCGACACTAAGTTATGTCTTCACTGAATTTATAATTACTTTGATAATTCCAGTCCATAACTGATTAAATCAAACAGGAATAAGTGTAGAGTTATGAAATATTTCAATCAACACAATAATCGATTTTTTTCTTTCTTTTATTCAACATAGAAATCATCATCATTATGTACAATTATCGTTTCCCAGTTTGTTAAGGCTAAGGATGAGTTAGTGGAACCGTTTAGAGGCGTCACCACTTGTTTGTTTCGAGACTTCGAGGCAGTCTTGCCATCAATATATTTACAGTAATAAACACAACTTAATATTTCAAAAACGTTGAATAAATGAACTTGCAGCGAGATTATGCAATTAGCAAAGTTTTCACATTTTTCAGTTGGTAGACGACCATCTCCTTTCTTGGGTGCAAGTACATGAAATGATATAAACCTGCATGTTATATGTAAATTAAAAAGTTGCGAACATTATTCATCAGATTAAAGTAATGTATTCATTCTCAACATTATAAGCAGAACATTATAAATGTGTTTCTCACACTTTGTTCGCTTTATGCATAACCACGCTTAGGCCAACCTAATTTCCTATTCAATTTGCATTCTAATTACTCCTAGTTGCCTAATTACAAGGCGGTATGCTAACCGCCTGCACTGTATGCAACCACATTGCCATCTTGCCTCTGCTACACGGCTGGTTGCATACTAGGTAGGGGAGCGTCGCGCGTCAAGTCGCCAAGGGAGGGGCGTCTCGGTACACTCCACCAATCATCGCCGACTTATTGTTCTCCCCCAGTCTTAAAGTCGACTCTTCTATACCATTGCCATGCGAATATGAACCTTAAAAGCGACTAGACGACACAAAAGGTTAGAGTTTGATTGGTTGGGCAAGGGGGTGAAATGGAGGGGAAGGAATAAAAGGGTGGGGTGCTAGGGAAGGGGGAATGGGGAATTGGGATTTGGGGAGAGATACAATTTGGTAGATCACTCAATGTTAAGTGGTGATCGGTCCATATGCGACATCGTTCCTCGTATGATAGAACCTATTCGCACGCGGGATTGTAGTAAATAATTAATTTGACATTTAAGTGACGTTTAAGACGAATTAGTGTCTGTGATTGGTGATATAGACAACAATTAAATGATGTTTATATATTTCTTGTAATCAAAGTAAACCTTAACTTTTAATGATGTGTGAGTGAAGTTTGACAGTTGGTCATCAGTGCCATGTGGATTGTTCTATAATATCGGGCGTGTTTTCTGAGTGATGAGAGTTTCTCGGAGTAGTCGTGAGATATAGAGGGTGTGTTCTTTGAGCGATGATAGTTTATCGGAGTGATGTACCGTTGACACCTCCACAATCTAGTCCTGAATCACATGGTCTCTTAGGCCTGGAACTTGAACAAGGAATAAGACTACCGCGTCATTGTTCATCCACTTTTCTATGTAAGTTGAAAGATTATTTTATTTATTTTATACATTCACCTTTTGAAAATGCATCTATGTATCTACTATTATTGTTTCATTCTGAATTATAGATGTATTTCATAGATTCTTATAGATTTCATGGATATTATTTTATTCATAGATGTTATTATGGAATATTATTCTAATTGGTTATACAAGACCATCTTCAAGTTTTGAAACAACCAAGAGGTACCACTTTAAAACAGTATTATTAATTAACCCTTCGCCTTAATTGGGAATCAATGATTGTATATCAAGATTTCGTGTTATTAAATAGGGGCCTATATGTAAATATATATATATATATATATATATATATATATATATATATATATATATATATATATATATATATTCATGTGTTGGTGTGTGTGTGTGTTGGTGTGTGGAGAAAGACAGAGAGAGAGGGAGAGAGAGAGAGAGAGAGAGAAAGAGAGAGAGAGAGAGAGATGTAGGTGATAGAATTAATACTCAGTATTCGGTAGATGTTTAGATGTTTAATGTTCTTCAAATAAATACAGTTCATGATAACATGCATTGTTCAATAATAGCTCACTGAGACATCATTTATAAACACACACATGTTTATGTATATATATATATATATATATATATATATATATATATATATATATATATATATATATATATATATATATAATAGATAGGCCATCATCTCTAATGATGAACCGATCGTTTTTCAACTCTGTCGACACTATATTCATCGATGTTTAATAACATTATTTCAGAAAGAAAAAAATCAAAAAGAGACAATAATTGGAGAAACATTGGAATGTGGTCCAACTTATTCGAGTTTTTATCTTTATTTTAACAAATATCATCGAAAAAATGCATGAGGTTACAACTGTATAGGCCTACTGTGCATGTGACATAATGCCAACACGATTGTTATTATAGTGCACATTGGAAATTAAATTTCATACTGAAATAGGTGGTCGAGTGGCTAGCACGCTGACCCGCCATGATTCCCGCCATGGTCAACCACCCTGACAGAGATTTTTCGTGTTTTCCTCTGTCGTTTAGGTTGATACATGTGTAGGTTCTTCAACAAGCCACGACCGATATAATCAACTATTCAAAAACACCCTATAATAAACTAACCTCTCATCCTATCTTTCCATCATATCATTCATCATTCATCTAGGGCAATAGATCAATTTATCATCAGTAGTGCAACGTTATAGAACCAACAATTGAAATAAAATATTCCAATTCACCAGAAAAGATTAGAATGGATGAAGCTTATAATCTTCTACAAAGTGTAGTCTTTGTTTAAAGTGGCTGCTTTAGAACCTCGCATATCCATATAAATATTTTTTCATCAATCCACGTATTTAACTATAACGAATACTTCGCAGGTGAGCTAACTTCAGAGTTAGGCCTATTTTCGTTCGAAGTACATTTCTTATTTCTATATTGAACTTTTATCCACGAGAGAAGAAGGGTTTCTGTAGCAACATAACAAAAACAAATATCACATTTATATTTTTTTTCAGGGTGTTACGATTTTTCTAGAATATCGAATTGAAGAATTGTTCCCATTGGTTTTATCTTCATTGAGAATTAAATAAAATATGTGGAGATGACGAATCTGACGTTTCAAGTCAAGTGATTTTGATCAACCGTTGAACCTGCGTATATTGAACCCTTGAATTTTTTACCACCGACTGTGAATGGAAAAATTAAATGACAAAAGGAAATAAATTAGCAGTGTGATTTTTCAATAGATCATGTACATTAACTTTGGAAATAAATCTTGTAATTTCTATACAGGGCACCAAACGTCCAAACGATCCTACTTTTCATCCTTAGCCTTAATTGGGGAGCAATGATCTTGTATCAAGTTTCGATGTTATTAAAAAAAAAAAAAAAGTTTCTATACTGATGGAAATTTGTTTCAAGGAAGCATCACCTCTTTGTTTATGAATTTCAAAGGTGACAATAATTATTTGTGCATCCTTCAACAAAGTTGTATAGGCCTACCTCAATTTTGTCGAAGAAAAATCAGAATATATAGTTCACTCGTCTTCAATTTGTACTGCCTATGGCTATTATCCATACGATGATACGCTCCTGATTTTTTCTATTTCACAATGTTTATAATAATTGTATACGTTAGGTAAAATATTCTATTTTATTTTTTAATTTCATTTTATTCTCATTTTTTTTAATAATGCTCAATATTTGGTTCTAAGAAAGTAATAATAAAAATATATATTCATGAATAAATTAATATATAAATATGTCAACAAAACTTAATGGAATGAATGATGATAATGAAATTGAAAAAAAAACATCAATCCTGATCATGCCAAAGATTTCCTATAGTTATTAAGGCTACATTCAATTTCCTATTCGGTTATTTTATAGTTTAGTTTTGATTTTAGCATATTCTCAATCATCTCAAAACCGAATATCAAGCTTTGTTTTTCAAAACATTACATCTCATCATATCAAACCCAACTTCAAAGTTGTGGATGGCACAAGTGCCAGGAATCATGAACAGGAACTTATAAGACACCTTATCCTGTGGCAAATTAAAAATTCGACGGCGTTCATTCACGCCAATGAAGGGTTGCTGATAAAGTTTGATAACATATCTCTTGTTTATTTATTTGTATTTATATTGGATTCAACGACGCACTGTGCTGATGATTGACATCCATTGGTGTCGGTGAATGATATATGAGATGGTGGGGTGATGAGATGAAAAGTTATTTTACTACGTGTTTTTTTGATAGTGGGAAGAAGTTGGTCGTGGCCTGTTGTTAAGTAACAATCCCAGTACTGACCTGAACGACAGAGGGAAACCACGAAAATCTCTGTCAAGATGGTCGACCGTGTCGGGAATCGATATCCGGTCTCCTGAATGACGTTTCAGTGTTATAACCACTCGACCACTTGTCTCAGTGGATATATCTCTCATCTGCCATTCACCACCACAGAAGCCCGGTATTACCAAATCCAGTTAATATTTATCTGAGAGTTGAAGAAAACAAATAGTACGGGTAACCATTGTGACATGACGAAATTTAACCACAGTCCTTGTGTATTTCAAATTATTGTTGCTAGCACAAAATCATAGCCTTGCTCGTGAGGGGGCTCAGAAATATTTTGAATTATTGCAGTCAAAGATACCGTGATTTCTTTACATATTATGTTGCCATAGTAGCTAACTTGTTTAGTAAATATTAACCGATCAAAGTTTCAGTCTCATGGAGGCTAGAACTTCATAATATTAAGAAAGACCACCAAAGAGACTATAAGCCCAGTAGGCCTATTACCAAGTCCAGACAGTCTTTATCTGAGATTTAGTGAAACATTTAGTGAAACAGCATGGGTAACCATGGCGATAACAACTCTAAACTGCCAGTTAGATCTATACTCTCCGCGTTGGTAATTGCGTCTCTAATATCACGTGGCTGTTCCTTGTTGCAGCGAGTATCCCAAAGTGCGGCGGCTGCCAGGAGCTGATCCTGGACAGGTTCATCCTGAAGGTCCTGGACAGGACGTGGCACGCCAAGTGCCTCAAGTGCAGCGAGTGTAGCGGCCAGCTGAGCGACAAGTGTTTCGCGCGCAATGGACAAGTGTTCTGCAAGGAGGACTTCTTCAAGTGAGTATTCGACACAACGCTTTGTAACACCTGGTTTATAGTTTGGTTCACTCGTAATACCAATGCTGGTAATGTCCGGATGAATCGCAGATACGGTTTATGGGGATAAGTGCAGACCCATTTAACATGTAAAATCACATATCTATAGACCCATTATCTCAAGAACGGTTGGGACTTTTAGGCTGCGTTGAACCAACCTAACCTGAATTATAATTTATTATTTATAACCTAAAACCAACATTTTTGAATCCAAATTGACAAATAAAGCGACAACAGTTAATCCCAGAGCATTTTATATAAATAACCACTTCGATTGACATTGTAAGATGCGTCCAGGTTTCAACTTTTAGTTTTTATCGTGTCATGAAAGCATCCATGGACGAAATATATACTCAAAACATGTGACACTGACCACCACTCTTACCCTCACTAATATACAACTTGAGCTTTACAACTTGGCAACGATGATGATAAGTTATAAATCCTGATAACAAGTGATTTTATGAAACTACGATTTATCGGTGGAAGGGCCGTGTTTTTTCATATACATATATATATATATATATATATATATATATATATATATATATATATATATATATATATATATATATATATATATATAACTCCATGCCCATATTCTTAGGACCGTATTGAGGCCTAGGCCCACGAGGCCCGGGTCTAGGGCGGCAAATTTTTGAGGGGTGACAAATTTTCAAGGGGCCTCAGTTCCTCAAAAATAATAAGTATTACATACATTTTAACAAATTGTGTATTTTCATATAATATATATTCACGTTTTTAGATACCAACTAATGCATAGAGAGCACTAAAAACAATGTTCTGTAGTGCTACAGTTTTCGTCCAGTGTACAATAGTCTTTGTAATACTTTTGTCTTACCGTTTGAAAAATATCGATATTCAAAATATTATATTCAGTGAAGATCAAAGTTTATACAATTATCCTTCTCATTCATAGGTTATAGTAATAGCCCAACACAATAATCAATAATCAACACAATAAATATGTTTCTGAATTTAAAAAAAAATCATATTTCTGAGATGGTGATATACTTGATAAATTACTACACTTGAAAGGAGGGGGGGAAAGACCGCAAATATTTTCGAACCTAGGTGCGCAAAATATTTTAATACGACCCTGTTTACCCCCAGTATACTGCTATGTGGTAGTAATAATGTGTGTGCGCTCGTTTCCCGCGCTGTGGGTGCAGGCGTTACGGCACCAAGTGCGCGGGCTGCGACCAGGGGATTCCCCCGACCCAGGTGGTGCGGCGCGCGCAGGACCACGTGTACCATCTGCAGTGCTTCGCGTGCGTCATGTGCAACAGGCAGCTCAACACGGGCGACGAATTCTACCTGATGGAAGACCGGAAGTTGGTCTGTAAGCCGGATTACGAGGCAGCTAAGACGAAAGGTCAGTTTGATAAGTTGAAATAGATTCTAGGAATTAAATTGAAATATTGAGAATATTTTGGTAAGATTTTCCGATCCGATTGAGAGAGTCTATAGCAAAGAGATCTCGAAACAGACTCTAGGAATGAAATTAAAATCATTTTTAGGTAGATTTTCCAACCCTATGCAGAGAGTATAACAGGAAGATGTCGAAAAAGTTTCTGGACATAAAATGAAATGAAAATGTTGCAACTATTTCAGGTAGATTTACCGACCCGATTGAGAGTCTATAGCAGGAAAGTATAGAACCTTTCTAGAAATAAAATTAGATAAAAATGTTGTGACTGGGCCATAAAAAATAAATCATACAATAAATCAAAATCAGTCAGTCACGAACTGGCCTTTTCGATCTTACTCAAATATTCTGATATTCTCCATAATCATCTCTTTAACGCTTCTTGAATCGACTTTAAATCCAATTCTAAACTATTTTCCTCATTCATCATCACCACTTTTATCAAAACTAATTAAGTTTTTGATTTTGTCACCATAATTTTATAACTCATTTTCACTTCCGGCAATTATAATTTGAAATTTATAGTAAGCTGGATCTTCACAGGTCATTCAGCGTCAAGATGAAAACCATCATCAACAAATGATTTTCTTCGCCCAAGTTATTTGTTGTTGGACTCGTTATGTAAGTTTTCACATTCACAAGTATCGATTTATTCTGAAATATTACTTCGACAATAACTACAAAACCCTTGAAGATCCTTCTATAAATTCTAGAGCACGTAATAGAAGTGTTTATTATATTCCCCTTCATAAAAATAAACACGAACAAAATATATATATATATATATATAATTCCTAAACTTTTTAAAAATTATTCACATGTCTCCCTTAGAAATGTGGGTTGTTATCGTAATGTCAGAGAAGAATTGAAAACTTTTCTCACAGATAAGATGAATCATAATTATGTAAACTTTTTTGAGTGTGAACAGATATTTATACCTCTTTTTCAAATTCTTTTACAAATTCTTCTTTAATTCCATTTTCATTCTATTATAATTGAAATACTAAGGCCCGGTATTACCACGGCCAGTTAGTATTTATCTGAGAGTTGGTGAAAACAAATAGCATAAGTAACCATGGTGAAAACAAGTTTGAACTGTCAGATAAAGGCTAACTAGACTTCGTAATACCGGCCCTGACCAAAACTACTTTTATGTGACTTTTTTTTGGAATAATCAAATGTATTAACCTCTATTTCGGTACACCATCAGTCAAGCCAACTTCTGGTGGTTCTGTGGGAACTAAGACATGATTTTGTTGTGTGTTATCAAGAAAATAATGATAATATAATTTTTATGCAATCCATCTTCATGTTAATTTTATCATATTTTTGTTAATTCACCTGTAACGTGTAATTTTGTATGTATTCATAATTCAAGCTTTTTATTGATGAGCGTAGCGAAGTCTCCATCCCACTCTTATAGGGCTTTGTCTGTGTTTTTTTTTTTTTTTTTTTGTTTGTTTGTAAGCACTCCACAGGTCGCAAGGGTTGACTGATCAACATGAAACTTTTTTTGTACTTGCAAACTCATCCAACTTAGAACTGTATAGTTTTTGGGATGAATCGGTTGGACCGATTTTGAGAATCATCTTCTCAAAGTTTCTAAAAACCCCATAAGATTTGGCTGGGCGGAAAATGTTGAAAAATAAAATCTCTCCAAATGGGATGAAATTTTCTCCAAATGTGTATACATGGATTTTACACATTATTACGATTTTTTAAGCAATTCTGATCAGTCGTTTTGAAGAAAAAAAATAAAATGACTGATAATATTCATAAAATATATCATAAAAATTGTGACAGAATTAAGTATTCGAGATCCACTGCTTTCTAGATTCAAGAGTTGACCAACAATGAAGTATTTTTTTATATGCGTCAAGGTGTGTAGAATACCAGAGTCAATGAAGTGGCAAGAGTAGAACTACTTTAACGACTTTAATAGCTTATTCAGATATCAAGGTGTGTAGAATACCAGAGTCGATAAAGTAGCAAGGGTAGAACTACTTCAAGGACTTTTATACCTTATTCAGATATCTCGCTCATCTTACAACGCATATTTCGCGTTTGACTAGTTAATACGAATAAAATGAATTTGAACTTGTCTAACGCAGGGCTGTTGAGCGCTGACGGCAGCTGTTTGGACGGCGACCAGCCCAACAAACGGCCTCGGACGACGATCACCGCCAAACAGCTCGAAACTCTCAAGCTGGCCTACAACAACAGTCCGAAGCCGGCGCGGCACGTGAGGGAGCAACTCAGTCAGGACACCGGCCTCGACATGCGGGTCGTCCAAGTCTGGTTCCAAAACAGGTGAGCTCAACACTTTAGTCACCGTATTCAATTGAGACCATTCCATCATTCATTAGACGAGCTTTAGCGAGGATTCAATTTGACATACTGAAAAAAATTGGTGTTCGTTTTTATGTTGTTTTTTTAAATGTTTTTTTTGTCGGTTCTCCACAGGTCAAACGACTACAGTTATCAATCTAAAACTTTTTTTCATCATGGTTCCTTGTGGCATTATCGGATATCAACTTTTTTTTCATGAATTTTAGAAATTTCAAAATTACTCGTTAGAATAACACGACGGAAAAAAATTTTTAAAAATTTTATTTTCCAAAAAATTGAAATTTTGTGTGAAGTTGAATAACATCTTGATACACATTTCTGGAAATTCTCAGCTTGATCGGGTCAGTCATTTTGAAAAAAAAACATGAAATGTGCTATAAATTGGTACCACTCGAAGCAGTTTTTACCCATTTATAACTAAAATATTACCCAATTGGCGAATTTAGGCAAAAGTTTGGGAATGAAGTCGACTTACCAATAATTTCCGCTCGTCTAACAACGCGTATATAGCGTTTTCCTAGTTCATAATATAAATATAGAAATAGGTTCGAATTCGCTTCGGCTTATAGCTACCATCTGATGTCAAACGCCCCCTACCCTGATCTTGATAACCTGATAAGCATTCTAATCACTGGGAGGATGCCACAAGCACGATGTAGTGATACCAACCTATTGTATCATAATATAAAGAAGGTCTCGAAAATTAAATATTTCCGGGGTCAGTTTCCGAGTCTATATGGTCCCAATTGCCTGCAGCGCCTGTATCGCTTTTATATCGGACTATATTAAACAGCAATACTCAACAATGTTATACAAGGCTCAGTAGAATTATTATGTTAGCAGTTGCATTTGTTTTTTTACGAAAATTATAGACTTTGTGAGTTCAACAATGCCACCGGTACCGTGGCCACTCTTATCTACATCTAGTTCACAAAGGAATCCGCCAAATCGTGACAGGCAATCGTGACCTTTGGCTCTGAACTGACCGCGCAAGAAACCACAAATGCCTTCCATATGATTAATATGGGAGCTGGAGCACCCTCTTTATATTATCATAAAATAGGTTGGTATCAATCACTTCATCGTGCCTCAAGATCACAAGGCTAATTCACCAGTAAAGTTTGTTGATAAGTTCTTTGGCGGAAGCATATTGCTGAGATTCACGGCTTTCTAGATACCTTGACTACCGAATGAAGTAAAGGTGTGTAGAATTTTGATCATACTTTATATAGATATCTCGCTCATCTTACAACGCATATGCTGCGTTTGCGTATTGAAAATATAATCCTAGCTATATTCTCGTTTGCGAGCAAAATATGTGATGTTCAATTACTCTCGCTGTATGGGAACGTGGTGCTGTAAGATATTTCCTCGATTCGATTCATATGACGCAATAACAGATCTTACATCACACAAACAAGCTGTGTAGTTTG
This sequence comes from Brachyptera risi, assembly GCA_964007535.1. Classification (NCBI taxonomy): domain Eukaryota; kingdom Metazoa; phylum Arthropoda; class Insecta; order Plecoptera; family Taeniopterygidae; genus Brachyptera; species Brachyptera risi. Next base: position 38,293,618 of record OZ023332.1, read on the forward strand.
TATGGTTTCTTGAAGCCGTATATCTAGCCAGCCACGAGCAAAGAGGTCAGAGGGGATGCTGTAGAGATACAGATGATGTAATGTAGTGCAGGATATTAGGTTTGAAGAGGAATATGTCTTATGGTTTCACTGGTTATATGGGAGAGAATGTATGAGAAAGAAAATTGACCACTAGTGATAGGCGTGGCTTATCGATGGGTCACCTATAGATCCATACTTCATGTGGGCATTTAGAGATACTCTGATAGGTAATGTCAAATTATCCACATAACATACAGCCCATTTGATTGGATGTTTTGTTTTGTGACGTTTGTGGGCGGGTCAATCGCTAGTCGTCAATTGACCTGCATTATTTGTTCAAAGCTGTTTGAAGATTATTTGGGTTTATAAACGTTTACGTGTGGAGAATGACGTTAAAATATTAAAGGACATCACAACCCTGAAAGAAGATTTTAACGAATTGTGACGGTATTTATTCCCCATATTCACTATTTAGAAAACTAGAAATCTTCATCCTTTAATTTCAGGTATCAAGCTGGGTTTCCAGTTCCGATTTTTCTTGTCGTCCGACACGATTTTCCCAACTGGCCAATCACAAGTCAGTATTCACCCAAACAACATGGCGGTTCACGACACCATTTCGGTGTCGTGATTATTGACTCGACTCCAACTTTCATCGGCCGATACAACGATTTTACCGGAAGTTACACTGCGATTGCGATTCATATGCTTCCGACTGTTGGGATTTATATCGAAAAATCGAAAAAAAAAATGAATCAATTCACGAAAATATCGATTCATCGAGCATTATACGTCAACATTCCGGATAGTCAGCTGTCAGCTCACGTTTTCAAAGTATAATTTGTTTTATCCTAATTCTTTAACTTCCGCAATGCCATTCGATGTAGAGTTCTCAATACTAAAATCAAAGCAGCAATTTTTGCGGGTTCCATTTTTATTTTACTATTATTGCGCGACTCGAAAAAGTGCGCCAAATTATAATCTGACAGCTCAATTTCTCACATTCGAACAAACATGTGAGTTGAGGGTAATGAAGGCTATGGCTATGACGTCACGAAAACGTGACTGTGCAGCGAAGTGGAAACAGGCATGGCAAAAATCGTGCCGATATCGTGTCGTACGACAAGACAAAATCGGAACTGGAAACCCTGCTTTATATTTACAAAATGTGTTCTCCAGAGACCATGAGTCATAACGCATGGGCATTACCAATTCTGTATATAAACACGGACGTAATCGAGTATTGTCCACGTCATAACTCAGAAAAAGGACCGGGACTAGTTCATTAATTTTAATCTCTGAAATTGAGATAGTGAATTCTAGTTTTCTCCAAAATTAGAGTGATAAATAGCGTCGCCATTCGTTGAATTTTAGTTTCAAGGCAATGACGCCATTTAACGTTATATGGTTGCATAACTATGGGGAATTTCTAGGGTATGTTTTAGGACGAGGTTTAGATGTTGAACGCAACTGCATCTTTCAGAGAATTGAATATTTATTACCGATGATAATATGTAAATATACTTGAGGTTAATTTATAATATTATTTAGTTGTTAGAGATGGCCATCTTCTTTGAAGGATACAAGTATATACATAAGTTTACAATTATATATAGTCTAGGTGGGTTTTTTTTATCATTTTTTTTCTAAAGAATGTATTATTTCTTGTGAATGAAAAACGTCTATGAAAAAAATGTCATCACAAAAAAATTGTTGAGTCAATATAATAAAAACCGCTCGAATATAGTTAGAAGATGTAAAAGTGAATCATTAATTACATGAATTGATCGCAAACTAAGGTAGCGAGGGTAAAATATGGGCTCGTCCGGGATTTGAACCCGGGGCCTCTCGCACCCAAAGCGAGAATCATACCCCTAGACCAACGAGCCATGTTAATAAGTGCTTACACTTGTTAAATATATATATTGATCGACTTTCTCTGCAGTGTTAACAATGTGTGACGCGATGTAAGTATAGTTCTGCTTGCTAGGCGATAAAAGTACAGCTAGATTATTATATGACTTGCTGACTAATGTACAAATACATGTAAATCATAACTAGAGAGTATGGCTCGTTGGTCTAGGGGTATGATTCTCGCTTTGGGTGCGAGAGGCCCCGGGTTCAAATCCCGGACGAGCCCATATTTTACCATTGTAAAGTACAGCCTTCTCAGACCTCAATTGTTGTTTGGGTGTATCTTTTAGAAATATGATGCCATATTATTTAGTTTCTGTTTCAAAACTATTGATGCACTACTCAGGGTATTTTTTTGTTCTGTTGACTAAATTTGCGTAGAGGTACACTTGCAGACACTTAAAGTGGTCTATCAAGCCACAGTAAAATATATCCTAAAGAAAATGTACTGGCATTGTATAAGTTACGCACTTAAACTATAGGAGGCGATGAAGTATGCGCACTCCAAGTTCAGTCTATAGAAATATTTGCGCTAGAATTTACGTAGAATTTATTTTAAATTGAATATTCATTTCGGAAAGAACTTGTTTTACGTGACCGCGAGTGTATATCGACTTGTTACGCCTTGCAATGTTGAGCCCGAATGAAAATAATTCTACAGAGAAACGAATGCATTCTTAAGACTTCAAAATCCCTTCGTTATTTTCGCCCCGCCTTTCACAGACCACTTTAATATCAATTTTTTATGAACTATAATATGATGTATTTATGACGATGAAGACGTATATATATACGAATGTAAAATCCTTTGATCATTAATTGTAACCATATTCCCTATAAACTTGTAGTAATACCCTTTTTCTCCAATCGGGATACCAACTGGGAATACGTTTATCCCGAACATCCTATAGAATATAGAGTAGACTATTCCCAATTGACGTCAGCCCATTCCCCCCCCCCCCCCCCAACCCCCCTCAACCCACCTCATAACTCTACACCATTGACAGCGCCTCATAATACAACCCAGGCATGCGCGCTGATTGCGTAAACCTACCAATATTTCACTCCTTTCTCCTTTCTTTCTTTCCTTATCCCTTTCTTTCTTGTGCAACGTTCTTTTTTCTTCTTCCCTCGGGACTTTTGAAAAATCTCGAAGTTGAAAGATTAGTACGCCTGAGAACCGTGAGGGTGATCAGCAAATGGAAACGAGTCTTGGGGAAAAGAAGTAGACGTATATATATATATATATATATATATATATATATATATATATATATATATATATATATATATATATATATATATATATATATATATATATATATATTTATAAAGAAATCGAAGACGAAAGAACTGTGTGGATAGAGTAAGTATTTTGAGGATAATAAAAGGACGGAGAAAATCGATGTGTTCGCAATGTTCGTTGTAATGAATGGTAGAGCAATCTTTCTTTTGTCCCGTTATTAAAGACGAGAATAACATGTCAGATGAATAGAGAGAGAGAGTCAGTATTACAAAAGAAATCGACAAAGTTTTTGATCAGCTAAAATATCGAGGAATATCGAGGGAAAATCGAAGAGAATGTCATTGTGAAAGCAATGATGGATAGACTTTATAGGATGTTTGTGTTTAGCTCAGTTTATAATTGATGGAATCTTTAAGATGAAAATGGTCAGAAAACCCCACTGTTTCATGGTTTATACTGTAAATTATACAATTTAATCAGTTTATTCAATGTAGCAAAGAAAAAATATTACTTTCCGTCATTTAAAAACCAATCGACAACATAATTGAAGAATATTTTTAATGAATAATAATATATCTGTATCAATGCTATATTTGATATTTTAATCAACATGCTGAACGAAAACAAGAAAATGTATATATTCCTTTTCTCAAGACAGATCTCATCAAATTAATCTCACATTACGAAACTAATTGAATATTCACCATGCGGTCTTCCTGACGCTTCCCTGTCCTCATTTCTATTCAAATTATCAATATAAAGAAAAGCTGCTTATAAATGTTCCCATTTGAATATGTTTTAACTTACTTTGTTCTGTTCTTTCTTTTTGGCCAACCACAAGTATTTTTCTCAACTATTCCATGCGCCATTTTATATAAATTATGTAATTCATAAGCCTACACTTTTATCAACATTTTCAATTTGCAGAACAACCGGTACAAAATAAAAACCCTGAATAAATTATCAAAAACTACGGAAAAAATATGTTCCATTCAGCTTCATTGTTAAAAAAATTTACACATCAATAAATAATTTTAAAATATAAATCTAGGGCCTATGCCTACTCTAACTTGGATAACAACTCAATGTAATGGTGACTTTTATTGCTTCTGTTGCTGATAAAGACTAAATCAATCAATCAATCGACTATTGGCGTCGATGAATGATGAATAAGGTGATGGAAAAATGATAAAAAAACTTATTTCATCAAGATTTTTTGTTCAGTGTGAACGAAACCATCTTGACCATTCAAATTAAGGAACCATCCGACCACTAGGGGAGGCCACAAAAAACCTCACTCAGGATGGTCGACCACGTCGTGAATTGAATCCCGGTCTCCTAGCAACCAACACTCATGTACTCAAGTTGTTGTTGTTTGTTTGTTCGGTACAGAAGAGCGAAGGAGAAACGGCTGAAGAAGGATGCAGGACGAACAAGATGGAGTCAGTACTTCCGGTCTATGAAGGGTGGTTCTTCGCCCCGGCAAGACAAGGACGACAAGCTAGACCTCGAGTCCAATTTCAGTCACACGCACGGTGAGTGCACTGTCCGCTCAACTACAAAATACCGATATTGTTATTGTTTTGATTAAAGGACATTACAAATTTGAAACTTGGTTTCAACGGGTGAAGATATTTATTTCCTTGATTTTAGAGAAAAAAAATGGAATCATCATCTCAATTTCAGAAATTAAAATCAATTTATTTGTCCACCAGGAACTGTCTTCTTTTCTGGGTCGTGACGTAGACATCACTCGATTCTGTTTGTTTCGATACAGAATCAGTAATGGCTATTTCATGACTCATAGTCTCTTGAGGACAGTAAAATCAATTTTAATTTTTGTAATTTAGGTGATGATTTTTTTATTACGAAACATAACGGAACAGAGTATAATAATCCAATTTTTAATCTTTTAATTTCTTATTCATTCTGCTCATAGTAGGCCTATAATCATTTTTTAACAACATATTTCGTGATTCCATCTCCAATATAAAGAGTTAATGTGGTTTTTATGAATGCAGATACACACTCAAAATTAGGCAAATGTCCGACTTTGAGGCGTCGCGATGTCATTTATTTTCGGCATCAAAATTGGAAAAGTACCATGCCATTCCGGATTCCTTGTTTTATCAGCAATTCGACGATTTATGATACGTTTATTCACCTCAATTGAACCTGAACCAGGCTTCGCCACTCTCTGGCTCACGGTCTATCCCGGTTTTCTCTCAAATTAGAGAAATGAAATCGCCATTAATCATTTAAAATCTAGTTTCAAGACTGTCATGTCCTTCAACGACTACACCAACTGCTAGGTTATTTGGGGGTAGCAATGAGCAGGGGATAATAAAACTTTGGAGAAATTTTGAAAAACAAAAATTCGAATGAATTGAAATTTCAAGGAATTCAAACACAAGAATGATAGGCCTACACACATTATCCCAAAGGCTCACATGAATCGGATCGGTCGTTTCAAAGAAAATGAATTTTATTTAGATTCTTATGAATATAAATTTGAAAGAAATTTAAGATCAAATAGTAAAACCAATTGAATCGTGAAACGATTTGATGAATACGAAACAAGAAGAACTGAAATGCCGTGATTTAATAGTTTCAAAATCAAGGTGTATATATTATATATATATATATATATATATATATATATATATATATATATATATATATATATATATATATATATATATATATATATATATATATATATATATATATATATATATATATATATATAAAGCTTTCCATAACATTGCACATAAATATACCTATCGCTCATCTTACAACTGAAATGCTGCATTTTCCAATTCATTATAATAATGATGAACAAAAGTACATAATAATAATAATACATTTCAATCAGTTTGATTTCTTTTTCAATAACTAAATACAATTCCAAAGCTATATATGAACATTAAACTAATATACTTCAAGCTGAAACTGACTCCAATGCACTTAAAATAATAAACAATATCGTTTACAATCTTCGATGATACTACTATCCATCGATGTACCCATTACAAACATGCATGTAATATGTCCTGTTGTAATTTTATTACATAACATGCAAGATATATTACAATACATGTAACACATATTTCCCCATTATACGATGTTGATGTAACCTGTATTAACCTAGATATCGCTTTAAACATGAAACGGGATCGCGTCTATAATTATAGATCACTGATCATTCGAATTGCGAAATATCTGATAAAAATAGATATACAAGTTCAATGCTGATTAGTGAAATGGACTCAGTTGTAACAAAAGTATATTTATTTTTCCAACTTGCGGTCACATAAAGTGGTCAATCCAGGAAAATTACACTGAATCCTGAAGAAAATTGACTGATAATATACTGAAGCAAACAATGTAGGTCTGCACTTGGTAGTGATGGGCAAATTTCGGAAATCTATGTTTGACGAAACTTTCGTTGAAAGTTTTCATGAAACTTATGAAATTTACGGAAATTTTTGAAATTCACTGGAAAAAGACGGGATATGTATTTGTATGTTTTAATGTACATGCTGTTGCATCCTTGTTGCATTCAAACGAAATTTCAATTTGCAGAATTCACATTCCACTTGTTTCATTATCAGGGCCATATAGGCCTATGCATAGAATTTCAATATTTGTCCTTTCTTCTTCACCATATTTGTAATCTGGTGTGAATGGTTTTTAGGTTAAGAAAGACAAAAATGACCTACACTCTAAATATTAAAGAAATGACTCAATGCCATGCAGGTAGTTGTATCTAACTTGGTAGAACAGAGAAACAATTGATAGAGTGGCATTGGCTCAGTCCACCAGAGAAAGTTGGGCATTTTATTCAAAAGTTTAAATAATTTCGGAAATTTATGACATGCCATGAAAAGTTTCCGAAACTTTCGGGAATTTACGAAACTTTCAACATTGAAAGTTTTGCTGCCCATCACTAGCACTTGGGCATATAAAATGGTTTAATCCAAAATTAAAATGAAAGCTGCACACATTTTTAACCGCTAATGTTCTCATAGACTTTGAGTGAATTGCCTTTGAACATTATATTCTATTTTCAGTGCATATTTTGTCAGTAGGCCTGAATCTTCTTCATGATGTATTTTAATACAGCATGATCAATCAGTTTCTATGGCAGCAACTGTACATATGCATTCCAAGAATTGAAGATTCCATTGAAGATTAAATATAATCATTAGGCACTAATTTAATACTTCTGAAATTGCTCAAATATACAGTTTGATAATATGCTATACAATATGCTATTTAGCAATATTTGGATATAAAAACATGTAGCTGACAATTTGAACATTTGATTAGTCTGGCAATATGTTATCATCCATGCAACATGTTAAACTCTGGCAATTATGTGACTGGTAATATGTCACTCTGGCAATATTTTACACTGGGAATATGTCACTTGAACCATGTCATTCTGACAATCTATCAGTACGCTATATGCCTCTTCTTGGCAACATGTGACTGGCAATTTGTCACTCTAGCTGGCAGTTTGTCACTCTGGCAGTTTGTCACTCTGGCAGTTTGTCACTCTGGCAGTTTGTCACTCTGGCAATATGTGACTCTGGCAATATGGCACTCTAGCAATATGACTTATGACTTAACGCCATATGCGCGTCAATTGTGAGAGTGGTATAATTATCACCAAGCACTCGCAATGTCCACTCATCTAGAACATATACACATTCAAGCACTGCCAGTTCATCTGCAGGCACTCCTCCGAGGGGTGGCGAGTTGGGGGGGGGGGGTTGGGGGGGGTAGGTGACATTATACACTACGAGAGATAAAAATCAAACTCATCCAAATGGAAAAATGTATTAAAAGTGTATGTGTTTGTCTGGGGGTGGGGTGGGGGGTGGGGGTGGGGAGGTTTTTACCACCCTGTTGAATGCGTGCTCGCTTCCGCGTGTCATTGTGCATCATTACAATGAATAAGTAATCCGATCAAACATCTGTTATGTCGAATGACTATGACTGAATATTAGACGAGTAAAGAGGTATTACACGCGTTTTTCAGTACTAATGCACACACATGCTCTTATGTTTAGTTATATTTATTATTATTGAAAATTTGAAGTGAAGTTCTCCATGTTGGGGATAAGGGTGGAAAGGTAGAATCGTTTGGACGGGGCACCACAAGGACACGTTCTTACCACTCTAAATCCTTTTAATGTAAAAATGTATTGTAATTCCATAGTTACAAGGCATTATCAGAGAAGGAAAAATCAGGATGCACTAAAATATGCTATAATTATAGGTATTATGTGTACTAAAAATATGGAATATAATTTTTCGAGATTTCCTCCAACCAATAATTAAGTTTTAAACCGAGTCCCATAAAAATTATGAAACATGTTACTGAGAACTTCATTCATGTCTGAATTTTTAAGAATTTTTGAAATCAATAAATATAGGTTTTTGGTTTTTGGTTGGATTTTGGTGGAATTTTCAAAATTTCCAATATTTCTCAAAAGATCATCTTCAGAAATAGATTAATGAATTCTAAGCTCATTTCGACACTGAATTTTGATCTTTTGTCAAGACACTTCATACATTAACAAAAAAGTAATGCAAAATGTATTTACTTCTGCTTGATTTAAGATGTGATCATTTGCATATAGAACCTATTGAAAATGGCACGATGTCTATCTATTTTATTATTTTTGACTCCTTCGAATAACGATTCTATCAATTTGAAATTTTCTGATTCTGAATGTGCGTAAATGAACTTATTAAACGTGCCGTTGAGCGTTTACGTGGATATCGAGCGGATGTCTCAGTTATTACTATAATTATTAGAAATGCTCACGGAAGTTCCGACTTGCCAATAATATGCAAACTAAGAACAACGTGAGACTTGATATTGCACATTCGGAATACTGAAAGAAACTTGAGGCAAGGCCATTAATGCTTGTATTGCGTCTACATATACGGTTTACAATATGAAATAATTGCAAACGACTTGTTATGTATTCATTCATTGAAATCATATCTCATAACGAAAGTTCTTAGATTTTTTCCAGCTAACAAAAATATTAACTTGATATATTTCATTTCATTTCATTTCATTTTATTTTCGTCCAATGAAGGATTTACAAGTATATCATTGAAAAACAACAATAAATAAAATGTAGATCATATAGACAGTCACTTAAAAATGCATAGGCCTAATCACTGAAAAAATTAAAAAGTTGTAAAATGCATAAAATTGTAACAAATAATAGTCATACAAGCGTCTATATGGAATATATAGATGCACAAAAATATTTTTTTTTGCTGAGGGATGAATATAAAGAACTGATTTCATCATAGTTCATTGATCTTATTGAAATGCATACACCAAAAATATGGAAAACCTAATAAAAACAAGAAGAATATATATATAGTGACCGCAAAAAACAAATACCATTCAAGTTGGCACAAAATACAGTGTTACCACTTTATAGTTTGAACAAATATACGCATCATGCTAAAGTCCGAATTCAAAATAAATTGATTCATTTTGTAACTCTTTTAAATTTTATTTTGAGAGAAGTTTATATTTAAAATAGTAATTGAATACACAAATAACTTTTAATTTTGCTGAAAAATCCCCTGAAATAATGTTAGTATCTTCAGTAAAACAATAAACCAAGATTAAATTTTTTTATATAAATCATTAGACTCATTTTATGATAAATAAATCAATAATAATTGTAATTTTTCACGATATCAATAATCAATATAACATGATTATCAGTGGATGATCTAATCAAGGTACATAACTACTCTCTAGAATACACAAAAATGTCCCCAGTGTAATGCACATAATATTGACTCCGTTAAGAATTACTTCAAAAACAAACTCCGAGGCTCGTTAGTACCAGGTTCGACTCCGCGGTGGTGTTCTATTGTACTGCTACATGCTGTACGCAGGGGGGCGTGTCTCGTGGGGTGGGGGGGGGCGGGGGGGGCGGGGGGGCGGGGGACAGGTGCGACGCATTACGTGACATGTTACACACATGTCACCTGACATGTAACGAGTCGCGTGATCAACGACGGGGCGTCAACGGCCACCTCAAGTCGACAGTAATGATGTGTATACTGAATAGCACTTGATGTAGGTGTATACATACGTTAGTAATTCATGATTATTGGGAAGCGCAACAATCTAGATGGCAGTGAATTCTAAAGTATAGGCTTCTGTCAAGTGACGTCACTCATTGTTGAAATTGACAGACAACAATGTCCATCAGTTGGAATTGATCAATCAGAATGTTTGGTAGTCCACCAGTTCGCTCTATTGCTATGGTAACGGTTGTTTGTCATTTGTTACGTGACAGAAGCCTATTTGTAACAAGTTCAGTGTTGAAGGTAGAACACATAATAACTGCGTGTACATAAATCCGTAAACATAAAATAAACAAGCTATCCTTTTGTGAATTAGTGTCATTTTATTTATGCTTTTGATTTTATTTTTTTTTTTCGAGAAACAATATATATGTCAGATTGTCCATGTTTTCAATGTTCAATTATGAGAAATTTGTCATACTTCATTGTATCTTCAAATGAAGAGAGGCAAATTTATCAAATTATTTCTGTTCACTTCATTATTGCATTAGAGAATTGAATACGAGAAATGTTTCGAAATTCATTTTTTTTTCTTTGGATTCTACAAGAACCACTTTATACATTTATTCGGTCAGCTATAACTGCGATATTTGCCTGGCTTTATACGCGTATATTTGTACAAGAAATGGGAATGAGATATATGTTGCTATGGAGCCACAACCCCCCCCCTCCCCTCCTCCTCCTCCTCCTCCCTCTCCCCTCCTCATCCAACAAACCCAGTGTTATTGGCAACAAGTTCTATGAATTAATTTCCTATATGTTTTGCCCCCTGAATTGTACTTGAACAAGACATGGCAGAAAAACTCGGGATTTTTAAAATAAAAATACAATAAAATCACGAAAATGGCATGAATTATTCAGTGTTTTTAATTTTGCCACGAAGGCGGCCAAAAGTGTGCATAAAAACTTGAAAAATATCATTCAAAATTGTACTCCGAGAAAGTAACCATCCGGTTACTCTTTTTGTTTTTACACATTTTGTTCCACTCTAAACTCAAAATCGACATTGTTAAAATAAGGACTAGTATTTAGAATCAACTGCCACCGGAACAATGGTACAAAGCTGTAATATGAATAAATAATAATCATAATACATATTGGGTTTAACGACGCACTGTAATGATCACTGAGATCTATTGGCGTCGTATGAATGATTAATGAGATGATGGGATGATGAGATGAAGGTATTTTATGGGTAATGGTAACGATAGTATAGGAAGGAAGCGGTCGTGGCCCATATTGTGGAAACCAACCCGGCATTAGCCTAGACTACAGAGGGAAACCACGAAAAAACCCTGTAAAGATGGACGGTAGCGTGGATCGAACCAGGTCCGATATGCCCCTTCACCTCCCGGATCACATGGAGCAAGTGCGTTAACCACTCAGCTACATGTGCCGGTAATAATAACAATATTTGTGTAATATTTGTATTAGTCGAACTCCTTGTGTTGTGAATATGAGTATATTTCCCATGTTATGTCCCGCTGTATGATAAATACATGAACAAGATGTGTCATCATACGTCTTCTCGTCAATGCGTACCAACATAAAACTTATTCGATCGCGAAAAGAATAAGATTTATTATAAAAACCTTTTCCGATATCGAAAAACTTACATCCTACTGAATTGTTTATCCGGTAAACGCACATCCATAACATCATCCTCAAAGTCGATCAGTTCTTTTCCGATACTAGAAAATACTTTTCCTCATCTAATCTCGCCCTATCAGCACAATTCCCTGTATTCCCCATTCTTCCCCTTCGCGATATTCCCAGATGCGGCTCATTGGTTTTCATCGCCCATCTTGGATATCGGACTGTGTGTAGTAAACGAAGCATGTCTTGGAGTACTTGTGGGAGAGGGGAAGGGGATGAAGAGGGAAGGATTCGCTCACAATGACCTCTTTGAAGATGCGCACAAGTTTTTATGAAATCAAGTTCTACGGCCATAGCAAACACGTATCAGCGTAACTAAGGGTTGCTCAGCAAGAATGCACGCCCCTTTTATGCGCAGCAAACAAATTCAATCATGGTATATAGGATTCAATTCTACAGTCAAAATGATGTAAGATTTTTTTTAAGTGTCAACATTTTAGCCATTAATTCAAACAAATTTATTATTAATAAAATATGGTGTTAAATGAACGTTCAAATATTGAATATTTTATAGCCATTATTTCAACCCAATTTCTTGAAAATAGTGAATAAAATATGGCTATAAATGAACGTTCGAATATTGTACGAAACATCTCTCAATCACAATTCTTATCGAACGTTGAAAAAGATATATATATATATATATATATATATATATATATATATATATATATATATATATATAAATATAAATATATATATATATATATATATATATATATATATATATATATATATATATATATATATATATATATATATACATAATGGAAAACAATCAAATTGAATCTATATACACAGTCACACCATTCCCCGAAGGAGGGTATAACATGGTATAAGATTGAATTGACAGGGTGTTGGTTTAAAAACGGTACCGCTTGGTTATTTCAGCATTTCAAGGCGATCTGTCACCAGATATTTATAATTAGACATATATTGACTATTGAATAAATGTGAACTTTTTTTACTCTTGGTTGATATTCTTGTTCAAAAGAACTACATCAATTAAAAAGAAATCAATGGCACTTACTGACGAAGATATTATTCAATGAGAGTAAAATATGGGCTCGTCCGGGATTTGAACCCGGGGCCTCTCGCACCCAAAGCGAGAATCATACCCCTAGACCAACGAGCCATATTCTTTGATAGTGATTTACATGTATTTGTACATTATTCAGCAAGTCATATAATAATCTAGCTGTACTTTTATCGCCTAGCAAGCAGAACTATACTTACATCGCGTCACACATTGTTAACACTGCAGAGAAAGTCAATTTATATTCATCAAGTATCACCTTCAATTATCATGGCTCGTTAGTCTAGGGGTATGATTCTCGCTTTGGGTGCGAGAGGCCCCGGGTTCAAATCCCGGACGAGCCCATATTTTATTTCTTCTCAGCACAGTCATGGTAATAATGATGTTAATGATGGTGATTATTTTTTGCGAATTATTTTAATGACTCCCCCAACAGTTTTGTCTGTAATTTTTGGAGTTACGAATACCGGATATCAATGGGTCTTAGCTTTTACAGAAACCTATACTTACACACCACTCAATACACAGGAACGGTTCACTTACACATATTTTCACATGCACCTATTTGTTACACCTCATAAACATTTCTATACATAAATACTTTTTATATTTTGCACTTGTAAAGACTTTCTTTCACTTTTGTTACAGACTTGAGTAACGACAGTTACGGCACGGTCGTGAACATGGGCCTCGATCAAGACGGTTCATCGCCTCACAGCGGTGGTAGTCGGCCTCCCCACTTCCTCCACGGCGGCCCCGGTACGCCCCCGTACCTGTCGTCGAGTCACTCACCGACGCCGTCCCATCCGGCCCGCGGACCGGCCTTCCCTTACGTCGGCGACGGTCTAGCGGTGTACACTACTCTAGGTAAGACATCATTCGCGAGGATAGGTCAACTGTACTAAAAATCAACCCTCCTCAAACTCGACTGACCTAAAAATCAACTGTCATAAAAAACCAACTGACTTGAACTTATTCTTGAGTAACCTGTACAGAAGTAAAAGTGGTGGGTTTGACTCCTGCCCTTTACAAATTGTTAGCACTCATTGAATGTTTATAGGTTTTTTAGTTATGGTTAAGGTTAGGTGGGCAAGGTTTGTCTCAAATAAAATTTCAGAGGGAGGAGAGTTAAACCTCCCACTTTCATAAGAATCAACTCGATTTATTTGTGGTAAATATTTGCTTTTTTCTTAATGATTTCCGTATATAGTCGGGCACAGATTTGTTTAATATGGAAACAGTTTCAGACTAGCTGACTTCGAATTTAAATTATTATCTAATTCCATTCAAAGGCCGTCACCAACACCTAGTACCAAGCCGTACGCTCTAGCTTTGGATTTTTTTTTACTTCTCATGAAGCAATGTTTTTGATAACATATCGGTCTCAGTTTTCCGAAACACTACATTGTAATACATGGTACCAACTTACTATTCCGAGAAATTTGAGTTCAGTTAGGCTGAGCTTTTGTCTTCTTGAAAGTTTCCTTGGCCTTACTGCATTTTTTTTAACTCAATTTGCTCAGGTTGGATTAGGGGGCTGTTTCTTTTTCAAAGAAAAATATTGACCAGATATTAAGCCCAAACTTGAAGTGAGTTTAGCTAATATGTTGAGGTCTATAAGGGGTTATAAAGACGCTGTCGGTATACCATATTTGATGCAAAATGAATTTGTTTTCAGGTCAGGGAATGCCGCCCCACCACCCCGGACCCTCATCCGACATGAGTAACAGCAGCAGTCCGCAGGGCTATCCGGACTTCCCCCCCAGTCCCGACTCTTGGCTCGGAGAGGTCAGTGCCACTGGGGGCCAGTACTGACCTCGACACCTCTAGCGGTACCCTTCACAACTACTGCACGGGGCAGACCTAGTGCATCATCTCTATCGTCGGTAAAACAGTCGGGCTGAACAAGTGCTGAATCGTCGGTAAAATAGTCAGACTAAACAAATGAATCATTTCAATTGCCGGTAAAACAGTCGGACTGAACCAGTGCAAGGTCTGACCTGTCGGTAAAACAGACAGGCTCAACAAGTGCAAGAAATGAGATGTCGGTAATACAGACGGATTGAACAAATGCTTGATCTGAACTGTCGATAAAACAGACTTGTCGATTTAGTTTTTCGTCTGGATTTTCGGTCGGTAAAAGAAAACAGTGCATTGCGGCAAAAATAACACTGAAAGCCAAGTTGAACGTGTGGTTGTGAAATTATTATAATTATATATTGAGATGATCGTTTGATGCAAAAACATTGGAATCGAATCAGTTAATTGCACAAAAGCGTTCGAATTATTTATCATCGTGAACAATAACGAAGAGGGAGAGAAATAAGCCAAAGAAAACAATACTATAGAATTCTAGTCAAATGAAGGAGAATATTACCAAAGATTTCAATCTTCAATCATTCCATCTGTTTCTGTAAGTCTGTCATGTTTTCATGGCAAACCTAACGTGGTGAAGCGCAAAGAAGGTGCAACACAGCTAAAGACTGTCACTCAGTGATCAAACAAGTTATAACAAGAAGAATCTAGTCACTAACACATAGTAACCGATCATTTTAATTGCCATAATACCTATTCTAGAAAATCTACTAAACATAAGCGATTGTGTCCTTTCTGAATGTGTTTAAATACTGTATCATTAACTATGATTATACTTACATCTTATACAACTGACGATATTATAACAATTTCGAATTGTAATTGTAAAGTTGTAAATAGTACAAGAACAGAAGAATATCGAGTGAGTCACGTGGTAAATTGTTACCATTTGAAGTGGCGCCATCTTTGTGACAAGTGTTTCAATATTATATGTGTTCATTCAGAATGTTTTAAATATATTGCAAATCAGCTGTTTATGGATTATTGGCTTTATTGTAAAGAATATTAATAATATTGAATACTGTGACATTACAGTTATATCTCTTACCTCTTTATCCTATAATGTATGTCACACTTGACACGTGTGTCACACATGTCACGTCTGCTTCATCACGTATGTCACACCAATCATGTGCGTCACACTATCAAGTATGTCACACTTGACACGTATGTCATATTTGTCACATATATGTCACGTCTGCCTCGTCATGGATATCATATGATGCACGTCACACTTATCACGTATGTCACATGTGTCACATAATTATGTTACGCCTGTATCATCTATTACGATAGAAAGCATAATTTTACTACAATTTGATTTGGTTTTAATCAAAACCAGAAAGAAAATTAATGGAAAGTAATGGGACTCAATCAAAACAGCGTTGTTTCCAGCGTAGCATTTAGTATTAGCCCAGAAATAATTCAAGTATCGAAAGCAAGTATATTCGGTGTGATGAATCGTTGATACATTCCTTGACTTTGTGAATGTTCTCTCAAATATAAATCAAGATTCTTCTTCCACGTCCGAACAATTAACCTTCGAACTTTCGAGTTGAACATGGAATATGTCCAGAAGCAGCGCAATCCATCACGCCTCCTAGCGGTCCCGAAAGGCACTAAATGGAGAGGGGTTAGACTTTAGTCAAGAGCGTATTTGGGAAAGAGTGTGGCCACACAGTGAATTTTAACGAATTTAACCAAGGCCATTTAGAAAGAAGTGATGGTATAATATAGTAGTGGGTAAATATTGGGTAGTTCTCATTTCAACATTGCATACAAGAAGTCTTGAAATATTCCTATCAGCTTTGAAGTAACATTCAAACAAATATGGTAATTAATAATGGACTGTAGAAATAATCGATCATAAATAATTATTTATTCTAAAACATTTGGGTACATGACTCACCACACTAGGTTCATATTTTCTGTTGACAAGAAGAACTGTATATATAGAATAAATATCACATAATAGTAGTGCAAACATAATGAGCGACTAGTCAAGTCAACTTCTGATACTCGGAAAGAATTGAAACACTTATAAAATTGATAAATTGATAAAAATCATATTACGTAGATGGTTGAAATGTTTAAAAATGCAACTATTTGTCTGATGGATGGCTTCACAATATTGTCTATGGTTGAAGAGTAATACTCCATTCTTCCGCCATGCTAACACCTGGCTTTCTGACCACCACCGAGTGTGTCGCGCTGTTGTAGGTAACGTCGAGAACTGCTTTACCGACACCTGGAAACGAATGCAAGTTATTTCGTACAGTGCTATATCTCTGAGAAAGGTCACTTTATTACATTTAGAATCGATAATACTTTTATTATATAGAATCACACAATTATTCTGACCTGTTGATCTCGTAATCTCATAGAGAAGGAATACACACACATACATTTACACACAAAATATAAAGGTATTTCGAGTTACAACTTGAGAGCCTAAGGAATCGATTTATCGAAAATATCATTTTTTTTTTTTGATCACTTTTTAATGCTATAAAATATCATAATTCTACATTTCTAATACAAGAGAAATACAGATATTTCCAACACCTCCAAGATGGTATAATTCAACTCTATTCAACTCTATTCAACTCAAACAGGTGTGCAGGTGTAAAAATTAAACTTTTTAGCATTATCTTAGATTTTTTTCTCATCATTTTGAAGGTATTGAAAATATCCGTGTTTTTATTCTTTCATAATTTTGATATATATATTATACAATTCCAAAGTTATCACCAAAAACTGATATTTTGCTGAATCGACACCCATGCGCTATCAATTGAACATTCGTTAATAGACTACCACGATAACTTACTCTTGCTTTCGACTACAGCGCTAGAGAACTTGGTGGTTTGTCCCATAATTATCACTTGATCCAATACGGATCCGGTTGGATATTCTGTTCCGTCAATATTTCTGAAACAAGAAAACATTATGCATCAACGCTTTGCACAATTGAATAAACCTACGATCATTTCTGTACCAACCTATAAATCTTTTCTTTTTTTGTCAATTCAGTCAAGAACGCTCAAATCAATATGTATGTATTTTGAAGGGTGAATACACATGATTTCTAAAGTTTACATAGTATATTAGCCTAGCTCAAACAACTCGATTGGAAATTTTGGAATTTTGTCAGTAGGCCTATTCATTTTTTTTTTTCATCAACATCGAAAAGCCATTGGTTTGTATGCACTATTATTTGCGCATAATTCAAGTTTCCATCTTTAAGCCAAACATCTTAACTCTATTCTAACTGCTTGTAATCGCATAGCCTACTTTTCTTCAGTATATTCAAGGTAAGCTGCTGGTTGCACGTGGCCTACCTAGAAGTTAGCGTTGTGCCGTCGTACTCTAGTGCCAAGTACAAGTAGCTTCCTTGGCGATATTCAAAGCTGACGCTGTCGTCGATATAGAGAGTTCCTGACGCCGAACCCTTATGATAAGAAAACACAAGAATCAACTCATTTGTATCAAATGTTAGAAACCTTTTACTACAAGAGACCAGACATTGTATACTGTTTTCACAGGATAACGATCATCTTTTCAACAACAATAACTTTGCTCAGATTTCTAGTATCTGTTTATGTATTAAAGCAATTCAACTTCAATTCAAGCCTGAACATCAGATATCTATCATATTACTATTTGATTTTTTTTTTATTTCTACTCATTTTTGGTTAATGAATTGTTATAATTCATGTAATGAGAGGATGTTGGGGAAACTCCATGAACCTGTGATATTGTCGAGGTGTCAGCGAATTGTTTTCAAAACGGCGTTTCCCATTGAGATAATATTTGTTAAATATATAAATCATTCCACAACCTTGTATTCATAATTTTAAAATAGTGGAAGACATTTCATGATGAGTCAATAGTTACTGATTCATTTCCATAGTTTCCATACCAGAAGTTTTCCAGTATATTATTCAAGAAACTGTAAAATTGACGATATCACAAATGAGATGAATATTTATGCTACATATTCACTCACGTTCGTGCTCGGTGCAATGACGATCGTGTACGGATCGTCCTGCATAGCAGTGGAAGCTTTACGCGGTGTTTCCTTTCTGGACACGATAGCTCCAGCTCTCTGGAATATCGGGATCTGCAAACAAGTTGACAAAATATCTCCAGACACTATCATCATGAGGCCCTGGATTTGTCAGCGATTTGTTATAAATGGTAAATAACTTGGAAAATGTTGAAGTTTGTAGTGAGATGATTGTGAAGAGGCACAAAATTGCCAACAATAATTATGTATCTTGAGAATTTAGATTGAAATTGAACTAAACATTTCGAAATTGTAGCTCAATAATAGTAACCCTGAATCTAGCAAATGTTCATTTCTCGATAAAAATCACTTTTGGTACATTAGTGAATCTTCTCAAAACGAGATAACTGATCAAGTCCAAAACCTTGCACTTCTATTTTTGTAAGACACGTCTTGTTTGCTGGAATTTTGAAGATTTCTCTTTTGAACAACGAGAAAAAAATTGCATTCACTAATTGAATGTTCATTGTGAACAGAAATACAATACATGCCATTTTGTTATACACACTTTTCGAAAAGTTCGAATAGGCAATCATAATTATAGAATAACGACACAAATCATTCAATCCAATCGCGCTGTCACTCAATTTAATCCCGTCCTGAATGCTACATAACCTCACCGTGGACATGTGGACTGTCAGCGTAGTAACACCACTCGGATAACTCTGGTACGTGTGAACCGAGAACCATTGCTGATCAACACCACCAGGTAAATAAACCGTGATCTCGTTGACCCCTTGCTCGGTGACAGGATGTACCAACAGCGAGTCTCCAACCATGTGCGCGTTCTCGATACCGAACGTTGCCGCGTCTTCGGGGAACTCCGCCCAGATGGGCCTCATGACGGGGGCGCCAGTGCGCTCGTGCTCGAAGAACAGCGTGTACCAGAGGGGCAGGAGGGCGTAACGTTCGCGCAGTGCCACTTGGATCGAAGTCAAGGCTTCGTCACCGAACAGCCACGGTTCACGTCGATCTGTGTCTATGTGAGAGTGAGTTCGGTAGAATGGCTGATAAGCGGCTGCCTGTTATCATATGGAACAAAAGAAAATTGTACTACAAATTGTATTAACAAGAGATAAAGAAGCGAAACGCATGTGCGCTAGTGGTATATAGTGGATAGGAACGATGAACAATCGTAACCTTCATCTCTTTTGTATTCATATACAAGTAGGTAAACTGACATGTGGGGAAACAAGGTAATAATGGGGCTATCTGCGATTGAAAAGCATGAAAGCTTGAGGGTTCATGTGAGCTTTGTAAGAAAATAAGACAGGGTGGAGCGTATACTGAAGTCACTATTTATACAGGTATTATTGACAATCCTCATAAAGAGGGAAACTTTTACAGCGATGTGTTCAATACGGAGATTTTATCAAACAAACTACTGACAAATATAAAATGACTGAAAAATATCTCCGAAATTCGTTATGAATTGGACATCATTTTGTGATTTCAAATATCGGAATTGCAATATTTCTATGTGGAAACTTCTGAAGAGTATTCCTATGTCTCCATGTCGTGTAGATTATTCCTTGGGCCAAGGATTGAAGATCGTTATGCGTGAGAACATACCTGATGCCATCTCGTGATGAGTTCAGCGTCCGGGTTATTGAAGAAGCCACCGACGTCCGAGCCGCAGAAAGAGATGCCGGCAACAGAGAGAGACAGACACATCTTGATGGACATCGCAAGATACGACCAGTCGGCTGTATTGTCCCCGGTCCAGACGGCCGTGTAGCGTTGACTGCCGGCAAAATGGGAGCGAGTCAGAGCGAAGGGCCGAAGAGTACCGCCAGATCTCGCGATAAGTGCGTCGTGTGTGATCATCGACTAGAACAACAACGTGTTCGAAGTCAGTCAAAGAACTTAAAATCTCTTCAATCTTTTAAATACATCAAACGTAATCTTATACCCTGACATTCATTGCCATACATTCCCGAAAGGTTGGGACAGTAAACTTCAAGGAAGAAAGAAAACTAATCCTTCGTGTAGAAATTTGTGTGTATGAAGAAGTGATACTCACGTAAAGCATGCCGTATGTATTGTGCACGTCACGATTCTCCCAGCCCCCATAGTGGAGCAGATCTTTAGGGCTCGTTCCTTCCGGCCCGTCGAACACCGACGGCTCGTTCATGTCGTTCCAGATGTGAGTGTCCTGTGTTGTTCCGGGGAAATTCTCCAGGAGATAGCGGTCCTGGTAGTAGTTCCGGACAGCAGGATCGTACAGGTCTAGGTAACTAGAACGTCCTGGCCAGCAATCACCTGTAATGGGCATCAATACGCTTTTATAACATTGCAAAATATAAATAATATGAAAAGATCATCATAAAACTTCTTTGAATGAATTAATTGTATTTTTTACACCTCTTGAGGAGGATGGATACGTCATCCATTTGAAAAATATCATGCAGAGCTGGGTTGCTATTTGTCGTGCCGTAATATTTGGATACCATAATCATTATTCACGTTAACGACAGTGAGAAATACAACAAACCCTAGTCATGACTCAGGATGATCGACCATGGCGGGAATCTAACCTCGGTGTCATGAATGTGTGTTCAGTAAACATTATCACATTATAGTTCCTCGTAATCTTCAGAGCTGTCGCTGGGAAAAATGTATTTTCTCTCAAAAGGGTCACCCATGACAATAATCGAACCGATTCAGTCGAGTGGAAGCCTTTTGGCACCGGCGTATATTGAGGGAGTACTGAAGCTTGCGTTTGCATTTCATTTCATTTTCTGGTCACATTCCCGCTCTCTCTATGTGCTAAAACATTCACAAAACGTTGACAACCCTGGCAAAGGACGCGGACATGAACTTAGGCGCAAAATGGCCTCGCTGTTGAAGTGCCATCAAACCCTAACACCAACTATAGTAACTTCTCGTTACCCTCAAAGTCGTTGCCGTCTACATCCTTGATGTAATAGCCGTTGTTCTGCGCGTCGACGTGCAAGAAGTAGTTGCTGTCTATTTTGATGTGAGGATCGATGATGATCACCATCTTCCTGCCCTTGGCCGTCAGATTGTTCATCATCTCCGTCGGCTGGGAGAACGCTACCGGGTCCCATGTGAAGTACCTGCATATCAGACAACAATAAGTCTAGGCCTACTTGTGTAGTGGGAAACGCAACAAATATCAAGGTGGCAGTGAATCGTGAAATTTGGGTGGTCATATAAGCTCAGTGATCATGTTGACTATCAGAAAAATACCAATAATCAACTTTTATAGTGTCACCTAAATTGAGATTTTTTTTAGTTCCAATCACTTTCGCTAACCAAATAAGGGAAGTGAATAAAAATAGGGCAAAAACATGTCGACTTGCAGGGTTCGCCAGGCCAAAGTCCTCCTTCTGCTCCTTTGGCTTGCTGCTACTCCTCCTTTACTCCTCCTCTTCTATCTCAACTCTTCTCGCCACAATTAATTGATTCAATATTGAATTCATCATTTGATCGTATATTCAATTGGTTAACGAAGTTCGTATCTAAGCACTATCTCATTGGGCATTGGTGTCCATTATCATCCATAAATACAGCCAAGTTCAAGATTATATTTTGAATACATATTTAATATTCGATACGATACCATATGATATATGATCATTATGGTCAATTAAACCACCAAGAATACTCTTTAATGGAAAAATCAATTGATATTAGATCCATTTGTAAAAAATAATTGAATTTTCTAGTATTGTAATTATTAACAATGAATCATTACAGCATTCAATTTACAAATTATTCCAGTTGAATTTCAACCGCAAGAGCTGTATAATTGGAAAATTATCCTGTACAGTAAAGATGATCGTACTAAATAATAATCAATAATAATGTAAGATAATCTTCACAGTGTGTGATATTGTTTAACCAGCTTTACCTCTTGCCGTCAGTATATTCGATATCGAGCCACATCACATCCAGCGGTAACTGATGTTCATCGAATCCCTCGTCCACACCCCAGACGTCCTCCTGACTCACGTAGTTCCAGCGACTCTGGTGATGCCCCAACGCGAATAGCTGGAACACACGTCGAGGTTTACTTATACAATCAAAGTGTTTTACTAACAATATTTTATGATTATTGGAAAACGCGGTATATGCGTTGTGAGATGAGCTTAGAAGTATGGAAATCGAGAATGAAAAATATTCTTTCAAATCCACATTTACGGAACTTGGATTACTTCAAACGCTCAAAAACCTTAACTGTAACTTGTGGTGCTGCAATCTGTCGCATATACACTTTGCAAAACCAATTGATCCCAATATTCATTAAAATGAGTTAAAAAATTGTATTGCATTTTCTCTGTTATTTCCCATCCGATTGTTGTGAAAGTCACTGAAAATACGTATGATAGTGGTTTCCATATTCAGTGAAAATGTTAAAGCTTTTTAAAAATTTTCACATCCGAAGTATTTCCATCCGGGTTATTCTTATGCCGATTTTTTTCCCAGAGAAACTATTGAATCATTTTCTCTGAAAAACAATCCCAACCTATTTTGGTGTGATGGACCCTACAAATACGTGCAAAAAGTAGTGTAGGAATATCATAACAAATATGACAAGCTTATTTTTTATTCCAGTTACATGAACAAACCGAAGGCTTAGGAAAGAAGTAAAATTCTCAAACTAAGGTTATGACATAATCAAATTCCGCTTATTTACTCTCTTGAAATAGTCTATTCTATATTGGCTTCAATGACGCACACTCCTGATGACTACGATCTATTGGCGTCGGTAAATGATATATGGGAAGATGGGATGATGAGATGAAAGGTTATTTAATCAGGTGGTTTGGTTGGTGGGAAGTAGTCGGACGAGACCTGTTGTCAAGGAACCATCCCAGTATTGACCAGGAACGACAGAGAGAAACCACGAAAAACCCCTGTCAGGATGGTCGACCATGGCAGAAATCGAACCCCGATCTCCTGGATGACGGTTCAATGTGCTAGTCACTCGACCACTCGTCTCTCAGTTATTTTGCTATAGCTTTGCAGATGAACAGAACAGTCTTACCGGCGGCAGCGGGGCTGTTCCTGTCAGGATGGTCGACCATGGGGGGAATCGAACCCCCATCTCCTGAATGGCAGTTCAGTGTGCCAGTCACTCGACCACTCGTCTTTCAGTTGTGTTGTTATAGCTTTGCAGATGAACAGAACTGTCTTACCGGCGGCAGCGGGGCTGTTCCGGTCAGCTGCGAGTACTGCCTGAAGACGTCCTTGGGTTTCGGCCCGAGCATGAAGAAGGTGTCGATCATCCCGCTCTCGGACATGAAGTGAGCGTCGACTCGAGGATCGTCTGCGTTGTCGATATCCACCCAAGTCTCGGCTGAGTTCAACCAGAATACACCTGCAGTGCGGGATGAACTGGGAAATAACGACATTAGGGGTATGTTGTTAATAACCTCCAAGGATATCCATTTTTCTTGAACACCGTATGATACTATTCGTAGTATGCTCTATTCATGAGTCATATTTTATATCGCATGTGTAGATCCATTAAGTTATTATTATGTTCTCACAAAATACATATCTTTTCGATTTTTGAGAAAATATAATTTAAGTTTCATACACCACTTGAGTTCATGCTGGTACGGATAAATTTCTACGAAGAGGAAATTTTTGAGAAACAATAACAAAGATACTGATATATGGGAATAATATCTTACTATATGGTATGACAACAGAAAAGAGGTGCAAATGAATGATGGTACGTAGATGGCCAAGAACAATGGAGGAGTTTGGAATAAGAATCAGAAAAATAAAGAGCAAAACAGTAGGGATTTTTGAGGATTTCCTCGAAGTGGAACAGTACGACATATTTATTGGGCACAATATTCACGAATATTCTCATATGCGTGGTAAAATGGCCACTTAGTTGAAGAGAAGAAACTAAAATATGGAGGAAGCAGAGATGAAGTTTGAAAGAAGTGTAGCCACAGAGACCTGTCAAAGGTAGAATGGAAGAGGAGGAGCAATAAGTACGGAATTTGGAGTGGAGAAACCATAACTATGAAAAAAAATATATTGATGGAAAAATGAAGAGAATGGAAGAAAAAATGTCTGAGAAGCCAGAAGAATTGAAGTGGGCAGACCAAAAGATAGGTGGCTGGAGAGAGTAAACCCAGGAAAAGTCGGTCGAGGTGGAAAGTCAAGGACGAGGAAGATGGAAGTTATAGAGCGTTGGCGAGATCATCATATGAGAAGAAGGTAGGGAAGTTGCAAGATAAAGAGGATGGAGCAGATGAAACAAGACCCGGAACTAGCTCTAGCTGAAATCGAGGCTCCCTACTCTCGAAGGTAGAAACGTTCATACCTTTCTTGGATGTTCAAACTCTGACCCATGTACAAAATTTGGACATCTGAGATAGATACACACACACACACAAATCCGTAAAAGTTGAATTAAAAAGATATTATTTTCATTTTTGAATAGTTTCAACATGCTGCAGGCTGAAGTTGCATACTGTATAAACTATAGCTTTTAAAAATCACGGATATAAAAATCTCAACACTTGTATCATATAATATATGGTTTTCCAAAAACATCATTTTTCTTTCGAGAAAATACATTATTCCACGAATAAGATTTACCAAACAACACAAAACAAACGTAAAACGACGGTATTTGTACTCTATCTTGTACTTCGTAGAGTGTGTATTTAATGTTTACGTTACAACAAGGGTAAAAATATTCCCTCTTGATCCGGGAACGAGAACGCGTCGTGCATCTCACCTGTGAGCGACAAGGACGGGCACAGCTCCGTATAACGCCATGCCGTTGTCCAGCTCGTAGTAGGCAGTGTCTGTGTTGTACAGCCGATACGGATCCGTTGTCCTGAGAACAAAGCGTGTCTATATAGTTACACAAGGTCAAATAGGTTCAAGTTGTTCCGAAAGAGAAACTTCTTGAAATGTTTATGACAATTTATGTCAAAGATAAGAGCAAAATTGTTCGTCTACCATGATCAAAACAAACGTTGAAGTTTCAAAGATAGTATTTAACGAATGATGATGATTATTGTTGGATTAAAGACCCCATCAACGGCTAGGTTAACGGGGGGTACGAATGAGTAGGACCATTATTCTCGACATTATAAGATTATGAGATGAAATGAGATTATGAGATGAGATTATTATGTTAAGGTATTTTCATAGCATTTTCAGTGAGATTACCGGAATTCCACCTAAATAATCTCATCTCATAATCTCGAGAATAAGGGTCCAAGTTATTATGAAATCATGAAGTGATGATAAGTGAAAGGACGATTACAAAAAGCTATGCCTTATGCGGGACTCGAACCCACGCCTAAAGGTGACTTTCACTGACCGCGATCATGGAAGCACAGCTATACTAGTAGACTCTACGATTAAATCATCTGTCAATGTCTTACTTGGTAGATTTTAGAGGGAAGGAGTCTGCGTGTTCGGGAATGCCGTAAGCGTGGTGAGCCCCGTTGAAGGTGAAGTCCATGGCAATGGCTGACGGACCGTAAGGAACGGCGTCTCGGTGAGAATTGAAGACCTCCTCCCAAGACTGCTTCTCTTCAACCGCTCTGTTAATCAGGCACAGGCAGTGTGTTGTCAGGATATTGTGTTCAAGACACTGATAGTAAAAGAAATTGAATGATCTTCCAATTAATATCCTCCATAAATTAGCCCTTCGTCGCTCAACCTTGTCTATTTGTATATTTTTAATTGTTCTTAACAACTCCATCAACAGCTAGGTTATATAGAGCCACAAATGAGCAGGTGACAATTATCATTTTAATTTTATTATTTGTACTATACATAAGTTTTCAAAACTCTGCCGACAATGCGGTTGCTACTTGGACACAATATAACAACACCAACAAATTATCAATCAGAAAAAATATCGCAATAATGACAGTGATATTATCTTAAACTAAAATGATTGATATTCATGTGAATAATCACGAATAATAAAATGATGAATAAATCATAATCTAAAGAGAAAATATATAAAACACCATGCACAAAATATATTGAACAAATCAAGTATAGCTCGATAGAACAAATGGGAAACTCTTAAACATAAATGCTTTATTTGTTTGATAAAGATCAGATTAAGACCTCACAGTTGCTCAAAAGTGCGGTGCCAAGAATTATATTAAATAATAAAACTTGAAATAAGAACAATAATAATTCAAATAAATACTAATTACCAAAAACAAATCAACATTTGATAACTTTCAAATATCCTCTCTCAACACTTCCCTCTGTGCACCACTACCACATTTTGTAATTCCCTCATGGTCAAACGTAACGTGACGACAATGAAACGATTATGGTGATGACATTTACAAAAACCCATCCTCAACAGCGGGACTCGAACTCCTGTCCGTCTGGTTACTATTGGAAAATACATTTTTTATATAACGCTTGATCCTCAATTTTTCTATTACGAAAAAGTTTTATAAAATAATGTCTATTATATATTTTTACATTTAATTCTCTTTTTTTTTTTTAAATAATGCATTATTTTTATAAATTTTATTATACTGTGTCCATATGGCAACCGTTTTGGCGGCATTGTTTTAATGAAATTCTCTCTCTAATAGAAGCATAATTCCTGGTTTCACTTCCGGACGACGTCTCAAAGTGTTTGAACTTCCGGCGTCGGTCCGATACTCACAAGTAATGTTCGAACGTCATCAATCCTCGAGCGTTCGCCGTAATCACCAGCTCATCGTCTGCGTAAAACTCGACGCGGAACGGAGCTGCAGATACCTTCACTCGGTTATTTCCGGATTGCACCGTGACGTAATCATCCGTTCTCTCCACTATTTCCAGGCTGGAACAGAGAGACGGGAAGATATTTTACGTAGTTCGTGTTATTCTTGTATCCAAAAAAAGGAGAAGGTCGCATGCAAACTGAATAATTGTAAGAACTTTGATAATTGTTGAGAAATTCATTGCAGCATTAAATATTTAAAGTTTATGAAATACGTAGTTGGTTTCTGATCGTGAATCTCACCCTAAAAAATCACTGACCCTTAAATTACCATACAAATATAAAGATGTTATTTGTTTTTGTTACGTTGGTAGATTACCTTCTTTCGCAGATACAAGTAAACTACCTATATTGCACAATCAACAATGGTTGGTATGTTTGTCACCGTCATACAGCTACCACTAGTCGGCGTCGCGCAGGGCTACCAATAACGACACCGAAAAGTAATAACTACTAAAATAAGAACCAGCTATATTATAATGAGATAAGAACCAATGGGTACCATTCGTGGGCTGAAATTGCGAAGAAATGTCCATTTATTTCGGAGAAGAAATATTTTTGACACATTTCCTCATATGGGTTATTCGTATGGGAGTTTTCAAAATTTCAAAATTATTTTCCTCAAAAATGGGTCAATCGATTGCAACTCAAAACTATACAGGATCGAGTTAGATGATGACATATGTGCATGCCAAGTTTCATCAAAAATGTTTCTCTTGTTTGACATGTGAAACAAACATGGTCGTGTTCTTCAAGTACAGTAGAATTGAGTCTTCGCTTCGCTCATTCAATCAAGTTATCTTTTTTTCAAACTAGCATTTAGCTCAAAAATAATAACAAAACACTTCATGTAAGTTCTGTTGTCAGCAGTGTTATCAGCACTCAAATCAACAGCAATACAAACAAGAGATTATATTGAATAAAACTAATATTATCAATAATTGTGTCCATGAAGCAGCGAAATGTCAACAATAAAATGCAATTAATTAAAATGGAATAACGCCTAGGCTGAGACCGTCACAATGGTATTTGTTTTTCTCTTCAAAAGACCATGTACTATTTAGTATCTTGAACTGAAACTTATGTACCAATATAATCAGTAAAATGGATCATTGTTTTCCTATACTGAATTTAATGTCTTCATAGTATTACCAAATTTCTTAATAATTTGACATTAAACCTTTTTAGAATCTTTGTTGATGATATTTTGGCGTCGACCAATTACTCCGTTGTCGTCTCTTAATATTTTCTCAAGTACTTTCTAGTCCGTTATTCTGTAACTGTAAAACGAAATGGAAGCTGGAATATTCGTTTTGTTCCGACGATTCTCCATACTGTAACATGGTGTAATCATATGGGCACTGACTCTTTTTTCGTACTTTCGTTTCGTTTACATTTTAAAGAATAGAGTGTTCGCACGTGACAAACGACAAACAATCGTTACCATAGCAATACAGCGAACTGGTGGATTACCAAACATTCTGATTGGTCAATTCCAACTGGTGCACATTGTTGTCTCTCTCTTTCAACAATGGGTGACGTCAGTTGAGAATACCTTATAAGAGCCTCAATGATAACCCAATTGGCGTTGTCCTTAAATTGACCTTGGCAGTTCAGCTGAACAGTTTGTTTAGTATCAATCGGTTTTGGAAGGAAAAGTTGATTGTTAAGTAAAAAGATTGTTGAGATAAATCATTTGAGTAAATAAGAGATAATAAGAAGAATAAAAATGAATAGGCAATCAATTATCGATGTGTATTTTCAACAGAATATAATCAGAAATATTGTTTATTATTGTTTATGTAAGATGACGAATTTTTAGCTATCGTTGATAGATTTGTATTTTATTTTTGCCTTGAGGTTGATTTTTTCAATCGACTCGTTGTGACATCTGGGATGGGGCAGCTGTGCTGAAGATGAACGGTTCTAAGGCTATAGACTAGCCTATATAGACTATATAGGCTATATATATATATATATATATATATATATATATATATATATATATATATATATATATATATATATATATATATATATATATATATATATATATATATATATTGAGTTTTAACAACGCACCATAATGATAACTGAGATCTATAGGCGTCGAATGAATGATTGATGAGATGATGGGATGATGAGATGAAGGTTTCTTACTTCTTAGGTATTGGGAAGGATAGTGGGAAGGAAGCGGTCGTGGCCTATATAGTAGGAACCATCCCGGCATTATCCTAGACTACAGAGGGAAACCACGAAAAAAATGTCAAGATGGACGGTGGCGGGGATCGAGCCGGCTTCGATATGCCCCTTCACCTTCCGGATCACATGAAGCGAGTGCGTTAACCACTCTGCTACATGTGCCGGTGGAAGCTATAGGCTTCTGTCAAGTGACGTCACTAATTGTTGAAAGAGTCACACAACAATGCCCACCAGTTGGAATTGACCAGTCAGATTATTTGGTAGCCCACCAGTTCGCTGTGTTACTATGGTAACTATAGTTTGTTATTTGTTACTTGACAGAAGCCTATAATCCAAGATACAACTTACTTGTCCTCTACCGGGTCGCGAACCAAGGAATACTCGACCTGGTATCTCGGACGCAACGGAGCCGCCTCGTTGATGGTCATGCGGAATTTACCGTCGATAAGAGACACCAGTTTGAAGGTAAAGCTGACACCATTGACGGTATTGACAATATCAGCTTCGATATGCGTTACGTATTCTTCTAAAGTGTTCAGCTGCAATTCGTATGGAGAGATGCCAGATTCAACGGCGCGACAACGACTAGAAAACAAAATAATTCCAAAGGTTATTAAAATACTACTATAGGCTGTCTCGATAAGTGTAGGGGGTGTTATGAGCTTCCAGCGTGACGATATGGCGATCAAAAACGGCGCGAATTTGACCTTAATAAGATTAACAAAATCGACAAAAAGTGCTGACTACAGTATTTTGATAGCCACAATAATCCAGTACTCGACAGCACCGACACCAGCTGACGTCATGCAGGCTCGGAAACGCTCGGACTTCCGGAATGTTCCGAACAGAAAAAAAGTCTGATCGAGACTATATATACTTACCAATATTATTACACTTGCCTTGTTCCATCCCTAAAAATGTATTTTTTTTTATGCAGTTGGATAATTAATGTAGGGGTTAGAAAAAGTCCTCCTCCCCCCTCCCACATGGGTAGTCATGGTTTCTATGTTGTTGACTTTTAGTCTGAGAATGCTGAACTGCATTGTGAAATAGGCAAACTCGTTACCACTTTGAATTTTACTGAAAGTAAACCCGAAAAAATGAATTTGAAAAAGTACTTTACAAAAATCAAGTCTGCGGAATAACTGATCGAGAAATAACTACCCGAAAATGATTCATATAAACACATGTAATATATATATTTCTCAGACGGATAGTTGAAAGATTTTGGCAAGAACTGAAAGGAAACTCACACATCGTTCTAAGTCTGGAAATGATGAGAATGCTCATTTTTCGGTCAGCTATAGTACTTTTCAGACAGTTATATTTCCAAAGAATTCCAAACCAGCTTGATTTATTTTCGAGTGCTTTTTTTTCGGGCAGTACTCTTTTCGATCGGTTAATTTTTTGGGACACATTTTTCAGACTGTTCGTTTTGCGGGCAGCTCGTTTTTGGGAGAGTAGATGCCCTCAATTTCAGATAAAAATCTCTGTACACTTATAGTTGACTTACGTGCAAAATTCGCTCTGCTCGCAAGTTTTGAACATCTCATGATTGACAGCGCTCGTGTGGTTTATCAGAAGTACGCTCACGAAGAGACTCCATAATGCCAACCTGAAATAGATGTACGCAGGCGCATGAATAATTAACGACAAACATTAGTTTGTCCCAACCCCAACATACCCTAGCTGTTCATGCAAATGTGAATGAATTGAATAAAAGTAATAAATGTAAATAAATAAAAATGAATGAAAATGAATGAATAAATGAGATAAATGTGAAGAAAATTAATGTAAATTCAAATAATTATCCATCTTAAATTTGTATCTTTCATCCTTAGCCTTAATTGAGAAACAATGATTTTGTATCAAGTTTCGATGTTATTAAAAAAGAAAGAAAAAATTGTATGTCATGAAATGGAGAGAATTATATTTAGCAAATGTGACTTGTATTTATATGAGATACTTTGTCTGAAAGTAGAGTATCATTTATATCGATCAAGATTTTTCAAGTTATATCTTGTATCCTGTAATTTGAAGGGCATTACAACCCTGAAACTAGATTTGAATTAATAATGACAATATTTATTCCCCTAATTTTAGAGAAAACTGAAATCACCATCTCAATTTGATTATGATATTATATTAATTGTATTATATCATAATCATGATGTTATAGATATTATACAATGGTGATAAAATATTAAAATAATATTGTTATATAATATTTTAGTTATCAAAATTCTAATAATTATTATAAATTTAATTATAACACATTTTTGGTACTGCAGAGACCTTGAGTCATGTCGTACACATCACCGTTTCTGTAGAAAAACTTGAACATCGAGTAATGTCTACGTCATGACTCAGAAAAAGGGTCGGTCGGGTTCTTTTTAGGGCGAATGAACTAATTATAATTTTTGAAATTGAGATGATGATTTCTAATTCTCTCTGAAATTAGGGAAATAAATATCAGCATTATTCAATCAAATATACTTATATCAAATATATCCGGGGTTGTTTAAATAAACGTCAAATATTAAATATAAATATTTATTTATTTTTGTATATATATATATATATATATTCATGAATATTTTTGTTTGAATAATGAAATCAATCACTTATTCTACTACTAGATAAAAAAAATTTAGTATCTTTGCCAATCTTTGATTGTTATTATTTGTGGTAGATCTAATTTAGGCTCACCTCTTCATGTTGGTAAACAACATATGTCTTGATTATAGAGGATAAACCAGGCGTACGTGGTTGTAACGATGCCCTTGACAGTTTGACAAGATTAGTATAATAATTATTGTATTATACATGGGGCTTTCGGAGTATTTATCTTCACCCCGAGATTACCCGAAGATTCTCGAGCGACTTTAATCACTACCTTGAATTATCTCTTTATAAAGTATGTGTTTTTCATTCAATATAGGCCCTATACATTTTTTCTAGATTAGCAATAGCAAAATATGAAAAATATAAAAAATATGAGAATATGATAAATGAAATATGATATGATAAAATATGAAATAGAAAAATATGTGCTCTGTTCGTTTGTAATTGTGTATTTTTGACTTTTTTCAGTTTTATCAATTTTCTGAGTCCGAACTTTTTATTTTTGTTAATTGAATTCAATTATAATAGTGATACTCATTCAAATGAATCGCATACATCTCATATGTCGCTGTACTTAAGTGTCAATAATTGTAATTTATTATGATTTGATGAAAATATAATATCACTGCAGAGCAGTAAAACTGTTCATCAGTGATAATAATAATCAATGAAAAAAAATCAATAATAGTCAGTGAAAGTATTACTTCAGTTGAGGTATTACTTCAACTGAAGAGATTTCAGAAAATGAAAAATATTGTGAAATATACAAAATTGACTTGTGTATATATATTTTTTTAATAAC
This sequence comes from Brachyptera risi, assembly GCA_964007535.1. Classification (NCBI taxonomy): domain Eukaryota; kingdom Metazoa; phylum Arthropoda; class Insecta; order Plecoptera; family Taeniopterygidae; genus Brachyptera; species Brachyptera risi. The sequence continues at coordinate 38,326,956 of OZ023332.1, forward strand.
ATCAAAACTTGATACAAAATCATTGTTCCTCAATTAAGGTTATGGATGGATGAAAGATAGAATCGTTTGAACGGGGCACCACAAGGGCAAATGTTTTCCCTTCTGGTTGTTCTACTAAGGATTTTCAAAATTTCGAAATGGTTTTTCTCAAAAGTGGTTCCATCGTTTGAGCCTGAAAACTATACAGTATCAAGTTAGATAATGACAAATATGCACACCAACTTTCATCAAACAAATTTTGTGCTTCCGTTTGACTTGTGGAGAGCAAAAAAAACGAAAAAAATTGAACATTTTCGATTTTTCAAGTACTGTAAAACTGAGTATTCGCTTCGCTCATCCAATTGTTAGTTTCAAGTCACGAAACGTTCCAAGTCCTTTTAAAAATGGACCCCTAATATCTATTTTCGACTTTTTACCCCTATTTGTGAATGTCAAGTCATGAAAATTTTCGAAAACTTCTTAAAAATCTCAAAATTGGGTTAAGTAAAAAAAAAAGAAAAAAGTAGGTTAAGTAGAAATTCAAAATCATTCCTTTTGTGTTTGACCTGTGAAGATTAAAAAGTCAAAAACGAAAAGGTACAACCAAAGTTATGTTTATATTGTATAGGAAAATGAATCTGATCTTATTCTGGTTTATTATTACAGAATGCGATAATTCGACGAGCTTTATAGCGAAGACTTTTATAGCACTTTCTTTGTTAATTTACGCACAGATCAAACGATTCCATTGATCATAATGAAACTTTTTGAGGTACGAGGTCTTCCCAATTTAGAACTATCTATGCATATAGTTTTTGAGCCAAATCGCAAATCGGTCATGCAAAACTTTCCAAAAAAAAAAGCAGATGATATTTTCAGAAAGTTCCATTCAAATATCCCTGCGGTAAAACATTGAGAAAAAATTTCAGATAAAATGTTACTGAATTTGAATATAACAATGACGCACATCGTTACAACTTTTTAAATCATTCTATCTAGCAACATCCATTATGAAAACACAAGACGATAATGTTATTGAAATCCAATTACCATTCAATTTATTATGATATACAACGAACTGGAATGTAATAGTTTCAAAATCAGTGTATGTAAATTTCGAGTACATTTCATTAATATATCATTCAATGCATGCTGTATTTGCTCAACTACTACTTGTAGCTTGACGCAGTTGACACTGACGTGACATGATTGAGATTACAGGCACTTCAAGTTATATCATTATTGTTGCTTTAGTTCTATCTTCGGATCTTTTTTTCATCTCTTAGGGTGAAGTACTGAAGTACTATCAAAACTAACTTGATGCATGTAAAAATTAATTTTTTTTTTTTCTCATGGAATATGATATGTGACGTGGCCATGCACTTGGTAGCTGTCGAGAAAAGATTCCAAATTGAATTATTATTTAATTAAAGCGAGACCAAACACTCCAGACATCCCCTATATTAAGATGATTTTCTTCATCAAAACTTGATACAAAATCATTGTTCCCAAATTAAGGCTATGGATGGATGATAGGATCGTTCGGACAGGGCATCTTTTTGATCACATCACAAGGGCGATCTAACCACTCCAAGATTGTTAAATATGATGAGGTTTTTACTTCGTACAAATATTTAAAATGGTCGACTGTATACGTCCTTTCGTGGATATATGTATAATAATAACTAATAATAAAGAAAAAACTAAAGAATGAAGAAAGAAAGAAAGAAAGAATAATCAATAAGATGGCTAATTTAACCAACTTTAAATCTTGGGGTAATAATTTCAGGGATAGAAAACCGACACTTGACATTGAGGAGAGAAAAAATCTCAAATCTTATTTTTCCTTTTACTCTTGAATTCTTCTTCTTTTTTATCCTCTCTTCTTTGTTCTTGTATTCATTACAAATCGAAATTTTTGCTCAGTTTTTTCTCTCTATTGCATTTTTTTCTCTTTTTGTTTCTATTCATTATTATTCATTCATCTATTAATTTTTATTCAACATTTTTACTGGGTATACTTCAAATTTATTTTTCATATTTCATTGTATGTTGTCTAAAATAATTGTCTAAAAAGCAAACCATTTTTTTCTTCCATTGAGTCATCATTTCAAATGACATAGATATAATTCAAATATTTATATTCATAAATATAAATGTAGACAAATATATAACACATCACGCAATTGCAGACAGATCATATGAATAGTGTATGGGCTGACGTTACCTTTGAAATACAAAATTGATATCACCTAGTTTAAAATTATCCAATTTATCTTCGTTCTTGTAATCCAATTTCTTTCGTAATTATTAGAATGATAATATTCAAATCAGGTCTTTTAGTTTCAACACAATGATTCATTTGTTTCATATATAAATCTCATGTCAAATGAATAACATAATAATTAATGATAGGCCTATTGATATACTGTAATAGCCAATTATTTACAATAACAATACAAAAGTCATGCAAATTTCAAAGGCATTTATTATTCACAGTATTATTGAACTAATCAAAAAACTCAATATCCTTTGAAATACAGTACATCCATGTCTTATTCTCAATTGGCGAGTACAATCATTATGAATATTTTTGTTCTTAATACAATACTTTTTACAATGACAAGAAAGCATCACTCATCACACGTTAAAAGTGTCTTGATCAACTGCTAAATTACTACCATTTAGAAACAAATCACCATTAACATCGTTACTTCTCTTCTTTGCTGAGTACTGTCTTACATGATGGTTAGCTACTTCCAAGACAGTATCGTCCAGAGTCAAAGAGACGGCTTCGACTGGTATCACAGAGTCCATTAAAGTCTTGATAGCGTACGCGTGCTCGCTAATAGCATCCAACACTACCAACGGTAGACTCCGTACATTCAATTCCATAATGGAGTTTTGCAATAAAGACATCAACATATCCTGTTTCAATTGTCGTTCTTCACAGATCAAGCTTACCGACGCACTTTCTACTTCCTGTAGCGATATCAGTTCGTTTTGCTCGCTACTTTTTTGTGCCGCGGTACCGACACGAAGTGAACAAGCCACGTTACGAATGTCTTTGTGTGTTAGCAGGTGGACACGTTTGATACTATCATCACGATTATTTTTTATGTTATCTAGAATATCTTTTGGCGTTGCACCCAATGCTAATTTTTCGGCAATAACATCTTTATCGACTTTGGATATTTTTAAATGTTCTAGTTGTAAATTATGTCCGTAATGTGTTTTGAAATGTTCTACAAGAAAGCAGCCGTTACACTCTCGCACGATAATGGACGCCGTACAGTGATACCCGATCTTACATGTACCCTGAGCTTTCAGCTTTCTCTTGCGCTCCTCCTTCGGACTGACTTTCTCTGTTCTGAAACCGCTCCTATTGCAATAGTAGTATGTACGTTTGGAACCTGATGAATTTCGAGCACCGCATTGCAATATGAATGAACAAATGTTTGCTTCTTCGACACAGGTTTTCCACAGCTCAAACTCTGAAACAAAAGTTAGACAAGATTAAAATTTTTAAAAAACCTAGACCTGGGTCACAAAACCTAGACAACAGTATCAGGATCTTGTTTCAGGATATCAACCACTGTTTCAAAAGATCAAATTTGTCATTATAATTTTTTACTTGTCATTCATTAGGCCTATAAGATATGTAGGTACATACCTTCGTTTGATTTAAATGTGAGTTTTTCAAACTCCATACTAATTCCATGGTTCTTCGAAAGATGATCTCGGAGATGTGATATGAAGCGAAAAGTAGCGTCGCAGTCACTTTCTCGGCACTTGACATTGTTCTTCCGATCGTTTACTAACACAGTGAGTTTGTGTACTTTTCGCACATGCGCAACTAGAGTCTTTTTTGATTGAAAATATTTGGAGCAAAATGTGCATCTTGCTGTTTTCGACTTCCTGTTTGACCTGTGAAAACAGGAGTTACAGACCATAAGATCACAGAGAATAAAATGGATAATCAAACAAGATATAGTATCAAAGGTCATTCTTTACCACCTACCCTATTGGAATTGTTTTGGTGGACTTTTACAAAAATGGTACGTACGGTACAATTTTATGGGTATTTTTATGCACACCCTAATCCACCAGATTCAAGTAAGTTTTAAGAAGATTAAATAATAACAATTCTTGCGTGGAGGCAAGCGTGCATGCATGCATCAAGATCTTCTAGAAAACAACACTTCTGGGGATAAAAAGTAATATTAGTTGCAATTCTCTCTATGACAATTTTACCATTCTCCAAGTTGCATTATCGATTGTTGTCGCAACATTAGATCAATATAATTAGTATCGATGGAGTCATTTTCATTTTTAGAAATCCCACCACAAACAGATTTATGATTAGTTTGGTTTGAGAGCATGAATACTAATACCGGTACGCTGCATTCTACCAACATAAATGTTTCAAGCAAAATAATTGGCCGACCCTATTGTCACGAACGACAACCAAAACTACTATTCCCACTAACAGTTTGTGCCGATAACACTAACATGAACTATTGACACAAACCGTTTGTGCTGACAAGACCAGTAATCTCTATCTATTACCATGTATCATCATTCGGGTCGTGGCAATAGCAGAGTCGCACGGCCACTTTTATTTGCACGCAGGTAGGCCTAATTTCATCGCATACAGAGGATTCTGCCAGGGTGATGTTGTGGATGAATACCCAACATGATTACCTTGGGTAGGATTGTTTTTGTTTTTTTTAAATATACTTGTAAATTGTTTTTGCATTATGGGATAGGATGTTTTGGTTTTAAGCAATCGACATACGAATTACCTGCACATATTAAAAATCTGACAGAAATGAAATTTAAGTTTGCTTTAAAAGAATTTCTAGTAATAAACTGCGTATACTCTATCGATGAATTTCTTGAATACAAATGTTTGTGATGTGTTGTTACAATGTGTACTTCTTTTATTACTGTTGACTGTATCCTCATTGGATTTTTCTATATATTCTTATGAGCATTGACGATTGCTAATAATTCTTCAACATGTATCATGTGAATTCAAATGGCAATAAAGATTACATACATACAATTGTTTTTTATTCAATTTTCACCTTTCTATTCAAACATTGATTGACTGATTATTGTTTACTTTTGAATGACCATTTTTCTCACAAAGCTGTCAAAGTTACGTTTTGATCAAAGTAAGCCTCTCATCGCATTTCCGAGGCCACAGCCCTCACTGTGCAATCAAATGTAATACGTGTGACCGGGATTTGTGGTTCGTGCACCTATTGGTGGAAATTGAAGTGACCGAGTGGCTCTGCTATTGACATGACCATTGTACAAATTCAATGATATGACTCAAACGATGGCTCCTACAAATAGAAGTTGCCAGCAGCAATGCTATTGCCACAACCTGAACGTCCGTTCATGGGTCGTGGGAATAGAAACGATGAACTAAATTTGCATTGCTTCTCTCCGAGCAGATCTGTGTTACATAAATCAAAAAATACAATCAAGAAGTAGAGTTATGATGAGGTTAAATGATGGGCTGAGTGAGAATGGTGAGGTTATGGTAATTTGTCCAACTTATTTTCTAGCTACACTAAAATAAAATACTAGACATCAACTTACGTATTATTACTAGGTCTAGGCCTGGGCCTAGTTCGACTTGTGGACGCGATTTCCGGGAATGATGCCATCTGTCAAAATTATTTTTGACAACAATAACATTGAGCCTACCAACAGTAGGGCCTACGTCATGAGGCCTATGCATCGACCGAGAATAGGCCTAGATCTGCGAAACAGCACGACGTACTGGGCCTAACCAGTAGGCCTAGCATTCTGTAGAATAATAGGCTAATTATTAATTAGATGGTTTACCAACATTGCTTTCATGTTTTCTCATTTTTTTATATTTTACCGACGAAACTAAAATCTAAATAGAGGTAGGCCATTCTACCACATTGCACTAGTGTTCAAGTTCAGTCTAGCCAACAGTGAGAACTGAGAATACCTGTCAAAATTCGACTGTCAATGTCAGCTGATCGACCACATTCCACAAGTGTTTTGACAAGTGTTAAGTGACAGTTCTGACTACGGAAAAATAGTAAATTTACCAAGTATTAACACTTACCAAGTACTGGGTTAGGTTATTAAAAAAATATTCGTTCATAAATTGACGAACAATGGAATTGAAAGCTGAATCTGAATTAACAGGTAGACCCTAAAACTATTCAAATATTTACTCAATTTCAATTAAATTTGGCTAGAACCAGGCAGGTGTGTAACTTGTGTGCCAATTTATATGGTGCACATAGCATAAGTTTATGTCTATATGCATTATACCAACAAAAATACGTAGTATCATTTATCGCACTGTGTAGTCACAGGCGTATACCAAATTGTTATAATCGACAGCTTAGATTAAAATGTATAACCTAACAATTAATTTAATGTGAATGTGGATAGTTTACCCTGTGTACAATTAACTGCATATATATTCCTACGTCAAGGCATAGCATGGGTGACCAGAGCACACGCACTAGTTTGTTGTCTCTAAGGTTCTACCTCGGTTACTCGCCCATTTCATCTACAAGTATTCCGTGGCAGACAGGCAATATTACATCAACATTTTGTGCCAAGGTGTAAAGTGGTTGGTTTTCATTGTCCTGCTTTTTATGATTAAAGAAATTAAATATCAAAAAGTTCAAGCAAGTCAAAGGTTGAGAGATGTTTGTAGACTTCATTTCTATAAAGATCAAATCTTTTTTGCGTACCGGTATCGATCTTTTAATGTTTATAAAGGAATGTCTTAAGACCTACTGATATATCTTGTGTCAGTGACTGAGTGGTACAGTGAAACCATACAATGTGTATAAAGATGGGCAATTGACCAGTCAAAATCTTTTTGGTCAAATGACCAAGATTTTTACCAAAAGTTGGTAAGAGATATTCTGTCGTTACCATACTCTTTTTTAGATATAATTCTACCAGTATATAGTGTATTGGCGTGTACCAAAAAAATGAAATACACACATATTTCAAATTTAGTAATTAATTATTCCTTCATTTGAAGGAAATCAATTCTTGTACGTACGCTCATGGCATCGTCAGATTGTTTTTTTTCTGTTTTTTTTTAATAACATTGAAACTTGATACAAAATCATTGTTCCCCAATTAAGACTAAGGATGAAAGATAGGATTGTTTGGACGGGGCACCCCAAGGGCGATCTTACCACCAGATTGTGTCAGATTGCGAAACAAATTTGGTGGTATCGAGATGGTGTTTTACTGTCTATATACAACTGCATCAACAACTATTCGTTAATTGAGAGCTCAGTAGGCCAGACTCTCCGTATTTTAGTCATCAGTCATGCCTTGAATTATTCTCTGCTGTCTCTAGACAATGCAATGCCAATAGGAGGATACCGAGGACATTTACACAGCTATGCGATATATCAGTTAATGCCTATATACTGTAGAAAACACTTTCGAATTCTTTTCGAATCGCAGATTTACAGAATTAGAACAGCTCAAATCTAAATGATGTTCTTAAATCCAAAGAAACTAGAAAAAGATTTTGACCCAAAACAATTGGTCCAAATTTCGATCAATTGACTGGTCAAAATCTAGATTTCAACTGACCGATTGCCCATTTCTAACTGTGTATAACACAATTTTTGTTTTGGTTCCAAGTGGTCGTCAGCACACTTCTCGAAGCAGCGGCGGACAAAGATGAGGTGGTTCGTGAAGCTGTCGTCACATCTTTGCGGAAACTTGCAAAGCGACATCCAAGATGTGTCCTGGAAAATGCGGTCACTTTTCGTAAACGGAACCCAAAGGTAATTCATCCACATTTTTGTTTTCCTCATAGGTTGGACTACAGGGGCGGTTCTACAGGGCGGGCCAGGCGGGCCCGGGCCCCCCTGACTTTTTACTCCCTCCATCATAAAAAAACGCGGGAGATAATTTTTCAAATTTTCAATATTGTTAATTGCGTCAGAAGTTGTCAGGGAGAGTTGAGTCTGACGTCAGAGCTTTTTTCCGAAATACGGTACGTTACTCCTCTACTGACTTTTTTGGGGTGAGAGGTCCAAAGCTCTGACGGGATAGTAGCTAGAATGGTCTATTACCTGCGCCGAAAGGAACAATAGAAGGTGAAGAATCATTATAGAGATGAACTAAAATCGCCGTCGAAGAATTAGGATCATAATATTCTGGACATATGCATTGGAAATGTAAATCCAAGCAGTTTGCTTTTTTATTGAAAGAAACTCACTCATATGCGGCCGATATACGTCGATATGTTTGTGGGAGTGATTTTTATTCATCTGCTCGAATCAACGTGTCTCGGCCGCATATGAGTGAATTGTTTCCAATAAGAAAGTAAATTACTCAGATTTTAGTGGTTAGAAATTGGGATGCCAATTATTCAAAAACCATAACCAACATAAACTCTGGAAAGACTATCTGAATTAAAACTCTACAATACTTGACTATTAAATGATGAACCTCTTGATCTTATCTTGGATAAAAGTTAGAATTGTTCTCAGAATTAGACAATATAGACTCTGAGACATTGTTGCAGGTAGTGTGACAGACAGGTTATGATTTATGTCGACATCCGAGTGTCTGAGATAGGCCTACAAGAATACATGTGTTTGGGAAAACCAACATTTACTTTGTCCAAAACCGTGAAATTATGCTCATGGAACTGTGAGTGCTATAATAATGATAATAAAAATCGCATTTTAGCCCAAGAATCATCAGTCAGTGTGTATGAGTCTATGGAACAGTTCGCTTTTCTATTGGAGTATTTTGTGAACTCAGTGCTCATTGCTAAGTGTAGAGTGTAACTGTGTAGAAATTGATGTTTCAAAGTGCTTTTACGGCTTTTTTTTATAACTATACTGAGTGTGGCATGAAGGAGAAGGATGAAGGATGAGGGTTGATGAAGGAGCTGCGCACGCAATTCATGCTAAAAGTCTGTGAGTAGTGAAACATAGCATTTGTACAACATACAGTTAGGCTCTACAAATATTCTATTTGGATCCTGTTAACATGAAAAAACGAACACTGCCTCCCATTCCTTCCCACAATAAAAAAAGTGATTATATAATATTGCAAACTTGGATGGGCCCTCCTAACTTTTTTGGTCTAAAACCGCCCCTGTTGGACTAGAAAGGGTTAACCAGTAAACTACAGTATTTATATTAGCTGCATGTAGCCACATACCGGTACTTTGTTTGAATGTCATCCTCTTCAGCTTTCAGCATCACACCTGATGACTCTTCTACAAACCATGGTACAGATCTGTCAGCAGAAGCACTCGGACTTTGACGCAGACACGTTGAAGCTCCTCATCGAGTTCAGTGTCGACGAAATGACAAACAACAGGGAATATTTGCCAGACTTACAAATGCCCGCTTCAAACATCTTAGTTGCCCTTGGACAAACACACTGCAACCAGGTAACACAAACGTCTTGTACATATCTGCATTACAGTCTTGTTTTATGGCATTAGGATGGTGATTATTGTTCACTTGAGCGTCCACGGGAATGGATCACGAACTTTATGTGCGGCGATCGACTAGTATTCAAGTAGTATGGGACTTGCTAGTGGGCGGAGCTTATAGTCATAGCTATATTACTCCTCAAGAGACGTGAACCGAACGAACAAAACGAGAATCGCCGAATTTAGCTGAAATACCTCAAGTCTGAAAAAAAGTTGATTATCTATCCACCTTTATGATGTATTATTTTATTTGTATTTATCATTTTATTTTTATCTGTATTTGTCATTTTGAAAGAAGACTGGAGCAAAGGGTAAACTCTATATATGCCTGTAGGACCTATACTTGATTAATTACCTTTTCATTCCTCTTTCTAGGAAATGGATAACGAATGTAACTCACCAAAACCATTTTAAACAATTTATTCATATGCTTACTTTGATCAAGTTATTGCATTTCTGAATATCAGTGCAAATCTGTTAACTTTGAGATGTAGTAATAAATAATAATTCATACTTCATCTTGTTGAATCAAGCTACGCATTATTTGTTTGTTGGTCCACTGCAGATATTGTATTGTTGCTAGGTGATGGAGGGACTACTGAAACACTTTCAGCCAGGTATATTACCTCACTACACCATCTTGCACACGATGGGCGCTCTCGCTTCTGCCAACGTCTTTGGAATTATTCCGTTCATCAAAGCTACGCTCGGTGCGATGTTGCCCATGATGGGAATGCTTCGGAACGATGCGATGAAACAAGTGTTTGCCTGCAGTACGTTGTAAAACTAATTACACAAATCTGATGAATATTTATTCTGACCAATATCGACATATTTCACATTGTATTTAATTTTTGTGATTTTTGATTTTGTTGTAAATGTATACTCTCAAATATACGTAGAACCAGTATTTCGTTATTATTGTTTTCATCATCCGAATTTATATTAATATTATTGGGTTTAATATTGTATCCAATGATAACTTCAGTCAATTGGCATCTCAAAGATTGATGATCTCAATGATAATTACTCTATTACTAAACCATACTTGACATGATTGGTAAATACAGTGAAACCTCTATCCATCGTTTTTCAAGGAACCAGGAAAATAAAACCATCCATGCAGGAAAACAATCTATCCAGGAAAATTTAACATTGATTACATGGGAGTGGGGTGAGAAAAAATGAATGATGCAAGCAGGAATACAATGGATCCAGGAACGATGCATAGAGGTTTCACTGTACTGTAATTTTAAAATGATAATGTAATTATATTAGTGTAGGGACATATATGATTTGGTTTCAACTTGTTTATACTGTTCCTTCTTGTATGAGTATTTTTTTAGAAAATTATCGTGCAACATATACTACACAGAGTACTGTAGCTCGTAAAATAACATTCATATTTGTTATACATTTATTGTGTGTCATCAAAAAAGCAGTGGGACATGAAAAAAACTGTACCGAAACAAAAATGAAAGGGAATCAAGGAGATTGGAATACAAACAAATTATTGACTCAAGTTAACAAATAATCCTACAAGTAAAATATAAAATCTTACAATGATACTTACCAAAGTTTTATATCTAATCCGATATCAATCTCACTGTAGTTGATAAACTCTGATTGCATATTTCTCTTTCAGCTCTTGGTAAATTCAGCGATGCGGTGATGGAATACTTGTCGAATATCGATCAAGCGCCAGACTCTACCGTCAACAAAGAAGCGTACGAAAATGAAATAAGTATCGCTTACGACGTACTTGTTGGTTCTTGGCTCAACACAAGAGATCCGAAGGTAGGGTGAATTACCGTTTACTCTTGAATCATTCAACTGCATTATTGACTTCACTGGGTACATTACCCAACACCAACTAATGACAATACGGCACCACCGGCAATTTGACTTCACTCTTGACTTTCTATATTGAAAATTATAGAAGCTGCTGTTCTTTCTTTCTTTCCCTTTCACCCAATTCATATATATTGAAAATTACATTTCATACATTGTTTTTAAAATGTTTTATAATATCTTATTTGGAAGAAAATAAATTAAATTAAATTAAATTAAAATACCAACTCGGTGTTGGTGATTTTAGATGAGAAATGTTTGTGATCGTTGAGGCAAAATAACAAATATCATGGTCACTAATTATTGTATCTTGTTTAAATTAGTTATTCTATGAATGAAGGTCCATTCACAAGAGAAATGAGCTGAAAACTGACTTTTAATAGTAAGAAAGAGTATTCGTAGCTAGTCACATGTCACAACAACAATTAAGTAGTAACAGATGACCAATGAGATGGCTTGTTTATAGCAGTAGCTGATCCAAGTGACCACCAGCTTTTCACCTTGTCGGTATATTCTATATGATGAACGGGCGATTTTAGCTCGTTTTTAAATGAGTGTAACGCTTATACGTTGTTGCCAACAGAAACATAAAATATCGTCAGGCAATCCTTACCATCAAAGTAGAGTTTACTGCTCATTTCTGTTGTGAATGGGCCTTGACTATTTATTTGGGATTTTCAATGCTGGTCCTGATTGAAATGAGGAAAACGTATGATTTTTCAACTGATGAAGCAATGCTATGTTTCCTCCATGTCATTCATTCTCTCTTCTATTTTTGTTGAGTTTTTCCCCTGATCCCGTAAGTCGTTACGCATACTAAATGTAGATAGTGCCTCGCCTCGACACTTCATCGTTCCTCGTGTAAACTAAGAGCATTTGTTTAGGTGAGCGAGACAGTTCTCCACGCCATCGGTCCGATGTTCTCGCTCTTGTCGTCCGGGAAAGTGGCCGAACAAGTGCCCCGACTGGTACCGACCTTGCTGGGACTGTACCGTCGAGGCGGGGATCCGTACCCCGTTACTCAGTGTCTTGCTACGGTGCTGCTGGTGGCCATTGAAGTCAACAAGAATACACTCGATCAGCAGATGGATAATCTGTTGAGTACGATGTTCGAACTGGTACGTCCTTCTGTTTACTTTGTTTCCTGTGACGTGAATCTGTACTTGCTCAACAATAACGTGATTAGAGAAAACGTAGAAATAGATCAGTCGCTTGTCCTCTGAAGCGTCATTCAGGAGACTGGAGTTCGATTTCTGTCACAGTCAACCATCCAGACTAGGGTGAAAAGATCAAAGGACAAGGGTTGGCAAATTTGAGCCAACCCTTGATTTAAACCGCGGTCAAAACAAATTTTATTCATTTTCAACCACTACAACAGAAAAAATGAGCGTACATTGGCCCCATTTTTACTTTTTTTACATAAATTATTCAGTTGAACTTCTTAAATTAGAGACGCTACTACTAGTGGAAAACCATACTAGTTCACAATACCACTTTAGTTGCTGCTTGAATGATAATCAAAGAGCTTTGGGGTAGCCCAGTGTTTACAGCCTTTAGGCAAATTGTGGCATCAACAGGAAACTTACCAACGCCGTAGTGCAATACCTATCAAATACGTAATCATACAACCAGCATTTTTTTCCAGCCCACTGTGTAGCGTAGACGGCCTACTGGTAAGGCATGTTACTACGATGCAAGGGACCATAGATTTGAAACCAAACCCGCGCCATTTCTCTTGTGTAAATACGCCTCTAACATAGAAAAGTTTTTGGCCATTAGTCTTGGAACATGATTGAAATTGTTTTTTATTTATAATTTTCACTCAGATATCCTGCATCACTGTGACATCTAGATGTGCAGAAAGGTTTTATGGACTGAGCTTCCAAATATTTCAACTTGCTATTCTCTCAGCCAACTTGGTATTATTTTTAGAATGCTGTAATATTGCAGTAATCAACTAAAATGATCCAGCTTTCAAAACAATGATATGAGGTCTTTCTGAGTTTTGACCAAATATGTTAGCCGGTTAAAATTGATTCTACCGAGTTGAAACCAGTTTCAGCCACTGGTCTGGACAAAACTGATGCAATATTTTCTGCTTCTAACCAACCCTGCTTTGAACAATGTTGAGTCGTCAGATACAGTATGGAGAGTAGTCTATTCGATTAAAATACTGTTTTTTGGTTTCTCAATTGTTTTATTGTTGTTATTTTTAATCTAGCGGATGTTATTGTACTTGTAGGTCTGTACCTCGCCCGATTATGCTCAGCCGCTAACAGTCAAGAACCATTACGAGGTGTTACGATGCTTCGACAGAATAGGTGAGACCAATTCAATAACCAACGTGACCATACATATACTTGTGTCCTCGAAAGATCAAAGCACCCGCACCCTAAAGATGTGTAATAGCGGAATAGTGGATCAAAACCATCTTTCTTTTACATAAGTATAGAAAACTTTACAGGTCAGGTGCATCATTCCTGTACATTTGACAGTTGTGAGTAATAGCAACTGTTAAACAACTATTATCACAACTGTAAGTCAAAACCAACCGTAGTCAAGACCTTCAGACCGTTAACATCACCCTTGTGGTGCCCAGTACAACACCACATGATTATCGTCCTTGCAAATGAAGAATATTTTCACCCTACAGACCCACAACATCACACTTGTAGTGGCCTGTACAACACCACATGATATTTGTCCTTGCTAATGAAGCATATTTTCACCCTTCAGACCTTCAACATCACCATTGTGATGCCCAGTACAACACCACATGATTATCGTCCTTGCAAATGGAGAATATTTTCACCCTACAGACCCACAACATCACACTTGTAGTGGCCTGTACAACACCACATGATTATCGTCCTTGCAAATGAAGAATATTTTCACCCTACAGACCCACAACATCACACTTGTGGTGCCCAGTACAACACCACATGATTATCGTCCTTGCAAATGAAGAATATTTTCACCCTACAGACCCACAACATCACACTTGTAGTGGCCTGTACAACACCACATGATTATCGTCCTTGCAAATGAAGAATATTTTCACCCTACAGACCCACAACATCACACTTGTGGTGCCCAGTACAACACCACATGATTATCGTCCTTGCAAATGAAGAATATTTTCACCCTACAGACCCACAACATCACACTTGTAGTGGCCTGTACAACACCACATGATATTTGTCCTTGCAAATGAAGAATATTTTCACCCTACAGACCCACAACATCACACTTGTGGTGCCCAGTACAACACCACATGATTATCGTCCTTGCAAATGAAGAATATTTTCACCCTACAGACCCACAACATCACACTTGTAGTGGCCTGTACAACACCACATGATATAATGAAGCATATTTTCACCCTTCAGACCTTCAACATCACCATTGTGATGCCCAGTACAACACCACATGATTATCGCCCTTGCAAATAGAGCATATTACCACCCTCCAGATCAATAACATCACCCTTGTGGTGCCCTGTACATCACCACGTGATTATCGTCCTTGCGAATAAAGCATATTACCACCCTTCGGAACTTCAACATCACCCTTGTGGTGCCCTGAACAACACCACGTGATTATCGTCCCTGCGAATAAATCATAATTTCTCCCTCCAGACCTTCAACATCACCCTTGTGGTGCCCTGAACAACACCACTTGATTATCGTCCTTGCAAAAAAAGCATAATTTCTCCCTCCAGACCTTTAACATCACCCTTGTGATGCCCTGTACAACACCACGTGATTATCATCCTTGCGAATGAAGCATAATTTCTTCCTCCAGACCTTTAACATCACCCTTGTGGTGCCCTGGACAACACCGCGTGATTAGCGTCCTTGCGAAAAAATATTAATTTCTCTCTCCAGACTTTCAACATCACACTTGTGGTGCCCTGAACAACACCACGTGATTATCGTCCTTGCAAATAAGGCATATTACCACCCTTCAGACCTTCAACATCACCCTTGTGGTGCCCTGTACATCACCACGTGCTTATCGTCCTTGCGAATGAAGCATAATTACACCCTTCAGACCGTTAACATTACCCTTGAGGTGCCCTGTACAACACCACGTGATTATCGTCCTTGCGAATAAAGCATAATTACACCCTTCAGACCGTTAACATCACCCTTGTGGTGCCCTGTACATCACCACGTGATTATCGTCCTTGCGAATAAAGCATAATTACACCCTTCAGACCGTTAACATCACCCTTGTGGTGCCCTGTACATCACCACGTGATTATCGTCCTTGCGAATAAAGCATAATTACACCCTTCAGACCGTTAACATCACCCTTGTGGTGCCCTGTACATCACCACGTGATTATCGTCCTTGCGAATAAAGCATAATTACACCCTTCAGACCGTTAACATCACCCTCGTGGTGCCCTGTACATCACCACGTGATTATCGTCCTTGCGAATAAAGCAAAATAACACCCTTCAGACCGTTGACATCAACCATGTGGTGCCCTGTACATCACCACGTGATTATCGTCCTTGCGAATAAAGCATAATTACACCCTTCAGACTGTTACATCACCCTTGTAGTGCCCTGTACAACACCACGTGATTATCGTCCTTGCGAATAAAGCATAATTACACCCTTCAGACCGTTGACATCAACCATATGGTGCCCTGTACATCACCACGTGATTATCGTCCTTGCGAATGAAGCATAATAACACCCTTCAGACCGTTGACATCAACCATGTGGAGCCCTGTACATCACCACGTGATTATCGTCCTTGCGAATGAAGCATAATTACACCCTTCAGACCGTTAACATCACCCTTGTGGTGCCCTGAACAACACCACTTGATTATCGTCCTTGCAAAAAAAGCATAATTTCTCCCTCCAGACCTTAAACATCACCCTTGTGGTGCCCTGTACAACACCACGTGATTATCATCCTTGCGAATGAAGCATAATTTCTTCCTCCAGACCTTTAACATCACCCTTGTGGTGCCCTGGACAACACCGCGTGATTAGCGTCCTTGCGAAAAAATATTAATTTCTCTCTCCAGACTTTCAACATCACACTTGTGGTGCCCTGAACAACACCACGTGATTATCGTCCTTGCAAATAAGGCATATTACCACCCTTCAGACCTTCAACATCACCCTTGTGGTGCCCTGTACATCACCACGTGCTTATCGTCCTTGCGAATGAAGCATAATTACACCCTTCAGACCGTTAACATTACCCTTGAGGTGCCCTGTACAACACCACGTGATTATCGTCCTTGCGAATAAAGCATAATTACACCCTTCAGACCGTTAACATCACCCTTGTGGTGCCCTGTACATCACCACGTGATTATCGTCCATGTGAATAAAGCATGATTACACCCTTCAGACCGTTAACATCACCCTTGTGGTGCCCTGTACATCACCACGTGATTATCGTCCTTGCGAATAAAGCATAATTACACCCTTCAGACCGTTAACATCACCCTCGTGGTGCCCTGTACATCACCACGTGATTATCGTCCTTGCGAATAAAGCATAATTACACCCTTCAGACCGTTAACATCACCCTTGTGGTGCCCTGGACATCACCACGTGATTATCGTCCTTGCGAATAAAGCATAATTACACCCTTCAGACCGTTAACATCACCCTCGTGGTGCCCTGTACATCACCACGTGATTATCGTCCTTGCGAATAAAGCATAATTACACCCTTCAGACCGTTAACATAACCCTCGTGGTGCCCTGTACATCACCACGTGATTATCGTCCTTGCGAATAAAGCATAATTACACCCTTCAGACCGTTAACATCACCCTTGTGGTGCCCTGTACATCACCACGTGATTATCGTCCTTGCGAATAAAGCATAATTACACCCTTCAGACCGTTAACATCACCCTTGTGGTGCCTTGGACATCACCACGTGATTATCGTCCTTGCGAATAAAGTATAATTACACCCTCCAGACCGTTAACATCACCCTTGTGGTGCCCTGTACATCACCACGTGATTATCGTCCTTGCGAATAAAGCATAATAACACCCTTCAGACTGTTACATCACCCTTGTGGTGCCCTGTACATCACCACGTGATTATCGTCCTTGCGAATAAAGCATAATAACACCCTTCAGACCGTTAACATCACCCTTGTGGTGCCCTGTACATCACCACGTGATTATCGTCCTTGCGAATAAAGCATAATAACACCCTTCAGACCGTTGACATCAACCTTGTGGTGCCCTGGACATCACCACGTGATTATCGTCCTTGCGAATAAAGCATAATAACACCCTTCAGACCGTTGACATCAACCTTGTGGAGCCCTGTACATCACCACGTGATTATCGTCCTTGCGAATGAAGCATAATAACACCCTTCAGACCGTTAACATCACCCACGTGGTGCCCTGTACATCATCACGTGATTATCGTCCTTGCGAATGAAGCATAATTACACCCTCCAGACCGTTGACATCACCCTTGTGGTGCCCTGTACAACACCACGTGATTATCGTCCTTGCAAATAAAGCATAATAACACTCTTCAGACCGTTAACATCACCCTTGTGGTGCCCTGGACATCATCACGTGATTATCGTCCTTGCGAATGAAGCATAATTACACCCTCCAGACCGTTGACATCACCCTTGTGGTGCCCTGTACAACACCACGTGATTATCGTCCTTGCGAATAAAGCATAATAACACACTTCAGACTGTTACATCACCCTTGTGGTGCCCTGTACATCACCACGTGATTATCGTCCTTGCGAATAAAGCATAATTACACCCTTCAGACCGTTAACATCAACCTTGTGGAGCCCTGTACATCACCACGTGATTATCGTCCTTGCGAATGAAGCATAATAACACCCTTCAGACCGTTACATCACCCACGTGGTGCCCTGTACATCACCACGTGATTATCGTCCTTGCGAATAAAGCATATTACCACCCTTCGGACCGTTAACATCACCCACGTGGTGCCCTGTACATCACCACGTGATTATCGTCCTCGCGAATAAAGCATAATTACACTCTCCAGACCGTTAACATCAGCCTTGAGGTGCCGTGTACATCACCACGTGATTATCGTCCTTGCGAAAAAAGCATAATTACACCCTTCAGACCGTTAACATCACCCTTGTAGTGCCCTGTACAACACCACGTGATTATCGTCCTTGCGAATAAAGCATAATTACACCCTTCAGACCGTTAACATCACCCTTGTAGTGCCCTGTACATCACCACGTGATTATCGTCCTTGCGAATAAAGCATAATAACACTCTTCAGACCGTTAACATCACCCTTGTGGTGCCCTGGACATCATCACGTGATTATCGTCCTTGCGAATGAAGCATAATTACACCCTCCAGACCGTTGACATCACCCTTGTGGTGCCCTGTACAACACCACGTGATTATCGTCCTTGCGAATAAAGCATAATTACACCCTTCAGACCGTTAACATCACCCTTGTGGAGCCCTGTACATCACCACGTGATTATCGTCCTTGCGAATAAAGCATAATGACACTCTTCAGACCGTTAACATCACCCTTGTGGTGCCCTGTACAACACCACGTGATTATCGTCCTTGCGAATAAAGCATAATAACACCCTCCAGACCGTTAACATCACCCTTGTGTTGCCCTGTACAACACCACGTGATTATCGTCCTTGCGAATAAAGCATAATTACACCCTTCAGACCGTTAACATCACCCTTGTGGAGCCCTGTACATCACCACGTGATTATCGTCCTTGCGAATAAAGCATAAAAACACTCTTCAGACCGTTAACATCACCCTTGTGGTGCCCTGTACAACACCACGTGATTATCGTCCTTGCGAATAAAGCATAATAACACCCTTCAGACCGTTGACATCAACCTTGTGGAGCCCTGTACATCACCACGTGATTATCGTCCTTGCGAATGAAGCATAATTACACCCTTCAGACCGTTAACATCACCCTTGTGGTGCCCTGTACAACATCACGTGATTATCGTCCTTGCGAATAAAGCATAATAACACCCTTCAGACCGTTGACATCAACCATGTGGTGCCCTGTACATCACCACGTGATTATCGTCCTTGCGAATAAAGCATAATTACACCCTTCAGACCGTTGACATCACCCTTGTAGTGCCCTGTACAACACCACGTGATTATCGTCCTTGCGAATAAAGCATGATAACACCCTTCAGACCGTTAACATCACCCTCGTGGTGCCCTTTACATCACCACGTGATTATCGTCCTTGCGAATAAAGCATAATAACACCCTTCAGACCGTTAACATCACCCTTGTGGTGCCCTGTACAACATCACGTGATTATCGTCCTTGCGAATGAAGCATAATTACACCCTTCAGACCGTTGACATCAACCATGTGGAGCCCTGTACATCACCACTTGATTATCGTCCTTGCGAATAAAGCATGATAACACCCTTCAGACCGTTAACATCACCCTCGTGGTGCCCTGTACATCACCACGTGATTATCGTCCTTGCGAATAAAGCATAATTACACCCTTCAGACCGTTGACATCAACCATGTGGTGCCCTGTACAACATCACGTGATTATCGTCCTTGCGAATGAAGTATAATTACACCCTTCAGACCGTTGACATCAACCATGTGGTGCCCTGTACATCACCACGTGATTATCGTCCTTGCGAATAAAGCATAATTACACCCTTCAGACTGTTAACATTACCCTTGTAGTGCCCTGTACAACACCACGTGATTATCGTCCTTGCGAATAAAGCATAATAACACCCTTCAGACCGTTAACATCAGCCTTGTGGAGCCCTGTACAACATCACGTGATTATCGTCCTTGCGAATAAAGCATAATAACACCCTTCAGACCGTTGACATCAACCATGTGGAGCCCTGTACATCACCACGAGATTATCGTCCTTGCGAATAAAGCATAATTACACCCTTCAGACTGTTACATCACCCTTGTAGTGCCCTGTAGATCACCACGTGATTATCGTCCTTGCGAATAAAGCAAAATAACACCCTTCAGACCGTTGACATCAACCATGTGGTGCCCTGTACATCACCACGTGATTATCGTCCTTGCGAATAAAGCATAATTACACCCTTCAGACTGTTACATCACCCTTGTAGTGCCCTGTAGATCACCACGTGATTATCGTCCTTGCGAATAAAGCAAAATAACACCCTTCAGACCGTTGACATCAACCATGTGGTGCCCTGTACATCACCACGTGATTATCGTCCTTGCGAATAAAGCATAATTACACCCTTCAGACTGTTACATCACCCTTGTAGTGCCCTGTACATCACCACGTGATTATCGTCCTTGCGAATGATGCATAATTACACCCTTCAGACCGTTAACATCACCCTTGTGGTGCCCTGAACAACACCACTTGATTATCGTCCTTGCAAAAAAAGCATAATTTCTCCCTCCAGACCTTTAACATCACCCTTGTGGTGCCCTGTACAACACCACGTGATTATCATCCTTGCGAATGAAGCATAATTTCTTCCTCCAGACCTTTAACATCACCCTTGTGGTGCCCTGGACAACACCGCGTGATTAGCGTCCTTGCGAAAAAATATTAATTTCTCTCTCCAGACTTCCAACATCACACTTGTGGTGCCCTGAACAACACCACGTGATTATCGTCCTTGCAAATAAGGCATATTACCACCCTTCAGACCTTCAACATCACCCTTGTGGTGCCCTGTACATCACCACGTGCTTATCGTCCTTGCGAATGAAGCATAATTACACCCTTCAGACCGTTAACATTACCCTTGAGGTGCCCTGTACAACACCACGTGATTATCGTCCTTGCGAATAAAGCATAATTACACCCTTCAGACCGTTAACATCACCCTTGTGGTGCCCTGTACATCACCACGTGATTATCGTCCTTGCGAATAAAGCATGATTACACCCTTCAGACCGTTAACATCACCCTTGTGTTGCCCTGTACATCACCACGTGATTATCGTCCTTGCGAATAAAGCATAATTACACCCTTCAGACCGTTAACATCACCCTCGTGGTGCCCTGTACATCACCACGTGATTATCGTCCTTGCGAATAAAGCATAATTACACCCTTCAGACCGTTAACATCACCCTTGTGGTGCCCTGGACATCACCACGTGATTATCGTCCTTGCGAATAAAGCATAATTACACCCTTCAGACCGTTAACATCACCCTCGTGGTGCCCTGTACATCACCACGTGATTATCGTCCTTGCGAATAAAGCATAATTACACCCTTCAGACCGTTAAAGTCACCCTCGTGGTGCCCTGTACATCACCACGTGATTATCGCCCTTGCGAATAAAGCATAATTACACCCTTCAGACCGTTAACATCACCCTTGTGGTGCCCTGTACATCACCACGTGATTATCGTCCTTGCGAATAAAGCATAATTACACCCTTCAGACCGTTAACATCACCCTTGTGGTGCCTTGGACATCACCACGTGATTATCGTCCTTGCGAATAAAGTATAATTACACCCTCCAGACCGTTAACATCACCCTTGTGGTGCCCTGTACATCACCACGTGATTATCGTCCTTGCGAATAAAGCATAATAACACCCTTCAGACTGTTACATCACCCTTGTGGTGCCCTGTACATCACCACGTGATTATCGTCCTTGCGAATAAAGCATAATAACACCCTTCAGACCGTTAACATCATCCTTGTGGTGCCCTGTACATCACTACGTGATTATCGTCCTTGCGGATAAAGCATAATAACACCCTTCAGACCGTTGACATCAACCTTGTGGTGCCCTGGACATCACCACGTGATTATCGTCCTTGCGAATAAAGCATAATAACACCTTTCAGACCGTTGACATCAACCTTGTGGAGCCCTGTACATCACCACGTGATTATCGTCCTTGCGAATGAAGCATAATAACACCCTTCAGACCGTTAACATCACCCACGTGGTGCCCTGTACATCATCACGTGATTATCGTCTTTGCGAATGAAGCATAATTACACCCTCCAGACCGTTGACATCACCCTTGTGGTGCCCTGTACAACACCACGTGATTATCGTCCTTGCGAATAAAGCATAATTACACCCTTCAGACCGTTAACATCAACCTTGTGGAGCCCTGTACATCACCACGTGATTATCGTCCTTGCGAATGAAGCATAATAACACCCTTCAGACCGTTAACATCACCCACGTGGTGCCCTGTACATCACCACGTGATTATCGTCCTTGCGAATAAAGCATATTACCACCCTTCGGACCGTTAACATCACCCACGTGGTGCCCTGTACATCACCACGTGATTATCGTCCTTGCGAATAAAGCATAATTACACTCTCCAGACCGTTCACATCAGCCTTGAGGTGCCGTGTACATCACCACGTGATTATCGCCCTTGCGAATAAAGCATAAATACACCCTTCAGACCGTTAACATCACCCTTGTAGTGCCCTGTACAACACCACGTGATTATCGTCCTTGCGAGTAAAGCATAATTACACCCTTCGGACCGTTAACATCACCCTTGTAGTGCCCTGTACATCACCACGTGATTATCGTCCTTACGAATAAAGCATTATAACACTCTTCAGACCGTTAACATCACCCTTGTGGTGCCCTGGACATCATCACGTGATTATCGTCCTTGCGAATGAAGCATAATTACACCCTCCAGACCGTTGACATCACCCTTGTGGTGCCCTGTACAACACCACGTGATTATCGTCCTTGCGAATAAAGCATAATAACACCCTTCAGACCGTTAACATCACCCTTGTGGAGCCCTGTACATCACCACGTGATTATCGTCCTTGCGAATAAAGCATAATAACACTCTTCAGACCGTTAACATCACCCTTGTGGTGCCCTGTACAACACCACGTGATTATCGTCCTTGCGAATAAAGCATAATTACACCCTTCAGACCGTTAACATCACCCTTGTGGAGCCCTGTACATCACCACGTGATTATCGTCCTTGCGAATAAAGCATAATAACACTCTTCAGACCGTTAACATCACCCTTGTGGTGCCCTGTACAACACCACGTGATTATCGTCCTTGCGAATAAAGCATAATAACACCCTTCAGACCGTTGACATCAACCTTGTGGAGCCCTGTAAATCACCACATGATTATTGTCCTTGCGAATAAAGCATAATAACACTCTTCAGACCGTTAACATCACCCTTATGGTGCCCTGTACAACACCACGTGATTATCGTCCTTGCGAATAAAGCATAATAACACCCTTCAGACCGTTGACATCAACCTTGTGGAGCCCTGTACATCACCACGTGATTATCGTCCTTGCGAATGAAGCATAATAACACCCTTCAGACCGTTGACATCGACCATGTGGTGCCCTGTACATCACCACGTGATTATCGTCCTTGCGAATAAAGCATAATTACACACTTCAGACCGTTAACATCACCCTTGTAGTGCCCTGTACAACACCACGTGATTATCGTCCTTGCGAATAAAGCATGATAACACCCTTCAGACCGTTAACATCACCCTTGTGGTGCCCTGTACATCACCACTTGATTATCGTCCTTGCGAATAAAGCATAATTACACCCTTCAGACTGTTAACATCACCCTTGTAGTGCCCTGTAGATCACCACGTGATTATCGTCCTTGCGAATGAAGCATAAAAACACACTTCAGACCGTTGACATCAGCCTTGTGGTGCCCTGTACATCACCACGTGATTATCGTCCTTGCGAATAAAGCATAATTACACCCTTCAGACTGTTTACATCACCCTTGTAGTGCCCTGTAGATCACCACGTGATTATCGTCCTCGCGAATAAAGCATGATAACACACTTTAGACCGTTAACATCACCCTTGTGGTGCCCTGTACATCACCACGTGATTATCGTCCTTGCGAATAAAGCATAATTACACCCTTCAGACTGTTAACATCACCCTTGTAGTGCCCTGTACATCACCACGTGATTATCGTCCTTGCGAATAAAGCATAATTACACCCTTCAGACTGTTAACATCACCCTTGTAGTGCCCTGTACATCACCACGTGATTATCGTCCTTGCGAATAAAGCATAATAACACCCTTCAGACCGTTAACATCACCCTTGTGGTGCCCTATACATCACCACGTGATTATCGTCCTTGCGAATAAAGCATAATAACACACTTCAGACCGTTGACATCAGCCTTGTGGTGCCCTGTACATCACCACGTGATTATCGTCCTTGCGAATGAAGCATAATAACACCCTTCAGACCGGTAACATCAACCATGTGGTGCCCTGTACAACATCACGTGATTATCGTCCTTGCGAATAAAGCATAATAACACCCTTCAGACTGTTACATCACCCTTGTGGTGCCCTGTACATCACCACGTGATTATCGTCCTTGCGAATAAAGCATAATAACACCCTTCAGACCGTTAACATCACCCTTGTGGTGCCGTGTACAACACCACGTGATTATCGTCCTTGCGAATAAAGCATAATTACACCCTTCAGACCGTTAACATCACCCTTGTGGTGCCCTGTACATCACCACGTGATTATCGTCCTTGCGAATAAAGTATAATTACACCCTTCAGACCGTTAACATCACCCTTGTGGTGCACTGTACATCACCACGTGATTATCGTCCTTGCGAATAAAGCATAATAACACACTTCAGACTGTTACATCACCCTTGTAGTGCCCTGTACATCACCACGTGATTATCGTCCTTGCGAATAAAGCATAATTACACCCTCCAGACCGTTAACATCACCCTTGTGGTGCCCTGTACAACACCAAGTGATTATCGTTCTTGCGAATAAAGCATATATACACCCTCCAGACCGTTAACATCACCCTTGTGGTGCCCTGTACATCACCACGTGATATCGTCCTTGCAAATAAAGCGTAATCACACCCTTCGGACCGTTAACATCACCCTTGTGGTGTCCTGTACAACACCACGTGATTATCGTCCTTGCGTATAGAGCATAATTTCAGCCTCCAGACCTTCAACAACACCCTTGTGGTGCCCTGTACAACACCACTTGATTATCGTCCTTGCGAATAAAGCATAATTACACCCTTCAGACCGTTAAAATCACCCTTGTGGTGCCCTGTACAACTTCACGTGATTATCGTCCTTGCGAAGAAACCCTAATTACACCCTTCAGACCTACAACATCACCCTTGTGGTGCCCTGTACAACACCACGTGATTATCGTCCTTGCAGATAAAGCATAATTACACCCTTCAGACCGTTAACATCACCCTTGTGGTGCCGTGTACAACATCACGTGATTATCGTCCTTGCGAATAAAGCAGAATTTCTACCTCCAGACCTTTAACATCACCCTTGTGGTGCCCCGTACAACACCACGTGATTATCGTCCTTGCGAATAAAGCATAATTACACCCTCCAGACCGTTAACATCACCCTTGTGGTGCCCCGTACAACACCACGTGATTATCGTCCTTGCGAATAAAGCATAATAACACCCTCCAGACGGTTAACATCACCCTTGTGGTGCCCTGTACAACACCACGTGATTATCGTCCTTGCGAATAAAGCATAATTACACCCCTCAGACCGTTAACATCACCCTTGTGGTGCCCTGTACAACACCACGTGATTATCGTCCTTTCGAAAAAAGCAGAATTTCTACCTCCAGACCTTCAACATCACCCTTGTGGTGCCCTGAACAACACCATGTGATTATCGTCCTTGTGAATAAAGCATAATTTCTCTCTCCAGACTTTCAACATCCCCTTGTGGTGCCCTGAACAACAACACATGATTATCTTCCTTGCGAATAAAGCATATGACCACCCTCCAGATCTCCAACATCACCCTTGTGATGCCCTGTACAACACCACGTGATTATCGTCCTTGCGTATAGAGCATAATTTCAGCCTCCAGACCTTCGACAACACCCTTGTGGTGCCCTGTACAACACCACGTGATTATCGTCCTTGCGAATAAAGCATAATTACACCCCTCAGACCATTAAAATCACCCTTGTGGTGCCCTGGACATCACCACGTGCTTATTATCCTCGAGAAAACAGCATAATTTCACCATCCACACCCTTAACATCACCCATGTGGTGCCCTGAACTCCACCACGTGATTATTGTCCTTGAGAGAAGAGCCTAATTTCACCATCCACACCCTTAACTTCACCCTTGTGGTGCCCTGAACTCTACCACGTGATTATCGTCCTTTAGAAAAGAGCATAATTTCACCCTCCAGACCCTCAACATCACCCTTATGGTGCCCTGAACTTGACCACGTCATTATCGTCCTTGAGAAAAGAGCATAATTTCACCCTCCAGACCCATAGCATCACCCTTGTGGTGCCCTGGACTTGACCACGTGATTATCCTCCTTGAGAAAAAAGCATAATTTCATCCTCCAGCCCCATTGCATCACCCTTGTGGTGCCCTGAACTCCACCACGTGATTATCGTCCTTGAGAAAAGAGCATAATTTCACCCTCCAGACCCTCAACATCACCCTTGTGGTGCCCCGAACTTCACCACGTGATTATTGTCCTTGAGAAAAGAACATAATTTCACCCTACAGACCCTCAACATCTCCCTTGTGGTGCCCTGAACTTGACCACGTGATTATCGTCCTTGAGAAAAGAGCATAATTTCACCCTCCAGCCCCAAAGCATCACCCTTGTTGTGCCCTGAACTCCACCACGTGATTATCGTCCTTGAGAAAAGAGCATAATTTCACCCTCCAGACCCTCAACATCACCCTTGTGGTGCCCTGAACTTCACCACGTGATTATTGTCCTTGAGAAAAGAGCATAATTTCACCATCCACACCCTTAACATCACCCTTGTGGTGCCCTGAACTCCACCACGTGATTATCGTCCTTGAGAAAAGAGCATAATTTTACCCTCCAGACCCTCAACATCACCCTTGTGGTGCCCGGAACTTGAACACGTGATTATGGTCCTTGAGAAAAGAGCATAATTTCAACCTCCAGACCCATAGCATCACCCTTGTGGTGCCCTGAACTTGACCACGTGATTATCGTCCTTGAGAGAAAAGCATAATTTCTCCCTCCAGACCCATAGCATCACCCTTGTGGTGCCCTAAACTCAACCACGTGATTATCATCTTTGAGAAAAGAGCATAATTTCACCATCCACACCCTTAACATCACCCTTGTGGCACCCTGAACTCCACCACGTGATTATCATCTTTGAGAAAAGAGCATAATTTCACCATCCACACCATTAACATCACCCTTGTGGTGCCCTGAACTTCACCACGTGATTATCATCTTTGAGAAAATAGCATAATTTCACCATCCACACCCTTAACATCACCCTTGTGGCGCCCTGAACTCCACCACGTGATTATCGTCCTTGAGAAAAGAGCATAATTTCACCATCCACACCCTTAACATCACCCTTGTGGCGCCCTGAACTCCACCACGTGATTATTGTCCTTTAGAAAAGAGCATAATTTCACCATCCACACCCTTAACATGACCCTAGTGGCGCCCTGAACTCCACCACGTGATTATCGTCCTTGAGAAAAGAGCATAATTTCATCATCCACACCCTTAACATCACCCTTGTGGTGCCCTGAACTTCACCACGTGATTATTGTCCTTGAGAGAAGAGCATAATTTCACCATCCACACCCTTAACATCACCCTTGTGGTGCCCTGAACTCCACCACGTGATTATCGTCCTTGAGAAAAGAGCATAATTTCATCCTCCAGACCCTCAAAATCACCCTTGTGGTGCCCTGAACTTGACCACGTGATTATCATCCTTGAGAAAAGAGCATAATTCCACCCTCCAGACCCATAGCATCACCCTTGTGGTGCCCTGAACTTGACCACGTGATTATCGTCCTTGAGAAAAAAGCATAATTTCACCCTCCAGACCCATAGCATCACCCTTGTGGTGCCCAACTCCACCACGTGATTATCGTTCATGAGAAAAGAGCATAATTCCACCCTCCAGACCCTCAACATAACCCATGTGGTGCCCTGAACCTGACCACGTGATAATCGTCCTTGAGAAAAGAGCATAATTTCACCCTCCAGACCCATAGCATCACCCTTGTGGTGCCCTGAACTTTACCACGTGATTATCGTCCTTGTGAATAAAGCATAATTTCTCTCTCCAGACTTTCAACATCCCCTTGTGGTGCCCTGAACAACACCACATGATTATCTTCCTTGCGAATAAAGCATATGACCACCCTCCAGATCTACAACATCACCCTTGTGATGCCCTGTACAACACCACGTGATTATCGTCCTTAGGAAGAGCATAATTTCAGCCTCCAGACCTTCGACAACACCCTTGTGGTGCCCTGTACAACACCACGTGATTATCGTCCTTGCGAATAAAGCATAATTACACCCTTCAGACCATTAAAATCACCCTTGTGGTGCCCTGGACATCACCACGTGATTATCGTCCTTGCGAATAAAGCATATTACACCCTCCAGACCGTTAACATCACCCTTGTGGTGCCCTGAACTCGACCACGTGATTATAGTCCTTCAGAAAAGAGCATAATTTCACCATCCACACCCTTAACATCACCCTTGTGGCGCCCTGAACTTCACCACGTGATTATCGTCCCTGAGAAAAGAGCATAATTTCACCATCCACACCCTTAACATAACCCTTGTGGTGCCCTGAACTCCACCACGTGATCATCATCTTAGAGAAAAGAGCATAATTTCACCATCCACTCCCTTAACATCACCCTTGTGGTGCCCTGAACTCCACCACGTGATTATCATCTTGGAGAAAAGAGCATAATTTAACCATCGACACCCTTAACATCACCCTTGTGGCGCCCTGAACTCCACCACGTGATTATCATCTTTGAGAAAAGAGCATAATTTCACCATCCACACCCTTAACATCACCCTTGTGGCGCCCTGAACTCCACCACGTGATTATCATCTTTGAGAAAAGAGCATCAATTCACCCTCCACACCGTTAACATCACCCTTGTGTTGCCCTGAACTTCACCACGTGATTATCGTCCTTGAGAAAAGAGCATAATTTCACCCTCCAGACCCTCAACATCACCCTTGTGTTGCCCTGAACTTCACCACGTGATTATCATCTTTGAGAAAAGAGCATAATTTCACCCTCCACACCCTTAACATCAACCTTGTGGCGCCCTGAACTTCACCACGTGATTATCATCTTTGAGAAAAGAGCATAATTTCACCGCCCACACCCTCAACATCACCCTTGTGGAGCCCTGAACTTCACCACGTGATTATCATCTTTGAGAAAAGAGCATAATTTCATCATCCACACCCTTAACATCACCCTTGTGGAGCCCTGAACTCCACCACGTGATTATCGTCCCTGAGAAAAGAGCATAATTTCACCCTCCAGACCCTCAACATCACCCTTGTGGTGCCCTGAACTTGACCACGTGATTATCGTCCTTGAGAAAAGAGCCTAATTTCACCCTCCAGACCCATAGCATCACCCTTGTGGTGCCCTGAACTTGACCACGTGATTATCGTCCTTGAGAAAAGAGTATAATTTCACCCTCCAGCCCCATAGAATCACCCTCGTGGTGCCCTGAACTCCACCACGTGATTATCTCTTGAGAAAAGAGCATAATTTAACCCTCCAGACCATCAACATCACCCTCGTGGTGCCCTGAACTTCACCACTTGATTATTGTCCTTGACAAAAGAGCATAATTTCACCATCCACACCCTAAACATCATTCTTGTGGTGCCCTGAACTTCACCACGTGTTTATTGTCCTTCAGAAAAGAGCATAATTTCACCATCCACTCCCTTAACATCACCCTTGTGGCGTCCTGAACTCCACCACGTGATTATCGTCCCTGAGAAAAGAGCATAATTTCACCATCCACACCCTCAACATCACCCTTGTGGTGCCCTGAACTCCACCACGTGATTATCATCTTTGAGAAAAGAGCATAATTTCACCATCCACACCCTGAACATCACCCTTGTGGTGCCCTGAACTCCACCACGTGATTATCATCTTTGAGAAAAGAGCATAATTTCACCATCCACACCCTTAACATCACCCTTGTGGCGCCCTGAACTTCACCACGTGATTATCATCTTCGAGAAAAGAGCATAATTTCACCATCCACACCCTTAACATCACCCTTGTGGCGCCCTGAACTATACCACGTGATTATCATCTTTGAGAAAAGAGCATAAATTCACCCTCCACACCCTCAACATCACCCTTGTGTTGCCCTGAACTTCATCACGTGATTATCATCCTTGAGAAAAAAGCATAATTTCACCATCCACACCCTTAGAATCACCCTTGCGGTGCCCTGAACTTCACCACGTGATTATTGTCCTCGAGAAAAGAGCATAATTTCACCATCCACACCCTTAACATCACCCATGTGGGGCCCTGATCTTCACCACGTGATTATTGTCCTTGAGAAAAGATCATAATTTCACCATCCACACCCTTAACATCACCCTTGTGGTGCCCTGAACTCCACCACGTGATTATCGTCCTTGAGAAAAGAGCATAATTTCACCCTCCAGTCCCATAGCATCACCCTTGTGGTGCCCTGAACTTGACCACGTGATTATCGTCCTTGAGAAAAGAGCATAATTTCACCCTCCAGACCCATAGCATCACCCTTGTGGTGCCCAACTCCACCACGTGATTATCGTCCTTGAGAAAAGAGCATAATTCCACCCTCCAGACCCTCAACATCACCCATGTGGTGCCCTGAACCTGACCACGTGATGATCGTCCTTGAGAAAAGAGCCTAATTTCACCCTCCAGACCCATAGCATCACCCTTGTGGTGCCCTGAACTTCACCACGTGATTATTGTCCTTAAGAGAGGAGCATAATTTCACCCTCCAGACCCTTAAAATCACCCTTAGGGCTCCCTCAACTTCACCACCTGATTATTGTCCTTAAGAAAAGAGCATAATTTCACCCTCCACACCCTTAACATCACCCTTGTGGCGCCCTGAACTCCACCAAGTGATTAACGTCCATGAGAAAAGAGCATAATTTCACCCTCCAGACCCTCAACATCCCCCTTGTGGCGCCCCGAACTTCACCACGTGATTATTGTCCTTAAAAAAAGAGCATAATTTCACCCTCCACACCCATAGCATCACCCTTGTGGTGCCCTGAAGTTTACCACGTGATTATCGTCCTTGAGAAAAGGGCATAATTTCAACCTCCAGACCCATAGCATCACCCTTGTGGTGCCCTGAACTTGACCACGTGATTATCGTCCTTGAGAAAAAAGCATAATTTCACACTCCAGACCCATAGCATCACCCTTGTGGTGCCCCAAACTTCACCACGTGAATATCATCTTCGAGAAAAGAACATAATTTCACCATCCACACCCTTAACATCACCCTTGTGGCGCCCTGAACTTCACCACGTGATTATCGTCCTTGAGAAAAGAGCATAATTTCACCATCCACACCATTAACATCACCCTTGTGGCGCCCTGAAATCACCACGTGATTATCGTCCTAGAGATAAGAGCATAATTTCACCATCCACACCATTAACATCACCCTTGTGGGGCCCTGAACTTCACCTCGTGATTTTCGTCCTTGAGAAAAGAGCATAATTTCACCATCCACACCATTGAAATCACCCTTGTGGCGCCCCGAAATCACCATGTGATTATCATCTTTGAGAAAAGAGCATGATTTCACCCTCCACACCCTTAACATCACCCTTGTGGCGCCCTTAACATCACCCTTGTGGCGCCCTGAACTTCACCACGTGATTATCATCTTCGAGAAAAGAGCATAATTTCACCACCCACACCCTCAACATCACCCTTGTGGAGCCCTGAACTTCACAACGTGATTATTGTCCTTGAGAAAAGATCATAATTTCACCATCCGAGCCATTAACATCACCCTTGTGGTGCCCTGAACTTCACCACGTGATTATCAACTTTGAGAAAAGAGCATAATTTCACCCTCCACACCCATAGCATCACCCTTGTGGTTCAGACCCTCAACATCACCGTCTTGGTGCCCTTTACAATACCACGTGATTATCGTCCTTGCGATTAAAGCAAAATTTCACCCTTCAGACCTTCAACATCACCCTCGTGGTGCCCTCCTCAATACCACGTGATTATCGTCCTCGCGATTATAGCATAATTTCACCCTTCAGACTCTTGACATCACCCTTGTGGTGCCCTGTACTCCTCCACGTGAATATCTTTCTTGCATATAAAGCATATTTTCACCCTTCAGACCGTGAAGCTGGCCCAGTCGGGAGCATTCAGAAATTGTTGGTACTATACTTTCAATAATGTGCACACATACGCAATTTGCTTTCATATAAATACATTCTTTAATTACATTGATTAAGTAACATTCTCTACACATAAAGCCTATAATTTTACCTTGAATGTTCTGATTTTGTTCTTTGAAATTGTTTATGGTTTGAATGATATTGTTCTGTGAAATTGATTATGGTCTGAAAGATATTGTTCTGTGAAATTGGTTATGGTCTGAAAGATATTACGATACCATTTTATTCTTTCTTCTCTTCTTTTGATCTTGTTGTTTGAAGCCGTATTTTGTTATATCGTCGAAGACTTGACCGTCCGTATTTGTCGTTCCTCCAAGGGAAACTTGTTGTAGGCCACCTTCTTTCCAGCTTGCTTATACACGGTTTGACGAACGAGAGATGAGTGCTGAATGAGGTATCTGTCGTTAGTGATCACATTTCTTGGTTCGACCCTCGGTCGATGTCAAATGTTATCATATGATCTCTTTGGGCCAATCACAGGGTAGTGTTTTTCCACAGGGTTTTATACGTATATGATTCACAGAATCTACATTTGTAAGGTATTTGTTTATAATTATTTATACCTATATGAATATCAGACTACAAAAAATTATATAATAATAATCTCCAACATCATGTGTTGATGGATCAGTTACAAACCTAACTGTTATATTTTTAATATAACATAATCAATATTTTATTATTATTTCCATATTTATACAAATATGAGAGAATACAATAATCAATGTGATTGTATTTTAAATTTAATAAAATCACTCTTCTAAATTTTGCAACTAAATCTTCTAAATTTCGAATATTTTCCTCCTATATACCTTTACTCATAAATGTGAAATTCATCATTCTTTTCTGCTATTTCATTCCATTGGGCATTGTAATGAACTGTAAAAAATAATAGACAAATGAGTGAATAATAAAATCGGATATTATAATTTACAACTTTTTCAAACCAGCACAGGTAGCTGAGTGGTTAATGCACTTGCTCCATGTGACCCGGGAGGTAGTGGGCATGTCGGACCCGATTCGATCCCTGCTACCGTCCATCTTTACAGGAGTTTTTCGTGGTTTCCCTCTGTAGTCTAGGCTAATCCCAGGATGGTTCCCACAATATAGGCCACGACCGCTTCCTTCCCACTATCCTTCCCATTACCCATAAAAACCTTCATCTCATCATCCCATCATCTCATTAATCATCCATCCAACGCCAATAGATCTTAGTCATCATTACAGTGCGTCGTTAAGCCCAATATGAAAAAAAAAATTCCAATAGAATATACATCAGTATCCGGCGTCTATCGATGTAATAGCTTCCATTTATATGACCTTGAAAATGTCTTCAGATTAGTCTCATTGACCAGGTATAATTATTAATTATTATTGTCCTATTATAGCTATAATTGTCCAACACAACTCCAATAACGGGACCAACATGAGGGAGTGTAAGAGGAGGTAATAGGTTCTCATTTATCAATTGTTTCTCAGCTGGCCACTTCTCCGACCGGGTCGTTGACCTCCTGATCCAGCAACTGAAGTGCCACAACGAACGAGAACGTTTGAAGGCGTTGTTCGTCGCAGCGCACCTCGTCAACTCGTCCGACAGCTGTTTACGCTCTCGTGTGCCCGACCTTGTGGCGACCTTGAGACAGATGCTGGCCGATCACAGCGTAAAGGTCAACAAGGTGATGCTCAAAGTGATCGTCGCTTTGGCGCATCGCGGGTATCTGGCGGACGGAGAAGGCAAGAAGTTTGTTGAGTTTATCGTCAGACATTGTTGTCCTACAACGAATGGGGTGAGTAGAACCGTCGAACGTGACGGTACATATTGGAGTTATCAGTCAAGTTTATAATATCTTTTAAATATTCAATTGACTAAAACCAACTTATTCTGCATACAGCAACTGACTTGTAGCAGAAAATCAAAATCTTCGTCGAACTACTGATCAACATTTTGTAATATTTGTAGACTTTGAATTTCAATAGTTTGTTGGAGAGTTTGTTGAACTGATAAAATATTCAATCAAATCAAATCAAATGAAGAAAAAATCAAAATAACACAATGAGATAAAATAACACCGGTAACCAAGAGAGGTAACAAGTTAACAGCTGTTTGATTACATTTCAAATTTTAGCAACTATTTGTATTGTATTGTAAGTCGTTATTTGGTTAATACAGTATTTGTATGAAATAATAAAATAGAATAGAATATAATAATGAATGTACAACGATTGCCCAAGATAGTACTGATAAGTGCTGCAATAGTGAAAACTAAAAAGTAATGTTCTTGTGCAACTTCCCCTTCACTGAAGATAAGGGAATTGTATTAACATAAACTAGCAGTAACATACAATTCCAATGCAGTGTAATCAGTTATTTGATAACATGAATATAATACACACTCACACGTCTCTTCATTCAAGTACAAAATAATATAATGTTTTCATAATTACGTTTTTATAATTATGTTATAGGCCTAATTATGTATATGTAACCTTTGACTATCAATAACACTTGTTGTCTAGTTGGTAGCCATAGGTCTAACTCATGTAATTTACATTCAGAATAAATTGAATTTGAATTGAATTGAATTGAATTTTATTTCCAATCAATTATTCTTCTCAGGATTTTCAATAAGTCAATAATTGCTTGATCAATTTACATTACTCATCAGTAGTCCTACGAGTAATTACAAAATGTACAATAAATTATTGAAATAATTTTAATATAAATTTGCATTCCACAACCTCTTCATCCATCAAACATGAAAACTCTATAGCATTGGCCTGTCATTATTTCTCAGCTCCAACAATATTATCTAATACCCCCTTTACACGATCAACTTATTGCTAGCAATGCATTTTTAAAATGTATCGCTACCAAGTAGAATACATGCCTTTCCTATCTCGCGTTCACACTACAATAAAAATTGCCATTGCTGTCAACATATTGCCTCGAGTAGGATTACGCTCAACTTTCGAGGCAATATTGCCAGTAGCCGACCAATCAGCGGCCAGTAAAGTGAAACGTCACATTCCGTTGACTGCCTAGCTTCTGTTGACGCCATATCGTTGAGTGGGAGAGGATCGAAGATTAGTGACTGACCATTTTCGATCAACTAACCTTTTTCAGTGATATAGGCCTACAGATGACAGGCTACTTCTAGGTTATGTTTATATTGATCGCCAAATTCCAATAATTCAAACAGATGTTATGGATCGTGAGGATGAGGAAAATTTAATAGGTGTAGCAATTTTATCGCAACTGTCGATCTATGTTTTAGTGATTTGAGCGCTAGGTTGCGCTACTGGCATTCGCTAGTTCAAGGTTCAGGCTACTGGCAGCGCTACGGTAGAAAATAAAAATTTTAGGATCCTATACACGACGGAAAATGCATTGCCGAAATGCATTGCTATTTTAGTTGATTGTGTGAAGGGCCTTTAAGAAAACATGTAGAGTACTTGTGTGTTTGGTGTTAGCAGGTTGGTAGAGATGGTGACCAATCAGACGATCTACATGAAACGAGCGCCAACACTCTCTACCTGTTAGCGACGACGGTGCCGCAGTTCGAGAGCACTCTGTGGCCTCTTCTTTTGACCTTGCTCGTTACTAGCCCGTACACGCCTGCGTGCGCCACCATAGCGTTGTCGCTAGCGCACCTGGCGGGCAAGCGCAAGGATGAAGACATCTT
Organism: Brachyptera risi; assembly: GCA_964007535.1. NCBI lineage: Eukaryota > Metazoa > Arthropoda > Insecta > Plecoptera > Taeniopterygidae > Brachyptera > Brachyptera risi. The sequence goes on from OZ023332.1 coordinate 38,363,286, forward strand.
TGTGGAGAACGGATCATCAAAGATGACAGGTTTGTTGATATTTTCATTATAAGGGTGGAGATTTATACATAGGTAAAAATATAAGCGTTCATTATTCAGGTGACAATCAATACGGTGAAATTTGTATCTGTCATTTTTCAAGGCACTAGGAAAAATAAACCATGCATGCAGGAAAATATAACATTGGTTGTATGGGTATAGGGTGGGAAAATATAAATGATAGAAATGAGAAAACGATGGGTTCGAGAACAATGCATTCCTGTACCATTTAAAATAGTTTAAAATAGTGGGAATTAACCCACTACAAGGTTCTACTTTATTATTATAACATATTATTTGAATGATGTTGCTGAAACCGGAGTTTGTCGTAGACGTTCCCAGCCCTAACGTAGTGTTTGGTCGCTGCCTGGCGCTGCTGGGAAGCCCGCTGCGGTCAAATCTCGGCGTCCACGTGTTGAACTTCTTGAAGAACTACGTGCAGTACGTCAGCCGACTGTTGAAACCGCTCTGGGAAAAGACGATACCGGAACTCATTCAACATCTGAAAGGTAATCGTCGCTACCACATTTCAACAATAATACCGCGCCAGTGAATAAGTGTAATATTTATTAGTCTCGTAGATTATCCTTTTTTTATCAACTTTGAAAACCTATTTCCCAGTTAGACTAAAGATGAGATGACAAGGTAGGATAGTTTGAATTGGGCACCACTTGGACAATCTTATCACCCCAGAATAATAATTACAATGTGAATCATTTAGCAAGCTAGAAATATTCTGGAAGTAAGTTGAAGGATAATGAAAAAGACATGCATTGCTTGTCAAGATGAAAATACTGTCATTAATTTTTTAATACAAAATAAAATTTTCACTGTAGCAAGTAGCAATCATTACAGATTACTAAAAAAAGAAGTCTTTCAAAAATGTTGAATATCTTGCTAGTCTTGATGAAACCAAACTTCCTGTAGTCAACTAATAGATTGAAAGATTTTTAGTTAATCTAGTCTAGGAAAGGCAACGTCGTTAAAATGACGCCCATGCCCCGTCCTTGCCGGTAGATTATTATCAATCCTTGACTTCAATCAAGTTGTTTTGTTTCTCCGCCAGAATGCAGCAGTAGTGCGTGGTCGGATCGCGTCTGGGACGACCTAGTGCTCGACTTTGTTTCCGCCTCGCTGCGGGAGGTGGGGGATGAGAAGTGGACTCTGAGGTTCGGAACGAAGCTGACCGAACAAGTGCCGCTATACATTACATATCCGTGCGAGCGCGGCATGTTGTTCAAGTGCCTGGCGGTCACCGTCTGTCATACGGCCGATAAGCAGTTCATCAATCAGACAACAGATGTCATTCTTGGTACGACCAGGCAGCACACGGCCTTAGACAGCAAGGTGGGTTCCAGTTTGCAAGTAAAAGTAATAACAGAGTACACTCATAAATGCAATATGACTGGCAAAATGTAAAAAGCAAAATTGTTAACTTGCTTATATGTAGGCTTTAACCTTTTTTTTTTAATATTGGGTGTTAACGACGCACTATAGTGATAACTAAGATCTATTGGCGTCGAATGAATGACTGATGAGATGATGGGATGATGAGATGAAGGTTTCTTATGTATTGGGAAGGATAGTGGGAAGGAAGCAGTCATGGCCTATATTGTAGGAACCATCCCGGCATTAGCGTAGACTACAGAGGGAAACCACGATAAACCCCTGTAAAGATAGCCGGTGGCGGGGATCGAACCAGGTCTGATATGCCCCTCACCTCCCGGATCACATGAAGTGAGTGCGTTAACCACTCGGCTACATGTGCCGGTTTTAACCTTGTTTTCCATCAACTTCTTATCTACTAATTTTCATGAGTTCTTCACTATATTACTGGCAGCGTATCTGTATCTTTTACTGCTGAAGAGACCATAGAACCGTAGGTCCATACTACTTTGAGTACGTCTCGTAAGTGTCATTAGGCAGGCAGTGTAGGCACTGCTCTGAAAACTGTCACGATGTCGGCTTCCCAGTCAGTGGCGTAACTACCGCAGGGGCAGCCGGGGCAGCCGCCCCGGGGCCCACGGTCCTGGGGGGCCCATGCTGTGCTATTATCAGAAATGCATTTCAACAATTACCGAAAAATAATGAACGTATTTGTATAACTGAAAAAATATACTTTTTAATATTAAAAAAATCTGCAATGAGAAAATTCAAGTTGAACTTGATTAAGCAAGTGTTCATACGAATCGTGTCAGAGACACTGTCATATTTTTTCTCTGTACTCACACCACTTGAAGTAAATTATGAGCTTGCTACTTTGACTACATTTTGGCAGGGCCGTCGTTAGGGGGTCTCAGGTTAGGGGGGTGCGCCCCCCCATCGGCAGTTTTGCCCCCTCCCCCCCAATAGCTTATCCTCCTTTAAAAATATATAATGTTGACCTACAAATAAACACACAATAAAATATGATGCATGTTGATGACTTATTAATATATGAATTCTATCAGTAAACACTTTACTATACTTTACACTTCCTTTTTCCTTTTCGATAATGATTCAATTATTAGCTTCCAAAACTGCTCATGGATCGCAAAAATCACTTGAAAAATGACCATATTTCGAAAAAAACACTGCTGGGAATTTTGCTGGGAGAAGTCGCGAAAAAAACTTTGAAAATGACCATAATGATTCAATCATTGGACTCCAAAACTGCTTGTAAATATAAAAAATCACTTAAAAATTACATGACTCTATTTGAAAAAATTACCTGCGGGGCTTTGCTGGGAGAAATCGTAAAAGTAAAGCTTCGAAAATGTCCATGATGATGCAATTATGACTCCAAAACCACTCGTGAATCGCAAAAATTTCTTGAAAAATGTCCATATTTAAAAAAATTCCCTGCGGGGCTCTGCTGGGGGGATAATGCCCCCCCAGACCCCATTTTCTCGCTTGGCAGATGTCCAACTGGGTGGTCATTTTATTCACGTAACATGTGCCCCCCCCCCCCCCCCCCTCCCCAACACACAAATCCTAACGACGTCCCTGCATGATTTTGGTGAAAAGTCAACACTATTTTTCCTCTCAAAAGTAAGTGTTATTTGATCTTCATCTTCAATAGAACCATTTTGTTTCATAGAATGACATAATTGTGAATATATTTACGGTAACCGTCTCTAATAGTAAATTGGAAGAACATGAAATATGGAGGTTGCATTTTGAGTGATATCAAAATTTTATCATTTGATTTGAATTGATATATTTTTTGGGGAGGGGGGGGGGGAGACGGGGGGCCCATGTGAGTATTTTGCCCCGGGGCCCAAAATTTCTAGTTACGCCACTGTTCCCAGTAGAATTTCTCACTTGGAGGGGGTTAATCAAAATAATTTATTTCTCCTAGTAGTAGAAAAAGAAATACAAGAAATGTTGATAGTGCATTTTTTTTAGTGAAAGTCCATTTGAAGAATAACCTGCATTTCTTCTTATTATTATTCATTTGTTTGTACTTGATTCAATACAATACTTTATCTGACTGTGAAACGTCTTCAAACCAGCTTAATATCCCAAAAAAAGTATGATTAAAACTAGGGCCTGTACAAGTACGCAATTGAACTGTGGCCACAACATCTAATTAGTTGATTGATAGGCCTAATTATACCAATTAAGGCCAATTAATCATTTTTTTCAACTCTTTTGAAGATGATCTAATATTTTTTACATCAATTATTAATTAAAGCTATCAAGAAAATCATTAAGGATATCAACAAGTGAAACCAATTAGATCGTAAGACAATTAAAATAATCAATGGTAAATCAACAAGGCAGTGAGTTGATACCCGGTACCCGTAATCAAAATCAAGGTGTGTCACTTTCCATTACATTTCATGTAAAATCTCGCTCACGCATATGCTGCGTTCTCCAAGTAGTTATTATTATTATTATCATCAGGCCACTTAATATTATTAATTATTATAAAGCGTTGTTCATAGTCTCGTGTTCTATCTCACGCAGGCTTGTGCCCGAGCTCTTGGCATCTGCGCTCGCCGCCATCTCGAGTTTGTCCAGCTCAAGTTGGCGCACCTGATGAAGGACGAGCTGTCTCGCAAGTCCTCCAAGATGCTGGGCTTCATGAAGGACGTGAAGCAGGAGAGCGAGATGGAGCGCACGCGACTCACTCTGTTGCTCGCCTACGGTCAGGTGGCACTGGAAGCGCCCGGCGTTGACCTCTTGCCGCAGGTCGAGGTCAACATGGTCAACTGGGTGGTGCAACAGCTTCAGGTGGCCAAGGTAGTTATGTAGACAAATTGTAAGATGAATTTTTGTTTTGTTTTTCTGCAGTTTTACATTTATTTATTCATTCATTTATATTGGGTTCAATGCACTTATAAGTTATAGCTATTAGTGATGAGCAAGTTTAACTGTATAATAAGTTCCAGCTCGTCTAATTATTATCTGCCATAAGATCAAATTGGATCCAAAACATCCATTAAGATTGAAATATGTTGTGAGTTTTAGTTTATTATTAATGTTTCTGTGATTTTTGCTCGGTGGTTATTTCCTTCAAAGTCCATGGAAAAGGTAGTGGGAAACTTGAATTAGTTGGTTCTTGTGAAATGTAGCTCTCAGTATCCCATATCCAGTTCATTTTGTTTGTTTTTTGTGCTCTGTCCATGTGTTTCCTCCAGTCTTTACCCACCTCATTATTCTCATATCATCCATCACAGATTGATATTCTTCAATTATCCTCTTGGGGTGGTAAGAACGCTCTTTTTGGTACCCCACTCACTACCTTGTCATTCTTAGCCTTTATTAGGGTACAATGACTTTGTGTAAAGTTTTAGTTGTTGAAAAGAAGTACCTGGTTCACCTTTATGAAAAGTGGTCACAAAAAGTTGAAAAGTTGTACATGCATCTCTCATTCTGAGTTAAGATCTTCCAAGATGTACAAGTGTTCCGTGTGTTGTAGGACCTACCGGTACGTGAAGCGGCATTGAACACGCTCGGCAATATAGCGGAAGCTTTCCATCCTAACCGCAACAGCTTACGAGTCGAGCTGCAGAGTCGAATGCAGATCTTGACTATGGTTTTGAACCAACTACATCAGGGACAGATGTTTCCGACGATACTACAAGTTGCCACCAAGCTCATGTATCCTTCAAATACAGCCGTACATTGTGATTTTCACACGACTTTTTTACAAGTATTACAATCCAAGAAAAGCAAACGTCAAAAAGTCATTGTGAGATGCTCGTTTTGGTGCGGAAGAATCGAGACAAAAAATTTGCTTTAAAACAAAATAGACCTACTTGATTCTACTAGAATAATAAAAACTTTAGTTCAATAATAACTGAAATAATGTTATACCAATGGGCTGTAATGCCATATGGTGCTCAGTACATTAACTGTGCAGCTTTTCTTCATTTTTTATATTGAGTTTAATGTTGCACTGTAATGATAAGTAAAATCTAGTGCTGTCGAATGAAAGATTAAATAAATAGATGATGAGATGAAGGTTTCTTGGGTAATTTTAGGATTGTGGGAAGAAAGAGGCCGTAGCCTATATATATATTCAATGTTTTGTATCAACTTAACTGTAATTCAGTAAATTGTCACCTTGTTTGACTTCTGACGAGCGTATCGGCGTCGTGCGCACATGTTTCGAGCGAGTGTTCGAGCTAGTCACCGCGACCAACGCGACGGACGAACAAGCGGCCGAGATACGCCGACTTAACAACATCGACAACATCCTGGACAGTCTACGCACTCTGACCCGAGAGCTTCTGCTTGGATCCGTGACGCCACCGACGCTGGACGATATCTTCACGCTGCTCGAGCCGTGGTTTGCGGCCGACAACTGGCAACAACGGCTGGCCTCCGTCGAGACGCTCGAAACGCTGCTCGAAACCTACGTGGATAACGTTACATTCGGATTCGAGGTTAAGAACGAAAAAACGTTATTTTAAGCTGTACTATTACTACAAAAACGTAGCATATTATGTAATGTAAGGCAAGCAATCAATATTTATGTGCTATGTCATAGAAATCTACACACCTTGGTAAATGCTGGCATAATTTTCATCAAACTTTTTGTACATCTCAATCATTGTTCTCCTTACTACATATCACAATTATGAATTTTGATATGTAGGCCTATTTTCTAAATTTGAATCTTCAATTTTTCAAAATCTGTCACCAAAATCAATATGTCAATACCAAAATTTTGTAAATACCAAAATCAATTTATAAAATAGATAATGCTGCGAACGTTTTTTTAGTGTTTTTGGCTTGCGACAGTGCGCACAAAAAAACGACAACAAAAACATTCAATTCAGACTGAATGAATGTTTTTGCCGCCACTCTTCCATTTATGGACAACGCGACAAATACTTTTTCCCATTTCAGAATCCGAGCAAGTTTAGCCAGTGTGGTCTGATTGTTGGATGCATAGTGCCCCGCTGCACAGACGGGCACATGGCAGTACGTAAGTGCGCCATCGGTTGCGTCCACCTCGCTTTGTGCATCGCGGCACGGTACGAGGGACACATGACAGATTACGACATCGAGCTTGCCAAAGACCTTGAGAAAATCAAACAACGGATACAGACAGATGATCCAGGGATGCTGTTTAAAGCTACTAGCGATCTAGCCAAGGTGAGATAAGTGGGAGTATGTACATACATTGTGACGGCATATTGCATATATTCAACGATTCAACTTGGAACTAATTTAAATTTAATTTTTCATTTTCCATTTCAAAGTGTTATTTTTCATTTTCCATCTCAAAGTGTCATTTAGCCTATCATAAATTATTGCATGAATATAATATACTCAAATGAATATAAAAGTTGAAAAATATGTATAAAAATAAATAGGCCTAGCCTACCTATTATTTTAATATTACCAACAATTATTATGCAACATATATTGTCACAGTAACTCATATGTACCTCATAAAATCATATGAAACGAAATAAAATGGGGGCCTATATAAATTTTTTCACAATGTGTCAAGTCTTAGAAAATTTGCTTGATCGGTCCTTTCTCGATAGGTCCTAGTGTTGACAGAAACTTTCATGTCAAACAATTTTCCTGCATTTTTCCACAAAAACAACAATTAAATCATAGTAAAATCCTATGATAAAATTTTGCTGATTTCTTTTTCTCTCTTGATGGTTCCAATTAAATTTCAATAATTTCATTATTGAAATTAATAGTGACCAAGGTAGGTCCTACCCAGTATGTGCCTCTATACATCTAGCCTCAACTCGAGAGGGAATTCTAAACATTTTCCGGGACACTTGTAACCTTTGCCGCCCGCGAACAACCGCAAAATGGATCAAATGGTCCTTTTAGTATGAAGGTTGTGCATCACTGGGTGATCAGTAACGTTGACTGTTAATGCTTGTACAGATAATCTGCGGTAAGCTACCTCATGGTCAGGTCCTCCAGTTCACCGACAGCCTTCTCGACGGTTTACTGGACTCCCAGTCTTCCAGCTCCAGTGGCTCCAGCGTGTTGCTCAACGTTTTTCTCAAGGTCAAGGGAGGGGAGCTGTATCACCACGTCAACGATATACTGTGTAAGAACAATCTTTCTAATCGGCACTGCGTACTCGAACTATTCTCATTTTTTATAACGTGAAACATTCAGATTGTTGGAATATTTGTGTTTCCATATTTTTGGCAAAAATCTCACATAGATTGTTGGATAAACAAAATTTGAATCATATTTTAGAGATGTATATGTGTGTTTGTATTTATTGTCATTTCAAGAAAAGTACAATTTGAAAATTGTATGAATATTGTCACGTTGTCAGGTAAAAAAGAAGCTAGCAATAATATTCATTGAAAGTTCATCAGGTTCATCAGATTTACATCAGACAGAACAAAAAATGTAAAACATTCAATTATAGAAATGTGTACATAGCGTTCCACCTGGCTCAGTGAGTCTAAGCATCGCCTTGGAAACCGAAGTCAAGTTAGGCTTGGGTTTGAGTCTCCCATGAGACACTATGTTTTGTTAACGTGATTCATGTATCGCCCGCTCATTCATATCCTCAAATAATCTAACTGTTTGTGGGGTCGTTGAGCACAACGTAAACAACTTACACAGGCTTGATGACGAGTCTTGCTTCATCTATCTGATACTCATTAGTACCCCCAAATAACCCATTTGTTGGTGGGGTTATTAAGCTTCAGGAATAGCCAAACCTAACAGAGATTGGTGCGATAAATAAATGTGAATGATTAATAAATAGGTGAATTTTATACAGTCATCATCACAGATGCCCACATGCCATTTTCAACAGAAAATGAAAAATTTTTTGTTTTCAACAGATTGTTCTCAGCTTCGATCAGCTTAGCTTCAACGTTACATTTTGTGATGATGACAGTGATTATTGTTTGCTAACGTTCCCACCAACAGCTGAGTTTTTTGGGGGTACGAATGAGGGGATGATGGATCAATGATGTTTACAAAAACCTATGCCTTGTACGAATTAGAGCCCACGACCGACTTCAGTTTCTAAAGCAGTGAGTTAGCTAAATGAGCAATGGGGGATGATTTGTAAAAGATTCATCCGTTTGATCAAGTTGTTGTTGGTTTTAGCGAGTATTCTACACCGCATGGGAAACATTCTTTGCTCGCAAACGCGTACTGGCAGCGTGCGTGCAGTGCTCGCTCTGGCTCATCATCATCCCAAGGCAGTCGTCACCGCTTTGCTCCGCCAGCCTATTCCTTATGACTCGTGAGTAACAGCTCTCCATCAAACGATCTAGTCAAACGTTTCCGCAGCTTGTGGTATATTACTGGGCAAACGTAGAAGATATGTCGCGAGATTAGTGAGATATATGCGTGAAATGTTCTTTGAATTTACACGTTTTTGAAACTATTAAGTCCACTCACGCATTGCCTGGGTTATGCCGCTCTAATTGATTGTAACTATTTTTTTTTTTTTTTAAATAACATCGAAACTTGATACAAAATCATTATTCCCCAATTAAGGCTATGGATGAGAAGTAGGATCGTTTGGACGGGGCACCACAAGGGTGATCTTACCACCCCATATTAATTATTTAATATTATTAGCTATTTATGGTTTTAATAGCTGATTTACTTGGTATAGAAAGATTACATATTTATTCTTAACTTCAAAACGGCTAGATCGATGTATGCCCTGTGTAAAAATTTGTAATTATGTGTAGGCCTATCATTCTTGTGTTCAACTATTCAGGAAAAATGTATGTTTTTGTATCTTTACATTGTCAGATTTTTCAAAAAAATGTAAAGATTTTTCTCAAATGCTATCTACCTAATTCAAAACTATCCAGTTTTACCAAATTGGATAATGAAATACATTCCAAATTTTATCACAATTTGTTTTCTTCGTTCGACCTGTGGAGTGGTAACAAAAATACAAAATTAAATTCTTGTCTTCTTGCAGTAATAAATTTGCGGTCTTCACTTGTTCTAACTAAATATGTTTACTCATTTGAGGTGCGTATCCGAGTGTTGGATGATGCTAGCTCAGGATCCAGGCTTATCCGGCGACATAATCGAACAATTCGTGCAAGTTGTGACGACAGGTCCGCTTTACGAGGACCAGAAAGACAAGGAGAAGCTGAGAATAGCCGTGTTACTGCCGCTGTCGGTGAGTTATCATCGCACGTTGGCACGTGAACTTGAATCACAATGATCGTAAATGTAGTAATCCAACGTCTGACATTGGCAAAATACTTTGAAAAATCATATATTTGAATACGAAATGAAAAATGAAAACAATGTGTTTTCTTGTATTCACGAAAAAAGAATTTCGTCAACCAACTAAATGATTATAAGAACTTTGGTAATTGTAAAGAAACTCTCTGCAGCTTTAGGCATTCAATGCTTTTCAAATATGTAGTTGTTTTCCAATTGTAAAACTCATCCTGAAAAATCATTGACCCTAAAAATAGGGTCTATATGCAATGGTGATATTTGTATTTGCTATTCAGGAGGACTATCTTCTTTCATGGATATATTCATTTTCCTATTTGAAATATCTTTTTTCCGCAAAATGCAATACAAATTATGTATTTGAAAAAATTAGCTTAGCTCCCACAGATGTATTTTTTTCAAACTACGGTACAATTAAAATACATCTTTAAAACACATTTTTTTAATTGTGTGATAAGTGGGCCAAGATGACTTCCAACTCATAACTATGTGAGTTGTGTGCTGTATGACACTACTAAAGAATGTTTTGACATTTAAAATTGAAAATAAATCATAATCAATTCCAATCATCAGTTTTAAAAATATATCATTTCACGACAACACATTACAATTGATGTTCTTTCTACCTGCAGCAACAAATTTTAGTGTTGTGATACTCTCCAAGTTGAAAGCGACCAAAGTGAATATTGATCCATGTCCATTCCGGTGTACAGGCCATTAGTGCTTTGAACGAGATGTTCCGTATCGCTTCCGTCCAAGATATCGCTGTCCAGCGGTTTCCCGAGCTGTTCTCGATGCTGCTGATCGCTCTCGGCTGCTACATCGGCACGTCTCCTCCAATCTACACGCCCCAACAAGTCGGCAACAAACATTCCTTCGTGCCTAACCGTAACGCCTACAAGTTGAACCCTGCACGGTAAGCTGTTCGTCAATGTGCTTACGTTTCTGTTGACTCTTGTTCCCGCTTGGGTAGTCGAAGTACATAACTCACACTTGCACGCTGAAATAATTTGCTTGGAACAAACACAGATTTGTCACAAATCAGATTACGGGAATATTATTATAGTACCATACTAATTGGGTCTAGAATTACCATCGCCATAATAGATCTAACTGGGGAGTGTTGTTATCACCATGGTTACCCATACTATTTGTTTTCACCAACTCCACGGTAACTGGACTTCTCGAATTTTCTGATATTCTATCACGAAAAAAGTTTGTTTTTTCCAAATTACCGTGTCAGTCATTCTGCAGTGAAATTAATCAACAAATTTATGTAGAAGAAACTTTAATAATTAGTGTTGAAATATTATTCAATTATTCAAGTATTCAATAATTAATAATTAATTTTAATCACTGATTAATTTTTAATTATTATTTGATTATTCAGGAGGTTTATTATCTGCAGATTACATTGAATTAATTCAATTCCATGTAACCTAAGTATTAGAGCTTCAGTGACAGTTTTAATTTAACTGTGCGTGATATTTGGTGTACCATAAACGCTGTGAAAACAGAATCAGGTAATGCCAACAATATCACACCTCAGAACAGAAGGCAGGTCTCTGGAGGTAATTTGTCAAACAAATGAATTGATCATAATTTCTGTAATTGGATTCACTTTTCTCTGAAATTGGAGAACAAATAGCATCATTATTCATTCAAATCTAATTTAAAGGTTTTAATGCCCTTCAAAACAAGACTATCCACAAGCATTGTTGTGAAATATCTCAAAAATGACATATTGCAGAGCGCGTGAAACTCCGTCCAAGCTAGGATAGACAACCCACTAGTGACACTCAAACCTTTTGATTCAGTTTATCATTTTTTGTTGCCAGGGTTGCATTGGAGGCGTTCAAGTCATTCCTATTGTGTGCCAAGTGTGATGTGGGAGCCGAAGCACTGCTCCATTGCAGTCACATGGAAGTCGGGGAGAGTCTCGCTTCGTTCGTTGAGATGGTACCGCACCTTACCAAGTACGCATGACCCACTACTGTCTTTAACCGCTGTTGCTGTTCTCACTTGATTGGCAACCTGCTTTACAGTCGTCACTGAGACGGATGGTCAAGTGACTAGCACGATGAACCGTCATTCAGGAGATCTGGGTTCGATTCCCTCAATGATCAACCATTCTGACAGGAGTTTTTCGTGGTTTCCGGTCGTCCATCAGGTTGATACTTTTTTTTTTTTTTAATAACATCGAAACTTGATACAAAATCATTGTTCCCCAATTAAGGCTATATATCAAATTATCAAATAATTATCAAATATATCAAATTATATATCAAATTATATTAATTAATTTATATCAATTAAGGTTGATACTGGGATGGTTCCTTAAAAATAGGCCATGACCGACTCCATCCCACTATCCAAAAACACCCAATAGAATAACCTTCCATCTCATCTTCCCAAATCTCATTTGTTATTCATAGACATCAATAGATTGTAGACATCAATACAGAGTTTGTTGAACCCGATATAATTTGAGAAAAATTTAAATCAATAGTGTAGGTAATAAATACAATCACGAAAAAGTCAAATAATAATTAGGGCTTATAATTACTTTATTTTTAATATGTATTCTGCTATCTACATAAAAAGCTTATTTTAGTTGATACAGAAAGTTGTCAATTTTTTGTTTTCCAAGACTATTGGTCACCAAGATCACTGCCCTTGTAAGCTTTACGATTCACTGGCAGATTCTTCACTGCGAGATTTCATTCTTGTACCATTTCAAAAACATAGAAATATTTTTACTAAAAGTATGTTTTGATAAAGTGAATATATGAAAAGATGTTGTTATTGTTGTTGATCTGAGCGTGGAATGTTTCAGAGCCGTGTGTTTGAGTATGCCACAATCATTACCCAAGCTAGTTGTTTGTCTCAACCAATACGGCACGAGTATCTACGACCCACAGAGAATAACGGTAGCTGCGTTTTATGCCGAGGTAAGCTGGATAACCTGATTTTTTACTAAAATAGTGCTACGTGATAAATACAATTCATACTTTATGTCGCATCTCATGAAAATTTGCAGCATACTTTTCATCTGTACAAAAAAAAATTCATGAGGTGTAATAATATTAATATCTATAGGTCTCAAGTTCTAAGAAATCAACAACGATTTTAAAATTGCATTCAAAATATGAAAACCATTCAATACGTATCGAATTTTGATACAAGAGATTTTGATCGGGATCCGTCATTAATTTGTCCTGGTCCATGTGAGGGTAGAATAGGGAGACATATTTTAATTGGTTTTCACTCATATTCAGAGTCTTGGATTTAATTAATTTAGCAATCATATTTTGCATGTCAAGAAAAATGCACTTGGTGAAAAACAGTAATTGTAGAGATGATTTAGTTGAACAAATGATGAATATATGTATTGAACAGTGAACAGTAAGTGATGAATACAGTGAAATAATACTTGAAAATTGCTGTGAATTAATATTTGTGGTTACGATGACGATGAAAGTTACGATGTTCAAGTTGAAAAAATTGCTTGTCGATTACAAGCAAATTTCTTTGATGCAAAGTTAAAGTGAGGCAAGTCAGAACATTATTCATTTGTTGGGTTATTGATAAGGTTGGTAGAGTGGTAGCAATGATGAACTTTGAAAGTAAGTCTATGATTGATCAGTGATAACACATTTTAGTGCACATAATTCAGTGAAATGTTATTGAAAAATCTATAGCATATATTTTGTATGGAAGATCAGTAGGCCTATACCGCTTCGTTAAAATGAGTCTTTCTTCAATTATTTCTGCTTGTTTGTGCCGTACCCTCATTAAACCTATCTATTGGTGGGGTCGTTAAGCACCATGAAAAATAAACATTATTTCTTGTTGAACAGTTGGTGTACTTGAAAAGCAACCAAGAGATGGTGCTGCTAGAGAGTATAATGAGCAACTTACTCAACTGTCTGACTGATCCGTCACCAGTTGTAAGAAGGCTGTGCCTCAAAGGATTGGCAGCAGTGTCTCGTCTGGAACCTAACCAGGTAATAAGGCTCACCCTTCAAGTTGATATTCAAATGTTTTGGGTAGAACAATCCCATACCCATGTAATTGAAATTGATAATAAAATCTACACATAATTTATAGCTAATTTTTCATAAACCGTATGTCGAGTGCTTCTGTACATTGTCGCACGTTTTAGTGCATGATTGTTTGTTTGTTCTGTTCGTTTGTTTTTTATTTAATGTTCTTCAGATAAATAGGCCTATAGGACATGAATATATGAATATCATACTAAATATAGCAAACTAAATTATAATATGCTTACTGACATTGGTTGATTAACTTATAATAATAATAATTAAAATTAAATGCTTGGGAATATAAGAAACTATTTTAATAATGATATACTAAATTCTGTTATTAAAAAACAAAACCCACATAAGCCAAAGCCTGTGTATGGGAAAGGAGGAAAAGTCAATTTCTCCAGGATGCATTTTCACAGGATAAATAAAGACTTTCTATTATGTTCTATTTTATTTTGATGTAGCTTCACCGACCACTTTACTTGACTCATAAGTGTACCTCTTCTTCATATTATTCTTGCTTTATGCAGCTACAAACGATATGCATTCACAATGAGTAATAGAGCCCAGTTCTATAAACTAAGTCACAAAACGTATTTGAAGGCAAAATATAAAGAAGCAAACCACCTGTGTGCTAGTGGCGTGAGATGGGGGACTGTGGATCAGAGTCTACGTCTTTAGTAGATAATTGTATAACTGAAAATATTACGACTCTCCACATAAACCTAAGCTGTGCACTCACCAAACTAAAAAAGAAAACTCTGGTGTCTTAATATTTATTTGTGTCACAATTTTTAAATTTTCATCACCTTTTGATGTTCATAAAATAAATAATTTTGAGTTCAGTTATATGCTAGATTTGACTAAGCCTTGATTACCGGTCAGATTTAAACTGTTTTATTGTACGTAGCGCAAGCGTCATGTCCAACCTGTGTTGACGGCCCTGATTGACGGCCTGGACGACCAAGACTTGACGAGCAGCGACAGTGTGCCTCTTGAGGCGATGCGCGGCTTCTCGCAGATGGTCTGCGTCATTGACGAGGAGCAAGTACGCGACGTTCAAGTGTCCGTTGCCCTTCGAATAAAACCGTACTTCGAGAAGGAGAATGTGAATATCCGTGCCGCTGCATTCCAAGTGTTTGGTGATCTCGCCAAGTTTGGCGGTTTGACGTCGAAAGCTGCTTTCCAGGAACAAGTGAACAACAACCTACTGTGTCTGCTGTTGCATCTTGACGACAGCGAGAAGAGTGTCGTCAAGGTATGAATCGACTACGTCACGCAAACCATAAATCACATCCAAAAGTTGTTGATATTATATTTGATTATTTGACAGCTAGGCTCACTGCAATATAATCGCGTCATTCATACACCGTAAAACACCAATATTAATTCATTCATTTAATAGCCAGGTTTCATATAAATGAAAATTTTATAAAAATGTATAGGACCTACATTTCTATCACCTAATGCTTGATATTTGCACATGATTTAGCTTGTCTACTATGCCACCAAAGTCTTTATTCCTTAAAGTTGGATGACACATTCACAATTTGTTTTTTTATTGAGGTAGCAGGCGTGTGAACAGGTGTGTACGCTTACACATTGTGAAAGTAATCTTGACAGTAGTTTTTTGAATATCAATTTTATTTGGATTTTATTCCATCTTTAAATTAAAAACTTAGATGTAGGCCTACTCCAATACAGATTTTGATCAAATATACGTACTATACTCGGCACATATTCGAAAAATTTCTGTTTACACCTGCCTGTTCGTCAGCAATTATTTTTATTTTTTTGTATGGTAATTATAACCATGAGTGCACTAAACTGCATGTTTCAATAAATATTATTCTACTTGCTTGACTTCAGGCATGCAAGTATGCGCTGCGTCAAGTCAGTCCGCTTCTCGATGCCGATAGATTGAACACCATGATGCAAGCGCACCTGATAGACGACGCCAACCTCCAGTATTCAGACTTCATGGCCGACATTGTCAAGATCATGGTAAGTGTCTCGACCCTTCTTTCGACCCTCGTTGTTTCGGTGAAGGATACGGAATCGAACAGTCATGGTTCCTCTGTGTACTCTATTTAAATGATTAAATGTTCTGAAAATTCTGCAAAAGCTTCTAACGCAGTTTGAAAAAAAAAAAAATTTATCACTTTATATTCATATTCTTTTTTTCCTATAGGCCTACTGGTATATATTTTCATTTCTTTGTATTACAGTAAACCCTGTTCAATTTAAAATTTGATAATCAAATTTTGCTGTAATTCAAACAATAGTTCTAGTCCCAGATAGAGTTTTGACCTATAAGATTAATGTTGAATTTTTCCATAATTCAAGCTTCTATAACTCAAAATCGGTATTTTTGGTTTCATTTTATTTCGTGATAAATGTAGTTGTGAGTACACCACATGTTGTAAATGTTATGTCTGTGTGTAGGTCGAAGAGTTATCGGACTTGGTACCGCTGCTGATAATGCATTCGCTATCTTATATCAAGAGCTTGTGGCCCAACATACGTGGAAATGCAGCCATGTTTATTGGTGAGTAGTTTAATGGAGCATTTGCATGGACACAGAACAATGCTGCCGACTAAGTTTGTCATTCAATTTCAGTAAGTGGCATTGATTTATCAAATTTCTTATGATAATTGATCAGTCATTAATCAATTATTCTAGAACTAAATAATAATCGATGAGTTAAAAAAATCACACAAAAAAATTAGATGAAATATTATTCTCAAACATTTAATTGGGAATAAAAAATATATGGTAGACTCTCAAGCATAGGGCCTAGCTGTGCTACATTGACACCAACCCTAAACCATTTGTCTTGGAACCACAGTGCCAACCTCTGAAAGAGTTTCAAAACATTGATAAACAATTTTTAATAGATCGAATTAATCTATGATTGGACCAATTGATAATCGAATGTCAAATTGAATAATCAATCGATTAATCAATATTTGAAACTCGGCGACTACTTTTCTGTCTACTGACTGCTTGATAATCAATATCTTGTGTTCAGGTCTGCTGTGCGGTAATTTTACTGTTGATCCTGAGAATCACGTTCCGATCGAGACCGTGTGCGCTCGACTGGTTAAGCTGTTGAAGGATCAGGATCAAGGTGTGAGAGCGAAGGCAGCCGAAGCAATGAGCTGTTTGTTTGTCAGCACGGAGTCTTGAGGTACGATACATCGTCTTATATAGACTTACTTATATTTGCCTGAAGTAAGCTACAATTTTTCATCAGTCAGTCACTTTCTTGAACCCTAAAAAAATATTAGATAAGTCGTTCGATATGGTAATTGCAAACGAAATAAAACCTTCAATCTTAAATATTGATAGAAATATATCGAAATGTTCAATTTGCAAACGATGTCGAATCGAAAATATGCGCAATTGAAAGTCAGCAAGTGAGGGGTTAGTTTACACTTGGATTTACGACTTTGTTCATCACCAAAACAAACCATTATTTTCTTCCAAAACTGAATACATTGTCTTGATTTCATTTTCTTAATTAAAATAGAACAAATATTATGTATTTCAATCATTTCAGGATGATTATGGTATTTAGTTTATTCTTATTCCAGTTATTTAAATTTTTCCAATCAATATTGATGATTGTTTTGATATTGTATGTACTGAATTTAATATTCAAATTCGATATTGAAATATTCAAATTGAAGCCCTGAACTATCAAATTGATCGGGAATATCGAAACCGAATGGCAGCCCAAATAAATATGCTGATTTTAGGCACTGGCAGTATGTATTACAAGTTTTCTCTGTCATGTTTCAGACGTGCTGTTTCTTCCAGTCACATCACATGCGTAGAAGTTGTCGGAGAGTGAACAACCCAACAAGCAGTGCTGCTCGAGCCCCCCCTCCCCCCTCCCACCTTCCCTCCGTCTCACCTTCCAAATCGTACAACCTTTCATCGTATCTTACCTTCCATCGTCATTGTCATTGTGCCTCTTGCTGGGAGGGCTTGTTTCAGGCATACATGGACGTGTACTGCGACACATTAGAATAAGCGCAAATTTTTTACTTTGCCAATAATTATTTCACCATTAGTATTATCGTATTGAATAAGGATTAGTCAACTGCTATCCCAGTGATGTCATCATTAGTGCAATGATGATTATGTAGAGATTAGAGAATATGAACAGTGAGAATACTAATTTCATATGTATGTTCGTAAGAGTATGTATTCTTAAAGCAGCCCCCAATGTATGCAACATGTAGAATGACAACAAAAAACATCCTAATCCAATGACTTCCTGGTGGAGCTTTTCTTGGTGGTTCCCCCCTCCCCTCTCCTTACAGTCACAAAGCCTACCAATTTGCAAAGGTCTACTCGTACAAAATTCGTTGGATCTGAACTGCTTGCTGGCCTATGTTGACTGGAAGAATCGTGACTGATAGCAACAGTACAATTATAGTTACATGATCATTTCAACCTTTCTGTTAGTCGATCATGAGAACCGCTAACGAGTTACGCCTACTAGAAATTGCGATTATTGTTATGCTGAAGATGATGATTGATTATTGTTTGCTTAACGACCCCACCAACAGCTACGTTATACAGGGGTACGAATGAGCAGGTGATTATGAAACTATGAAGTGACGATTTTGAAAAGACGTTTACAAAAACCGATGCCTTATGCGGGACTCGAACCCACGCCCAACGGTGACTTCAATTTCTGAAGCAGTGTCTCAGCTGACCTAGCTACCGAGGGTGGCTACGCTGAAGAATAGGCTAGTAAACGCTTATATGCAAGCAGTGGTATCAAATATTGCCTTTATGAATATAATCAAAACAGATTCTTAATTGAAATTATGTGTGAATAAACTGTAATCAATTTAATTGATTCTATATCTTAGTTATTATATTGCTTCCTCTGATTGATCAAAGGAGATTATGTACTTAAATTATTGTTATTATTTGTATCTCTGATTTATTTGATCAATTCCAGTTTTCAGATTATTATTACAGTAGGTCTACTATTCCTATTTATGTAATGATTTAGTTGAATGGCCAGTGTTTTACTTCTCATTATATTTTATGATTATGTAATACATCAACCTACCATCTTTGTCTTGAAAAAACATCTAGTTAACTGTGAAAATGTGCACTTTGCAAGGCTATTGATGTCGAGTCGGTACTTTGGTAGTACTCGACAATGCCATGACATGAGATTTGATGAACTTTTCTTAAACATAATAAAAATATGAAAGTAACATATAAATGAAACACTTTTTATGTTGTAAAATAAATAAAACGGGAGAGAAGAAACAAAATGTTAGCAGGTGTAAAATCGGTTGCTAAAAATAATAATCTGTACCACTACTATTACTATAATTACCGGAAGACTGACGTTTACGCAAGCGACAAAATTATACAGCGATCCTAGTGGACAGGACTGACCGTGCTAGAAATTTGCGTGCTCACGAGTCATTTGTTGTCAAAAGTCAGTCGTTCCTGCTAGGGCGCTCGAACTCGTTTGAGTTTTTAGAAAAAAAATCGAAGTAGCTTGCTAGTAGTGCGGAGTTTAGCGAGGAAAAGTCAGTCCTGGTTGCTAGGGCGCTCTGAAATTCTTATCGCAGTTCAATAACATTGAAAGTGAGCAGAGCTTCCCGTATTTATTATTGTAAGGTATTTTATATCACGTTTCTACCAAAGGCAAGTAAAATACAAAGTCAGTCATAACCTATGGGAATATACTACTACTCAAACTTGATGACCTTCATGCTGGGGCTTTGGTGCCTGAAGTTTATGAAAGATATCCTAAATTGATGCATGAAATATAATTTTAGATGCCTTAGATTTTGTTTTTCAAAAGAATTAAAAATATGGTTTCACAAATATGTTTGTTTTTTATTGCATCATATATACCATACAATGGTACACCTTTAATAATTATAGACCTCTAATATTCTCATAATAATTCAATAGGCTAGTAGACTGTAGAGGTACAAATAATTGCAAAGAGTGATCTTGAATATAATGAGACAATTATTAAGTTCTACTTCACTGACATACTCCATCACCTGACCATAGACTCTTGATTAATTCAAAACATGCATATTTTAATTAACAAGTTTCTGCTCTATGGCATATATATATATATATATATATATATATGCCTATTTTCTTGATAAAAGAACTTCGAATTTTTTGTCCAATGATCTTTTCTTGTTGCAAGTCAAGGTTATCTTCACTTACCTTGGATGTAAGTATCCCAATAAACAGAATGATGATCCTTGGTCTGTTTATAATTATAACTTAATTCTTGATTAGGTATTTAATTATATTTTAATCATCTTCAAATCAATTTAAGCAATATTCAGGATGAAGTACAAAAAAAAATGTCCTATTCTAATGCGAAATCAAAACATGAATGAATTGTTGTATATTGTTTTAAAAATTGTTGAATAAATTGTTCAAGAGAAATTAAATGAGCTCGTACATAATGGAAAACTCAAGGCTAAGCGTAATGAGTATTAAATAGCTACTGTATAATCAATAATCAATATCCCTATACCTTTAAATTATATTATAGTAGGCCTAATAATCTAATAACAACTAATCTATATCGGTAAGTTGATAATTCGAGAAAAAATGAGCACTATTATCATCCTTACAATAATCATATTTATTGGTGAAGTGTGAACATCTCATAGTTATTATTCCGTTGTATTAATATTAATTCTACGCCTCAAAACATCTTTTTAATCAAGCGGGCGACGACCCCATACCTTGATTGTCGGTAAGGCAGTCTACTGCTAATCGTATGGATTCATTTGGCAACCCTGTATCTACGACGTTGTTTGCCCTGATATATCGAGACGGCCGTGTATTATTAGTCATTTTTGTGTAATCTGTCCGTCTGTCATTGACAAAACCAGATGATCGTGAGTTATTAAACGAGCGTAAAGAAGACATTACGAAATAGTTGGGGATACTTATTAATAAAATGGGATTATTCTCAACATCATCTCCGTTTGATGCCGATGTCGGTAAGTGGGATAGTCCGTATGAACTTTATGTACATTGACCCTTGCTTCTGGCCTAGGCCTATCCTAGACTAAGGCCCCTAGGCTAGCCCATTCTAGGCCTAGCCTTAGGATAGGCCTAGGCTAGGCCCTAGCAATAATGCCTAGCCTGTAATGATCAAATGGTCATTATGTCCTGGGATTGTATGTAGTGATTGGTTGGTATGACCTAGGAATAGATTTGGTAGCATCCTAGGCCTAGACCTAGGAACTCGATGCCTAATCTCGGCTAGACATAGTCTAGGCTACGTTCATCAAACAGTCGAGAAATTGATAGATCGAGCCAGTGCATCGATTCAGTCTGACACTGTTCCAACATTGTAGCAGGCCTAGGCCTTATAGGCCCACAGGTATATTTTTGGCAAAAACGATTGAGTTCTGACATGGTTCAAGATGGGGTTTGGCACTGTCAAATTATACCTGAAATGTTTGATCAACAGCCCAAAATGATTAGAAGATATGTGCAGCACAGCCGCACCTCGAAACCAATAACAAGGCATTGTGAATAATAGAATATAGCCAGCTATTTACACATGTTTTGACATGTCAGGGTAGGCCTACGCTGAAATATTTCATCTGTTTTAGGCTGAATCGAGCACAGTCAACCTGACACGAGACAGAATATAGGCCCAAGTGTGTTTCATAGAACTCCAAGTCTGAATTGATAACTCTGCTTACAACGCACATGCAGGCTAGGCCGTCTGGGCAAATTCGTATGAGTTTTTAATGCTTATAATAGGTCCTTATAATATTGGTACTGGCATTGAGTTATAAACTATAAACTATAAACTTTATAACACTATAAACTCAATGGTACCAGTAGGCACCTACTGTCTCTAAAAATTGCGTGACAGGTTTGGAGCCAAATGGAATTGAACCCTTCGTTTATAAGGAAATGATTTTCTCATCATTTTCATTGTAGGCCTACTAGAGCCTACCGATAGGCCTACATAAATAGTTGAGCCCAACGTTAACTTGATGTTCCAGAGAAAGCCACAGACGAAAAGAATACAACAGAAGAATGGAGTCTTATTATGGATATATGCGACAAGGTGGGGACGTCATCCGTTCATGCCAAAGACTGTTTACGATCTATAGTAAAACGGCTCAATCATCAAGATCCTCATATTGTCATGCAAGCAATTACGGTAAAATACTTCTCTTGAAACTGATTTCTACTGTTTTATAAACTAATGCAACTAAATCAGTAATTACTGTAGTCCTAAATAATAATAGGTAATTGTAATGGTGTGTTTATGTTAATAATCTTTTGACCTTTTTTTATTGTGCTCTAAAACTGATTTTCATTCAGAAAACCGTTGAGATTACCATTACACTTCCAATTGAACAGTGTTCAACCGAGTTGAGTAGGAACTAACGAAATGAACGTGTTCCTTTTTCGGGAACTTTGATGGGAACGCGTTCCTATTAGAGGCCCCAAGCAGTAACTCTTAACGGAATCAAGTTTCTGTTCATCAGTAAAGAGAGATGAAATTCAAGTTATTTTTAAAATTCCTTTTGAACAGATTCTACTTCAAGAATGCATATGCAAGGAGCAACAGATTGCCTATTTGTATGATAGCAGATTAAATATTTTGTCTTTGACCCTTGTCTCACATGCTATTGACTCAGCCCAATACCTAATCCCTGCCCTCCATCCTGTATCTTATTATTTCTAGACGTATCTCACAGTATTACCTTGACTACTTATCATATGATCTTTTCGTACCGGTAATTAACAGAGCATCAGTGTGAGGGGTTAGAGAAAAATTTGAATAGAATGTCAATATATTTGTACCCAGCTAACGCACTCCAAGAAAATAATCACTACCTAGTACCTAGTGACAGCACCAATACTGGTAGCATTAGCCAATGAAAATGAGATTATTTTCAAGAGGCATTTTAGGGAGATTTATGTAAACACATGAGGCCTATTCCACTTCAGAGTTTCGTCTCGACCGGGGGCTGCTATAGTGCTTGTGATGAGATCATCTTATTAGTGTTTAAAAAAATTGGTGTTGTGGTAGTGTTTTGTCAATAGTTATCTAACAATTAAATTGAATTTATTATGATGAATTAGGCCTACTGCTCGAACATCGTTAGCGGAAGGAGGGGGTAATGTGGAAATCTTTTGCTTTGCTACATTTTAAAACCCATGAAATTCAAAACAAAAAACTCTACTTCGGTAACTTTCTAAGGAACTTTATTTTTGGGGGAAGTTTTGAGTTAATTTTTTTCTGAGGAACTGTAACGGTAACTTGTTCCTTTTTGGATCGAGTATCGGGAATTGGAACTAGTTCCTTTATTTGAGGAACTTACCCAACACTGGTGTACAATGTTGAGTCTGCCGATTGGATGAATATTTGCATACCGGTAGCTCATTAAAATCCTTGTAGGCTATTTCTATCCATTAGGTTCCAGTAGGCCTAATGTCTATATCTTCAGGGATAAATTCTTAGGTTTCCAAGTTCTCTTTCAACTTATAAAATGAAATAGAACCTTAAGATTCTGAAAACTCCATACTTCTGGGATCTCTGAAATATATATTTTCAGCATACTAGAATTTCACTTTATACCCTTGTCTAGACTTACAACACAGATGAGCTTGTGTTGATCAAGGTTATGATCTTAACATTTACTTTCTAGCTGTTGGATGCTTGTATCAGCAATTGCGGCAAGAATTTCCACTTGGAAGTTGCATCGAGAGACTTCGAAACCGAATTCCGAAAGATACTGTCAAAAAGTCAGCCCAAAGTGGCCGAGAAGCTTCGCCAACTGCTGAAAAAATGGGCCGAGGGCGAATTCAAAAAAGATCCTCAATTAAGTCTCATACCTTCATTGTACATAAAACTGCGGCAAGAAGGGCTCGACTTTCCCGGCCACTCGGACTCTCATTCTTCAAAGACCGAGCCTGCCAATCGAAATCCCAACGTATCTAGTCAGCAAGAACAAGATGATCTTGCTAAAGGTGTGTAAAAACTCTTGCCAATCCCCAATCGATTGTATTGAATCTGCATGTAATCTCCATGTTACGGCTCTTCTTTACCATGGCTTTCGATGATGACGCCGTCTTCGGTACCTCGGTCAGCTGGGGCACCGCTTCAGAAACTGAAGTCACCGTTAAGCGTTGTTCCGAGTCCCGCATAAGGCATTTGTAAACATCGTTTCACTTATCATCACTTCATAATTTCCTAATCACCTGCTCATTTGTACCCCCGTATAACCTAGCTGTTGGTGGGGTCGTTGAGCAAACAATAATCATCATCATCATCAATGATGACCCTGCTATTTTGTCTTGGATGCAATCTTGCCTTGGATGTCTTGGCGTACGTGTGTGTAAGTGTGTCCGTGCTTGCAGCAATCGCGCTGTCCTTGCGCGAGAATGCCCACTCTCCGAAGTCTCAGAGCAGCTTGTATCCGTCGACCAGTCTGGCGGCGGGGAGCAGCGCGGTTCCCGACGCCAGGAAAGTCCGGGCGCTGTACGACTTCGAGGCGGCCGAAGATAACGAACTCACATTCGCTGCCGGAGAAATAAGTATGAACCGTGGCTTCCTGATTATAGCACGGCTCAATTAACCACTCTCCTTTCCCCACCCCTCCAACGTCACACAGCACAACGTCCTATCAGGGAGTCTGTTTGAACCGCAATAAATTTGACTTATCAAATCAGGTTATCTCTAAATTACCATGAATGATGGGCCTACAGATCTAACTGACCGATTGATGAGCCAAGTAGGGGCCTATATCTATATTCACCAATTTGGCCCGAGTCATTATTACGTACTATCTCATAGCCGTATTGAACAACCTGAAATATTTGTCCCACTATTAAAATATATAAAGTCAGTAAACTATATATTCAGAGCTTTTTATCTCTCAGATGTTGGCCAATAGTTGATGTTTTCATATCATATTAGTCGACGGTCTATCTTTCATCCATAGGCGTTATTGGAGAACAATGATTTTGAATCAAGTTTCGAAGTTATTTTTTTAAAAATGGTTGACAAAAAACTAGTACACAGTAGTCATGGTTTTTATAAGTACCCTACAGTATCAATGAGATTTTTCAATCAACATATAATACACAATACCAAAGACAGATGAATTGAGCCCCTGAAAAAGCGTTATATTTAACGCTATCTGGCAAAACTCTATTTCTAAGACTGTGCTTACCCTGCTAAAAGACCATATTAATATGGTAACATAACCTCAAACTGTATCTCAGATCTCCTAGGCATAAGCTCTTTATTCATTTGACTATTTCATTTTAAAATTTGGATAGTGCTTTTATTTCTGTATATGTACCAGAAGTAAGGTCGTTGAATAAATGAATAACATGTGCTTGTTGTTTTCAGTTCACGTAATAGACGATTCCGATCCGAACTGGTGGAAAGGTTACAACTACAAAGGTGAAGGCCTCTTCCCGTCCAACTTCGTGACGGCAGACCTATCTGCCGAGCCAGAACAATTCAGTAAGTGGTTTGTCTGTCTTACTAACAGGCGGTAGCTAACAAACGTAGAACTGGGCGATTTGGCAACAATGGTCCTATTCTGCCTTGTCTGGTTTTACTTTGCCTGTGTAACGTTGATGTTGACCTTGTGTTGACAAACTATGAAGTGAATTTGATCACAAGGTCACGTGATAGGTAACCTGTGCCTCGTACAAAAACAATTTTCTCATACATTTTTTGTAGGATTAAGAATGTAAAATTTAAAAACCAAACAACAAGTAGCCTACAAACAGTAGGCCTTAGTCTAGTTAGTTGATTCCTTTGAAAATTGATTGATACAAAATTGTATAATTTTTGGCTATTTTTCGATCTGTAGGCCTATGAGTGACTACAAGAACGATACTAGAAGAGTTTCGGAAAAAATACTTCCTTGTTTGGCATGATGGATGGTTCCACAGTATTGAAAAATGTTGGTTTAAAAAAAACATTGGCCTAATTATTTTCAATTTCATTCACACTTTGGAGCCATTTTGACCATATTTTGACCACTTTAACAATGTCAATGCTGTTTTGTCTTCCTTGGTTTGATATGCGTGTTGTTGTTGCTCGCGTAGAATACGACCAGCCGAAGAAGTCTGTGCAGTTCAACGAGGCGGTCCAGGTGAAGACGGTGACGCAGCAGCAGGAGGAGGTAGAAATCAACGAACTGAAGATCGACAGGTTGTTGCACCTGCTACACGAGGCGGACCCGACCAACGCCCACTCCGACACCGACGAGATGCTCGCCACAGAAGGTGGGATCACGTTTTATTCCCCTCCCCCTCCCGGCTGTTGTTCAACCCAACCCGTGCAACAAGTTTTATACGGAATAATGTCGAAGTAGTGATTGGATGCCAAATATTGTAATGATGAGAACATATCTTCTAGAAATAACAATTTATCCTCAAACTCTTTTTCAAATTAATGTCAGTACGAGGGTTGCGGTTTGATGTCAAATTGATATCAATCAATCAAATTTCATGTGATAATTGATAATAAGTTGGGCGTATTTTATAACTAGAAATATTGGCGATTATCTCATTAATCGACGATATAATTGAGAAAAATAACAAAATTATTAAACATCATTCACACTACAGTCGAACCCACATATAACGAACTCGGTTTTAACGAAATTTCGGTTTTTACGAATTAATTACCATCCCCCTTCAAATCTCCTATCCTTACAATGTTAAATAAAGACCTATAACGAAGTGATTTATATTTCAAAATTCGGTTATTACGAATTTTTTGTCACTTTTCAGCATATTTTGCTCATTATTTTCAGCTATTTCCAACAAAATGTTCGAAAATCGGAGCATTTTGCGTGAATTTATTTTCAGGTTACATTTATTTTGAACGGACTGTACATCGTAGCAGCTGGTGACGCGTACAGCACTTGGTCATAACTCTTGCTGCACCCCCCCTCCCCATCCCATGCACAGTGGTATGGCCCAAACCAAACACTCTCAACGCGCGCTAAATAATAACGTGATGGTGACATCTTCAATGACTTTGTTTATCTATTTTTTGTTTGCATTCCTTCATTTCCATTCGTGATAGTGTCCTGTAACCTAGGAAATAAAACACGAGAAGTGGGAAGTGGTGGTGTCATGTGATAGCAGAAGATAAGTTCTTTATGAATGGACATTGTTGTTTTCTATTACTTTCTACAAACATACTAAGTGATGATACGATGCGATGATAATATGTCACCTAATACAGTACTATACTAGGGCCTAAGTCGTAAATGTAGGCCTATCTTTATAAATCTCTCAAATTCAAGTGCTGTTATGAAAAAAAGCAATAAATCTCTATAACGAAATTCTGTTTTTACGAACAGATTTTCATTCCCCTTGAAATTCGTTATATGCGGGTCCGACTGTATATGGCCTAATAATGAGGTATTGTAACGATAAAAATAATGTGGTAGAAAATGGGGTGGTAAGATCGCCCTTGTGGTGCCCCGTCCAAACAATCCTACTTTTCATCCTTAGCCTTAATTGGGGAACAATGATTTTGTATCAAGTTTCGATGTTATTAAAAAAAAAAAAAAAAAAAAAAATAATGTATACGCACGTACACGCGTAGCTAACCTATGCTACATTGGTGCCAACCCTCGACTGTTCGTCTTGGATTTCAATCGATTACCGACTGATACAAATCGAATGATAATCAAATGTCTGATCACCGTTGATTAGAAGCATATGAAAACATAGCTTCTATTTTTTTCTTTTCATTGGGCATTGCATTAAGAATTTGAAAAGTAGCACTTTAGTACATCTATCATTTTGAAACTTTGTGTTTTGTAGCACAACAACGATCTGTAGAGTAACAGCAGTATTGTACCGTTTAACCCATTGTGTAACAAACGATAGCACATTAGAGAAACACCCCAATTTATATAATAATAATATACGATGGTGATAATATTTTAGGTATTTGGAAATATAGCATCCACCACCAGGTCAAACTAATACCTCACCTGCCACCTTTATTTGCAGTCTGAACTAGGCCTATGGTTTGCCAAATTCCCAATTATTTTCACTACATCTCAATTCATATTGTTTTGGGAAAAATTGCTTCTAAAACGCTTTTGTACCCTGTAAAGTGAAACCTCTATGCATCTTTCCCAGATCCATCGTTTTCCTGCTTGTATCATTCATTTTTCTCGCCCCACTCTCATGTAATCAATGTAAAATTTTCCTGGATGGATGGTTTTATTTTCCTGGTCCTTGAAAAACGATGAATAGAGGTTTCACTGTATAGCGTCTGCATCGCTGATACGTTGATACGTAGCAGAATCAGACGTTTGTAGCGCTTTGTCGCCTCTTCATAATCATGATCAAACAACATCGAATGCATTGAAATATGAACTAATATTTATTAGAAAAACGTGTATCGAAGCACTTGGATTTCATCGCTTTTATAACAGTTGTCATTTTTACACGTACATACTGATAACTGATTGATTATCAGTGATGGTATCCCTAGATAATACAATTATTGTTTCTAATAATGCAATAAAGGGCAGCTTCAAACGCTTATATAACGTTACCCACGTTATACGGATAGATTGTTGTGCATCAGCGTAACATTGTGCTTTGTATGAATAAATCGCTACCAATAAGTCGGTGTTTAATCGAAGCTCCAAGGCGCTACAGTAGTTCCAGGCTCAGTCGAACGTATGCGTTTTACAGATCAAGTGAACGCGATGGGACCGCTGATTGACGCGGAACTTGAGCGCGTCGATCGAAAGCACGCGCAGCTGACGCAACTGAGCGCTGACCTTGTGGAGGCGTTCAACCTCTACCACACGCTGATGCGTGAGCCGGGCAACATGCATTCGTACACCTTGCCTAAAGCCGGGCCGTACGGCTACAATCCCAATCAGCCGGGTCCGCAGGTAAAGTTGGAAACAATGATTTTGTATCAAGTTTCGATGTTATTTTAAAATATATGTATTTTCAACATTGGTTGCATAAGTAGTTAACCACTTGACGGCCGCCGGCGCAAATACGCGTCCGCAGCAATCGTGCTTCCCAAGCCGCTGGCGCATATTCACGTCCTCACACATTCCAAAACGTTTCATGTTATATCTTGACAAAATGACGTCATATTGACGTGGGACTTGCACTGACATAGATCTGGGAGATAGATTGGGAAATGAGTTTTCTCGAGATTTTGTGGATAGAATATGCTGATGTATTGGAAAATAATGAAATACAGTCAGCTGTTATTCCAAAACATCATTCTAGGCTAAATGTGTCAAATTGACAAGCCTCTGAACGCTGAATAAAAGTGATATCGGCAAATTTCTTGTTTCACGTATCGAGTACAACAATATATCAGCACAATAAAACCATTTGTTTTGGCTACAAATGTTATGAAAGGCTATCTAAACACAAGTATCTGTGCGATATAACGGGAAAAAACTCGGCCTGGGAGGTATGGTAGTGATTTCGTAACCCGGCTGCCAAGTGGTTATGTCACCATAACAGACCGGCAAACCAACGCAACCCTCATTACATCTTGACCGATACCGTGTGCTTGCAGGCTTACGGCGGACCGCAGGGCGCCACCGCCTACCCGGGCCCGTCCTATCCGATGCAGCCCGTTGAGCAGTACCCGGGGCAGTACCTCGTGAACCCAAGGCCGGAAGACCCGCGGCTGCATCAGCCGTCAGCCAGTCAGCCTGGTCAACCAGTCGGCTATCCCCAAGGACCCGGGTAAGGTGCTGCCACCGTCGACCGAATTGCCGTTGGATTATTTCCATACACGATACACTGTAATACGCTGGTTCTGACTTCCCAGAGGAGTATATTGTGAACAATGTGACAGGGACTTGATAGTGCTCATTTTATTTCTTGAAAAACTGAAGAATATTTACATACGTATGAACAGAGGCAAGCATTTGGGGTGGATTGAAAACCCAATTATTGTGTTTAAAAAGCAAAAAGGGATGAATTGGTGTCGACTATTTTCACAAAAATCGTTTTTAGTGGTGAAATACCATTTTCGAAGTTTTTTCACCATTTTGGTGAATTTTCTCTCGAATTTTGGTTTATGGATTTTTCTATCTTTCTCATGTAGATAGGATTTGATGATAAATAAGTAATACTCACCATTGAGTACAGCTATTTTGAATTATTGATTCAAAGACAAAGGCAAGAAATACAAAAAGAACTTTTTAAAACATTCTACATGTCCCAAGCAAACTCCTAAATATGTACCCAGTAATTCGCTGAATCATGACAGGCATGGCTCTGAAGTGACCGCAAGAAACCACAAATACCGTCCATGTTATCAGTATGGGAGTTGGAGCATCTCCTTTATATTACGATAAAATAGGTTGGTCCCACTTCATCATGCACAGACTTTTCATTCTCAATGTTAGCGACTTTCTGTTCGTAAATGTTGTACTGTAAATGCTTGTTCTTATTCAGTAAAGTATTCTCTAAAATATTTTCAATTCATAATAAATGTTTGCATTTGGTTACTTGTTATTAGTAGGCCTATATTATGATCCGTATTCTGTGATGAGGTATAAAATGAAGATAGTTGATAAAAACATTGGCTTCTACTATTATATACACTTGAATCTTTCCACATATTTTGTTTTTACGAACTTTGACTCATTAGTATTCAACTATTTATACAATTTTTGTCCGCACCTAATGACATTCATTTCATTTAAATCCTTTTAATTCTTGCCTTGCGATGATAGTGGAACAAAATAGGCCTACAATTTGAAGTAGAAGTTTTATTTTATTTTGTTGAATATTTCATTTTATTTGGAAATGTGAACTGATTCAGTCTCAGGCTTTACACACCAAGTCATTTGAACTGATAAATGCATACTCTACATCTATTAGTCTATTCAATTCCAAAAAAGTCATAAGTTCACCAGTACAGTAAACCCTCGTTAATTCGAATTCCAAGGGACCCCAAAAATCAAAATTCGAATTAAAAAAATTCGAATTATGAAAAAAATGTTTTTCCCTTGTATAGTACAGTAGTATACTGTGTGCGTGCAGTTTGAGTGACCATGTGCGCCTTGCACATTGTTTGTTCCCTCCTACTTCCCCCTTGCTCTAAGGAAGCCACTTTGACAGCCATGTGGTTATCTTCCAGTCAAGTGTTTTCTCAGCAATTTTAACAACACAACAAGGAGTCCCATTAATACTATATATTATCATGTCATTCATTAGGTAACACTTATCACAGTTCACAGTGTTGAAAGAGTCAAATTACCAAACTGGATGTTTGGATTAAAAAGTGAAAAGCAAGGCAATAAATATAAATATTAGGGCCTGGAATGAAATGAATGAATTATTCTCTCTACATGCACTAGCAGGCTGGTCCATTTATTATTGTTTCGTGTTTGTTCAATTTGAATTTCAGCAAAAATTACGAATGAAAGTTGACACAATCACATCCATTATCCTAAACATTACCGCGCTCGGGTGTCTCGACCAGCCAGATGTATGTCTGTGACCCTGAAAAGATCCCCCGCCTAACCCCTCATCCTAATAGCACGCGCTGCACATGTGGCTATGACGTATCTCTAGCTTGCCGAGTCGCCAGGAATGTTGATGACAAAGGATTTCACGTGATAAAATATCCAATTGTGAAAACTTTTATTCGTAATTTTTGCTGAAATTCGAATTAAACAAACACGAAACAATAATAAAACAGTAGTTTGGACTAATCATCAGTTCGAAATTCGAAATAATAAAAATTCGAATTATCGAAATGAATTAACATTGATATCCCTATACCAGCGGCCGGGGTCATTTCTCTGGTTTGAATTAGCGCGGAATTCGAATTAACCGAGTTCGAATTATCGAGGGTTTACTGTATCAAGTTTTAATAGAATGATACAACAAGAAACCACAACAACATGTTCAATGATTTTGTCTGGCACTGTCGAGTATTAACATTTTGTGATCACCTATATTGGTCAACTTCCCTTGACTTGAACTTTTTCTCTTGGATTGCTAAATACAAACTAGATATTACAATAAATAAATCTCTAGCTTTGCAATAAATGAATTGGGTGAAAGGGAAAAAGAGAACAGCAGCTTACCAAGAAAAGTACCACGCAACTAAACAAAGTTGAAAGATTATGTTATCTTTATATTAAAACCATTACTGATTCAAGTAAAGTTGTCATCATTTCGTCAATAACCCGATGTTTCTTGTGTTTCAGCGGAATGCCCAACTACGGTCCCCCCGGCAGTCAGCCCCCCTCGTTTCCCCATTCGGGCCCCCAACCGGGGCAGGGCCCCCCGGGGTCGACGCTACATTATTCCCCCAGCGGCAGGCTCTTGTGAAAACTCACCGCTGAATCGATTCCTGCGACGTTTAACCGCGTCTCAATAACGCGTGGAGCAACTAGTGTTTCTATCTCACTCTTCGACTGAATGTTGAGCACTGACAGATGGATAATAATTCCTAACAAAAGTTGATGAAGTGTATATGCAATGATTTCCATAGCTTTTTATATTCGTTCATGTTTCTATTATGTCTCTTCCTTTGATTCAGTTGGTTCAGTGTACCAACATTGCCTACCCGTTGACATTAAAATATTCTAATTTCTGAAAAAATCCCAGAATTGCTTATATAGAGGCATGAAATTTCAGCATTAGCTATAACCGCTGTAGAATTGAGAGTCAACTGAAACCAGAATATTTGGTGTTTTTTCCATGTTTTGTGATGTTCAAAACAATTTAAGACCAAGTTATTTTTACTATTTGAAGCTATATGCCTTTTACAACTGTAAATCAACATTTACACGAAATAAGCGCTATTTGTGAGAAAATAGCAATTTTCCTGAAAACATTGTCACTTACACTCATTTTTTCCAAATTAGATTAGTGCCATGTAAACTCGAAATCTTTTATTCCAATTTGTTTGAATCAAATATTTATTTATCAACATTCATTGACATGTGGCAGTCACTTTGCTCTTTTATTCTGTGAGTGTGAAGTTCAATTAGTGTTTCAATGTGGGGCATATCAACATCAATGTATAAATGTACTGTCTTTGCAGAACTTGCTCACTAATCAAGCTGAGAATAATGTTGGAAATAGCTTCTAATATATGTGTACATCATTTACATCTTGGAACCTTGACATTTGTCCAAAGACTTGAGTGCTAAATTATTGCTAATCTCAAATTTGACTGATGCCATTAAATGCTATTTTTGGAATAGCTAATGCTAAAAAAATGAATAATTAATGCTATAATTTCATGCCTCTATAAAATGACTGTATTAGTAGATGCACCCATTGTGGCTCTAATTAATAAAAGAACGAGGTCTTCTAAAAAATATTACCCTCGTGCATTCTCATGTATTGCCTGAAATGTTAACAATGTTGTAGGGCGGCCCTGCTACCTACTGTAGTATAATGTTTTAAAGTGGCTACTAGTTTGAACGTTGTTTTCTCCAGTACGTACTGGTTATTGTTCGATAGATAGAAGAAGCTTTTGTAAATTGTTATTTTGAATTGAACTTGAGGTTAGTGTTTTTATAATTATATGCCAGCCACTTGTTCACAGCCTGCTAAGTGAACTTAACGATATAGAATATGCCTGTCAAAAACTGTGTTACCTACAAAGATGAACTAAAAGTTGATTAACAGTAGTTTAAATGACCGAGTTGGTCTTAGTCCTAGTCTCAAGGTCATCTCACGATTTCTCACTTATTTCGTTCGGAGGAATACAAAATCTGCTTCCTATATGAACCAACCAGATACGTCAAACAGTTCCGCCAGATTGGCTGTGAAGACGGCGACATTAGCTCACTCTGTTGAAGTCTCAAGTACCGGTACCGTTAGTTACGAATCAGCTGTGGGTTTTATGCACTTTGAAACCATAACTCGAACCAAGGCTAAAACCCTCGTTATACTGTTGTGAATTGAAATTTAGGAGTAATTGATAATAAAGACAATGAGGCAAAGGAAGGGATAACGTTACCTTTTGAAGCAATATTAATATTTGTTTTCCAAAGGTAATTTAAGATTAATACCATCACAAGTTCTTGAAATATTCTGTTGGCCTTGAAAAAAGTTTTGAAAATAGTACTTTTCCTGTAAACGAGTACCTCCATCATTTTCCTCTACCATGTTTAACGGCGTAGGATTAAAAATGTGATAGCGTCGATGCTACACAAGCCCGAGACATTCTTGCCATGAAGAGGAATTTACCGTTCAGCAGCACACATATATGCAATGTCATCGTAGCAAACCTTACAGCTCCCCTGGCCGCAAATTGTTTGATTCTGTTGAACCCGAGACTTGTGAGTTGTCTTGCGATATGGGTTTCACTTCTAGCGGTAACGTCAAGTGACCCAAGACCTGTCTTTGTAGATGACACTGTATTTGGTATTTTAGTCGCTAGTCAGTGCTAAGCTGCTCCTGTCGATTATCAAGTGTTGTTTTATAAACTGCTGTATAGACCAATGATAAGAGTTATGTAATATATTTATATATATATATATATATATATATATATATATATATATATATATATATATATATATATATATATATATATATATATATATATATATATATATATATATATATATATATATATATATATATATATATATATATATATATATATATATATATATATATATATATATATATATATATATATATATATATATATATATATATATATATATATATATATATATATATATATATATATATATATATATATATATATATATATATATATATATATATATATATATATATATATATATATATATATATATATATATATATATATATATATATATATATATATATATATATATATATATATATATATATATATATATATATATATATATATATATATATATATATATATATATATATATATATATAATATATATATATATATATATATATATATATATATATATATATATATATATATATATATATATATATATATATATATATATATATATATATATATATATATATATATATATATATATATATATATATATATATATATATATATATATATATATATATATATATATATATATATATATATATATATATATATATATATATATATATATATATATATATATATATATATATATATATATATATATATATATATATATATATATATATATATATATATATATATATATATATATATATATATATATATATATATATATATATATATATATATATATATATATATATATATATATATATATATATATATATATATATATATATATATATATATATATATATATATATATATATATATATATATATATATATATATATATATATATATATATATATATATATATATATATATATATATATATATATATATATATATATATATATATATATATATATATATATATATATATATATATATATATATATATATATATATATATATATATATATATATATATATATATATATATATATATATATATATATATATATATATATATATATATATATATATATATATATATATATATATATATATATATATAGGCCCCCCATATACTTATATATAAATATGTATATATATATATATATATATATATATATATATATATATATATATATATATATATATATATATATATATATATATATATATATATATATATATATATATATATATATATATATATATAGGCCCCCCATATACTTATATATAAATATGTATATATATATATATATATATATATATATATATATATATATATATATATATATATATATATATATATATATATATAGGCCCCCCCATATACATATATATAAATATGTATATATATATATATATATATATATATATATATATATATATATATATATATATATATATATATATATATATCATATATGTACTGGAAAGACACTTTTAAATGAATTTTATATGGTACATAGTATCAGTGTTTGTATTTAAAGCTCTACTGTATACTGTGTCAAAAATATTCCATTATTGCATATAAATAAAGTGGCTATCATAGTTGTAATAATTACGATCATTTTTAAAGTATATGTAATATATATTATTTTGAAGGTGCATTTTAATGTGATCAATAAGTACTACCGGTACCAAATTTCTAAATTACGTTTATATTAAACTGATCACAGTTCTAATGAATTGGATTGGTGTGTTAGGACAATGTACGATTTACTTTAATGCGTTTGTTTGCAAAAGTTGGATGATCTGGTTATCTTATAAGAGAAGTTACTTCATATTAACAGATTACTAGTTTATTATAATGTCAAAAACTCATGCAAACAGAATAATTAGGGCCTATTTGATGGAACCTTGGGAGTCTGGACTACAAAGTGACCACAAGATTGTGGGCCTACTTGTGGTCGTGAAATACCAAGATAAGAGATGAACTTACCGTATTTACCATCAAATAATTATAGAGAAGAGAGAAGGTGGCATCAGGATCAATTGCTCCTATGCTCGCCATTTTTCTGTTCTATTGTACGTACATTTCTGGTGTTCCTAAGTTATGTACATTTTTATTTTCTAATTCATTCATGCCTTTTTTTGCAATGATCTGTATTAAATGATTGGGCTTGTGTAATTTTGCCTTGTTGCTATAGCAACATGAACAGCTGGTGCCAAATCACATTTTTTGGGTGGGCCATTTTTGTTGATTATGTCAAAGCAATAATGATTGAAGCTAATTTTAAGTAGCTCAGTACATTAGTTGTGCAGAAATATAGAACCGAATGAGTTGTCGCCATACATTGTTGCGTATTGGATAATAGTGCGATGGTGAGCGTAGAATTGACAGCAGCTTGACTTGTGGTAGATCAATAAAAGTGTGATCCGCAAGGTATGGCTTGTATATTACAGTTTAGTGTATTACTTCGGGTATGATCTGATCATACGATCTTATTTTCCTCGCAATATAGAAGAACTGTTTGGTCTGCTTACGATGCATTTAATAAGAAAGAGATGCATTTTACTTTCAGAGCAAAGATTTACTATATGAAATAATGAACTGTAAATTTTTCTTTCAATTGTTCGGAAGTTATTTAAATCACTTATTAATATGAGATACTTATATTCTGAGCTAAAGTAGATTCAGATTTCCAATATTGTAGGATGATCATATTTCAGTTATCTGTTGATATATTTGCTAAGCGGGTGATTGTGATTAGGCTGAACCAGTAATTCTGTCAAATATGAAATATTATGTATATATGAAATGAAATAAATAGGTTGAGTAATTATTAGTACATTCTAATGATTAGCAGAATCATTCTTTTGTCCTAAACATAATCTGATTAATTCACTAGTTAGTTCACGATACCTTTAATGCATTTTTCAATTCTTTCCCATCTTTCTATTTGACCATAAATCATTTATATCATAATTTAATTAATAATATAGGCAATAATATCATCAAGTACCAGTATTCAAATGCGTACTCGTAACGGGAATATTTTATTAATATTTTCATCATTCATTTTTTCAATAATTTGATTGACGTGCATCATTATTCAACAACTTAACACTTGCAGTCCTAGCCTCTAGTCTATGGACAACCGTTTAGTAATGAGAGGTAGCTCACGGTGACACTTTCTGTGAATTTTCAAGAATTATGTCCCCACGTTTAGCTATCTGCAGTCGTATTGAGAAAAGTGCCAATCCAAAAACTATCTTGTCGCTTTCCTAAGAGAGTAAACGGTAGGAAGTTGCTCAAGGACAAGTTTGGAGCGTCAAGTGGCGCCATCATATAAACCTGGTATAGTTGCTATTTGAAAATGGACCCTTTTCGAAAACAATGAGCCATCTAGAGGCAACGTTTGAACTAGAACGGGATGTTGGTACCTGCGTTCGAAAGTCGTATGCTGCCAATGCTATTTAGCACGATTATTTAAATTATTGTGCGTAAAGTGAACGTATTTACTTATAATATGATGGTACTTTCAACATTTATATGTTGACTATATACTGAGAGATATGCACACCGTCAGAGAGTGAAACAAGAGATAATGCAAGTTATATATCTTGGTGTTTTGCCTTTAACCCTGTGGATAAGCGGATTGATTTTTCAACAGTACTAAAACTCCCAGAATGCAATACCAGCGATCTCGGCCGCTAGAAGGTGATATAGCAGGCAGAAAGTGCCTGCGCATCGAATTCTGGGAGGATCTATTGAAATGCTTCCGTGAATAAAGTTGACGCTGCCATTTGGTATTGATCTATTCGATGGATAATCATTGATGCTGCATCGTTTGAGAGGTTGAGGCTATGAAATGAATAGTTGCCGACATGTCAACAGAAGTGACTCAAACATTAATGATCATCTATTCTATGTAGTAGTAGTAGATATTTATTTAGCATTATTGCTAATTTACTAGGAAAACACCATATATGCGTTGTTAGACGAGCGGATAGTAATAGTATGTCAACTTTTTTGCCAAACTTTTGCCTACATTTGCCAATTGGGTGACATTCAAGTTAGAAATGGGTAAAAACTGCTTCGAGTGGTACCAATTTAGCACATTTTATGGTTTTTCTTCGAAATGGCTCACCCGATCAAGCTGAAAGTCTTAAGAAATGTGTATCATAATGTAACTCAACATCACGCAAAATTTCATCTGTTTTGAAAATAAAAACATTCTCTTTTTTTTCCGACGTGTTATTCTAATGGGTATTTTTGAAATTTCTAAAATTCATAAAAAAAAAAGTCATGATACGATAATGCCACAAAACTATCAGTTTTAATTTAGATGAGGAACCATAACGAAAAAAAGTTTGAAGTTGATAGCTGTAGCCATTTGACCTGTGGTGTGGAGAACCGACAAAAAAAAACATAAAAACGAACACAAATTTTTTTCAGTATGTCAAATTGAATCCTCGCTAAAGCTAGTCTAACAAGGTTAAATACATGACAAGAATCGACTACCGTTAACATCAATCAACAATTAATGGAATACACAACTAAAAATACAATTACACAGTGGAATAAATAATCAGAAATATAATTCAATTAACAATTAAAAAAAAAAATACAAAATGTTTTTATGATGTATGAAAACTGAGCAGGGTTAAAGAATTAATTAATTAAAAATAACAGGGTTAATTGATGGTTAATTAGCTTGGTCCCAGTATTTGAACACCTCATGAGCCTCGGGAATTGGTTTTTTTTTTTTTTATATATATATATTGGGTTTTAACAACGCACTGTAATGATTACTAAGACCTATTGGCGTCAGGAATTAGTTTTCCTTCTTTTATCAGTATTCACATTTTTTCCTGTCTGATCTTAAGAGTGATCCTATTAAATATTCTTATTCCCTTGACAAAAATACTATTGTCCTCTTCTTTAGTCATGGTTCTTTTCACATGAATATAATTTTGGCTTCTTCGGTTCTCCTTTGGTTCACCCTCGTAGCACAGCGACTAGAAGGGTTTTGGTCAATCCAAGGAAGAAAACCACCAAAGAAACATGTACAAAATACAAAATGATCGATGTAGTTCACAAATGAAGTTATTGAATCATCGGTGTCTTGATAATATATGTGATTAAAATTGTATGAGTGCTTAAAGATCACGTATAAAACAAGTTGTGAATGTATATTTCATCTTCCTTCTTAACAATACGATTATGATGTAATGAATCGTTTCATGAACGCATGAACATCAAATGGCATGTTCCAATTTCAGACAACTTACAGACTTACCACAGACAAACTGTACAACGAAACGTGACTTTTATATCAAAAACGAATGGCATTTCTTGCGGTGGGCAAAGCGGGCCTGGGGCGCCATGGGAGCCCTTCTATAATCTATAAATATTATATATAAATCTTTATTGAAGACTATGTCATGGTACACATGATTGCCGTTCGACACATAATAATAATCAAATACAAAATTAATGAAGTTGGAAAAATACACAATAATAATAAATCATACAAGAATGATTGATAAAAAAATGATTATAGAAAATAGTGAGAGAGTAATGCACAAAAAAGTAAAGTAATAGCAGTAGTAGTGGTAGTAGTAGTAGTAGAAGCTTTATTTAGCAATCATGATATCATACATAGGTAATACATTGAAAAACAGCAAAAGAATAATGTTGGTGGAACAATGTCACGATATAAGAATAATAATGGCAAAACAAAAATATTAAAGAATAGTTGAATTATAATAACAATGAGAAACAATCTGGACATAGCATGTAACATCATACTATTTCACATGGTAACTTGAACAACAATAAAGTAATAATAATAATAATTGTAAAACAATGAACATGTCTTCATTCACATAATAATAACTGATCATATTATGTATACAGTTAGTCCAGTCTCACAATTACATTTCATCCCAATAATTAACTAATTCTCTACAATTTGGTATTAATTAGTCTGTTTTCTCTAATTAATTTTGAGCATTCTCTTCGAAAAGTTTTAACATTTTCTGAGTTATGTATATTTTCAGGTAGGCCTATTCTGTTGAAAATTCTGACTCCTTTGATATAAATTGAATTGTTTCCAAATGTTGACTGCTGTTTTTTGACTTGCGTAATTAACTAACATGATGAACTGGAGCAGGCTTTCAGGTAAGAGAGAGAGAGAGAAAGAGAGAGAGAGAGAGAGAGAGACAGAGAGAGACAGAGAGAGAGAGAGGCTTAAAATGACAACATAAAAAAACACGATTTCATTATGAATAAAATAAACTACAGCCCTAAAAACCTTGACCAAAAAAAAATTAATTTACCGTGAATGAATATACGCGGAATCATATAGGCCTTCCTCCTCTTTTGAAAATTTGACTCAAAGCAA
Source organism: Brachyptera risi (assembly GCA_964007535.1). Taxonomy (NCBI): domain Eukaryota; kingdom Metazoa; phylum Arthropoda; class Insecta; order Plecoptera; family Taeniopterygidae; genus Brachyptera; species Brachyptera risi. Next base: position 38,403,933 of record OZ023332.1, read on the forward strand.
TTGCTTCTCCATATAAAGGCAAAAAGATGAAGTTTTAGATCGTTTGAACAGGGCACGACAGGGGCGACCTTACCGGTGTATTCCCTTGTGTGCTTGCTTCCCCTACTGCCAGAAAGAGTATGCCTGTTTGCAGGCGCGGACTGGGTCCAAAAGGCCCGGGGTGCTGCTTGTAAAGTAGTCTGTAAAAGTTGGTGCCAGGCGCACGCAACGCCCGCGTTGCGGCCACCGGAAATCATCCTCGCTGATCGAAATTTTTCGATTTCTTATGTTTTTAAGTAGCTTTTCACACATATCTTGACACAAATCAATATTTTTACTGTATATAACTGTTTGCGATGAATTATTATTTGGATATGAATATGTTTGGAAAACGTAACTTTTCCATAACTTTTCCGTATTTTCCTCACCTTGATGTTTTTGCCGTGTACCTGACGTAGATTTCTTTCTCATTCAGAGCTGCCTGCGAGGCCTTGAGCTTAGCCTACTACAACCTTATGTTTGCCGAGTATTCAAAGTTGACTTTTTAATGCATTTGCAGTTGGGTTAGGTTAGCTGGTTAACCTCTTCACCTTGATGTTTGCCGTGCATTTCTTTCTCATTTAGAGCTGTCTGAAAGGGCTTGAGCTTAGTTATACTACAACTTGAAAGATTTCTTGACTAAAACAGCACATTATACGGTAGAAGAATATCTTGACGATTATTCAGGATGATTGAATGATAGGCTACAGGAAGTGAACTGAATTGTATCCTACAAAATTGTAAAAAATGGCCAATCCTACAAATCATTGTTATAGCTATTATAAATATTATCTAGCGTGATGTTGGCATTAGTTTGTATTATTATCATTATTAACTACAATTATATACATTTTATGAGTATGTATTTATTAATATTAATATTTCACTAAAACAGTATTAAAATATTCCAATATGTTAACCTAGTATATGCACAACATCATAAGGTGCATATATATATAAATCTTTATTGATCTCTGCCCATGTACATCGGGTTGCCTATCGACACAGAATAACAAACAAATTAAAATTTAGAAAGGATAGTAGGAACATAAAAATACAATTTTGAAGATGAAGTTAATTTAAGACTGAAATATTGAGGCTAATTTTGACTGTATAAATGATTTCTATGAATGATGATTGAATCGCGTAGTACGCTCACTACTATATGTTCTTGATGATGGGAGATATACCAAACTTTATTAATGATTCTTCCCGAAAAATTTTGGGATAGTCCCTCTTGCCTCAATAAGCAGCCCTGTAACTTCTATCTTCTGGATGGCATATTTTTCCAAGTAGTAAGGTATTGTGGATTCATATATATTTTTCTTTTCTTTATTCATTTCTTGAACTTGATCCACACCTCGCTCGAATCGTTTGGTTGGATCTAGTATATCCGCTGTATTAGTTTTTGTGTTGATGGCTATGATGCCTATACGGCGTGTACTTCCTTTGTCAGACAAACCGTGTACTTCTTCGAATACCAAATACCTCTTAGTTACATATCACATGTAGTATACATGTCAGAATATTATACCAACTCGTTATGATTGTTATAATTTATCTTGTATCATATAATTAACTTATTTTTTTATAAGTTATATATGGTAAAAAACCTTTCCATACACCCTTAATGGTATATATCCTAAAGGGTTTGTGTTCATACCTTGTCATTTGTGCTCACACTGTGTCATATGTAATGTACAATTAATGGAAATAAAACTTTACTACTACTACTACTTATGTTTGCCGAGTATTCAAAGTTGGCTTTTTAATGCATTTGCAGTGAGGTTAGTTTTGGATTATGGCTAACTCCTCACCTTGATGTTTGCCGTGTAGCCTATACCTGACGTAGATTTCTTTCTCATTTAAAACATGCCCTCCCTCTATTCATTAATGTTTCTATAATGTGCTTCATGTTCAAACTTTTTTCATGAAAAAATATGAATATAAATTCATGATATTTTCGTTCTTGACGCCATGATCTAAAATTCTAAATGATTGAATAACCTCAGAGCCCGTTGCGTGAGGTATAGAAAAGAAACTTAAGTGAACTTGGTGAAGTGACAATTAGGGAGAACTAAGAAAAAAACGTTGTGGTCAATAATCAATTATTGAATGAATTATTTTATGCATTGACCACTAGTGATAGGCGTGGCTAAACGCCAAGCCACCTAGATCTATACTTCATGTGGGCATTAAGAGATACTCTGACAGGTAAATGTCAAATTTCCCACATAACAAAGCCCATTTGATTGGATGTTCTGTTTTGTGACGTTTGTGGGCGGGTCAATTACTAGCCGTCAATTACTATTGAATTATTACTAATATTACTACTATTTACTACTATTGAGAGCCGCCAAAGACAAGGCATGAACCATAATAATTTATTATTGATATTGTCTTATAGTTATACTAATTCATTTTGTTCGGCAATTCTTTTGTGCAATAAACAAATGAATATTTATATAGATATTGTCCATATAATTATATCATATGTTCGAAAGAGGCCCGGAACAGTCAAAAAGCCCGGGGTGCGATCGCGGGGGGCGGCACCTCCTGCCAGTCCGCGCCTGAGTACACGTACTGTACACTACGTCCTTATACCCGGTTATACCCAATGTAAATGAATAAAGATAATATTAGCATAACATTACAATATTATATTGATTTTTATAGAGATTTCATAGGTCGTTTTCGTACTCAATGTTCCTACCTTCCATATAACATCATATTTTCAATATTTGACATAAATTTTACCTTCAAATATTTCGTATTACGATGGTGAAATGTCAAAGCCATCCCTTCAAACTGTGACTTTTGCTTGTCTTTGTCGATATGAACACTTTCCCATCTTTAATATAATTTTTGTGTTAAAAAATGTAATAAAATTTGATTTTCAATCACGCACCCGGCTGCAATGTCAATAATAAGAACACCGCTTGGAAGCAAAGAATGTTTTATGTAGGCAGTAGGGGAACAGAATCGTCAGGAAGTACGAGAAAAAACGTGGGCAGTCGAGGAATAAAAAGGTATAGTACAGTTATACAATTATACCCTATTAAGCTTTCGGGCAGTGGGAGAATAGGCAGGAAGGTACCCCCCAAAAAATAGTTAGATATATTATAGATATAGCTCATTCAACACATCGTACATATTATAGTTGAAGTCAAGAAATGAAAAACAATTTTGAAGTATTGTCGGGAACAAGTTTTAATTCTCTTTTTTACTGCGAGAGATTTTATGGCAGTGCATCTTTCCTCTAAAACTCCATGCATCTACCTAAATTGCAATCAACTCTCTCTCTCTCTCTCTCTCTCTCTCTCTCTCTCTCTCTCTCTCTCTCTCTCTCTCTCTCTCTCTTTACACACATATATATATATATATATATATATATATATATATATATATATATATATATATATATATATATATATATATATATATATATATATATATATATATATATATATGAAGGCCTACATCTCTCTCTCTCTCTCTTTCTCTCTCTCGTGATAAGGAAAAATGTCATCTACTTCCTCTCACTAGATAAAGGTATTGATAAGTTCAAAACTGCTGAGTGGTCATTAGATTAGGTGATAGCTAATACTAAGAAAACGCAGAATATGCGTTGTGAGAATTTGAGATTGTCGAGCTAGAAAAGAAAGGCGAAGTAGACTCCATTATGTGTGATCTAAGCAAAGCCTCTGATATAAACTATGCTACATTAATAAAAAAATGCAAATTCCATGATATTCGGGATGTAGTTGCAATTTAGGGACTAACATCATATTTTATTATTATTAAAGGATCTTTATTGCTGGCAGAATTCGGCATGACCGTTGTTACATTTAACCAGTTTAAAACATAATTCACATAAGTTTCTGGAACAAAATTGAATACACGGAAAACACAACAAAATACGGAGGAATACATAAATACATACAGTTGTCGTACACACAGAGATATTTAAACATTATGTAAACATACAACAAATTCACTGTAAAGATATAATTATAAGTAGGCCTTTAACAAAATATTTCCAGTAAATTTACCACTATTTTTTTTTCAGTACTAATGTGGATGTTGAAAAAAAAACATCTATGAAACAACATCTTCCTACTTGAAAACCACCTACAATATTTCAAATATCACCGTGATTGGTCTTTTGATAGGCGCTAGGGGCACTATCACAAGTTTTTTTGTAGAATTTTGTAGAAAATTTAGTCTAAAAAGTGATTTCATCAATTTGATAGGTATTTTAGCCTTGAAAGGATCTATTGCCAATTTGAGAAACCATTTGTACTCATCACATTCTTAGCATAATAATTATTCTTCAATTTTTTTTCAATTATTTTTATATTATTTTCATATCTCTGTTCATATTATTACTTTTTCATATCAGGCTACTGTTTATTACTCTCTCGTTATTTCCTACAATCATTTTTTTTATCAATCATTCATGTGTGATTCATTATTATTATGTGTTTTTTCTACTTCATTAATTTTGTATTTGATTATTATTATGTGTCAAAAGGCAATCATGTATACCATCACATAGTCTAATAAAGATTTATATATAGGAAAAAAAATCAATAATGAAAAAAAGCTCGGTAGCTCGGTCAGCTGAGGCACCGCTTCAGAAACTGAAGTCACCGTTGGGCGTGGGTTCGAATCCCGCATAAGGCATGGGTTTTTGTAAATGTCCTCTCACTTATCATCACTTCATACATTCATAATCACCAGCTCATTCGTACCCCCGTATAACCTAGCTGTTGATGGGGTCGTTAAGCAAACAAAAATCATAATCAGCATCAATGGGAACTATAAATGTAATTAAGAATGAATAAATTGATGCTATATAATGATCCAGTCGGATCCAGTGTTATAAATGATATTCATTATCGCTTTGAATTTATAGAAGAAATTTTTTACATTCCATTTTAAAATTATTTTCATTTTGAATTTGTATCCGATCAGGTAACACATTCCACGCTCGAACTATCACGCATTCATATCTATCATCCGGAGGATTGTTTCACAATCACATGGGTTCAATTCCATTCCTTTGCATTCCCAAAACACATAGAATCGTTTTAAAACAAAAATGTGTCCAATATGGGGTGGTAAGATCGCCCTTGAGGTGCCCCGTTCCAACGATCCCATTTTTCATCCTTTGCCTTAATTGGCGAACAATGATTTTGTATCAAACTTCGATGTTATTTAAAAAAATATATATCTGCGGTGCATGGTTCTTCCTTGCCTTTGTGCACACTTGGTTTTGGGGTGCACAATTGCGGCCTTGGACGAGGCTTGCATCCATGAAACGGCCCTGGTAAAAACAGCCCTGTATTACAACAGATAAAATACTGGTTCATTCAACTTGACGTTGTTTTTCAATTTTCTTATAGGCCTACGTACAATTCAATTTATAATATTTCTATCTTTTCTGAAAAAAAATCAATTTGTGTTATTTTTTTGTAGCAGAACAGCCAGGCAACTCGAAAACATTGTCAACGTTTAGTATAAATAAAATAATTTCCCACTCAAAAGTATCTTAATTATGTGAGTAAAATTGTAAAATTGTTCATTAAAAATATGTTAATAAATGTAAAATTGATAAAAAATACAGAATTGAACTGTAGCCCACTGTTCTGGGGAAAAATTAGTTTTGAAAGATTTCATAAAAGTTTTTTATATTTTCGTAAACACTCATTCTCTATTATGAGTAAAAATAATCATCTAGATTAGGCCTATCTCTGGATTGCATCTGGATCTAGCCATTATCTAATCTTTTTTAAATTACAACAAGCATCTGCTAATCGATCATAGAACTTTGAGCTCTTTTGTCTAAAATTAAGTAATAAATTAATCAGAAAGTCTATTTTCTATTTGTGAGACATGCAGTCAAGTGTACAACTCTTGAGTAGTGTATCTTAGCAACAGACTATATCACAAACATTTGGGAGTTGTTGAATTATTATCTTTGTCCCGCGCTTTTTCTCCATCATGCACTTTGTTTTATCACAATTGACCACAGATAAAGGGATCTCTATCTGTGAATTTACATGAGAGTCGTTTTTATCTTCTATCTCAATTCTAAGAATTTGTTTCTTTGTCCCGCGCTTTTCTCTTATCCAACATGTATACAGGGCATTTTTTACTAGATTAGTCAGATTGGTAAATCATATTTCAAAGTGTGAATAGCAGAGATGAAGGTTCCGATTGCAGTCTACTAAATCCCACACCACTGGTGCACGGGTGATTCGCTCCTTCATCTTTCGCTGATGGACATATTTCAAAGACCTTATTGGATGAGCGAAGGGAAGACTCAAATTCACCGTATACTCGAAGATAAAGTACATGTTTTATTTTTGGTTTATTCGCGCTCCACAGGTCAAACGAAAATAAAAATTCAGATGAAACTTGGCATACACCCATGTGTCCTTATCTAATTCGATATTGTATAGTTTTGAGGCGTAATCGGTTGCACTACTTCTGAGAAAACCCATTTCAAAATTTTTAAAACCCCATAAGAATATACCCAGAGGAGACATTTCGTAAAAAATATCTCATTTGAAAGAATTCAAAGTTTCACAGAATTTCAATATAATAATGAAACACATTATTCCGAAATTTGACTCAAATCGGATCAGCCGTTTTGATGTAACAAAATAAATAATGTAATGTTTAAAAAAAATCCAAGTAACAAGTGTCACCGATTAATTAAGGGGGAACACCATCAAAAATATGTCCATTTGTCGGAATTTATCTTTTTTTTCTGATGGCCAATTTATTGCATGTCTCCTTTTTGTGCTAGTGAAGAAATAATGTGAATTGATTCACTGGTATATTTCATATTGAACTTTTAACCATAGTGTCGAACCAAATTAGCTTCAGAATGGAATACAGTTAAATGTTTGATTTTTTTTATATTGGGTTTAAACTTTTAACGACGTACTATACTGATGGCTACGATCTATTGGCGTCGGTGGATGATGAATGAGATGATGGGATGAAAGGTTATTTTTGTATTAGGTGTTTTGGATGGTGGGAAGGAGCCTGTTGTTAAGGAACCATCCCAGTATCAACCTGAACGACAGAGGGAAACCACGAAAAACCCGTCAGGATAGTCGACCATGGCGGGAATCGAACCCCGGTCTCTCGAATGACGGTTCAGTGTGTTACCACTCGGCCACGCGTCTCGGTTTTAAATGTTTTAAATGTTTTATGGCCGTTTTCTTGTCATCTTTTCCCCCAATGTATTCTGGGATGGAGAAGTAAGTGAAATCTATTCCACATCCTGGATGGATTTGCACATTTTTTGTTGTTGTATATTTTATGAACCAGATAATAAACAAACTTATGCATTATATCAACAGTATATCTTGAAAATAGCATGAATAAAATAATTTTAGAATAATAAAAATAAAGAAAAACTTTGGAAAAAGTGTGAAATAGATAAATTTGTCTTTCCTACAAAAAAAAATGTTGAAGTAACACCAATGCATAATTTTGTCGAATGCACTTTCGAGAGGACTATGACATTTGTCAATACCACTCATCTCAAGCCGTTTTCTAGAAAAAAAAGTCTCCGTGACAATTGAAAATATTTAGGTAATAATTGAAAAAAAAAGAAAAGAAAAGAAAAAAATGTAACTTTGTATTTTTCATTTTTTTTTTTTTTTTTTTGGTAATGTGAGACCACAATAAAAAAATCAACTTGATCGGGTGTAAAATGAAGAGCTTGGGAGCAATTAGGATTTCTCTACAATTAAAGACATTAATTAAAATAAGTAATGAATAAAACAGGAGGATAGTGACGTAATTATTTGGATCTCAAGGTGGATATAAATATATAACACCAACCAAAGATATGTTGATATGTTATGTTCTAGCTCATCCAACAACGCGGAAACACAAAAGCGTTTTCCCAGTTATATATAACCTACGGTATTACCGATCGACTAGCTCGTCTATCCCATAGCAAGAACTCGCGCTCACTTATCGATAAAGTGAGTGAGGGGGAATCCAGTAGGCTGGGGAATCCTGCTGGGGAATCCTATCGGGATAGGGGAATCCTTTGGGGGAATCCTCATGTAGGCTTATTTGGTTCTACTATAAAAAGAGAGGGGCGCCGAAGTGAAAGCACAGTCGAAGTTTAGACGCAAACAGAACTACTACTTGCTCTTCAGCATTATAACTCCAAACCTCAGGTGAGCTACAATAATTGTTAATATTATTATGACGTAGTGTTAGTTGAAGTAATACAAGTTACCTACTTGTGATTTTTGCTTCTGTTGGATCTAATGTTGTATTATGAGTATAATATTCTTGATATATCATTATTTGATTCTATTCGCAAGCGTAACATTTTCAAGGTGAAACAAATCAAGAAGTGACTTTCTGTGTAAATGTATAATTGAATAATTGCTTCATACCATTTAGACTAGTCTGAAATGAACATTAACATTAGGTTACCGGTACTAATAATTATAGACCTGTTGACTACATACTATTCCATGGTGAGGTGAAAAATATTTAGTTCGTATAAATAATGCATTCAATCCGAGGGGTTAAAAACTCCCGAAATTACGTGTACACTTGGAAAAAAATTGAAAGAATCACTCGAAATGAAGAAAAATCACCGAAGTCGAAAGAATCTCCATAAAATCACCGAAGTAAGAGAAATCACAAAAAATTCACCCAAGTCGGGAAAATAACAGAAATCAAAAAAAAAATCAAATGAAATTTAAAAAATCACAATAAATCACCCAAATCGCACGAAGTCGGAAAAATCGAGTGAAATAAAAAAAACACTTGTAATTTGAATAAAATCAAGTGGGATCTAAAAATCACACGAAGTCAGAAAAAAGCACTGGAAACCAAAAAAAAATCACTCGAGAAGTCGAAAAATCACACGAAGTCGGAAAAAAATCATCCGTGGTTTTGGAATCAAAATTCAGGTGAACATCAAAATGTGATGTTATTACCCCTTCGCTTCAATCTCGATTTCATAATGTGTTTTTGGATAATTTGACTTGCAGTATTTTGTTTGATTATTATTGCAAATGCCTATCTAAATACCTATATTGTATTTATTTTCATCAAGTGCAGCGTACACATATTGAAATCAGCAAAAACATTCTTTTTGGTATTATTTATTGATAAATATCAATAATAATTAGGCCTAATATTGATACTATCGATACGAAGAATTGAATTATTTTGTATCTAAAGTACTGCTAACGTTTTATGATTATGAACTTGATTTTTTTTTGCAAAAAATGAAAAAAAATTACAAAAAAGTAAATAATGTAAAACTTTGAGTAATATTTCGTTAAAACTTACGGAATAGCATTCTAAAATTAATATTATATTTTTTGTATACTGCCCTTATGAAATAAGCTGATTATATACCAATGCTAATCTTGGCTGTTTTGGATTGTTACAGCTAAAAATGGACAAAAAATCGCAACAGGCAGCCAACCAGGGCAACCGCGCTAACCAGTGCAACCCAAATCATGAGAAAAGTGGCCAAGGTATGAAGATGATAATATTATTAATTTGAATTTCTATATTATTTGCCATTCAGCATGTATCAAAATGTGTCAAATGCAGCAGATATGTCTGTGGTATTGAAAGAGACTTTTTTGTACAGTAGGCCTAACTTTATTTTAACATGCAATTTTTTGAATACTATGTATAACTACAAATTTACAACCACCACATTTTTATAATCCAAAGTTGTATGTAAAAATGAATAATAATAATGAGTAGTAATATAGCTAGCTATTCCCAAGGTAGGCCTACAGTTCTGATTTGAATAAATATTACTATCAAGGTTATTTAAAATGAGTCTTCGATTTTGATGCTACAATTGAAAATATTGTATTTTTTTCGTTTTTTGTCAAAAATTTCAAATGTAATTGATAAAATGGGATCAAGTTTTTTCATTTAAAGGACCATATGTTTACCATTGTTTCAGGTCATGCAGCTGGTTACCATGGTGATACAAGCAAGGCAGCAATGGATAACAAAGCCAACCAGGGACAAAAGAAGTGAACACAACATACACATGTGTTCATACATGTTTTTTAAAACATGAATTTTTCCAAAAATGTTTGATGAATCATAATTCCAGGGCAATTGGCCTACTTTAGGTATTATGAATGTATTTAAATGAAATTAAAATAAAAATTGCTTGTTTTTAAATCCTATGCAAGTCGGTGGAAGTTGATTTCGCTATTGGCCATCTCCAATTCCCCTCCTGATTCTCCCTTTATTTGCTATGATTTAGTTGGAGCAATTTGGAGGGAAAATCTTGCAAATGCTTTTACCATGGAATAAAGACATTTCTCTATCCCATGGTTTTACTGAAATGCCAAATAAAAGGTGAAATACTTGAGCTTCGAAAAACTTTCAATATATTATATATAAATATATATGATGGAAGATATAAAAACACATCCAAGTAATGTCAAGCACTTAATTTTAGTTCAAGTTTATTTTTTTATGTCTCAACATTACATTTTCATCATTACAGTAGGTACCAGTAACTCGGGTCATGGCAAACTCATCAAGTTCTTCGATCACATCAAATAAGACATGGTGTCATGTTTTAAGGCACTGACTCGATATTTCATATGCACACTTGGTTGAATTCAATACCAAAAACAAATGATTCCTAAACAAATAGTCAGAATGAATTTTTTAAAATATATAAAGATGTCATAAAACAGTAGTAGTATTCAAAAACCATTTTCATTAAATGCATGTAATTGTCAACTTCTTAGAACCGAGCTATAACAGCTGAGCTATAAAACTTGGAACCAGAGACTTCCTTGGTAAAATTAAGTTTATAATTTACTGTACAAACAAATTGATATTTGTCATTATTTTGATGAATAACTACGTATTGGTAATCAAGGCAATAATTAATTTCCAACAATAGTGATACAATTGAGTAATAACATCAACAACAATGTGTAATGGAATTATTATCTACAATTTCATTATAATTATTGGGTTTGAAAATGCGCACTTAAGATCAGTCTGAGAGTAGGGGTTATGACTGAGATGACATCTTGGACAGTATGAAGAAAACAGTCAGTGGGCTGTTGTTAAAAAACTTTTTGGTATCACTATTTACTAAGTGGAATAAATTACAGAATGAAAATTCAAGACAAATGTTATATTATATGTAACTTGACATACCAAGTATTACCAACCTGAAACCTTTACAACGTTGTTCTTTTTCCAGATGACTTGGTCAAAAAATAAAGTTGAAACCTTTCAGCATAATAGAGTACTTAAGTACACAAGATACACAAGTGGAATGTATCTACTTGAACACTCAGCAAAAGTCACAAGTGTATCTCTATGATCCATAAGGGATATAACCACAATGTATCATTTAAGAGGCCGCAGGCGCTCTACACGGGCTCGTTGTTCGCTCGCTTCGGACTCGAGTTTAACATGCATCGTGTGCTAGGCGCAACTCGTAGACTAGCCCGCCGAACTCATATTCACGTGAACGCCGTTAATTCCCTAGCTCACACTTTTGATATCTTTCACATTTTATATTTTTTTCGGTATTCAAAAATATGTATCCAAGTTTTCGCATTCACGAAATTTTTTCATTTTCCATTTGAAGAATTTGAAAAATTACAAATTTTTTGTTCAAAATTCTGTGAATGCGGTAACCTTGGTTTTTCAATTATTAACAGAATGCAAAAACAATCATATTGATATCTCAAAAATTACGGCCGTGAGAGTTTGGGCGTGAAATACGAGCGCCTGCGGCCTCTTGATTAATTTCATTCGGAACAGATCAAACAGTTGATGGAACATGTACCCTAATAAATAGACCTTTCAAAAATACAGTGAAACCTCTATGCATCGTTCCCAGATCCATCGTTTTCCTGCTCGTATCATTCATTTCTCACCCCACGTGCATACAATCGATGTTAAATTTTCCTGGCTAGATCATTTTCCTGCATGGATGATTTGATTTTCCTGGTTCCTTAAAAAAACAATGGATAGAGGTTTCACTGTAAATAGTTAGTTCCATATTTAAGACCATGATTCAAAGAACCCAAGGATTGAAAAACTGTTCAGTTCCAAGTCCAATGATGTTTTATACAGAATACATTTGATTTCGTACTGACAAAGCTTCGAAACAGTAGGCTCAAAAATAGAGAGTAATAGCAAGGAAGCACTTATGGATGGACGACCCCTCACTCTTAACGATGTGTTCAAGTTGTTTGCTAAACATTTTCGTTCAAATCCACTCAAGCTACAAACTCTGGCATTATCATTGATGTTTAATTAGCGATACTGTTCTATTGTTATTCAATCTTATCATTTTTCAACATAATATAGTATTATAGCAACAACGGGTGAAATACCCACAGTTTATTAGAGCTCAATGGTCATGTAATCATTGCTCACATACTTAGGATCCAGGGTTCGATTCCCAATTTTTTTTTTATCTGACCACAGAAACGTCATTCCAAAGCTCCACTATTTTCAGATCGGAGATGGGGAGTCGTCCATCTCGATGTAAGTGCACTTCGAGACTTTGCTATACGTTCCGCCCAATTTGATCACAAGTGATATTTTAATAACAAATATAAAAATATATGGTTGACAATTCTTCAAGTACAATCGATTTATACAGTATGATACATTTCTATAACCAATAACAGCGCAATAAACACAGATTCACCAAACACTTTTGATCCTATACTATGATATGAATATGATACAAAATAGTCTATTTGAGCCACTGATGAATGAATCACATTATGTTCCTTCATCCACATTGTATGACTTACAAACGGATGACTAGAATAGGAATCAGGAGAAAAAATAAGCAGTGCTCACCGCAGTTTTCAATTCATTTACAACAACTTGCGATGCGTCTTTAATATTTGTGTCGCAACATTGCGATACGAGTTTTATCGATGTTATTAGAAAACATTTTGCTCTATCAGTATTGCTAAATGAGTATTTCGTTGTACGATGTACCTATACCTTTATTTTCACCATCGACACTTGATATGTCATGAAATGATTGCTGGAAACACATCAATAGAAAACATATTTTCACTGAAGTCCAAACTGCGATGTAATTTAAAATTTGGATCGCAAATTTACTCCACAATAATTAATCTGACTTTTTTCCTGACAGGAATGTTCTTAACCTAATGAGTAACAATATATCTCTGTACTACCAACAATAGAGTGTATACACACAACGTGATACAAGCAACGTTATTACAACAATGAAATCCTGCTTGGACGATTTCACTGAATTACAACAAATACGTAAGATTAGATTATATTGTTCCCGCTATTTATATTCATTATATAATTAAACAATTCTATGTCTTAATAGTTTATTATTGGATTAATGTTAACTGTCTATGGTAGTAAGTATAAGGTGTAGATCTATATGGTTTCATGTTGGCTTACACGACTCTTATGAGAGAAATTACATTTAGAGGTATTTTTTTATTTTTTTAAATGATTCAATACGTGCTCGATATTTCAAGCATTTGGGGTGTAAATAATTTTGCTCTTGAAGTAGGCAACCATAGCGCTGTCAAAATATCGAGCACTTATTAAAACATTTCAAGAAACCAACTAGAATACCTCTAAATACAATTTATTTCCATATATTGTAGTATCAATAACTTATATGTATTGAATTGATGTTATCAGGAAATTTTTCAGATAACCAGTTTCAAAATCTGATGGTGTTTGTTCTACTATAGGCCTACGGTATATTAAATAAGTTTTAGTTTTAGTTTATTGACCTTTTTGATTCATACATACGGTAATACAAATTTAGGCTGATTCATAAAATAACTAAATTCATTTTTTATATGTAGGCCTACTGCTATTTTTTTTAGTTTTTATGTAATTTTCAATGAATCTGACTATAGCTGTTTTCAAGAAAGAAGGTCGTCTGCCAAAATAACTAACACAAATAACACCGTTATATTTGAATTGCTGTGGTATTTTAAAAATACGTACTACGATTTTTCCGGATGAGGTTTACGATAAGAAATGCAACTACTTCTTCAGAAAGCGTAATTAATATCCTTCGAATTTGCAGCAAGTTTATGTAATTACTGAAGTTTTTACAATTATTATTTTGTATTTGTATTTAACTTACTCATTACAGATTGTTTTCAGAACAGGTGGTAATGATTGCTCTCATGAAATCAAAGGAAAACAAACAACATAGCCTACTTGATAAAATTATACATTGTTATTTTTTATGTTTTTTATTGTCATGGTGGTAAAAGACTTTCTTTTTTTGTGGATACCAGTACAACTGGATTCTACAGTTTACTGTAAATACAGGTGGAACCTCTATCCATCGTTCTTCAGGGGACCAGGAAAATAAAACCATCCATCTAGGAAAATTTACCACTGATTATATGGGAGTAGGGTTAGAAAATATGAATGGTACAAGCAGGAAAACGATAGATCCGGGAACGATGCATAGAGGTTTCACTGTAGTACCAGTTGAACATCAAAAATAATGAGAAAAAAATTGTTATTTCACGTTTAAATAAAACTGCTTCATAGAAAATGACTTATTTATCAAATTAGGCATATAGTACGCTGTTTCTGTAATTATATATCAAAAATGAAGTACGGTACTGGTACATAAGTCACACACATGTATGCTGCACATTTTATAAGTGGGACTGTTAGAATTGCTCTTATGCTCTCTTGCCACTGATAGACCTTCTTGAAATCACGAGACACTATGTTATGTTGAAGATGTCTAATTCCATTTGACCCTCATGTGGCTTGCAATAAATATGCGAACACCTTGGCCAGAGACGATGAATATACTGTAATTTCAAGTGCCATGACACTTGGCTTTCGTGTCAGAATGTTCATTGTGATTTTGTGATGTGTTCATTCTAGTTTGTCCTGCACGCTTCCAACCTCCTTGCCTACGTCTGCAGGCGGAAGTGCCACAGATAATGTAGTCTCTAGATAGGCAACGCCGTTTGACAGAGCCTATGCTCGCCAACAATGACAAAGTTGGCTGATCCACAGCGCTTTTAGGCTCCTAGCAGCATTCACTCACAACAGTGCCCTAGCAGATGACATTTTCATGGTGATAACAGCGCTCCTAGCAGGATTACCAGGCGTAACACTACAAAATTGTATACCGATTTCCTTGAAAGAGGGGTAAAGGAACAAACACTACTACTACTAAAAAAAGGGTATGTAGACTGTTTAGCCAGGTCTCTGCCACTCTTTATTTATTTACTCAATGGTAGTGCCACTTACAACTGCCAGTGAGAGCAAAATGCTACTAGTACATCTTGAGGAATCACGCCAACAAATTTTTTTTTTTTGACCTTCCAAACGACAGGCAGCATGAGTTTTATATTTTCATATTTGATATGGTATCCAAGAACTAAAAATAAAGGATCTGTTTCTTTTTTTATTTGCAATGACAACTACGGTAATTGGCTAATTGCTCAAGAAATTATTAAAAATATATCTAGTTCCAACATGAACATGGCTCAGTAAATTACGTAAAATCGCTTACCAAATCATGATATATTATAAGACAAGAGCGACTGCCCGTTGATCTAATGGGCCGTAACCAGTGGTGGCAGAGCCGGGGGGGTCAGAGAAGTCGGCTGACCCCCCCCCCCCCCCCCCCAATAATCATGTGATAGACCTAACTATAACAAAGAACTGACAAACATGACAACTTTATCAATCTTGACCCCTCAATAATGTGAGGGCTCCGCCGCCTATGGCCTTGACAGTTGTTACCAATAAAGGCTCTCTAAAGCACGCGCTTTAATCGAGTCAACAGGTTTTGAATGATTCTATTATTTTCAGTGCTATTTTAGGCCAATTATTAATATTTCAAGACATTTTTTGCTGAAATGGTATCGAATCTTTTGAAAATATCATTCGTTTGAAGTATACAGAGTAGACGAATATCTAAGCTCTTGAGGACTTGGAATTTAAGATCAACTGTTTTTATACACGGCAATTTTTTATCATTACCATTAATTTTATTTGTCTCGTTACATTGCATTTTAACTATTTGTAGACTACTTATTTTTCATTTTGACTTGGCTTATACATGTAACCATGTTTCCATAAAACCGTAAATAAATACAAATACAAATATTAAACTAAAGAACGTAGCCTTTTAGTTTGATTTAATGACGGGCGATGCTGCACAATCGCACACAATTATTATTCATCAGTTTGTATAAGACGGTGGCATCACAGCACGCTGAGGGGGTAGAAGAGTGTGGAGGTGAAGTAGGGCGGATTACTTTCATCTCAACGTTGCGTGGCATGTCTTCAAGTATATCTATCGTCTTTGCCTTGGCTCAAGATTGATCACAGCTGGTCACATACATTCTATTCTATGGCCGAGTAACAAGAAGAATCATCAACTTAATCTCCAATCACCCTAGCCTGGAACGTTCTAATAATCACAGAGTACCGGTAATGAATTAATGACACCAAACCAATGACACACATCTATTGGCCAGTTCGCACGAGGCATTGCAATGCCATCGTTGGAATGTTAGCCTTCCAATGCTGCCGTGTGGATTAACAAAACACTGACGTTGGCAGGCTGAAAACTTTCATCTAGAGCTTGGTTCTGAAACCTGGCATTGGAACCCTAGCCTTCCAACGGTGACATTGCAATGTCTCGTGTGAACTGGCCATATGTAACTTGTGACGGATTTTCATACTTTTAAAATTTTAAAATAAAGTTGATTATATAAAAGAAGAGAAATCAAACAATAACTTGATCTAATTTGCCCATGTGGGGGACTTGTTCACTGAATTAGACACACTTGGCTACTTGGCCCGTATTCTATAACAGCAAACGAAATAAAAGTGAGACGAAAGTGTCAGCGCTCATATGACACACTATACAGAAAAGTCGAAACAAAACGAAGATTGACAGTTTTTGTTTAGTTTTAAAATTTTAAAATAAGAGCCCCGGGTTTTATTACCATTCACGAGCACTTTCTACACGTGACATGTTCAAGCAAATTGCCAACCACATAAAGAGTTGGGTCATATCCGGCTATTTGTTCTACGTTTCGTTACGAAGTATCACTCGAGATGATGCTTCCAATACATGTCTAAATCACTAACTAATTACTACACCCTAAACTTATAAAGTTATCATACTTTCCCCAATCGGGACTTTACTATATTAACAATATGTCCTGAACAATGCCTAGTAATTAAGATGTAACATATTATTCATCCAAGTTTGATTGTCACAGTCGATGATACCACAGGTATTAGTAAAATAATCTACATTTGCAATGATTCAAGTCTTTTAAAAAAATAAAGTACTCGTCAAAAAGTCTTTTAGATATTCCTTGACGACCTAGCATACGCTATTGATTACGTCAAGGAAGAGTGATTGTCGCACCGACAATGACCGGGGTCGTACAACGCTAGCAGACGTTTCGAAGACGTGGTTAATATTGCTTTTATCTGCTGGAAGAACACAACTGGATGAGATGAGCATGTTAGGATCCTTATACCTTTCATTTTATTGCGGAGAGATCTAGACCTACTCTACACCTGGAGCGGCTCTACGATAAACGCTAACCATGATACGACGGTGTTACAGAATTGAGCAGAAAAAAGCGTTGGGCAGTGAGCGGAAAGTGACGTCACACTAGTCCTGCTAGCTAGCCACTCTGGAGCAATCATAAGCATCTAGCTGCCCAAGGAATAGCAGAAAATCAAATTGCAGACAAAACGGCCAAGCAACTTTGGTCTTGTCTTATTACCTCAATGCTATATTTAAAGTCTGGAAGCATTAATTACCCGGGTAATCATTTTTAAATATCTGAACTTGCCATTTTTTCACTTGATCTGCCACGTTTCTATTGGTATCTTTATTATTTCATTCTCACATTCAATCTGCATGTGTGGTTCCATTTCAAGCAGCGCCAAGTTATTTGAATGGGCAGTCAAATTATCATAGAGTTGGCAAGTTGGCAATCTTTTCCCACTAGATTAGCAAAGTCAGCAAACTTGGCAACCTGAATTCCAAAACGATGAGCTAGAAACTCTTTTTTGACACTGCTTATTTAGTGCTTAATTCTGAAACACCAACAAGTACGTAAAGATAGAACTGATGCATAGGTTAGTACTCGGTATTATTGGTAATAAACTGACATTATTTAATCCATACCTTCAGTAACAATTATAAAGACTTGCTAGAGTAGGCTGTTTGTTGTTTCGTAAAACGCAATATATCAAGGTCTACCCGTTACTGCCGCAGATTGAACACGTACCGATGAGCTTGGCGAAGTGAACGTGTAAGTCGTTACCTCGCGATACCGGTTTCTCGCAATACGACGCAATTCATTGGATTCGCAGTCTACCAAAGAAACTAGCAATTCATTTTGCTCCAATGAGGTGGACACCGTTCGGAAGGACGTTTGGAATGACGTTCGGTTTGGTCGCGGTGAATATTTCACACCAAACGGGGCAGTGCTCGCTGGCCAGTCCGGCCCACATCCAGCCGCGCGGTATTGCCAGGTGTGAGAGGCCTTGACGTACAACGCCCCATACGCCTGTGCAAAGAATATAGAAAGAAAAATCAATAAGCCTGTATTTCACATTTTAATTCTTCCTAATTTGATACAATCCTATTTACTACAGTTGAGTTTCTTTGTATTCAAATTGACCAGAATAAAAAATGTACATTGTTTAGTAGCTGTCATTCGTAGTTCTGACAACTAAGGCACCGCTTTGAAAACTGGAGTCGCTGTTGGGCGTGGGTTCGAGTCCCGCATACGACATGGGTTTTTGTAAATGTCTTTACACTTATCATCGCTTTATAGTTTCATTATCACCTGCTCATTAACATAGCTGACAGCAGAATATACTGAAAGTGAAACATGGAATATAACTTGACAAATGAACTAGCTGTTGGTGGGTATGTTGAGCTACAATAACCATGATAATAATCTTACATTGTTGAGAACAATTAAGAAAAACACAAGTCAAAAATATAGAATTGATTTCATGAATGAATGAATATTAGGGTTTTTTCAGATTTGAATATTGAATAGTTCATTCAAGAAGTTCAAATCCCAGCACAAACCAGTTAGTTGCTGAATGGTGATTAAATCTATCAAACAGCAACAGCGTGAACAAATTCATTTCTATTGTTGAGGTCAAAGAACAAAATCGCTCGTGAACCGTTTGATATACGTCTACATTTACTTCGTTGTCAGTCCCTTGTTCGTGGAGAATCGATCTGCTCTGAATAAATTTGAAAAATTTGAAAATGTTCAACGTTACCTGTGTACTGCGACAAAGTCTCTCTGCCGAGGTAAATATTGTCGTAGTATCGCATCTCCTGGAAGCCGTTGCAGCTGTTCGTGCTGGTCGTTCTGGGCATAACGGCACTCAACTGCTCTGACTCGGCCTCATCTGAAATATAACAGTGACATTTGTGTTTTTGGAATAGTAAATTTGACCTTCTTTTGTGGATACAAGGGTATACAGGGGTAGTAACTTTCACTGTTGTTGCCACATTCACTCTTTCACTGCATTCAGTGTCAGTTTGCTAAAAAAAAACAATGATATGACTTTGAAATCAGCATTCAAGGGAACATTGATTTTTTTTTTCATTATTTGGTTAATTCATTCACTTTATACATTGTAGTTCAAGGCAGATCTATACATTAAATCATATCTTATGAGTGCTAGAGCACTTTTATTGCACGTACCTGTCTCCGGATTCATTCCGGAGAAGTCTCCGAGGATGACGAGGAAGTCTGTTTCGGTTACGATGTTCTCCAAAGCTTTGTGTATTTGTTTGATGCCCGCATCGGTTTTATCGTGTATGTACGCGTTCAGAACACAAATGGTCACGTCTTCAAGCTACAACACAACATGACAGAGAAATGAAAATGAAATCGGTAACTGAAATACTTCTATCTGTGGTGAAGAAAAATGGTCACATAGCACGGTCCTGAAGTCAAAGTTTATTACTGGTATTATTAGACGAGTTTTAGCGTTTAGCGAGGATTCAATTTGACATACTGAAAAAAATTGGTGTTCATTTTCATGTTTTTTCATGTTTTTTTGTCGGTTCTCCACAGGTCAAACGGCTACAGCTATCAACTCGAAACTTTTTTCGTTATGGTTCCTCATCTAACTTAGATCTGTATAGTTTTATGGCATTATCGGATGATAACTTTTTTTTTTATGAATTTTAGAAATTTCAAAAATACCCATTAGAATAACAAGACGGAAAAAAAAGAAAATATTTTTATTTAAAAAAAAAAATGAAATTTTGCGTGAAGTTGAGTTACATTATGATACACATAATGTCAGTGACAGAGCACTGATTGTTGGCCAAGTGTAGAACCTCAGTTATTTCTCCGTGGTCTCAATATTCTCAATATTACAGTTTTCAATTGTTCTTCTACCGATACTGCTCCAGGCTAACAAAGCGTATTTATAAAATTAGCAAATTATTCTTATAGCGATTAGACAGACTTTTTTATGTACTAACCAGTATTTGCTGCATGAATTCACCAAACTTGTTCCAAGCATCCTGACCAAGCAATCATACTCATAGTTTAATTTAAATAGTTTAAAACCTTATAAAACTATTAATGGCGTACCTGAAATCTGGCGAGCACGGCTATCGAAGATTCACAGTCTTTTATAGCGATGCCTTCTACAGACAATGGTTCCACCACGTTAGCATCGTAGAGAAATGCCAAACTATGACCGGAGACTGTGTTGGTTGCACAATACTTCCAATCCTCCCCTTCGCCCCTCCAATCGACGACCCGACGCAGCGTGGGGTAATTCAACTCTTCACACATCTACAACGAAAACGACACGTGAAAGATACTAAAACAAAAACAGAAATACGTCAACATTGACGCTCGACAGTGACTAACTGTCGAGCGTTTATGTTGATGGTCAAGACAATCTGCCAACAATAAAACAATAATCCATTGTTATTTTGTGACATCATCAATCATCGTCCAATGATTTTTTTTAAATGAGCCAATTATTGAGTAGGGCTAATTGATGGATTGTCCCCTTTTAATGCCAATAACGGTAGGCCTACGTTTACACTGAGGTTGACACGTCGCCGCAACGCAAACCAACTTTGGCGCTTGGGACTCGACCTGTCTCGTTTAGCGCCATCACCAACACCGAATCCTTCCTGCCCTCTCTGTGATTCAGGCCAAGTCCCAGGTGATGGTGATTAGGTTACTTTAATTCGATATTACATATGTAAGTGGAACATGTGTTTTAATTGAGTGCAACAAAAATCTTGAAAATAAATCGTATCCAAATGATTAATATGCCTGTTAAATGATTGACACAGTATATTTGGTCTATTGTGTCTATAGTGGTATATTTAGTATATTGATGATGATTATTGTTTGCTGAACGATCCCACCAATAGCTAGGTTATTTGGGGGTATGCACGAGTGAATGATAGATGAATATGTTCATGACATGCCTCATGTGGAACCCAAGATCATCCTACGCTTCAGTTTCTAGCGCAGAGCACCAGCTGATCAACCTACACGAGCGCTTTTGTAGTTATTAATTACTCATTTTTATTCTCATAAAATGAACTCAAACTAGGACCCTACTTGAAATATGTTTTGACACGAAATATTTTGAAGAACTGGTAGTAAGTGTATGGACTATTTTGCAGTGCTATTTTAAATAAAATAATTCTGGTATATCAAAAAGCCCTTGGAAAAACAAAGACAGATCCTATTTATTTGAATAATCAAAAAGAAAGACATGATGACCTTTCTTGAATCATCTTGCTTATATTAGAAAGTTGAAATTGATACTCGATGGATAGTTTTCAATTTGAATTAATTTAATTTGATTGATATAATAGGCCTGGATACTTTAGGCCTATACTTAATATCTACGGATTCGATTGATATACTTTACATTTAATATTATTACTATATAGGCCTACCGGTACTTGATATTTCTGGAGGATTTTTCATACTCTTGTTTCGTATTGTTTATTTCACAATATATAGTTGTATGTTTTGGGGAAAATCTATCGCATCACTTTTGAGAATATAGGCTCTACTAAGTTTGACAACGACAATGCTCCGTTATTAATATGGTTCATTTGAACAAAATCATTTTATAGTAAAAAAGTCAAATGTACATCAATGTCATCTCTGAATTAATACAAAAGTAAGTAGTTGAAATGGACCAATGTTCAAGAAGGTTCCAACTTTAATATAGACTCACCTTTTTGAGAGCAAAATTATCTACTATCTCTTGAACGGCTATCAGCGAAAATCTGTGCAAACAAAGAAACTGGCATTAGTATTACTCATTCAGTTTAACCAGATCTACTTGAATGAATGGCTTGGATAATAAATATAATAACGATGACTAGTGACGTATAAAAATAGTAACTGCTATGGAAGCGATGAAATCTAAAGGTGCTTCAATACATGTTTTTCTTAAATATATAGGCCTATACATGTTTCAATACATTCGATGATATTTGATCATTTTATTTGAAAACACTGTGAAGTGCTACAAACCTTTGATTTTGCTGTATTTCAACGTATTGGGGATATGAATACACTAACACTTCAGAATAAAAGGGTTCCAGATACTTTTTTAAAATTTTTTAATTAGCCTACATCAACTGGGGAGTAAACAGGTAAGGGAGAGGGAATTTAGTAAGGGAATTTGGAAAACCAAAATACAGCTGTAAATGCAGGTGGCAGATGAGGCAAAGGCTTAAGCTAGTGGTGGACACAATTTTTCCACAATTCAATTGGGGTGTTTCTCTTGTATACCTATCTATTGTACGTTATATAATGGTTTTACTGGTACCGTACTTTTGATGCTACAGAACATTATTGTGCTACGAAACACATTATTGCAAAATAATAGATGTACGTAAGTGCTACTTTTCAAATTCTATATGTGATGAAAAGGAAAAATAGAAGCAATATTTATATGTCTGAAACGATTGACTTGAATCTTAAAAATCAAAATAAAGACACAAAAAGCTAGATATAATTTCAATTCAATTTGAATTGTATTGTATTTTTTACTCAACTACCCCACCAACAGATGGGTTATAAGGGGGTGTGGATCAGCAAATGATACTGAAACGAAGGGATTAGGTATAAGTAGAAGGATGTTTGAATAAAAAAATCCATCCTTTAGGTGGATCTCGAACCCACTCCCGATCCGACTCAAGTTTCTAATGCAGTGTTGGTTGACTGAGCCACAGGGGCGGTTCAACGAGCAAGAAGTGATTGCTAAATCGATTCGGTCCAAACACGGCACATTTTATTAGAAGAATAAAAACACAGATCAACTACTGTACTACTTTTAGTCATAATTATTTTTAGTGGTAAGCCACCAGCCACCGGAAGAGTGAGACGTGGTATTATGAACACATACTTTAACACTGTATATATTTATATAATACCTATGTTCCAAAGCTGTTATTCTCAAATAAAAAAAAGGAAAGTATTTCACAGATACAGCGCATACAGGGAAACATTTTGTTTTTATTTCAAACAAATTTAAATTTTGCTCGTCTATATCATAAAAATGGTTTGAACTCGACAATATGCTGAAATGGGTGAAATTATACATACAGTAGATCAAAAATCTATTCTATTTTGTGGTTTTACTCCATCTACAGAGTTGAAATTAAAATGTTGGAATTATTCAATACCCTGGTACAAATTATTATTGAAACCTGTAGGGCTTCTATAGGATAGGAATGAATAGTTTTCTAAAGGTTTGAGCAGGTTAAAGCTATAGGATTTAACACGATTTTTGACACACGAATTCAGGAATCAACAGGTGAGTAATATCAGCCAAAATATTATTAATAGGAATCAAAAAGTCTCTACATAACAGTTTTCCACAGATTGAATAGGTACGAATAGGAATCTTCACTTATGAACAGACTTCACCTACAGGTTTGTACAGGTTTCAATACCCATTTTCAACCTTTTTTAATAGTTTTCGTAATAGGAATAACAAGTTTCAATAACAGTTTTTCCACCATTTTCAATAGGCCTCTTAAGGATTCTACATTACGTTTTTATTAGGTTTCTTCATGTTCCAACAGTTTGAAGCATATACGTATTTAATAAGATTAAAGAGATTTCTATAGGTTTTTAAACTTCTATTTGAATAGGTTTGTGATAGAAATAACAGATTTCAATATCAGTTTTCAAGCAATTATTAATAGGTCTCTTAAGTATTGTACATGACATTTTTATTAGGTCTCTGCATGATCCAATAGGTATGAACATGTACGTATTTGATAAGATTCAACAGATCTGTACACGTTTTTATAGTCTTATTTGAATAGGTTGATAAAAGAAAGAACAGGTTGCAATAACCTTTCTTCAACCGTTTCGAATAGGTCTCTTACGAATTCTACACGATATTTTTGTTAGGTTTCTGTATGTTTCAATAGGTATTAATATGCATGTATTTAACAAGAATAAATAGATTTCCACAGGTTCTAATCATCTTATTTGAATAGGTTTGTAAAAGGAATAACAGGTTTCATTAGCATTTTTTCAACCGTTCTCAATAGGTCTCTTAAGGATTCTACACGACGTTTTCATTAGGTTTCTGTATGTTTCAATAGGTATTAATATGCATACATTAACTTGGGTTGAACAGATTTCTACAGGATTTAACAGTCTTATTTGAATAGGTTTGTAATAGAAATAACAGGTTTCAATAACAGTTTTCAAGCAATTTTTATTAGGTCTCTTAAGTATTATACATGACATTTTCACTAGGTCTCTGCATGGTCCAATAGGTATTAACATGTATGTATTTAATAAGATTTAACAGATCTGTACACGTTTTTATAGTCTTATTTGAATAGGTTTATAAAAGAAAGAACAGGTTGCAATAATCTTTTATCAACCGTTTTGAATAGGTCTCTTCCTAATTCTACAGGACGTTTTCATTAGGTTTCTGTATGATTCAACAGGTATCAATATGCATGTATTTGAACAAGAATAAATAGATTATTTAGCAGTGACCACTAGGTGACCACATATTATTTGGTGGTGTGCAATTGGTGACCGCAATACATGCACTTGTGACCAAATAAAAGCCAAAGTGCATTCAATATAGTTACAATATTATGGCCACAGGGAAAGGGGCCAAGGAAAGGTGCAGAATGTGCCATAATTCGACTGTAAGAGGTCAATTTGTAAATCGATTTTAGTAGGTGATACTATTGTGATTGATTAGTAACTAGTGTCACGGGGCGCGAGCTATTTTGACAATTAGAACATTAAAAAGAAGTTGAGAAAGACTAATGTTCACGTGAGATAAAAAAAAGTTTAGTTTGATAGGCTTTTTCGGGATAGGTTGGTGGGCCTGACACTAAAGTCAGCTGGTCGCTATTAGATTCAGGAAGGAGTACAAGCTAGATTTATTTAGCCTAAGTAAAGTTTCCAAAAGTTTGACTTATGCCTACCCAGTTAGCAGATATAGTTGGTTTTATCAAGATAAGAATCACACTTAGATAATACAATTAACACAAATTATAAAAGAACGAGGAAGTTTTCTCTAGAGCCTATAGATACATCTAGTATGTACCTGAATATAAGAGAAAATTCACAAGTTTCAAGTTTTCACTTGACAGGGGATTTTTTTGGTAGGTTTTCTTTGGGAGACGAATTGATAGAAGATTGAAGTTGGTTTTTTACTTTAGTTCAAGCGTCACAGATGGACAGATATTTAGTACAAGAAACAATTTCTCTAGAACACATAAGGCTCAATAGAGAAAGAAAGAGAAAAAAAACAAAAGAGAGCAAAAAAATATAGATCTAAAGATCTCTAGAACCATAAGGCTTCAATAGAGATCGAAAAGAAGCTAACTCTAGAACCATAAGGCTTCCATAGAGACAAGAAGAGACAGAGATCAACAGAGAGAGAGAAAGAGAGATAGAGATTAATGAGTTGCCAACTTGCTATCGAAGGGCTTTTTCTGTTCTTTTATATTCAACTGAGTGGAGGAGAAGAAGAAGTGAAAGCAATTATAAGGTAGTAAGGGCTAGGAGAAATGATGTGTTTGTCAGTTAGAGAGAGAAGGAAGATAAAGGTGTTTTGTTTCTTAGGTTACATAAATAGAGGTTATGAGGGAATTATTTTGTTGTCATCTATGAATAGAAGTTTACAGCTTGATTTGACAAGAGAATCAATAACTTTTTCTACATATTTACATGTTGTAGGCCTTATACTGGATCTTAGATAAAACATTAAAATGGAAAAAATTGTACAGGTCTATCATTTGATAATTGAATTATTTAATAACATTTATATTTATATGGTCATCGCGCCACGACACTAGCTCCAAGTTTACCAGTCTTTCAAAGTACTGATATAATGTTGTTCTTGTATTTTATTAACTACAGAACTCATCAGTAGCAACTCTCGGGCTAAGATGAAATGTTGTACTTTGATGAACTGATTAGCACAGCAGTTACCAATCAAGCTATCTAGATTCTGCTACTGAATATAATGAGGCAGTAGATTTCAATGCGATAATATTTAACACTTTATTACAAGTAGGCCTACTATGTACAAAAAGGAGTCAGCAAAAAATTACACTATTTACGACGCGTACGGCGTGGCCAATCCTCATATCAATTGCTTCGGTTGCGTCAGTTCTGAAATAGAAGTACAATTTTTCAATGAATATTATGAAAGAACAAGGCTTGCACTTGCTGTCAAGTGAAGTGGTAGATCAAGTACCATTAAAATGTATCCTGAAAAATAATTGCCGGTACTGAGAAAAATTTCACTAAAACTTGAAGACAATAGTACAAAAACACTCCAAGTACAGTCAAAGAGAAGACATTACCGATGAAGCAAAAATGTGGGAAATAATTATCCCTTCGAAACCATCTGAAAGAAAGTGACTACAATTAAATACTAATGAGTCATCCATGTGTAGTTTGTGAGAAAAGAACAATGTCGGGATTGGAGTGTGATAAGTGTGGAAGCTGGATACATTATAAATGTGCTGGGATGGTACTGAAAGAATTTAAGAAGTTGAAGAATAGAAAATGGGATTGTGATAAATGTCTTATGTGTGTAGATGTGGAAAGATGAACAGGAAGAGAATGAAGTCAACTGTGCGGTAAGAATGGTGAAATTAGTGATGGAACTTATGGAAGAGGTCAAAGAAATGAAGTTGAAGGACAAGAAAAATAAAAAAGATTTATATGATGCATTAGCGGATAGATTTATGTGGGAGATGGACATGGAAATAAAAGTAATTACTTTGGTAAAGAAGGTAAATTAATTGGAGCAAGACAAAGTGGAGTCGCAGATGGAGAGGTTTAATGCAGAGAAGAAGATGCGTGTGAATATAGAAGAATTAAAAACTACTATGGAATCTTTATTAGGATGGTCGGAGGAACATAGCCAATCAGTTAGGTCGGTGAAGATGGCGTCTAGTACAGATGTAGTAGAAAAACAGAAGAGGGAAAAAGGAAATGGGTGTGTATAGTATGTACGAGTGGAGTTAAGAGTGGAGTGTGGTGCAAAAGTGAGGGTAGGGCGGACGAGGACAAGGTACCACTGAACTTCTTCTTGTCAAGGACAAGAAGAAGAGTGGAAGAAGAGTGAAGAAAAGCACAGTGGAATAGGCTAGGCCCAACTCTATTAACTGTGGTGCAAAGTGTGAGCTTGGTAATTGTAAGGACGACAAGGTTGTTGAATGCTGCGAAGCCAATTGTACACAAAAGTGGCATTTGGCCTGTGAAAATATTACTGTAGCACAGTACAAAGTAGTTAGGGAGGTGACAGGCCTAAAAAGGAGTTGTGAAGGGTACAGGGAGGAAGGGTATAAGATGAGGGATGCTGAAGCTGCAAAGAAGAGAGAGGATGCAGCTACAAAGAAGAGAGAGGATGCAGCTACAAAGAAGAGAGAGGATGCAGCTACAAAGAAGAGAGAGGATGCAGCTACAAAGAAGAGAGAGGATGAAGCTACAAAGAAGAGAGAAGATGAGGTTTTAAAGAAGAGAGAAGCTTTAGCTATGAAGAAGAGAGAAGAGAGGAAAAGAATAGACAAATTGCAAATGGGAAGCAAATTTTAAAAAGTAGTGATAATATGGAGCTCGTTGGTGCGGGAAGAAAGCATAATTTCGGGAGAAAACACAGTCGTTGACGTGATACCGGGTATTGGAATATTTATGATGAAGAGAGTAGTGGATGCGATGCAGGAAAGGGAAGTAGAAGGAAAGGAAGTAATCTTGCATGTTGGAGGAAACGACCTAGAAGAGATGGGAAGGGGACAAGATCGTCAGAATATTATGAAGAAAGGAATGAAAGAATTGATAGTTGCTGCAAAGAAAAAAATTGGGGAAGGAAGAGTCGCCGTTAGTGGAATTGTACATAGAAAGAGTGAAAAGAAAGAAACAGTAGACGAAGTAAACAGAATAACAGAAAGAATGTGTGAAGAAGAGAAAGTGTTGTACGTAGAAACAAACTGTTGGATCAAGGACACTGTCCTGAAAGAGGACGGTGTTCATCTAAATCATTGGGGGACTATAAAGATACGGGAACTGTTGGGAAGAGTGGCAGAAAGAATGATGATTGGAGACAAGAGGTGACTGTATACCGAAAGAGAGACTCGCTAGTAACAGGGTTGATGAAGGACAGATGAAACGGGGCAAGGAAAAAAAAGGATACAAAAAAAGGGGAAAAAGGATACAACAAATTTTGAAGTACATTAAATTTCAATGGATGATTCACAGATGAAGAAATAGAGGTGGAGGGTTACGGTATATTTAGAAGAGACAGGAATAAAAATGGGGGGGGGGGGTATTGGTGGGGTGTAGAAATGAATCATCAGGGAGAGTAGTATGAACAGAAAAAGAAGCAGAATTGATGGGAATAGAAGTTACGATTGGGACTATAGGATCTGTGATAATTGCGGGATACAGGCCCCCCAATACAACGGAATTTATATTAGAACGAATTAGGAATAGGATATTAGAAAATCATAACAAACGAAACCTAATTGTGGCAGGGGATTTTAATCTATACCAGGGATAATTTGGGAAGAGGGAAGTGTTGGAGTGGGGGTACGCAAGAGGCAAGATTTAATAACTGAAATAATGAATGAGGGTTTTATACAAACAGTTAGGGAGGGGACAAGAGAAACGAGAACAGGAGGCAGCAATCTTCTGGATGTTATCTTGGTAAGGCCACCAGAAAACTGGGTATGACAAGGGTAAACATTGGCATAAGTGACCACAAAATTCCTACCGTAGAACTGTTTAATATCTTTAATAAAAATGATGAAGAAAGGGGGGAAAAGAAGATTTGGATCTACAAAAAGCCAAAATGAATTATATTAAAGAATTTTCATCAGAAAAAAAGTAGGTTCTAGGAAACGGAAATAGGGGGCAATAAATGGGAAAGTTTTGAAAACATTTGTATTGAGGCAACAGAGAAGTATGTACCTAGTAGAATTATATCACAGAGCAATCCAGATCCCATCTATTATAACCAAAAAATCAGAGCACTGAAGAAGAAGTGTAGGAAATTACATAATAATATAATATCGAGGAGAAAGAGGGGAAGTAGAAATGAACAGGCTTAGAGCAGAACTAAACATGGAAGAGAAGAAGGTGAAGGAAATTTTTTTGTAGGTATGTTTGACAAACGTGATTAGAACAAAAGCTGGGGAAACATTTATAAATACATAAATAGTAAAAAAGGACGTGTGAAGGACATGCCAATCATATAATATATAACCAATCAGTGACGAGAGCGACGCGATTTCCGATTGCTAAGCTGTTGAGCAAATCCCATTCATGGAAGGCCAGCTTAAAACCACAAATTAAACTTATTGTACTGGTGGATGAGCAACTGAGAGATGGAGAGGGCAAAAGGGTACAAGAGAGAGATGGAGAAATAAGAATGGCTAGCACACTGAACCGCCATTCATGGGACCGGGGTTCAATTCCCTCCGCAGTCGACCCTCCGGACAGATGCATCGTGGTTTCCCACTGTCATTCAGGTTGATACTGGGATGGTTTCTAAACAAGTCCTGGCATACTCCCTCTCACAACCCAGAATCATCCAATTTAATAACCTTTTGAATCATCTAATTCAACATCAACCGATGCCAATAGATCTTAGTAATCAGTACAGTTAGTTGTAAAAATCATACATAAATAAAAAGAGAGAGAGTGAGAGAGAAAGAGAGAGAAAGACAGAGAGAGATAAATAACGAGGGGGAGAGTTGAAGAAAGAGAAAGACAGAGTGGTAGAGAGACAGAGAGAGAGATTCAGAGAGACAGTGACAGAGAGAGACCGAGTAAAAGAGAGGGGGGAAAGAGAGAGAGAAATAGAAAGAGAGTATAGAGATAAATAGAATGGGAGGAAGAGAGAGAGAGAGAGAAATATAGAGTGAGAGTGAGACAGAGAGACAGAGTGAAACAGGTCCATTTCGCTGGCATCCCCAAATCGAAAAAGTCGTTTATTTTTTCACCAGTTGTTTGTGCCTAATTTGTGCTCGAAACCGCATCATTTGTGCTCAACTCGTACGCTCGCTAATTAGAATTTAATTTGGGGGTGCCAGCGAAACGACAGCACCCCCAAATCAAAAAGTTGACTTTTTTTCTCGCCAATAGTTTGTTTCGTTTGTGCTCGAAACCGCATCGTTTGTGCTCAACTCGTTCGCCCGCTAATCAGAATTAATTAGAATTAGCACCCAAATCAAATTCTGAATAGCGGGCGAACGAGTTGAGCACAAACAATGAAATTTCAAGCACAAACAAGCACGAACGAAGCATAAACGGTTGACAAAAAAATAATTTTGTTCCTTCCATTTTGGGGGTGCAATTCGTTTTGGTGGTGCTGTCGTTTCACTGGCACCCCAAATTAATCCCTAATTAGCGGGCGAACGAGTTGAGCACAAACGATGCGGTTTAGAGTACAAACGAAGCACAAACGATTGTCGGGGTGAAAAATATGGATTTTTCGATTTGGGGGTGCTGTCGTTTTGCTGGCACCCCAAATTGAATTCCAATTAGCGGGCGAACGAGTTGAGCACAAACGATACGGTTTCGAGCACAAACAAGCAAAAACGAAGCATGAAACGATTGACAAAAAAATCCATTCTGTCTTTCGGGAGGTGCAATTTGGCCGTTTTTGATTTGGGGGTGCTGTCGTTTTACTGGCACCCCCAAATTGATCCTCGATTAGCGAGCGAACAAATTGAGCATAAACGATGCGGTTTTAAGCACAAACGTGCACGAACGATTGGCGAGAAAAAAGTCGACTTTTTGATTGTGGGTGCTGGCGTTTTGCTGGCACCCCCGAATTAAATTCTAATTAGCGGGCGTACGAGTTGAGCACAAACGATGCGGTTTCGAGCACAAACGATTGGCGCAAAAAAAACAGATCTTTTTATTTGGGGGTGCTGTCGTTTTGTTGGCACCCCCAAATTAAATTCTAATTAGTAGGCGAGCAAGTTGAGCACAAACGATGCGGTTTCAAGCACAAACGAAGCACAAATGACTGGCGAAAAAATAATTCGACTTTTTCGATTTGGGGGTGCCAGCGAAACGGACCTGAGTAAAACACTCTTCAAACGATCAATTTTCGTTGTACATAAAATTTCAATAATTGCAAAGAATAATCATTTTTAATGGTGTAATGGCGCTCAAAATTTCTGTTGCGAAATTTCAATTTCAGTAGCGACATTTGTGGGCAACATTTGAGAACTTTTTTAGATTTTAGAATTCAGATCGATCGACTTTTGGAGTTTCTACTTTCCTGCGCGCTTCCAGTGTCAAGGTACCGCAACTAGGAATATACATGTAACCTAACTTTACCAACGCGTTGAACTTTACCACTTGACCAAACTCAACCACAACAATGTGATGTGCCGTTTTCCAGTTTTGTTGCACCCAGATAAGTGCTTGCTCATACAGAATCGATATAACATGATATGAAAATTAAAAAGCCAATGTCAAATTGGCGATTTATCTTTTTTTTCCGTTCAATGTTGGATAACGACGTAGCTCACGGTTTGTAGACCCATACGGAGTCAACGGAAAAGCACGTGACAGTAGGCTCTTTACTCATTGGTTGGCTAGGTGAAAGATTGCAGAAAAGGTGAGCGTATTTCAACTTTGTGAAATTAGTGCATGAAATTGCAATATTTCCGTTCTCGTGTAGTGGCAATATAGGAACGTAGGTATTCTTCTTTTCTGAAATTAATCGATCGTGTGAAGTGGCTTTAAGAGGGCGAGAAAGAGAGAGAGAAATATAGAGAGTGAGAGAGAAAAATATAGAGTGAGAGTGAGAGAGAGGGAGAGAGACAGAGACACAGAGAGATCGACAGAGATGGATAGATTGGGTTTCAACGACGCACTATAATGTTAAACTAAGATCTATTGGCGTCGAATGAATGATTGATGAGATGATGGGATGATGAGATGAAGGTTTCTTAGGTATCGGGAAGGATAGTGGGAAGGAAGCGGTCGTGGCCTATATCGTGGAAACCATCCTGGCATTAGCCTAGACTACAGAGGGAAACCACGAAAAACCCTGTAAAGATGGGCAGTGGCAGGGATCGAACCGGGTCCAATATTCCCCTTCACCTCCCAGATCACATGGAGCGAACTCGTGCGTTTACCACTCAGCTACATGTGCCGGTCAGAGATGGATAGAGAGAGAGAAATGTAGAGTGATAGAGAAAAATATAGATAGTGAGACAGAGAGAGACAGAGTAAGAGAGAGAGAAAGAGTAAAAGAGTAAGATTGAGGAGGGGGGTAAGAGAGAGAGAGAGAGGGGGGGGGGGTGAGAGATCAGAGAGAAAAAAATTTAGAGTGAGACAGAGTAGGAGAGTGAGAAAGAGTAAAATAGTAAGAGAGAGGAAGGGGGGAGAGAGAGAGACAGAGAGAGAGAGAGAGACAGAGAGAAATGTAGAGTGAGAGTGAGACAGAGTAAGAGAGTGAGAAAGACAGAGTGAAAGAGTAAGAGAAGGGGGGGGGGGGGAAGAGGGAAATAGAAAGAGAGCAAGAGAGATACTGCTATGTTGTGCCGGCACTTACCCATCAGAAGTGAATATCGGCCGGTTGCTGTGGTACTTTGTATAAGATGAATCTTCCAACATTTGTCGTACGGGCCTCGTGTTGGACTCGGAAGAATTGCTGGGTCTCGACGAACGTAGGCCTACTCTGGGTCCTGAAAAATGAAGAATTATTGAAGAAATAAAAAAGAGGTAGGCCTACTCTCGCTGTGATTCGTACCATCGACTTCCTGGATATGATTCAGGCACCGTAGCTATACAGAGCTATGCAGACATTGATGTTATTTCTTTTATCATCATCAAACATAACCTTCATAGAATATTTAACGAAAAATGAGAGTTCTAATGAATGATTGTCTTTAGGTGAGTTAAATTTTGCTATCGTTACGATAGGCCTGAGACATACAATTACATGTTCTAACTGTAATAAGCTGTGTCTGTTTACTTGAAAAACAAACTTCTAGCTGGCGCTTTCAACGCTCAAGTCCTTGCAACTAGAATAGATAGACCAAATTTATTTTTCAATGTCACGACACAATGCTGAGATGCCATCATGCAACTCGCTTGAGAATTGGCCAATGCATATTGTAAGTTGCATGTTGCTGTTAGAAGTTGTTTAACGCTGAACTGTAAATGTACGTTCACATGTGCAACACCTACAACCCGTTTGTGCCAATAAGACTAGAATACACCAAATTCACAAGGCCTAGTCAAACGAACCGACATGAAGGCCGTGGAAATGACAGTGCCAGCACTGCCCTCCCACGGTCTTTGTCCGAAACTTTGTTTGTGGGTACAGACAATAATTGGCAAAATTAATCTTACCTTGATCTAATTTGATCTTCAGAGCTGGGGTGTAGACCTAGGAGCCATGGGCTGAACAGTTGGATTCTTACTTGATGTTCCTCCTGAGCGACAATAATTGCTACTGATTGAATGTTGTCTTTGATACCGGTAACTGGAAAACATAAAATTGGTACCTCAGTATTACTTTCAGATTCAATTACTGGTAATTGGCACATTAGGGGGCTTATTCAACTTATGAGTTTGTCATACCAGTAGGCCCTACTGGTATTTAATTTTTCAATGTAAGATTTAATAGACACAAAATCTTGTGATGAACTCACAACTTTGTACAAGTTAAGCTTAGGCCTATATCTATGACAGGTGATTATGCTGTAGGTGTGTTAACCAAGTGTTTTCACAAAATCAACAGTCACAAAATCAATGGACCGCCGGGTAAAGTTTGCATCGAAAAATTAAAGTGCGCATACTGTATCGTTGACCAACACAAACCTCTCCTTAACCATTGGGTTTAAACTCAATTTCCTAACTAACCTAACCACCACTAGAAATCTACAAAACATAACACTAAAAACAATCGGCTGCGGATACTGTACGGTAGGCCTATAGATCTACCGGTACTTGTCTTGTAAGAAGTAGAGCCTAATAGGCCTAACTATATTTAACCCTAGGCATTGAATTTGTAACTTGACTAGCCCTAGAACATATATCTTATAATTACCTTGTGCAGCCATCGGTATGTTGGGAAGTTTGTATCCAATGCTGATGAAACTGCCATGGAACTCCGGTGATCTCTAGCGGCAGTTCACGAACTGTTTCTATTAGTTTTTCAACGGTTATAAACCAATTTTCAGTTACCGGTACACCTTGTTGATCTACGTTGCGATGACCTCTATACCGGTAATAGACTCACTTCACTTCATAGAATTCATTTTGCATCAATGGAGCCGACATCATAATGAGTATACTCAATGCCGATATGAATGTTGAACTTCTAGCCATGTTAGCGTATAGGCCTACATACGGTTGAGTGCGACGACAACATGACGAATAATAGAGCCCGTCACTTCAGTTTGTTCATAGGCCCTAACACACAGCAGCAAAAGGCCCGAGCCTTACACCACTGAAAAAAGGTGAATAGGCCTGGGCCTAGGCCTATACCCATGCAGAGATAAGCCGCGTCGATCTGTTTAGGGTTATGATTGTGTAGGGTCTAGGTCAACCTTTTTTGTATTTTATGGGTTTTACATGACGGTTTGGGTTAAAAAGGGTATGGATATCAACACTGTGATTTTAAGGTTCAAACCTTATCCCAGAACTAGGCCTAGGCAGGCCTATAACTCCCACAGACAACAGTTAACAATATAACCTCAAAACGAATTGGCGCAGTCATGCGTATCAATATTGCTTCGTTCATTCTGACGCAACTGAGCATCTACATATAACAACTATGAAACCAAACGAAAGTATTACTGTGGAACCCAATTTTGGTATACAACCCACAAGTAAGCCTGCCTACCACTTTTAACACTTCAACATCACCAATTTACGAAGCGTCAATTAACTGACAATTTAAGACTTGAATGTTTTGAAGAGCGTTCGTTCGAGTGTTTAACGACGGGCGCGCTAGTAGTGAGTGGATGATATTTGAATTTGAAACTGAGAAACAACAAAATATGAAAATATGATAAACTAGCATGAACAAAATTCAAGTTTTTGTTTTGTGTTTTCATCTATGTTCTTTTGCTGCCAGAGAGGAAGATATCTATGTTCTTTTTCTGTCAGAGAGGAAGATATTGACTGCAATAGTGGAAGCAAACAATCAATTACAACTTATTTCCTGAAGAATAATTGGAGTTTTTGCAATTATTGATAAAAATAAAATGTAGATGAGTTTTACATTGAATTAAGTGGGATTTATTTAATTCAGAAAGAGATTATAAATGTGCATATGCCTACTTCCACTTTCTTTGGCTCGTTTTCTTATACCCGCTGAAGATTTTTTTTTGCGTATTTTGGCGCCTGTTTATCAAACATAAAAAAAATATTTGAACAACCATCCATCCGATCTGGATTTAACTTCAGATTTGTTCTTTTTCAATGTGTATCCATATTAGGTAGAAATTTCGTTCATCAGACACGAAAAAAAATTGCCGTCAAAAATTCAAATCCAAATTCCAAATCCAAAAATTCAAATGGACCGTGACCATTGACAAAACATATAATACGATAAACCTACAGATTTTTGTTAAATCGTTTAAAAATATGTAAGTATAGAAACCTGATCAAACATGTATGCCTTATAAATCTATAAATAATCATAAAACCCTGTAGGATCGTGACCATATTGCAACCTGTCAAAACATATAATACGATAAACCTGTAGATTCTTGTTAAATCGTTTAAGAATATGTAAGTATAGAAACCTGATCAAACATGTATGCCTTATAAATCTATAAATAATCATAAAACCCTGTAGGATCGTGACCATATTGCAACCTGTCAAAACATATAATACGATAAACCTGTAGATTCTTGTTAAATCGTTTAAGAATATGTAAGTATAGAAACCTAATCAAACATGTATGCTTTATAAATCTATGAATAATCATAAAACCCTGTAGGACCGTGACCATATTGCAACCTGTCAAAACATATAATAGGACGAAACTGTATAGATTTTGGTTAGAATGTGTAAGAATATTTTACTATAGCAACCTGATCAAACATTTATGCCTCATAAATCCATAAATAATCGTAAGACCCTGTAAGACCGTGACCATATTGCAACCTGTCGAAATATATAATATGAAAAACCTATAGATTTTTGTTCAATCGTGTAAGAATATATAAGTATAGCAACCTGATCAAACATGTATGCCTCATAAATCTATAAATGATCGTAAAACCCTGTAAGATCGTGATCCTATTGCAACCTGTCAAAACATATAATATGAGGAACCTATAGATTTCTGTTAATACCTATAAGAATATAGAACTTAAGCAACATGTTCAAACATATAGCATCAATAAATCTATACAGTAGTGTAAAACACTTTAGGATCGTGAATTATTTTAACCTGTTTAAATATATATGAGATTGAAAAACCTGTATATTTGTGTTAATACCTATAAGAATAAAAAAGTTTAGCAACATGTTTAAAAATGTAAGATAAATTAATCTATAAATAATTGTAAGACCCTGTAGGATCGTGACCATATTGCAACCTGTCAAAACATATAATACGATAAACCTGTAGATTCTTGTTAAATCGTTTAAGAATATGTAAGTATAGAAACCTGATCAAACATGTATGCTTTATAAATCCATAAATAATCGTAAAACCTTGTAGGATCGTGATCCTATTGCAACCTGTCGAAACATATAATACGAAAAACCTATAGATTTTTGTTAAATCGTGTAAGAATATATAAGTATAGCAACCTGATCAAACATTTATGGCTCATAAATCTATAAATAATCGTAAAACCCTGTAGGATCGTGATCCTATTGCAACCTGTCAAAACATATAATATGAGGAACCTATAGATTTCTGTTAATACCTATAAGAATATAGAACTTAAGCAACATGTTCAAACATATAGCATCAATAAATCTATACAGAAGTGTAAAACACTTTAGGATCGTGAATTATTTTAACCTGTTTAAAAATATAAGATTGAAAAACCTGTATATTTGTGTTAATACCTATAAGAACAAAAAAGTTTAGCAACATGTTTAAACATGTAAGATAAATTAATCTATAAATAATTGTAAGAACCTAAAGGATCGTGATCATTATTTCAACTGTTCAAACATATAGGGTGAAAAAACATGTTGGTTTTTGTTTGAACCTGTTTGGACCTGTAATTATAGAAAATTGCTTAGACTTGTGAAATGTTTAAACCCTTCAAATTACAGTACAAAACTGATTGAAACTATACAAATCCCTTATCTGAGGGTAACTTGTACGGTTCAATCCTGCTCAAACTTATTGATAACTCTTACTGTAGAATCCTGTGGTGTATAGGTTTCTACAGTTGCTCTGTTTCACCTGTTGGTCTCCTGTTGATGCATATTGGAAACGGATATATCTTGTAGAAACCTATTAAAGTGGTCTTACAGGTTTCAATAGTAATTTGCACTAGGGTAGACTAATATACGTAGGCCTACTTAGTACCAACATAACTTCTTTGGAATGAATTTCGTCATCCAATCACGACAAGACATGCGAATGTCGAGTATCATTTTGATAAAAAAAAAATGCTACAGAATTATGACTAGGCTAGGTGGAATTGATTCCTAGCCTTTTCCACGAATGCCAATCATCAGTATTACATGCAACTAATGCAATACCACAAGGTCGCGTAAGATCACAGTCACAGTAATGATGTCATTCAAACTTGCAGATACCAGCTGGCTAAATAGATCTACTTCTTATCTCAAGTACAAAGGTTCTTCCTAATCTCTGATACGATCGATAAATGTGCTTTCACTCAACATTCTCAAGATAGGTTAAGCACAATATTCACTTCCTGGCATAGCCCTGGCTTTGCCAATCTCATCTAGAAGTAGGTAGACTTGACTTCAGGAGCAAGGTTTTTTCAATGACATTTTACGTTCCCGTTCTCAACAACAATTAGTAGCAGTAGGTCTAAGAAATTAGACGTAATAGCAATGTTTACAAACATGAAACATTACTCCTGCAAACTATTACAAAACCTTACTAAACCTTACTAACTATGTACCTGTGACAAAAACGGTGGAATCAAGGTTAATAATTTGATTTCACACAATTTTTTAAGTATTGACAAGATCAGTGTTTCTGCTACGGTATTTAACCCGGCGCAAAATAACCTCGTCATTGGCGCGCCGTAAAACCCCAATATTCATTCATTCATTCTGCTATATAAGAATTTTGATATCTCATACTGTTCAGAAGTTATTACCAAAAAACTGATACCGGTAGTATTAATAATAAAAATGAATATCTGGTCTCTGGTTCCAAACTGAATTGAGTCGGGGGGATGAAACCAAAAAAAAACAAAAACAAAAAACTGATATCTCGCTAAATCGACCCCCGTGAGCTCTTAATATAGGTATTGATAAGTTCAAAACTGCTGAGTGGTCATTAGATTAGGTGATAGCTAATACTAAGAAAACGCAGAATATGCGTTGTGAGAATTTGAGATTGTCGAGCTAGAAAAGAAAGGCGAAGTAGACTCCATTATGTGTGATCTAAGCAAAGCCTCTGATATAAACTATGCTACATTAATAAAAAAATGCAAATTCCATGATATTCGGGATGTAGTTGCAATTTAGGGACTAACATCATATTTTATTATTATTAAAGGATCTTTATTGCTGGCAGAATTCGGCATGACCGTTGTTACATTTAACCAGTTTAAAACATAATTCACATAAGTTTCTGGAACAAAATTGAATACACGGAAAACACAACAAAATACGGAGGAATACATAAATACATACAGTTGTCGTACACACAGAGATATTTAAACATTATGTAAACATACAACAAATTCACTGTAAAGATATAATTATAAGTAGGCCTTTAACAAAATATTTCCAGTAAATTTACCACTATTTTTTTTTCAGTACTAATGTGGATGTTGAAAAAAAACATCTATGAAACAACATCTTCCTACTTGAAAACCACCTACAATATTTCAAATATCACCGTGATTGGTCTTTTGATAGGCGCTAGGGGCACTATCACAAGTTTTTTTGTAGAATTTTGTAGGAAATTTAGTCTAAAAAGTGATTTCATCAATTTGATAGGTATTTTAGCCTTGAAAGGATCTATTGCCAATTTGAGAAACCATTTGTACTCATCACATTCTTAGCATAATAATTATTCTTCAATTTTTTTTCAATTATTTTTATATTATTTTCATATCTCTGTTCATATTATTACTTTTTCATATCAGGCTACTGTTTATTACTCTCTCGTTATTTCCTACAATCATTTTTTTTATCAATCATTCATGTGTGATTCATTATTATTATGTGTTTTTTCTACTTCATTAATTTTGTATTTGATTATTATTATGTGTCAAAAGGCAATCATGTATACCATCACATAGTCTAATAAAGATTTATATATAGGAAAAAAAATCAATAATGAAAAAAAGCTCGGTAGCTCGGTCAGCTGAGGCACCGCTTCAGAAACTGAAGTCACCGTTGGGCGTGGGTTCGAATCCCGCATAAGGCATGGGTTTTTGTAAATGTCCTCTCACTTATCATCACTTCATACATTCATAATCACCAGCTCATTCGTACCCCCGTATAACCTAGCTGTTGATGGGGTCGTTAAGCAAACAATAATCATAATCAGCATCAATGGGAACTATAAATGTAATTAAGAATGAATAAATTGATGCTATATAATGATCCAGTCGGATCCAGTGTTATAAATGATATTCATTATCGCTTTGAATTTATAGAAGAAATTTTTTACATTCCATTTTAAAATTATTTTCATTTTGAATTTGTATCCGATCAGGTAACACATTCCACGCTCGAACTATCACGCATTCATATCTATCATCCGGAGGATTGTTTCACAATCACATGGGTTCAATTCCATTCCTTTGCATTCCCAAAACACATAGAATCGTTTTAAAACAAAAATGTGTCCAATATGGGGTGGTAAGATCGCCCTTGAGGTGCCCCGTTCCAACGATCCCATTTTTCATCCTTTGCCTTAATTGGCGAACAATGATTTTGTATCAAACTTCGATGTTATTTAAAAAAATATATATCTGCGGTGCATGGTTCTTCCTTGCCTTCGTGCACACTTGGTTTTGGGGTGCACAATTGCGGCCTTGGACGAGGCTTGCATCCATGAAACGGCCCTGGTAAAAACAGCCCTGTATTACAACAGATAAAATACTGGTTCATTCAACTTGACGTTGTTTTTCAATTTTCTTATAGGCCTACGTACAATTCAATTTATAATATTTCTATCTTTTCTGAAAAAAAATCAATTTGTGTTATTTTTTTGTAGCAGAACAGCCAGGCAACTCGAAAACATTGTCAACGTTTAGTATAAATAAAATAATTTCCCACTCAAAAGTATCTTAATTATGTGAGTAAAATTGTAAAATTGTTCATTAAAAATATGTTAATAAATGTAAAATTGATAAAAAAATACAGAATTGAACTGTAGCCTACTGTTCTGGGGAAAAATTAGTTTTGAAAGATTTCATAAAAGTTTTTTATATTTTCGTAAACACTCATTCTCTATTATGAGTAAAAATAATCATCTAGATTAGGCCTATCTCTGGATTGCATCTGGATCTAGCCATTATCTAATCTTTTTTAAATTACAACAAGCATCTGCTAATCGATCATAGAACTTTGAGCTCTTTTGTCTAAAATTAAGTAATAAATTAATCAGAAAGTCTATTTTCTATTTGTGAGACATGCAGTCAAGTGTACAACTCTTGAGTAGTGTATCAATTAGCAACAGACTATATCACAAACATTTGGGAGTTGTTGAATTATTATCTTTGTCCCGCGCTTTTTCTCCATCATGCACTTTGTTTTATCACAATTGACCACAGATAAAGGGATCTCTATCTGTGAATTTACATGAGAGTCGTTTTTATCTTCTATCTCAATTCTAAGAATTTGTTTCTTTGTCCCGCGCTTTTCTCTTATCCAACATGTATACAGGGCATTTTTTACTAGATTAGTCAGATTGGTAAATCATATTTCAAAGTGTGAATAGCAGAGATGAAGGTTCCGATTGCAGTCTACTAAATCCCACACCACTGGTGCACGGGTGATTCGCTCCTTCATCTTTCGCTGATGGACATATTTCAAAGACCTTATTGGATGAGCGAAGGGAAGACTCAAATTCACCGTATACTCGAAGATAAAGTACATGTTTTATTTTTGGTTTATTCGCGCTCCACAGGTCAAACGAAAATAAAAATTCAGATGAAACTTGGCATACACCCATTTGTCCTTATCTAATTCGATATTGTATAGTTTTGAGGCGTAATCGGTTGCACTACTTCTGAGAAAACCCATTTCAAAATTTTTAAAACCCCATAAGAATATACCCAGAGGAGACATTTCGTAAAAAATATCTCATTTGAAAGAATTCAAAGTTTCACAGAATTTCAATATAATAATGAAACACATTATTCCGAAATTTGACTCAAATCGGATCAGCCGTTTTGATGTAACAAAATAAATAATGTAATGTTTAAAAAAAATCCAAGTAACAAGTGTCACCGATTAATTAAGGGGGAACACCATCAAAAATATGTCCATTTGTCGGAATTTATCTTTTTTTTCTGATGGCCAATTTATTGCATGTCTCCTTTTTGTGCTAGTGAAGAAATAATGTGAATTGATTCACTGGTATATTTCATATTGAACTTTTAACCATAGTGTCGAACCAAATTAGCTTCAGAATGGAATACAGTTAAATGTTTGATTTTTTTTATATTGGGTTTAAACTTTTAACGACGTACTATACTGATGGCTACGATCTATTGGCGTCGGTGGATGATGAATGAGATGATGGGATGAAAGGTTATTTTTGTATTAGGTGTTTTGGATGGTGGGAAGGAGCCTGTTGTTAAGGAACCATCCCAGTATCAACCTGAACGACAGAGGGAAACCACGAAAAACCCGTCAGGATAGTCGACCATGGCGGGAATCGAACCCCGGTCTCTCGAATGACGGTTCAGTGTGTTACCACTCGGCCACGCGTCTCGGTT
Organism: Brachyptera risi; assembly: GCA_964007535.1. Classification (NCBI taxonomy): domain Eukaryota; kingdom Metazoa; phylum Arthropoda; class Insecta; order Plecoptera; family Taeniopterygidae; genus Brachyptera; species Brachyptera risi. The sequence goes on from OZ023332.1 coordinate 38,446,655, forward strand.
TTAAATGTTTTAAATGTTTTATGGCCGTTTTCTTGTCATCTTTTCCCCCAATGTATTCTGGGATGGAGAAGTAAGTGAAATCTATTCCACATCCTGGATGGATTTGCACATTTTTTGTTGTTGTATATTTTATGAACCAGATAATAAACAAACTTATGCATTATATCAACAGTATATCTTGAAAATAGCATGAATAAAATAATTTTAGAATAATAAAAATAAAGAAAAACTTTGGAAAAAGTGTGAAATAGATAAATTTGTCTTTCCTACAAAAAAAAATGTTGAAGTAACACCAATGCATAATTTTGTCGAATGCACTTTCGAGAGGACTATGACATTTGTCAATAGCACTCATCTCAAGCCGTTTTCTAGAAAAAAAAGTCTCCGTGACAATTGAAAATATTTAGGTAATAATTGAAAAAAAAAGAAAAGAAAAAAATGTAACTTTGTATTTTTCATTTTTTTTTTTTTTTTTTTTTGGTAATGTGAGACCACAATAAAAAAAATCAACTTGATCGGGTGTAAAATGAAGAGCTTGGGAGCAATTAGGATTTCTCTACAATTAAAGACATTAATTAAAATAAGTAATGAATAAAACAGGAGGATAGTGACGTAATTATTTGGATCTCAAGGTGGATATAAATATATAACACCAACCAAAGATATGTTGATATGTTATGTTTTAGCTCATCCAACAACGCGGAAACACAAAAGCGTTTTCCCAGTTATATATAACCTACGGTATTACCGATCGACTAGCTCGTCTATCCCATAGCAAGAACTCGCGTTCACTTATCGATAAAGTGAGTGAGGGGGAATCCAGTAGGCTGGGGAATCCTGCTGGGGAATCCTATCGGGATAGGGGAATCCTTTGGGGGAATCCTCATGTAGGCTTATTTGGTTCTACTATAAAAAGAGAGGGGCGCCGAAGTGAAAGCACAGTCGAAGTTTAGACGCAAACAGAACTACTACTTGCTCTTCAGCATTATAACTCCAAACCTCAGGTGAGCTACAATAATTGTTAATATTATTATGACGTAGTGTTAGTTGAAGTAATACAAGTTACCTACTTGTGATTTTTGCTTCTGTTGGATCTAATGTTGTATTATGAGTATAATATTCTTGATATATCATTATTTGATTCTATTCGCAAGCGTAACATTTTCAAGGTGAAACAAATCAAGAAGTGACTTTCTGTGTAAATGTATAATTGAATAATTGCTTCATACCATTTAGACTAGTCTGAAATGAACATTAACATTAGGTTACCGATACTAATAATTATAGACCTGTTGACTACATACTATTCCATGGTGAGGTGAAAAATATTTAGTTCGTATAAATAATGCATTCAATCCGAGGGTTTAAAAACTCCCGAAATTACGTGTACACTTGGAAAAAAATTGAAAGAATCACTCGAAATGAAGAAAAATCACCGAAGTCGAAAGAATCTCCATAAAATCACCGAAGTAAGAGAAATCACAAAAAATTCACCCAAGTCGGGAAAATAACAGAAATCAAAAAAAAAATCAAATGAAATTTAAAAAATCACAATAAATCACCCAAATCGCACGAAGTCGGAAAAATCGAGTGAAATAAAAAAAACACTTGTAATTTGAATAAAATCAAGTGGGATCTAAAAATCACACGAAGTCAGAAAAAAGCACTGGAAACCAAAAAAAAATCACTCGAGAAGTCGAAAAATCACACGAAGTCGGAAAAAAATCATCCGTGGTTTTGGAATCAAAATTCAGGTGAACATCAAAATGTGATGTTATTACCCCTTCGCTTCAATCTCGATTTCATAATGTGTTTTTGGATAATTTGACTTGCAGTATTTTGTTTGATTATTATTGCAAATGCCTATCTAAATACCTATATTGTATTTATTTTCATCAAGTGCAGCGTACACATATTGAAATCAGCAAAAACATTCTTTTTGGTATTATTTATTGATAAATATCAATAATAATTAGGCCTAATATTGATACTATTGATACGAAGAATTGAATTATTTTGTATCTAAAGTACTGCTAACGTTTTATGATTATGAACTTGATTTTTTTTTGCAAAAAATGAAAAAAAATTACAAAAAAGTAAATAATGTAAAACTTTGAGTAATATTTCGTTAAAACTTACGGAATAGCATTCTAAAATTAATATTATATTTTTTGTATACTGCCCTTATGAAATAAGCTGATTATATACCAATGCTAATCTTGGCTGTTTTGGATTGTTACAGCTAAAAATGGACAAAAAATCGCAACAGGCAGCCAACCAGGGCAACCGCGCTAACCAGTGCAACCCAAATCATGAGAAAAGTGGCCAAGGTATGAAGATGATAATATTATTAATTTGAATTTCTATATTATTTGCCATTCAGCATGTATCAAAATGTGTCAAATGCAGCAGATATGTCTGTGGTATTGAAAGAGACTTTTTTGTATAGTAGGCCTAACTTTATTTTAACATGCAATTTTTTGAATACTATGTATAACTACAAATTTACAACCACCACATTTTTATAATCCAAAGTTGTATGTAAAAATGAATAATAATAATGAGTAGTAATATAGCTAGCTATTCCCAAGGTAGGCCTACAGTTCTGATTTGAATAAATATTACTATCAAGGTTATTTAAAATGAGTCTTCGATTTTGATGCTACAATTGAAAATATTGTATTTTTTTCGTTTTTTGTCAAAAATTTCAAATGTAATTGATAAAATGGGATCAAGTTTTTTCATTTAAAGGACCATATGTTTACCATTGTTTCAGGTCATGCAGCTGGTTACCATGGTGATACAAGCAAGGCAGCAATGGATAACAAAGCCAACCAGGGACAAAAGAAGTGAACACAACATACACATGTGTTCATACATGTTTTTTAAAACATGAATTTTTCCAAAAATGTTTGATGAATCATAATTCCAGGGCAATTGGCCTACTTTAGGTATTATGAATGTATTTAAATGAAATTAAAATAAAAATTGCTTGTTTTTAAATCCTATGCAAGTCGGTGGAAGTTGATTTCGCTATTGGCCATCTCCAATTCCCCTCCTGATTCTCCCTTTATTTGCTATGATTTAGTTGGAGCAATTTGGAGGGAAAATCTTGCAAATGCTTTTACCATGGAATAAAGACATTTCTCTATCCCATGGTTTTACTGAAATGCCAAATAAAAGGTGAAATACTTGAGCTTCGAAAAACTTTCAATATATTATATATAAATATATATGATGGAAGATATAAAAACACATCCAAGTAATGTCAAGCACTTAATTTTAGTTCAAGTTTATTTTTTTATGTCTCAACATTACATTTTCATCATTACAGTAGGTACCAGTAACTCGGGTCATGGCAAACTCATCAAGTTCTTCGATCACATCAAATAAGACATGGTGTCATGTTTTAAGGCACTGACTCGATATTTCATATGCACACTTGGTTGAATTCAATACCAAAAACAAATGATTCCTAAACAAATAGTCAGAATGAATTTTTTAAAATATATAAAGATGTCATAAAACAGTAGTAGTATTCAAAAACCATTTTCATTAAATGCATGTAATTGTCAACTTCTTAGAACCGAGCTATAACAGCTGAGCTATAAAACTTGGAACCAGAGACTTCCTTGGTAAAATTAAGTTTATAATTTACTGTACAAACAAATTGATATTTGTCATTATTTTGATGAATAACTACGTATTGGTAATCAAGGCAATAATTAATTTCCAACAATAGTGATACAATTGAGTAATAACATCAACAACAATGTGTAATGGAATTATTATCTACAATTTCATTATAATTATTGGGTTTGAAAATGCGCACTTAAGATCAGTCTGAGAGTAGGGGTTATGACTGAGATGACATCTTGGACAGTATGAAGAAAACAGTCAGTGGGCTGTTGTTAAAAAACTTTTTGGTATCACTATTTACTAAGTGGAATAAATTACAGAATGAAAATTCAAGACAAATGTTATATTATATGTAACTTGACATACCAAGTATTACCAACCTGAAGCCTTTACAACGTTGTTCTTTTTCCAGATGACTTGGTCAAAAAATAAAGTTGAAACCTTTCAGCATAATAGAGTACTTAAGTACACAAGATACACAAGTGGAATGTATCTACTTGAACACTCAGCAAAAGTCACAAGTGTATCTCTATGATCCATAAGGGATATAACCACAATGTATCATTTAAGAGGCCGCAGGCGCTCTACACGGGCTCGTTGTTCGCTCGCTTCGGACTCGAGTTTAACATGCATCGTGTGCTAGGCGCAACTCGTAGACTAGCCCGCCGAACTCATATTCACGTGAACGCCGTTAATTCCCTAGCTCACACTTTTGATATCTTTCACATTTTATATTTTTTTCGGTATTCAAAAATATGTATCTAAGTTTTCGCATTCACGAAATTTTTTCATTTTCCATTTGAAGAATTTGAAAAATTACAAATTTTTTGTTCAAAATTCTGTGAATGCGGTAACCTTGGTTTTTCAATTATTAACAGAATGCAAAAACAATCATATTGATATCTCAAAAATTACGGCCGTGAGAGTTTGGGCGTGAAATACGAGCGCCTGCGGCCTCTTGATTAATTTCATTCGGAACAGATCAAACAGTTGATGGAACATGTACCCTAATAAATAGACCTTTCAAAAATACAGTGAAACCTCTATGCATCGTTCCCAGATCCATCGTTTTCCTGCTCGTATCATTCATTTCTCACCCCACGTGCATACAATCGATGTTAAATTTTCCTGGCTAGATCATTTTCCTGCATGGATGATTTGATTTTCCTGGTTCCTTAAAAAAACAATGGATAGAGGTTTCACTGTAAATAGTTAGTTCCATATTTAAGACCATGATTCAAAGAACCCAAGGATTGAAAAACTGTTCAGTTCCAAGTCCAATGATGTTTTATACAGAATACATTTGATTTCGTACTGACAAAGCTTCGAAACAGTAGGCTCAAAAATAGAGAGTAATAGCAAGGAAGCACTTATGGATGGACGACCCCTCACTCTTAACGATGTGTTCAAGTTGTTTGCTAAACATTTTCGTTCAAATCCACTCAAGCTACAAACTCTGGCATTATCATTGATGTTTAATTAGCGATACTGTTCTATTGTTATTCAATCTTATCATTTTTCAACATAATATAGTATTATAGCAACAACGGGTGAAATACCCACAGTTTATTAGAGCTCAATGGTCATGTAATCATTGCTCACATACTTAGGATCCAGGGTTCGATTCCCAATTTTTTTTTATCTGACCACAGAAACGTCATTCCAAAGCTCCACTATTTTCAGATCGGAGATGGGGAGTCGTCCATCTCGATGTAAGTGCACTTCCGAGACTTTGCTATACGTTCCGCCCAATTTGATCACAAGTGATATTTTAATAACAAATATAAAAATATATGGTTGACAATTCTTCAAGTACTATCGATTTATACAGTATGATACATTTCTATAACCAATAACAGCGCAATAAACACAGATTCACCAAACACTTTTGATCCTATACTATGATATGAATATGATACAAAATAGTCTATTTGAGCCACTGATGAATGAATCACATTATGTTCCTTCATCCACATTGTATGACTTACAAACGGATGACTAGAATAGGAATCAGGAGAAAAAATAAGCAGTGCTCACCGCAGTTTTCAATTCATTTACAACAACTTGCGATGCGTCTTTAATATTTGTGTCGCAACATTGCGATACGAGTTTTATCGATGTTATTAGAAAACATTTTGCTCTATCAGTATTGCTAAATGAGTATTTCGTTGTACGATGTACCTATACCTTTATTTTCACCATCGACACTTGATATGTCATGAAATGATTGCTGGAAACACATCAATAGAAAACATATTTTCACTGAAGTCCAAACTGCGATGTAATTTAAAATTTGGATCGCAAATTTACTCCACAATAATTAATCTGACTTTTTTCCTGACAGGAATGTTCTTAACCTAATGAGTAACAATATATCTCTGTACTACCAACAATAGAGTGTATACACACAACGTGATACAAGCAACGTTATTACAACAATGAAATCCTGCTTGGACGATTTCACTGAATTACAACAAATACGTAAGATTAGATTATATTGTTCCCGCTATTTATATTCATTATATAATTAAACAATTCTACGTCTTAATAGTTTATTATTGGATTAATGTTAACTGTCTATGGTAGTAAGTATAAGGTGTAGATCTATATGGTTTCATGTTGGCTTACACGACTCTTATGAGAGAAATTACATTTGGAGGTATTTTTTTATTTTTTTAAATGATTCAATACGTGCTCGATATTTCAAGCATTTGGGGTGTAAATAATTTTGCTCTTGAAGTAGGCAACCATAGCGCTGTCAAAATATCGAGCACTTATTAAAACATTTCAAGAAACCAACTAGAATACCTCTAAATACAATTTATTTCCATATATTGTAGTATCAATAATTTATATGTATTGAATTGATGTTATCAGGAAATTTTTCAGATAACCAGTTTCAAAATCTGATGGTGTTTGTTCTACTATAGGCCTACGGTATATTAAATAAGTTTTAGTTTTAGTTTATTGACCTTTTTGATTCATACATACGGTAATACAAATTTAGGCTGATTCATAAAATAACTAAATTCATTTTTTATATGTAGGCCTACTGCTATTTTTTTTAGTTTTTATGTAATTTTCAATGAATCTGACTATAGCTGTTTTCAAGAAAGAAGGTCGTCTGCCAAAATAACTAACACAAATAACACCGTTATATTTGAATTGCTGTGGTATTTTAAAAATACGTACTACGATTTTTCCGGATGAGGTTTACGATAAGAAATGCAACTACTTCTTCAGAAAGCGTAATTAATATCCTTCGAATTTGCAGCAAGTTTATGTAATTACTGAAGTTTTTACAATTATTATTTTGTATTTGTATTTAACTTACTCATTACAGATTGTTTTCAGAACAGGTGGTAATGATTGCTCTCATGAAATCAAAGGAAAACAAACAACATAGCCTACTTGATAAAATTATACATTGTTATTTTTTATGTTTTTTATTGTCATGGTGGTAAAAGACTTTCTTTTTTTGTGGATACCAGTTCAACTGGATTCTACAGTTTACTGTAAATACAGGTGGAACCTCTATCCATCGTTCTTCAGGGGACCAGGAAAATAAAACCATCCATCTAGGAAAATTTACCACTGATTATATGGGAGTAGGGTTAGAAAATATGAATGGTACAAGCAGGAAAACGATAGATCCGGGAACGATGCATAGAGGTTTCACTGTAGTACCAGTTGAACATCAAAAATAATGAGAAAAAAATTGTTATTTCACGTTTAAATAAAACTGCTTCATAGAAAATGACTTATTTATCAAATTAGGCATATAGTACGCTGTTTCTGTAATTATATATCAAAAATGAAGTACGGTACTGGTACATAAGTCACACACATGTATGCTGCACATTTTATAAGTGGGACTGTTAGAATTGCTCTTATGCTCTCTTGCCACTGATAGACCTTCTTGAAATCACGAGACACTATGTTATGTTGAAGATGTCTAATTCCATTTGACCCTCATGTGGCTTGCAATAAATATGCGAACACCTTGGCCAGAGACGATGAATATACTGTAATTTCAAGTGCCATGACACTTGGCTTTCGTGTCAGAATGTTCATTGTGATTTTGTGATGTGTTCATTCTAGTTTGTCCTGCACGCTTCCAACCTCCTTGCCTACGTCTGCAGGCGGAAGTGCCACAGATAATGTAGTCTCTAGATAGGCAACGCCGTTTGACAGAGCCTATGCTCGCCAACAATGACAAAGTTGGCTGATCCACAGCGCTTTTAGGCTCCTAGCAGCATTCACTCACAACAGTGCCCTAGCAGATGACATTTTCATGGTGATAACAGCGCTCCTAGCAGGATTACCAGGCGTAACACTACAAAATTGTATACCGATTTCCTTGAAAGAGGGGTAAAGGAATAAACACTACTACTACTAAAAAAAGGGTATGTAGACTGTTTAGCCAGGTCTCTGCCACTCTTTATTTATTTACTCAATGGTAGTGCCACTTACAACTGCCAGTGAGAGCAAAATGCTACTAGTACATCTTGAGGAATCACGCCAACAAATTTTTTTTTTTTGACCTTCCAAACGACAGGCAGCATGAGTTTTATATTTTCATATTTGATATGGTATCCAAGAACTAAAAATAAAGGATCTGTTTCTTTTTTTATTTGCAATGACAACTACGGTAATTGGCTAATTGCTCAAGAAATTATTAAAAATATATCTAGTTCCAACATGAACATGGCTCAGTAAATTACGTAAAATCGCTTACCAAGTCATGATATATTATAAGACAAGAGCGACTGCCCGTTGATCTAATGGGCCGTAACCAGTGGTGGCAGAGCCGGGGGGGTCAGAGAAGTCGGCTGACCCCCCCCCCCCCCCCCCCCCAATAATCATGTGATAGACCTAACTATAACAAAGAACTGACAAACATGACAACTTTATCAATCTTGACCCCTCAATAATGTGAGGGCTCCGCCGCCTATGGCCTTGACAGTTGTTACCAATAAAGGCTCTCTAAAGCACGCGCTTTAATCGAGTCAACAGGTTTTGAATGATTCTATTATTTTCAGTGCTATTTTAGGCCAATTATTAATATTTCAAGACATTTTTTGCTGAAATGGTATCGAATCTTTTGAAAATATCATTCGTTTGAAGTATACAGAGTAGACGAATATCTAAGCTCTTGAGGACTTGGAATTTAAGATCAACTGTTTTTATACACGGCAATTTTTTATCATTACCATTAATTTTATTTGTCTCGTTACATTGCATTTTAACTATTTGTAGACTACTTATTTTTCATTTTGACTTGGCTTATACATGTAACCATGTTTTCATAAAACCGTAAATAAATACAAATACAAATATTAAACTAAAGAACGTAGCCTTTTAGTTTGATTTAATGACGGGCGATGCTGCACAATCGCACACAATTATTATTCATCAGTTTGTATAAGACGGTGGCATCACAGCACGCTGAGGGGGTAGAAGAGTGTGGAGGTGAAGTAGGGCGGATTACTTTCATCTCAACGTTGCGTGGCATGTCTTCAAGTATATCTATCGTCTTTGCCTTGGCTCAAGATTGATCACAGCTGGTCACATACATTCTATTCTATGGCCGAGTAACAAGAAGAATCATCAACTTAATCTCCAATCACCCTAGCCTGGAACGTTCTAATAATCACAGAGTACCGGTAATGAATTAATGACACCAAACCAATGACACACATCTATTGGCCAGTTCGCACGAGGCATTGCAATGCCATCGTTGGAATGTTAGCATTCCAATGCTGCCGTGTGAATCAACAAAACACTGACGTTGGCGGGCTGAAAACTTTCATCTAGAGCTTGGTTCTGAAACCTGGCATTGGAACCCTAGCCTTCCAACGGTGACATTGCAATGTCTCGTGTGAACTGGCCATATGTAACTTGTGACGGATTTTCATACTTTTAAAATTTTAAAATAAAGTTGATTATATAAAAGAAGAGAAATCAAACAATAACTTGATCTAATTTGCCCATGTGGGGGACTTGTTCACTGAATTAGACACACTTGGCTACTTGGCCCGTATTCTATAACAGCAAACGAAATAAAAGTGAGACGAAAGTGTCAGCGCTCATATGACACACTATACAGAAAAGTCGAAACAAAACGAAGATTGACAGTTTTTGTTTAGTTTTAAAATTTTAAAATAAGAGCCCCGGGTTTTATTACCATTCACGAGCACTTTCTACACGTGACATGTTCAAGCAAATTGCCAACCACATAAAGAGTTGGGTCATATCCGGCTATTTGTTCTACGTTTCGTTACGAAGTATCACTCGAGATGATGCTTCCAATACATGTCTAAATCACTAACTAATTACTACACCCTAAACTTATAAAGTTATCATACTTTCCCCAATCGGGACTTTACTATATTAACAATATGTCCTGAACAATGCCTAGTAATTAAGATGTAACATATTATTCATCCAAGTTTGATTGTCACAGTCGATGATACCACAGGTATTAGTAAAATAATCTACATTTGCAATGATTCAAGTCTTTTAAAAAAATAAAGTACTCGTCAAAAAGTCTTTTAGATATTCCTTGACGACCTAGCATACGCTATTGATTACGTCAAGGAAGAGTGATTGTCGCACCGACAATGACCGGGGTCGTACAACGCTAGCAGACGTTTCGAAGACGTGGTTAATATTGCTTTTATCTGCTGGAAGAACACAACTGGATGAGATGAGCATGTTAGGATCCTTATACCTTTCATTTTATTGCGGAGAGATCTAGACCTACTCTACACCTGGAGCGGCTCTACGATAAACGCTAACCATGATACGACGGTGTTACAGAATTGAGCAGAAAAAAGCGTTGGGCAGTGAGCGGAAAGTGACGTCACACTAGTCCTGCTAGCTAGCCACTCTGGAGCAATCATAAGCATCTAGCTGCCCAAGGAATAGCAGAAAATCAAATTGCAGACAAAACGGCCAAGCAACTTTGGTCTTGTCTTATTACCTCAATGCTATATTTAAAGTCTGGAAGCATTAATTACCCGGGTAATCATTTTTAAATATCTGAACTTGCCATTTTTTCACTTGATCTGCCACGTTTCTATTGGTATCTTTATTATTTCATTCTCACATTCAATCTGCATGTGTGGTTCCATTTCAAGCAGCGCCAAGTTATTTGAATGGGCAGTCAAATTATCATAGAGTTGGCAAGTTGGCAATCTTTTCCCACTAGATTAGCAAAGTCAGCAAACTTGGCAACCTGAATTCCAAAACGATGAGCTAGAAACTCTTTTTTGACACTGCTTATTTAGTGCTTAATTCTGAAACACCAACAAGTACGTAAAGATAGAACTGATGCATAGGTTAGTACTCGGTATTATTGGTAATAAACTGACATTATTTAATCCATACCTTCAGTAACAATTATAAAGACTTGCTAGAGTAGGCTGTTTGTTGTTTCGTAAAACGCAATATATCAAGGTCTACCCGTTACTGCCGCAGATTGAACACGTACCGATGAGCTTGGCGAAGTGAACGTGTAAGTCGTTACCTCGCGATACCGGTTTCTCGCAATACGACGCAATTCATTGGATTCGCAGTCTACCAAAGAAACTAGCAATTCATTTTGCTCCAATGAGGTGGACACCGTTCGGAAGGACGTTTGGAATGACGTTCGGTTTGGTCGCGGTGAATATTTCACACCAAACGGGGCAGTGCTCGCTGGCCAGTCCGCCCCACATCCAGCCGCGCGGTATTGCCAGGTGTGAGAGGCCTTGACGTACAACGCCCCATACGCCTGTGCAAAGAATATAGAAAGAAAAATCAATAAGCCTGTATTTCACATTTTAATTCTTCCTAATTTGATACAATCCTATTTACTACAGTTGAGTTTCTTTGTATTCAAATTGACCAGAATAAAAAATGTACATTGTTTAGTAGCTGTCATTCGTAGTTCTGACAACTAAGGCACCGCTTTGAAAACTGGAGTCGCTGTTGGGCGTGGGTTCGAGTCCCGCATACGACATGGGTTTTTGTAAATGTCTTTACACTTATCATCGCTTTATAGTTTCATTATCACCTGCTCATTAACATAGCTGACAGTAGAATATACTGAAAGTGAAACATGGAATATAACTTGACAAATGAACTAGCTGTTGGTGGGTATGTTGAGCTACAATAACCATGATAATAATCTTACATTGTTGAGAACAATTAAGAAAAACACAAGTCAAAAATATAGAATTGATTTCAGATTTGAATATTGAATAGTTCATTCAAGAAGTTCAAATCCCAGCACAAACCAGTTAGTTGCTGAATGGTGATTAAATCTATCAAACAGCGACAGCGTGAACAAATTCATTTCTATTGTTGAGGTCAAAGAACAAAATCGCTCGTGAACCGTTTAATATACGTCTACATTTACTTCGTTGTCAGTCCCTTGTTCGTAGAGAATCGATCTGCTCAGAATAAATTTGAAAAATTTGAAAATGTTCAACGTTACCTGTGTATTGCGACAAAGTCTCTCTGCCGAGGTAAATATTGTCGTAGTATCGCATCTCCTGGAAGCCGTTGCAGCTGTTCGTGCTGGTCGTTCTGGGCATAACGGCACTCAACTGCTCTGACTCGGCCTCATCTGAAATATAACAGTGATATTTGTGTTTTTTATAATAGTAAATTTGACCTTCTTTTGTGGATACAAGGGTATACAGGGGTAGTAACTTTCACTGTTGTTGCCACATTCACTCTTTCACTGCATTCAGTTCAGTTTGCTAAAAAAACAACAACGATATGACTTTGAAATCAGCATTCAAGGGAACATTGATTTTTTTTTTCATTATTTGGTTAATTAATTCACTTTATACATTGTAGTTCAAGGCAGATCTATACATTAAATCATATCTTATGAGTGCTAGAGCACTTTTATTGCACGTACCTGTCTCCGGATTCATTCCGGAGAAGTCTCCGAGGATGACGAGGAAGTCTGTTTCGGTTACGATGTTCTCCAAAGCTTTGTGTATTTGTTTGATGCCCGCATCGGTTTTATCGTGTATGTACGCGTTCAGAACACAAATGGTCACGTCTTCAAGCTACAACACAACATGACAGAGAAATGAAAATGAAATCGGTAACTGAAATACTTCTATCTGTGGTGAAGAAAAATGGTCACATAGCACGGTCCTGAAGTCAAAGTTTATTACTGGTATTATTAGACGAGCTTTAGCGAGGATTCAATTTGACATACTGAAAAAAATTGGTGTTCATTTTCATGTTTTTTTGTCGGTTCTCCACAGGTCAAACGGCTACAGCTATCAACTCCAAACTTTTTTCGTTATGGTTCCTCATCTAACTTAGATCTGTATAATTTTATGGCATTATCGGATGATAACTTTTTTTTTTATGAATTTTAGAAATTTCAAAAATACCCATTAGAATAACAAGACGGAAAAAAAAGAAAATATTTTTATTTAAAAAAAAAAATGAAATTTTGCGTGAAGTTGAGTTACATTATAATACACATAATGTCAGTGACAGAGCACTGATTGTTGGCCGAGTGTAGAACCTCAGTTATTTCTCCGTAGTCTCTATATTCTCAATATTACAGTTTTCAATTGCTATTCTACCGATACTGCTCCAGGCTAACAAAGCGTATTTATAAAATTAGCAAATTATTCTTATAGCGATTAGACAGACTTTTTTATGTACTAACCAGTATTTGCTGCATGAATTCACCAAACTTGTTCCAAGCATCCTGACCAAGCAATCATACTCATAGTTTAATTTAAATAGTTTAAAACCTTATAAAACTAATAATGGCGTACCTGAAATCTGGCGAGCACGGCTATCGAAGATTCACAGTCTTTTATAGCGATGCCTTCTACAGACAATGGTTCCACCACGTTAGCATCGTAGAGAAATGCCAAACTATGACCGGAGACTGTGTTGGTTGCACAATACTTCCAATCCTCCCCTTCGCCCCTCCAATCAACGACCCGACGCAGCGTGGGGTAATTCAACTCTTCACACATCTACAACGAAAACGACACGTGAAAGATACTAAAACAAAAACAGAAATACGTCAACATTGACGCTCGACAGTGACTAACTGTCGAGCGTTTATGTTGATGGTCAAGACAATCTGCCAACAATAAAACAATAATCCATTGTTATTTTGTGACATCATCAATCATCGTCCAATGATTTTTCTTTAATTAAGCCAATTATTGAGTAGGGCTAATTGATGGATTGTCCCCTTTTACTGCCAATAACGGTAGGCCTACGTTTACACTGAGGTTGACACGTCGCCGCAAACCAACTTCGGCGCTTGGGACTCGACCTGTCCCGTTTAGCGCCATCACCAACACCGAATCCTTCCTGCCCTCTCTGTGATTCAGGCCAAGTCCCAGGTGATGGTGATTAGGTTACTTTAATTCAATATTGCATATGTTAGTGGAACATGTGTTTTAATTGAGTGCAACAAAAATCTTGAAAATAAATCGTATTCAAATGATTAATATGCCTGTTAAATGATTGACACAGTATATTTGGTCTATTGTGTCTATAGTGGTATATTTAGTATATTGATGATGATTATTGTTTGCTGAACGATCCCACCAATAGCTAGGTTATTTGGGGGTATGCACGAGTGAATGATAGATGAATATCTTCATGACATGCCTCATGTGGAACCCAAGGTCAGCCTACGCTTCAGTTTCTAGCGCAGAGCACCAGCTGATCAACCTACACGAGCGCTTTTGTAGTTATTAATTACTCATTTTTATTCTCGTAAAATTAACTTACTTGAAATATGTTTTGACACGAAATATTTCGAAGAACTGGTAGTAAGTTTATGGACTATTTTGCAGTGCTATTTTAAATAAAATAATTCTGGAATATCAAAAAGCCCTTGGAAAAACAAATACAGATCCTATTTATTTGAATAATCAAAAAGAAAGACATGATGACCTTTCTTGAATCATCTTGCTTATATTAGAAAGTTGAAATCGATACTCGATGGATCGTTTTTAATTTGAATTAATTTAATTTGATTAATATACCGGTAATAGGCCTGGATACTTTAGGCCTATACTTAATATCTCCGGATTCGATTGATATACTTTACATTTAATATTATTACTATAGTATAGGCCTACCGGTACTTAATATTTCTGGAGGATTAATCATACTCTTTGTTTCGTATTGTTTATTTCACGGTATATAGTTGTATGTTTTGGGGAAAATCTATTGCATTACTTTTGAGAATAGGCCCTACCAAATTTGACAACGACAATGCTCCGTTATTAATATGGTTCATTTGAACAAAATCATTTTATAGTAAAAAAGTCAAATGTACATCAATGTCATCTCTGAATTTATACAAAAGTAAGTAGTTGAAATGGACCAATGTTCAAGAAGGTCCCAACTTTAATACGGACTCACCTTTTTGAGAGCAAAATTATCTACTATCTCTTGAACGGCTATCAGCGAAAATCTGTGGAAACAAAGAAACTGGCATTAGTATTACTCATTCAGTTTAACCAGATCTACTTGAATGAATGGCTTAGATAATAAATATAATAACGATGACTAGTGACGTATAAAAATAGCAACTGCTATGGAAGCGATGAAATCTAAAGGTGCTTCAATACATGTTTTTCTTAAATATATAGGCCTATACATGTTTCAATACATTCGATGATATTTGATCATTTTATTTGAAAACACTGTGAAGTGCTACAAACCTTTGATTTTGCTGTGTTTCAACGTATTGGCGATTTGAATACGCTAACACTTCAGAATAAAAGCGTTCCAGATACTTTTTTTTTCTTTTTTAATTAGCCTACATCAACTGGGGAGTAAACAGGTAAGGGAGAGGGAATTTAGTAAGGGAATTTGGAAAACCAAAATACAGCTGTAAATGCAGATGGCAGATGAGGCAAAGGCTTAAGCTAGTGGTGGACACAATTTTTCCACAAATCAATTGGGGTGTTTCTCTTGTATACCTATCTATTGTACGTTATATAATGGTTTTACTGGTACCGTACTTTTGATGCTACAGAACATTATTGTGCTACGAAACACATTGTTTCAAAATAATAGATGTACGTAAGTGCTTCTTTTCAAATTCTATATGCGATGAAAAGGAAAAATAGAAGCAATATTTAATATATATATGTCTGAAACAATTGTCTTGAATCTTAAAAATCAAAATAAAGACACAAAAAGCCAGATATGATTGCAATTCACTTTGAATTGTATTGTATTGTTACTCAACTACCCCATCAACAGCTGGGTTATAAGGGGGTACGAATCAGCAAATGATACTGAAACAAAGGGATTAGGTACAAGTAGAAGGATGTTTAAAAAAAACATGCTTTAGGCGGAACTCGAACCCACTCCCGAGTCCCGACCCGACTCAAGTTTCTAATGCAGTGTTGGTTGACTGAGCCACAGGGGCGGTTCAACGAGCAAGAAGTGATTGCTAAATCGATTCGGTCCAAACACGGCACATTTTATTGGAAAAATAAAAACACAGATCAACTACCGTACTACTTTTAGTCATAATTATTTTTAATGGTAAGCCACCAGCCACCGGAAGAGTGAGACGTGGTATTATGAACACATACTTTAACACTGTATATATTTATATAATACCTATGTTCCAAAGCTGTTATTCTCAAATAAAAAAAAGGAAAGTATTTCACAGATACAGCGCATACAGGGAAACATTTTGTTTTTATTTCAAACAAATTTAAATTTTGCTCGTCTATATCATAAAAATGGTTTGAACTCGACAATATGCTGAAATGGGTGAAATTATACATACAGTAGATCAAAAATCTATTCTATTTTGTGGTTTTACTCCATCTACAGAGTTGAAATTAAAATGTTGGAATTATTCAATAGACTAATATACGTAGGCCTACTTAGTACCAACATAACTTCTTTGGAATGAATTTCGTCATCCAATCACGACAAGACATGCGAATGTCGAGTATCATTTTGATAAAAAAAAAATGCTACAGAATTATGACTAGGCTAGGTGGAATTGATTCCTAGCCTTTTCCACGAATGCCAATCATCAGTATTACATGCAACTAATGCAATACCACAAGGTCGCGTAAGATCACAGTCACAGTAATGATGTCATTCAAACTTGCAGATACCAGCTGGCTAAATAGATCTACTTCTTATCTCAAGTACAAAGGTTCTTCCTAATCTCTGATACGATCGATAAATGTGCTTTCACTCAACATTCTCAAGATAGGTTAAGCACAATATTCACTTCCTGGCATAGCCCTGGCTTTGCCAATCTCATCTAGAAGTAGGTAGACTTGACTTCAGGAGCAAGGTTTTTTCAATGACATTTTACGTTCCCGTTCTCAACAACAATTAGTAGCAGTAGGTCTAAGAAATTAGACGTAATAGCAATGTTTACAAACATGAAACATTACTCCTGCAAACTATTACAAAACCTTACTAAACCTTACTAACTATGTACCTGTGACAAAAACGGTGGAATCAAGGTTAATAATTTGATTTCACACAATTTTATAAGTATTGACAAGATCAGTGTTTCTGCTACGGTATTTAACCCGGCGCAAAATAACCTCGTCATTGGCGCGCCGTAAAACCCCAATATTCATTCATTCATTCTGCTATATAAGAATTTTGATATCTCATACTGTTCAGAAGTTATTACCAAAAAACTGATACCGGTAGTATTAATAATAAAAATGAATATCTGGTCTCTGGTTCCAAACTGAATTGAGTCGGGGGGATGAAACCAAAAAAAAACAAAAACAAAAAACTGATATCTCGCTAAATCGACCCCCGTGAGCTCTTAATACCAAAGTCTGACTTGATAATCAACTCACCTATTTTCTAAGATGGTCCTACAAACGGTTTCTCGTACGCCCGGATTATCGACCTTGTCCGTCGAGAAGTCGTGGAGATTCCAAGACGCAACCCGAACGGCAGGCCGTCCGTTGCGCTGGTTGCGGAAGTCCTCCTCGACGATCGGTCGTTGAGTGTAGGCGGACAGAAGGTCGAAGATGTCCTTGTTCGGGAGGAGGCCGTTTGTCAACGGAGCGTATTTAATAGGAACCGACATTGTTTTGCGATGACCTTGAAAGAAATTCAACATTCGTCTTGTGAAATGTGACTTGAAATGTTATCGGAAGTGAATAAAAAGGGAAAATTGAGTTACGGCCGGTGCTCACTGTACATACCATGTGAGCAGGCCAATGTAGACGTTAGTTTTTCAAGCGATCAACAAGTCAAACGAAATGACATAACAGAAAGAAAATTTGGACCTGCATTTGGACTTTCATAATACAGCTATTCAGCTTCTGAAAGCCTTCTTATCAGATAATCAGATTTGAAAATTACAGCATTTTTTTTTTTTTTTTTTCAGCATTAGCTATTTCAATAAAATGGGATTTCATAGCATCAGTCAAATTTGAAATTGGCATTAATTTACCACCAAAAAGTCTTTGGAAAAACGTAAAGGTTCCGGGATACAAATGATGTACGCATATGTATTAAGAGCTATTTTTGACACATTCTTAACTTGAGCAGTGAGTCAATACGCCCACATTGAAACACTACTTGAACTAAAAAGACCAAAAGAGCTCTTCTTAAAAGAGCATCGTAAATGACTGCCACAGGCCAACGAATGTTGATAAATAAATATACTATTTAAGCGAATTGGAAAGAATATTTTGATTTTTCATGGCATTGAATGAGATTGATTTGATGAGATTGATTTTAAATGAGTTGGAACTAAATAAATGAACTGAATGAACTAAGTTATGTTTAATACTCTCAACATTACATAAATGCTGGAAATGATGGGTAGGCTACAGGCCTATTTATCAGCTAGGTCTAGCTCATTATAAGAAATTGACAAGTAATCTCAAGAAATATTAGAATCAATATTGAATTTATTCTATATTAATTATTAATCCACATTTGCGAAAATACACTGCTGTCGTATCACAACAATGATCATGTCAACACATTGCATATTATTCAGGAATATACAAATGAAAGAAACCATTCAAATGTATGCATTGGGCAATGTTTGCGGTACTGGTATATCATCATGTGACACAGCAATTAAACATAATACAATGAAACCTCTCTAGTGAGTTTCTCTTTACTCTTTAGTACATTCATTACCTTACTGACTGTCATTTTTTGTTCCCATCCATATGTTCATTTATCTTGAATATTTTTTTTAATACTTGTTCTTATAGTCTGGTCCCTTTTTTAGTCCTTTTTTTAGTTTTTTTTGTTAGTGTGAAAAACGCACTAAAGCATGTACAGTAGAACCTCTTTGATAAGTTTCTCGTTGGTACATTTTTCACCTTGGTAAGTTTTATTCTTTGATCCTATCTATAAGCTCCCACATGTTGAATAGTTTCTTTAGTAAGTTTTTCACTTTAATAAGTTTTTTGTCTGGTCCCCTGAAAAACGTACTAAAGAGGTTCTACTATACCACTGTAATAGACACCGAGTAAAACGGTGTAAACGTAATATAGGCCTACTTACCCGGTATTTTTCCATTGGGTACTTGAAGCAGATTGGTGTTCTGCCCAGGCAGGGTACTGTCGACTCGCTGAAGGCCGTCGGTTGGTAGCGTGGCACCCTTGACCTTGACCGGCGACACATCCGGCGACCTTGTACCGTCGCCCACGTACACTTGGCTGCGCAGCGCTCCGAGGCGCCATTGATTGATTCCTTTCACCTGAACAATTGTCACAAACACCTTTAACTCCGCTGTCACACGTTCATGTGACTTTACGCTTGGCGCAATTCGAAAAATATGAATTCACGTCGTTGAACATCACTAGTTATTATAATAATAATAATGATGATAATAATAACTCTTTATTTGGCAAGGTAGCGATCACATTCCATAGAACAGTACAAACAAATCCTGAAATAAATAGGATTCAGGGACATGAGGTACATAAATTCAATAATTGTCTCACTTTTATAAAGGCCTAATCATAAACACTTGAATTTTTCCTTAATAAATGTTACTACACAGCATTCGAGAGGAATTATTTTGTCCGTTAATCGTTCAAGTTGAATATGACAGTTTGGCTCAATTTGTGAGTCTTCAACGTTTTAATGAATTTCTCATTCAAACAATTCCAGATTCATCCAAGAGCAGTCGGGTCCTGCTTTTCAAGAACGAAATTAATATTCACTTCAGCGATTGAATAAAATCTTGAGAAGGCTTCAGTCAGGAAGGTCGACCTCAGAGGGAGTCGAATCTTGGTGTCACGAATGATGTTTGATTAATTCTCCTACGCGCCTGCTTACCTTGATCAAATCGTCGACAGTCCGGAAGAGTCCCCTCCGCTCTCGGTGGTGTACGACGTTAGCGGCTAATTCCTGATTGAAACTGTGTATTGTCATCAGATCGAACACGTTGGCCGAATTGATATTCACCAAACGACCTTGAGGGGAACCGCGAATACCCGAACGAGCGGCTTCCGTATTCGGCAAACTGTCAAACGACTGCGCCCTTGACGAAGCACAGCTGTTGAGAAGAGCAAGTACAACATTTCAATCAGACGAAAACAGTTACCGGTACAAACACTATTATAGTGCACAACAGTCGATTTTAGCGAAATGAAGTTTTTTGTGATTGATGATTTTTTGGTTGCTCAATGACCCTGCGTTTCCAATCTACCACAAGAACTTGTGTCATCTTACTTAACGTTAGTTCATTTTCAACTTTTATTTGCCTCATCACTAAAAATAAGTTTCCCTTATATTTCTCACACAGGCATGTAGTATTTTTTTTTTCATTAGCCTTCAAATACTGGTTGCAGTATTGATGGCGTAGGCCTACAAGACTAATGAACAACTTAGTCTCGTATATATGAATGTTTCGTTAGGACTATATACAAACAAATGGGCTCTTTTAACTTATACAGATTTTCTAGGCTTACCTCACATTCTTCCGTCGATTTGACACACAAATCTCGGGACGGATCAAATCCAACTTTTCCGCACCGATCCCCGATACAAGTGCCAAGTCTTCAACTTTCTTGAATCTGCCGATTGCTAGTCTGTACTCGACGATCATATGCGCTGTGCTTCGGTTTATTCCCGGCAGTGTCATCAACTCCTCTTCCGAGGCTGTGTTGACATTTAGCTGATCAAACTGAAACCGAAATGACGTTTCATCTTTTCTAGCATGATCAAAGCAGTTGGCCAAAACAGAGTAGGCCTAAATGTGCGTAACAATGCAATGCTGTTTTCCCATTCCATTTATCATTTATGCCATCTAGGCATACTCATATGCAACTAAAATAATAAATATATTATTTGGTGAGAACAGCATAGGCTCTACCAGTAATACTATACCGTATGCCTACATAGTAACACATATATATAATAAAAATATGACACATAGGCCTACTGACATACACAATGAATCTAAATAACAAATTTTCTTTGTTTGATATATATAGGGCATGTATATATATTGTTATCATGCACTATTAGCTTTAAAGATTTACCTGCTACTACCAGTATGGGTATCATCAAGAACTACTTGAATTCCCAGCTACAAAATTTACATTATTTTTTTATTTCAATTAAAATGTGATATCAATTCATATTGTCTACGGCCTACCGGTGGCCAGTAAGGCTACAATAAGGTCACGATACAAATTTCCAATAAAAAAGCTTCCAACTGGATCGACAAATATTGTCACATCGGTAAAGTGGTGCTAATCAACCAACGTATCGTAGTTTGAAAAGCGAGACTAATTAGCACATACATAAACTTACTTATGAATGTAAATACCAGAGCTCAGACCTTCTAGATATTTCTATGAACACATGTAAAATTAATCTTGAAATTTGGGTCCTACCTTGCGATCAATATCGATGAAGTTACAAGTAGCACTCAAAGTGGGTTTACTTTGAGAGCGTGATCGTTTCGTGAATGGTGATTTTAAAATGGAATCTCGTAGAGATCTTCTCCGCCCACGAGATCCTAGTGTCGAGCTAGATGTTTGACCCATCAGAATGTTTGGATGTTGGATGTCAGGTTATCGAGTACATTTTAACATAGTATTACATCTGAAAATAACAAAATGGGTTCAAGAGCTAGAATCTTAGTCTCACGATCATACTCACTCACGTCACGTCACTCACGTCACGTCGGCCATTCACGGTCATAAAAAGTGGTCGATCAAGCTACATTAAAATGCATCCCAGAAAAAAATGTAATTGCATTATACGCACTAAAACTAGAAGACAATATATCTACATATAGACTCTATAGGCCTGTAGTCTATGGAAAAAACATCAATAAAATTAAAATATACTTGTACATTTAATTTCAATTTCATTTTTTTCCGCAAAAAAAAATATGTGGACACAAGTGTACACAGTGACCAGGTGACCTTTGCTTATGTGCAGCCTGCAGACAGGTAAGTACAGCATTGGGTTTTATTTTGGGTTTTTTGGTTTTAGCCCACTTGCCAATAATTTAGGTAAGAATCAATTCTGCATATTGAGAGTTAGCGAGTTGTTACCTAGACATCATAGACTGTCAACAAAAACTAATCGACTAACTTGGCCATCTTCATATACCTAATTCACACTGTTTTCCTTAGTTTCATTCTCTTCTTAATATTCACGTTCTTCTCCTACTATTTGTCTTCATAAATGAATAGCAAAATACTGTAAAGCAGTACGGTACTGTATTGTAGGTCTTTATTTGTTAAATATTTGTATGATATAATCGAATACTATGATGTACCGGTAATATGATATAATAATAAATATACTGGTACAACGATTGCCCAAAGTAGGTAGGGTTTACTTTTGAAAGTGGTTTTCCACCCAAAAATTTCAAATAATAATAATATAGCCTAAAGTACCAATAATATAACCAAATTATAGTGACTAAGTGAGTATTCCTACTCTAATATATATTATAATGTTATAAGACAACAAGTATGGTAATGAAAAAATGTAGTGAAGACCAATAGCAATTTTACAATTATTAAGGTCAAGATAATGATAGGCAGCTTGAGAATTTGAAAATGTCTCAAAACGAGAGGTCCGATTTGCATAAAAATACGTAATAATGTGTATTGTTCTTGTGTTTACGGTTGGTAAAAATTTGATTTTTTCTTTTCATTTTTCTTCAATTTTTCCTCCTAGCCAAATCTCATTGGGGTTTTTAGAAATTTTGTGATGGTGTTCCTCAGAAATGGTCCAGCCAATAAGACCCAAAAACTATAGCCTACAATTCCAAGTCTGCAAGCCTTATAAATCTCTAAACCTACATGAAGTATGTATATATAAGTAATCTATGTAGCCTATATAAACAGTACGGTAACAAGAGAGAAAATAATACTTAAATAAGAAATAATCTATTGTTTTACTAGGTAAATTTCACAAAATGAATCAAGTCTATATTAAGCTGAGTTAGTCATGGGACCTGCAAGGGAGATGAAATATTTAGCATTCAGTAAGTACTGATACATGAAAGTTATATATTTTTTTTTTTAATAACATCGAAACTTGATACAAAATCATTGTTCCCCAATTAAGGCTATGGATGAAAGATAGGATCGTTTGGACGGGGCACCACAAGGGCGATCTTACCACCCCATTTTGATTATTTAAAACTAATGGTCTTCAACACCAGGACTGCGCTGTCTGTGACCATAATTTTTCGCAGTAGATAAAAGTCTTTCAGTATAAACACACGAATGTTGATATGTTGAAAGTTATAAAACTACAGTCCTGTATATGGTAGGCGTAATTATAGCTCAGGCTGACCACATCCCATACAGTAGCACAGATTGTCAATAATCAGTGGCAGCACTTGGAAAATGGCCGATGGCATTGATATTGGGTTTAACGACGCACAATCGACGACTACGAACAATTCGCATGGGTGAATGTTGAAAATAATGGAGGGATGATGAGATGATTTAGGTTACCGGTACTTTATTATGTGTTTTTGGATAGTGAGACGGAGTCGATTCTGGCCTATTGTTAAGAAATCATCATAGTATCACAAAAAACCTTTGTCAGGATGGTCTACCATGGTGGGAATCAAACCCTGGTCTCCTGAATGATGGTTCAGTGTGCTAGCCACTCAACCACCCATCTCAGTGAGTTTACAAGAACCCACAGCCTTCTTTGTTCAGATCATTCTTTTCTGATACTGCCCTTTCACTCGGGGTATGATTCCCATGTTAGCCAATGTCCAATTATTTTAGTTTACAAAATTGTCGATGGTGCCGTTGTTTCCAGACCACGACTTCACTTTCCAAAGACGTTCAAGTATATCAGTCTGTTCAACATGTCATATCTGCAAAGATACAAACCACTTTGGGAATTTCCGTACGGGAATTTTAAACTATGCGCGCATTGTATCAAGCCTTGACTGTTAATTGATTAACTTTGTTAATGACAATAACATGAACGATTTTATCCCATAATATAATGAAATCACCAGGATAAGTTCTTGATTAGTGCTTATTGCTTGGGTTAAAACATGAATATCATTCAAATCTAAACCTGGGTAAGCTTTGGCCCTAGCCAAAAATGTAGATATCGGTATATGACATATTCTCAAATCTCAATAATGTTGCAGGAAATTGGAAAATTTCTGACAGGATGACAGTAGTTGTTCAAAGTTGAAACTTTAGATATCAGAATGCAGCACATACCAGACCACGAGGTCATTTTTGCCTGCGCGAGAAAATATGCGCAATCACGTCAAAATATTCCGAGTGAAGGGCAGTACCGGTATCAGAATGACCTGAATAAAGAAAGCTGTGTAAGAAACTCGCCTGTGAGTAATGTAGAGGATGCAAATCTTCAGATTCAATTTAGGTAATTTTCAGTCCTAGCCAATCTGAATCCACTGAATCATAGAATCCACTGAGAATACAACTATGTCCAAAAATGTATAGGCTTACTACAACTAAACAGTAGCCTACGGTACTTAATCAATTTTACAAACTTCACTACGGTACCGGTAGTGTTTGCAAGATCGAGCAGTCCGCAGTATACCGTCAAGTGTAGGCCTAGGGCCTATCAGTCTTAGACTTTGTGCTAACGTAGCTCTAGAATTGTAAGGTTTCACATGGCCAGTCTTTTAGCTCCATCACTCCTTCGTTCACTACTAGCTCCTACTACCACTAGCTGCTTCACATGTCATACTGGCTGGTGGTGTACCTGCTCAACTTTGCTTGTTTGTCAAACTGGCAGATGTAGTGATCTAATGGGCTCTTTAATCTTTGATTCACACTTGACCAGTCAGACCCACCAAGTAGGCCAAGGCCCAAGCCAAGATTATTGACAACCTGTCCTGACAAAAGTAAATGGTCCTATGCCTAGTCCTATGTAAGCCTAGACCTATATCAATAATGTCTGTTCAACTGCCATCATTGAAGCCCTAGAATAGAGCTAGAAACTCAAAACCTACTGGTCCGTATTTGCCTATTTGGGCCCTGGCGGTCTAGGGTCTAGCCTACAATGGTATTCCTCTGGCATTCATACAGGTGTTTCACCTTGGAATATACGTGGGCCTAGGCCTAACCTAGGCTATCGTACGAATAGCGGCAATCCTAGGCCTTGGTTACTCTAGTCCATGGATCAAATTCACCAAAAAAATGTACAAACTCACCTATTTAAAAGATCATTGGCCTAGGCCTACCATTGCCTGGCGACAGAGCCTTTTTCGTTTTCAAAATTGAATATTTGTCGGTAACGATTTCTCCTAATTCATGATCTTGACCTTTGTCCCGCAGCTGATATAATAAACTCAGAATTGACAAGTAGGCCTATTGATAACAACGACACCCAACTCAACAAATGGGAACCTCACCTCGGGAATCGAGCCAAGTTGCGTTTGCTTGCGGTGAAGTTGGCATTTCTTTAAAAAACTAGACAAGTGACATGACTATACTAGCACTCCTAGCGGAGTAGGTATAATGACTTTGATTTAAAATATGTGCAGTGGGATCATCTTAGGCTAAACTGGGTCAAGGTGACAGTTACTTGTTTGTGTTGACAGTTCACCGACTGTCCCCCAGGCAGAGATAGAGCAGACTTTGGATTGGGTGGCAGGGGGGCTGAGTACTGTTTAGACTTTAGAGGGTGGCATGGAACGTCAACAAATTATTACATATATAACTATATAAATGACTATATATTGATATATATATATATATATATATATATATATATATATATATATATATATATATATATATATATTTATATATATATATATATATATATATATATATATATATATATATATATATTGATATATATATATATATATATATATATATATATATATATATATATATATATATATATATATATATATATATATGTATATATATATAAATATATATATATATATATATATATATATATATATATATATATATATATATATATATAATGACTATATATACATATATATAACTATATAAGTAACCATATATAACTAGCATAGGCTATAACAAGTCCCTATAAGTATATATAACTTATTTAATAAACCAACGTCAACAGGATTTGCTTTGAAATAATTCCAAGTCTATTATGTATAAATCTTTATTGAAGACTATGTCATGGTACAAATGGTTGCCGTTCGACACATAATAATAATCAAATACAAAATTAATGAAGTAGGAAAAAACAATAATAATAAATCACACATAAATGATGGATAAAAAAATGACTGGAAAATAATGAGAGAGTATATAATATTATAGTATTCTATGGTATAGTATAGTTATAGTATAGTATTGTAGGCCTAGTTGTAGGCCAATTCAAGGTGTCGTAATGAATTGTGCTAGCATTGTTCATCTCAAAATTAATTCAGGCTCAAGTCATATCACTGAGACATTATTACGTGGGCCTCTATCATTATTATTATTGAGGGCATAGGAATCGATTTAGAGACATTTTAATTTTATTCCGTGATAACTGTTGAACAGTAGGCATATAAGACATTCAATTCTAAAAAATTCTACAAAAATTCTAGTACAGGAGTAACACAGATTCCTTTCAAATATTCTCAAAATTATAGGTAATATCAATTTATTTTGGATTCTAGGATCTTTGAGCTAGATCCAGATGTTCATTTTCAAATGAATATAATATATTTATTTATTTTATGTGGACCAACAGACAAGTCGAAACTTATGTGACTTTGTGGGTCTACGTTATTATTATGTTGTGTAATTAAAATATAAATAAAACGCCTCGAAATAGAAAATAATAATATATATATATCTCAAACCCAGATAACCAATTAAATTGGGCCAGGGGGTGTTTCCACCAGTTTTCTAGGGTAGACTTCTCATATCAATCGGTTCCTGCCAGTTCCGACTTCTTCCTCCTCTTCTTCACTACTGCTAGGCCTATCCTCTATTTCTTCTTCTCTTCCTACGAGTTCCCTCCATCGTTCTCTATTCTCCCACCATCTCTCGTCTTCCACTTCTTCCCATTTTTCTCCTCGGTTGACTACCCCGAACTTGATAATAATAATTATTATTATTATTATTAAAGGACGTTTACAATAACCCATACGATCACATATAGTGACACTTTTGACCGGCTCGCTGATTTCTAATTTCTATAATAAATCTTCATCCAATTGAGAAATTTGCAATAGGTGCATATTAATAGTTTTGAAATAGGCCTAGATTATTTATTAATAGTTATGCATCATTGTACATCATTATTCAACTCTTGCAATTGCACATGAATGCGCGGTGGCAAGTCTATTATGAAAGTATGGATGAATTGGACCTACAACTTATAACGTTAACTACATATTTCGTGTTACTCACAACAATGGTGGTATAGAAATGGCCACCTCAGAATCTGGACCTGACCAAAACCTGGCTTCTGTCAAGTGACGTCACTCATTGTTGAAAGAGACTGACAACAATGTCCATCAGTTGGATTTTAACCAATCAGTATATTTGATACTTCACCAGTTCGCTGTATCGCTGTGGTAATGATTGTTCGCCATTTCATTTGTCATGTGACAGAAGCGTATAAACTCAGTTTCAGTCTGCCATCGCTGGCGCGACCCCTTGAATAGGTGGTGGTGCCGTGCCTGTCAGGGCTGGCGCGATCGCGTCTCTGCGGGTAGCGTACGTTCAGGGGTTTTCAAATGTCCTGCGACGCAAGGTGGGCATTCGTGTTTTAATCAATAGCCGGAATTACCAACATGGGAATAGCTCTAACTGGCAGTTAAGTGGTGTTTCACATTGGCTACTTATGCTCTTCGTTTTCACTGATTCTTAGAATAAATCCAACTATATATAGACTATACTTAAGGGGGTGCAGGCACGTTGCTTATACAATGGATAATGCTGGTTATAGCGATTTGTTGTTGATTTGATGTGCCTTAAATGGCCCATCTGACGTCCTAGCAAATAGCATCGCAGTTTAAAAATAGCATATATCTGTATCCAAGAAATTGTATCTTTTTTTCTTATTCTCATTTCATTGATCTTATTTCCTTTCATATATTTTTGTTTTGTGTTTTTAACTATACTTAGTTCAAGTCCATAAATACCTGTAAACCAATCAACCACCGGAAATGATGGTCTTATGAACACTGGTATTTCTCAAGTTGTAATTAAATGGACTATTCATACATATACAATACATATACATATACATAAATCCATACATACATACATAGAAAGAAGAAGATCATTTACAAAATAATTAATTGTACAAAGTCGATAAATACATCGCCTCACTGCAACTGTGGGGGTTCGAGCCTTTTGGAAGAAGTAGCTGCGTTTTTACTTTCTAGTTTTTATCATTACCTCGTCCTGAAAAATCGTAATATAGTGAAAATACTATACAACTACACAAATATAACGGTGATATTTGTGTTTGGTATGTTGGTAGACGACGTGAATAGAAGTATAGTAGGTAGTTGAACCTCATCAGCATTCCAATAACGAATTGGCTGTGACGTAGCTCGACCTGACCCCACTGTGACCCCAACAACCCGCTATAAACATATTCTAGATGGAGCAATCCTATCCGAGTGATATCGCTGTCGACAGAACATACTACACCACAGTTTTATCTGGCAGATAGCTATAGGTTACTTTCATTTCGACTTTTTAATACCGTTCCTCAGGCTTAGCCTAAACTGTAGGAGAACGCAGAGTTTGTTGAGAATATGCATTTTGTACAAAATGAAGCAAATACGTGATATGCCCTGGATGATACATATAGACCTCTATAAATAACTTGATTTTCTGACCTGTTGAGTTGACCTGTTACTCATTTTAGTGTAGGTTTGATCCGAAAAAAAAAAAAAACATTTTGAATTGTCTGTCTTCAAAATAGCTGGTCCTAACTGAATTAAAAAAATTCCAATCAATTTCAAATTGAGTACAAAATATAAATTTAAAATTATGTCGATGGATTTTTTTTCAGTTTTTTAAATGGAATATTCACTATTTCTCACCTAATCAATTAAACCTATAATAATAAATACATATTTATTTATTGAGGTAAACACTGATTCGTCCTTCATTCGTGGAGGGGGGAGGGGTATCCTAATTGAGCAGTATAATGTAAAATACCAGATGCTGGAATAACGTGGAATAATTCAGAAATGTTAAGTATTAAAATGTCCATTGATTGAGCAAACATCGTCTCTATTTTCTGTGGCAACAACACCAGCAGTTATAGGCCTATTTAATATTTCATGTATAATAATGGATTGATTGGAAAACAAGCATGTCAAAGCACAGAATAGTTCCTTGAAGAAACATATATTTATATATCGCACAATAATAATCGTGTGCGACTAATGGATTGACTAGCGGAACAAACGTGTCAAATACATCATGGAATAAATAGGTCTACTTATACTTATTTCGTATATAGCTTCATCATCGATTGAGGTTCAAATATATTTATGCTTTGCCTTTGCATACGCTTCTAACATAAGTGATATATTATACACTTATATCAACTATAGGTACGTTATGAATGATCACACTGCAAGAGTGGTGCAAATAATAATTCATAAAATCGATCAAGAGTAGGCCTACAAAAGACATTACATATTCAAACAATGTGCACTCAAAAATGCAGTCAAGTACTTGTAAGAAGTGATTACAACGTAAGACCTGTGCAAAATAGCAAGGAATAGTCTGAATAGACGTTTTTATGTTGAATTGAGTGGCTTAATAATAATAATAATGATGAGGTTGAATAATGTTGATTATTGTTGGCACTATAATATACAATACAAATTAAGTTCACATCTTTTCCACAAAGCCTAAAAAAAAAGTTCATCTGTGGATTGAACAGAATTTTCAAAGCAAATTAAAACATTATGTCTGCGTATACGAGGAGGTAAAATTTAAAAAAATTATATAGAAGTAAATTACATGACCAATAAATTTCGAAACAATTAGAACTTAGATTTATTATTATTATTATTATTATTAATTATTATTATGATGATTATTGTATGCTCAACGACCCCACCAATAGCTAGATCAAATGGGGGTACGAATAAGCTGGTGATAATGTAATTATTATTATGAGTCGGTGATAAGTGAAAGGACATTTACAAAAATCCATGCCTTAGGCGTGACTCGAACCCACGCCCAATGATGACTTCAGTTTCTGAGGCGGTGCCTCAGTCAACTGAGCCATGAAGAGGCTGTATACCTATTTGTCTTATAGATTCAGTCTTATAAAAAGTTACTTTTATCGCACAAAAACTCTTGAATCGAGTAAATTGAGTTGAATGGTCTACAGTGAAACATCTTCAGAGGCCGCAGGCGCTCGTATTTCACGCCGCAAACTCTCACGGCCGTAATTTTTGAGATATCAATATGATTGTTTTTGCATTCTGCTGATAATTGAAAGAGGGAGGTTATCGCATTTACAGAATTTTGAACAGCAAATTTGTAATTTTTCAAATTCTTCAAATGGAAAATGAAAAAATTTCTAGTTTACGGAAACCTAGATATATATTTTTGAATACCGAAAAATAATATGGACTGTGAAATATATCAAAAGTGTGAGTAAGGGAATTAACGGCGCTTACGAGAATATGAGTTCGGCGGGCTAGTCTATGGGCTGCGCCTAGTACACGATGCATGTTAAA
Organism: Brachyptera risi; assembly: GCA_964007535.1. Classification (NCBI taxonomy): domain Eukaryota; kingdom Metazoa; phylum Arthropoda; class Insecta; order Plecoptera; family Taeniopterygidae; genus Brachyptera; species Brachyptera risi. Next base: position 38,477,460 of record OZ023332.1, read on the forward strand.
CTCGAGTCCGAAGCGAGCGAACAACGAGCGCGTGTAGCGCGCCTGCGGCCTCTTCAGTAAGTTTCTCTTTAGTACATTTACTACTTTAGTGAGCTTTATTTTTCAATCCCATTAATGACACTATTCACTCCTTAAATTGTTTAAATCAAATTAAAACTCCATCTATTTTACCATGTTTTTACTTTCACAAATTTTGACCTGGTTAAATACCTCAACTATTTAGTTCCTCTGTTTAGTTTAGAAACATTCAAATGATGTACCGGTACCCAAAAACCATCAATGAATTAATAAATGAATAAATAAATAAATGAATATGCTCCGACACATTGAATTCTTAGGTAAATTTTTCACTTCAACAATTTTTTCTGTCTGGTTCCCTGGAAAATGTACTAAAGAGGTTTCACTGTAGGCCTATCAACAATTGGTATTATTAATTTCAGGTTTGCCAGCAAGACCTGACATCATTTGCAACCCACCACTATGGGAGGCGCTTATTAGTTGCCACGATTGGCTCCTATTAATTCATATCCACAATCAACAACAGTATAGCAATAATACATATGATTCACATTCTCCAGTTTGTATCAAGACAATCTTGAAATGTGTATTTACCATTTTTTCCGATGATCGAAAAGGCGTATACTTTTTTTTTTTTTAATAACATCGAAACTTGATACAAAATCATTCTTCCCCGATTAAGGCGTATACTACTGTTTCTTGACATAATTGTGCGTGCACAAAACGAAACGAAACGAACAATTAATTGAATCATAACGATGAATATGCCGAGTGAGTCTAGGCTCGTCTATTATTTGAAACCATTATACCACGTGAGCCGTGTTTTGGGTTTGGCACCATTTGACCTCTTGACATCCGAACCTTCAAACTTGGCTCGATGTTACAGCTTATTGCTAGCTGTTGGTGCATTCGTTTCTTCTATTTATACCATTCACATTTTTACACTATTCTTTCAAGAAGGACTGTACACCATGCCTATGTATGTCACACGCTTGTTGATTCTTACAGCGAGCGGAATCTGTACTACTTCTTCGATAATTCTAGCTATAACAAAAACAGCGACACATTTGAAAAAATTCATCGAAACAATAGAAAACACTGATGTGTTGGTTTATAAGCATCCAGAAAGTGAATACATCAAATATAAAGAATTTCTAACGGTCGAATTATCAGTGTATATTTTAATCATGGCCATATTTACTACGACAGATTTCATTCTCTATGGTTTCAGTCAAATAATGATCAATATAACAGTCTATTCTCAATTGTTGGTGGTATATATGATTAGCATTCAATATATCAACAGTGTTTTAGTTTTACAACTACGATGCAAGCATGTTAATGTTTTAATCAAGAAATATATTGATAACGAAAGATTACATAAGATGTTTATAGAAAGAAAAATAAGTAATCTGATTCTAAAGAAAGCAATTCGAAGGAATGTCGACGAAATTAATCGACTAGGTTTAATTATATCATCTTCGCCAGAAACGTCTGCTGACGATCTCGCGTCCATTTCAGTCGCACAAGTAAATGTATGGCGTCAAGTGTACTCTGGTTTGCACCATAGCTTTGAGTGTATTAATGCTATGTTTGGTTTCAAATTACTAACATTAATATCTCATATTTTAATCACAGCTACCACTTATACTTATATCACAATAAACACCACTTTAACAGTTGATACTTTCACTTCAACATTTAAGGGAATGGTGATATTCATCACTTATGTTACTTGGTTTATTTGCAATATATTTGTGTTGGTTGCCATAGCAATAACATGTGAAGTAACGAGCAAGGAGGCTGACGAAACGTCATCTTTAGTTCAACAGTTTCTGTTAGTTGACGATATAAGCTCGGCGGTGAGACGAGAACTTCTGTCATTCTCTCAACAACTTGCCACTAGTGAACTAGTATTCACAGCATGTGGCGTCTTTAACATTGATATGACGTTACTGCTAAGTGTTGCTGCTACTATTACTACGTACGTTATCATTTTGTTGAGTGTTAAATCGTAAAATATTAGGAATATTCATTAGAATTTCACCAGAATAAGTTTCAAGTTTATGAAGAACTGAAAAAATAATAGTTTACAATAGAGTGACCATTCGTTCCGGATTGGCCGTGAGTGCCATTGTTTTGAATGAATGTCCCGGGGGAAAGGTTGGCGAGGACACACTATTGTCTTGTTTATAATAAAGTGTACAGAAAATGAAATAAAAATTGAATAAAATGTAAATACTAGAGTAGGGCCTACTATATTGAAGCCTAAAAATGGATTGCCTAGAGATTTTAAAAATGGATTACCTAGTCCTAATTATGCCATGTTCCAGTCTACTAGGAAAACGCGGGATGCGCGTTGTGAGATGAGCTTAGAAGTATGGCAATCTAGAATGAAAGATAACTTGTCAGCTCAATTTACATCTACAAACCTGGACTTACTTCAAACGTTCAAAAACCTCACCTGCAACTTGTTGATATTTATAGTAACCTGCAACCTGTCGCATAAACACTTTGCAAAAGCAATTGATCCAAATATTCAATAAAATGTACACGTTTATTGCGTTTTCTTCATTATTTCTCATTCGATTGTTTTAAAAATCTCTGAAAAGGTGTATAATAGTATTTTTCATATTCTGTGAGAATTTGAGAGTTTTTGAAAAATTCTTGTTTTTCAAGTATTTTTCCTCCGGGTTATTCTTATGAGGATTTTACAAACTTTCCGATTATTTTCCGGAAAAACCTTCCGACCGATTCCTCTGAATAACAATCCCAACCTATTCTGGTATGACACCAACGTTCAGAAAAAGTTTCAAGTTGATTGATTCATTTCTCTGACCTGTATGCCGCGTACATAATTACAAAAAAAACAAAACATAAAAACGAAGCCCATTTTTTTTCAGGGTGTGAAATAGAAAGCTTCGCTACGCTCATCTAACCAATTCACCTCAATTTCATTCATAATCTATCTCAACATCGACAGATATGAAAAATGGACATGCAAAATTAAGTGAAATTTAAAAAAAAATCCGAAACCACAAATTAAAAAGTTTCCCTGTGGGGATGTAGTGTGTATCCCCCCTCTCCCTACTTCATTGGGTGTAACTATATTTCCTTTTCGTAGCTTAAATCTGGTTAGAGTATCCTGAGTTTTTTTTTTAATAGATAGTTACCCTAGTTTGTTACCTATTTGTCCATGTACTCTTTTCCAAATGCTGATGAGAACCTAAGCTCTCATTTACTCGACTAACTTCAAATTTTCAAAAAATTGTAGGTTGCAGAAACACATTACATGAATATACAAAAGTGTAATTAATTGGTTTGGTCCACAAATCACAAACTGATCCACCCTGAACAAGACTTGAACTGGAAGAGATTCTTCTGAACAAAAATAATTGCTGAATGATCAACAACATATTTTTTGAATCACGAAAGTTATGGTGTAAAGTCTGTGACCATATATGGATAGAAATATCCAGAAGGTGGGAATAATACGGACGTTTCGGAACAAAAGCATAGACACATTTTCTTAAAAGAGAGATAAAAAATCATGAAAGAGTTCATTTGTGGAGGTTCATTAATACATATAATAAAACACAACACCAATATTGTCAATTAAATAATTTTATTAATTCTATACGAGAGTAAATGAAAATGTAATGATAATACAGATCAATTATTAGTATAATACACGCATATGAAAATAAAATGATGCAGTGCTAATTTTATTCATAAGAGTGTGGGACACACGATCTGCACGTGTGATCCAACGTACTTGGCCAATGCCACACACATTTCATGGAGATATAAAATATACCGTATATCATACATTCAGGTGATTTAATTAAAAGGCACAATAACATTTAAATTGTTTTTAAACACCCTCTAGCTTGCTTACCAAACAGTTGAAATGATTTACGTATCTTAACATAGCCTGTTAACTGGTCACACCATGGAGTTATCAAGTATAATCTTAGAAGGTACAATTTTAGCTCCATGATCACTTCAGGTAGGAAGGCCTACTAACTAAGATACAATTGTATTATATAGATATGAATATTACAGTACCTTTTTCATGTTTATGTAAAAACCTATAAGTTTATAAAAAATAATATTATTTCAAAATTCACAAAAATAAGTAGGCCTACATATTGTTCTTACTTTGAAAAATATATTGCCGATGTTTTCTTTGAAATATGATACTAAATAATAGACTAATATTGTAGTTATAACGTGAAATATATTGAAATGTTCTAGACTAAATCTGTTGCTCTCAAACAGTGATTAGTATAGTAGATGACCAAGTGATAATCCGTTTCCGGCTTCAGAACAAAATAGTTGTAAAAAGATTCATTGGATGGAAAACACTGAAGCAAATGTTAGCTTCCAGCTTTACGTTAGCTACCAAACGCTTTCCTTAATGATTGCCCATGGAGGCCTTGCTACGTCAGTTGCTGATTCACCGACTCAAGTCCCGTACGGTATACAGTAAATACAATCAACAAGTCTGGGACATAGTCAGCAATTAGAATATTAACAAACAATATGTTAACTGAGCCACACGTTTCTACAACTTTTGCCTTTATACAATCGTAAAAACGAATTACATTTCAAGACTTATACTTCATTATAATGAATGATCATGTAAGATTGTATCATCAAATTTGACTATATACTATAGTGAATAAAACAACATATCTTATTGACAATACAATCAAGATCAAACGAGTTTCTTCCCTCCCTGATATTCTGTTAATTAATAATTTTCAAAACAAACACTGCATCAACTACGCAACACGCTTTCAAGTTTATATTAATATATGCATGTGAAATACACCAAATAAGCAACACGAATTGACAACAGCAAGATGTTATTAAACGGCGAGGCAAAGCCCCTTTCGTTGCTCAACTAGATTTAAATGTAAGTAGTCTGACGATATGAGATAAACAAGACTATCAATGACTATGTTTACCACAAAGTGGTGAATAGTTTGGCCAAACCACTTCAGAATGAAACTGTTCAAATATTTTACTTTTATCGTGAGACCTTGAATTTTTTTCATCACAACAGTGTGGAAACCGAAAAACGCCAGCTATATTTGCCTTGATATCGAGATATTTGCCACAATGTCCTGTTCATCACATCTTTCCGATGCAATTGAACAGTGCCACAACTCTTCTTGAACCAAGTAGGAACTGGATCGGTTGTGCAGAAAACTGACATGTTTGAATCGTTTCAGGCTGAATCGATCCGGCTATAACGTTTCGTGGCTACGAGATGAACGTAGTCAATCGCAAAGATGAGCCAGAGACCAAAATATTGTATGTAAATACCAAGTATTGTATGTAAATACCAAATATTATATGTAAATACCAAATATTGTATGTAAATACCAAGTATGCTATGTGATAAAATAAGTGTAGTTGATTTGCAAAAATGTGTTCCATTGAAGTATTGAACAAAATACTATTCAAATGCACTTGTTTGATGATATTTACGTAGTGAGTCAAAGCAGTCTCTAAACCACCTTCTCCAACATCTTGTTCCCTATTATTTGTACTTATTGTCCATAACAATTAGATCTAAGATCCAATATTTTAACATATACAAAGGCCTACAGATTCAATGTAGTTAGGTAATATTTAGTACATTACGAATATTTAGATATATGTGAATTGGCTGAAAACAAAATTTCAAGATTACTTGCATTTAGAAGTTGGGTTTTAGAATAATATTAGAAGCCAGATTTGAAGAAAACAATAATTGGCTTCTACTGCTCAAGTACCATAGAGAGATTGATAACAGAATGCAACGTGTGTGTTTTTTTTTAGATAGAAAGCTTAAATGAAGTAAAAAAGACATAAGATGAAGCAAAATTGAATTTTCTTTCAGTATGGTACTGGTACAAATTTCTCTCAACAAATGTCTACTTATTACAAGACAGAAAACATTTATTTGTAAAGCCTGAATCTACAAAGTTTGTAGGATCATGCTCATTAAGAAATGGGTCAGCCATTGAAAAATTAAAATTGAGTGGATTATTCACCGTAATATGAACGAGTCAAGGCTAACATACTAAACAAATCAAAGATATAAAAAAATATTACTGAATTATCATGATATAATACAAAAAAAATTATAACATAGATTCTTTTCCATGGTACTTTTGTCAAAATAATTACATTATTATGCAGTCATTACTCATTTTAGTTATACAATACAAATGCAACCAGTATAATGCATATCACACATCTATGGTCTTTGCGTGATCAATATCTTGTCTAGAGTATTTAAACTTCATAGGTTTCTACTGACATTCAGAAGTATGGTATTAATTATCAATCAATAATTATAATGAATTTATTGAAAATGTATTGACTTGAAAAATAAATGCCATTCAAAATTAATTGGAAAGTTGTCCAAGTCTTGCCAAAGAAATATTTCAATTAATCAGTCAAGTCGTCATTGAACTGGACATGAATGAGTTAGCTGCTGAAGCCTTACAGCAATTCAACACACGTTAAGGTTTTATATCACACTGCTTACGAATCATATCAATAAAATGCAAGCAAATACAGAAAAAATCCAAAAGGATACAAAAATCAATTAAATATCATTTTCTACAATAAGTTCACCAAGTTAGATACACTATATCATATTGCCGGCTTGAAGAAAAGCAATTGATGAATAAAAATATATGAAATTAAATCAATTTCAAAATTGTACACTTGCGGTTACAGAAAGTAGTTGATCGAGTCACATTAAAAAGTACACTGAAGAAAATTTACCAACTCTATATTATACATAATAAAAAAAGCAATAAATGAAGTCTACATACATGATCCATGTACGGTGATCATGTAACTATGAGCGATAAATTACTCATTGATTCTATTTAAATTTAAATTTTGGAAAAAAACATATAGGCCTAATGTGACCACAAATGTGTGTAATTTTTTGGTATGTTTCTTGAGTGTATTTTGACATGAGTGTACCAGTGTACGAATAATATGAGCTAACAAAATAATGTTTTTCATAGTTCAAAACTTATCTAGGACTCGAACAATTTGAAATAAAAATATATGAAGTGAAACAGCATTTCATAAGATGAACCATACTGGCCTGATTTTGATACCGTTTGGTCTAAGGCCTAATTCAACTACAGCTAATGTTTCTACTTTCTACTTTCTACGTAAACAATATTCAACCAAGTCCTGTACCTCTCAAGACTTTGAACATTAATATCAACAAAATGGTCACACAATATGCAAGCATTAGTTGATTACTGGAACACAAAAACAAAAAACTGAAACTCTGAAATTGTAGACATTCCAACGAACAGAAAGTCTCTATCAACGTAGAATGGGCAGAAGGGTGTTGGCACATATTTTTTAATTTTCACGTATTCATATCTTTTCTGATCAAGTTGGTCAGTTTGGATCGTATCTTTGGGTAAATTTGGGTCGTATCACCAATATCTACCAGAAAATTATCAATTTCACATTGAAATATTAATTAAGAGTTCATATTTTTCAACTCAATTTTAAAAAATGTTGTGCATATGCACACAAAATTTCATGGAAATTGTTACAAAATTGAAGTCACAATATTTATTTTCACCTCCTGAACAATTCAAATGATGGCACTAAGGCCATTCTGCCTATTTTACGTTGATTTGTAATGTTGTTTTTCTAATGCTACCAATTCGAGACCGTGAGATAATTATTCCCAGGATTCTCACGATTACGTACCTTACTCTTCCGAGTGCTACATTTCAGATCAACACTTCACGTAATTCAATTGATTGGAAAAAATGATAAAGACGCCAAACACAATAACAGCGTCGAAACCAAACTGGCAAAAGAGTTGCCGTTGTACATTGAACACCTCTAGAAACTATACGGGTACAAAGGCTTATTTTGTAAGTGTACTATTTCTTAGAGGTAGACCTACTACACCATTCATCCTGATACGCCATTATTCAAATGCATTTCCTTGTCTAATCATGAAGATCGTGGCAGTTGTTATCAATAAAGATAGAGCCCGACCCAAAGCTGGTGTTTCAATCATATCAACAGGTTTCGAATGTTTTACATATATTATATTATATAATGTTGAGTCCACTGTAAATTTTTTAAACTTTCAATGTCTACATATTACATCTTAAGAAAAATATAATTATTCTGTATAGATTGGAACAAAAACTAAATCCAATATATTGCCAATTGTTTCATCTAAAATTACAAAAACTGCTTAATTATAAGTACAATATCAACAATAACATCAGGGAGCAAAATCAATGATGATTTTTGAGAAGTATACCTATGTATTTGTAACCGATACATGAGTACTTGAGGAATTAAGGTATTAGCCTTCACAATATGTCAAGTTAATTATTGTTTGCTTCAACGACCCCATCAATAGCTAGGTTATACGGGGTTATTAACATACAGTACAACGTTGGTGGACAATGATATGATCATGTTTCATATGATATTATAGATAAAATAATTTACAGTTGCATATTGCAAAATTTGCCATCGTTAAGGAGAAGTATTATAAAGCCCAACCAACTGAGTAGTTATTCTCAGAATAGCTCTAGTTCTTCAAAGATTGATATTGATCACATGGTTATTTTTGACATTTATTAATAACCCATCACATAACTTTCTTGTTAGACTTTATAATACTGGCTCTCATTAGCAGTGTATCTTATATGAGAATCGTTGATTATGCTTTTGCTGGAATCGTTGAACACGATTGTGCCATCTACCTCAAATCAGTTACATTTCAAACACTTGGATTCAGTTGGGGTCCAAAATGAAAGAACTAGTGTTCTTAAAAGTATTTTTTTTCGAAAGTGTTTGACATTGCATATCATTACAACACCTCAACAAAAACAATTCTTTTGACATGCAGTATGGACTTGAATCGGTGAACCTTTGTTGAAGTGCTGTTCAGACCAATCACGAGTAAGATATTACGCTTCCAGTCGACGTTGTGACTCATTCGCGAGGAAGATGTCACATGACAATCTCAAGCAATAATTGTAAGCAAAGCAAATTATACAAAGATGCTGCATTTCGATGGTTCCAACTAATGATGGCGATGACACCAATCTAAATTCTTATGTCATTTATATGACTTATGATACTGTGAAATACGGAGGGTACGTACAACGATATGACTCTTATCTGATGACTCATCTGTGGTTTAGTACGCTGGCGACGCAACCGTACTTGACGACTTGGTGACGACACGAGTGCCTTGTGCGAGATCACCGGCACGAACGCCGTTGAACTTGAGGAAAGCATCGTAGCCGTAGGCAACCATGGCGCAGAACCCAAAGAACTGAAATAATTAATTTACAATAATTAAAACGGGTCAGCTACAACTTCAAAAATAATGAAAAATGTAGGTCCTTAAGATAGCAAATCTTGGTTCTAAACAAAATCCAACTAGCACATAAATTTTAATTGACTATTTATTTTATTCATTTTTATTTGATGAAGATTTATCGTGCACAAGTGACATAGTACATCGAACACCAGATGCAGTGATGTCTAATGACATCAAGTTTGCATCTATTACAACTAATTGTACATTCCAAGTAGCCTTACAATAATTTAATAATTGGTTGATCGAACCTAAAGTTGACCACTTGCATTTATTTATATGACAGTGGATTATCTTTTATTGTTACTTGTTGACAACTAAGATTTCAATTGAATACTATTGTTGCCACCAATTAATGTGACATTAAGTGTCATCTAGCAGCAAGGTCGACTATAGATCACATCTTACAAGAAACTTAGAATTATATTTATTAGTGACTTGAAGGTTTCATTGAGGTAATATTGTCAAATAGTGCATGGCAATCAATTTCATTTGACATATTTTTTCATTTTTTTAAATTATAGGCCCTATACTATAAACTAAAGGCTTTTGGCCAAGGCTTTTTTTTCTTTTAGAAACCTATTGATTGAGTTTTACACATATTGCACTTTTACCAGAAACAGCAAATCTTTATGCATATAAACCATCCTGTTCAAAGAGAATTTGAAACTATTGAATAATAACAATTGATAACGTGTAGTGGCTCCATTCAGTAGGCCTAGATCTAATCAAGATCTACTAGGAATCACGCAATCATCAATTTCATGATTGAAAAATGAAAATTGGTTGTGTTGAGCTATAACTAGAGGTGTTTGAAAATGGTGTTATGATTTCGTGTTTTTGGCATCTGTATTTGTAAATTTTGGTTTTTGGCAGTGTTTTGGTTTTTTGGCCTAACGTCATGTGGAAATGACGTTTTAAGAAGTTTTAAAAGGAAAAAAAGTGAACAAGTTTGCAAGTACACAGTTTACAAGTGAACCATCGTTAATCCGAAATGGAAGAAGCCCCCAAAAAATGATTTCGATTCATAAAAATTCGGATTAACCAAAAAACTCCTCCATGTAAATCATCACTCTTCCCAGTTAGAATTGAGTCAATTTCTTATTGCGCGAGAAAGCTAGGCGACCGGCCGGGAGTACGAGTGAGAAACAGTTGAGGGGATCCTCCGGTCTGGTCACTGATCGTGTGTACTCGGCTGCTTCGATGTCCCCCGATTGACAAATGGCTCGCTTCGATTGGCGCTTGGCTGTCCCGAGCGAACATCCGCTTGGCCAAACGAATGTTTCAAGCTCATCACAGTCTCGTGGTCTGCTCTTGATCGTCAAGGTCAGACAACATACACAACAAGCGCATACACACAGATGGCACGCACACCCACCATGCAGTGAACAGCTCACGCGTCAAATAAAAAAGTCGAAATTATGGAAAATCATGCTTTACTTGGAAATAAAACATTGAAAAAACGTGTTTTTCTTGAAATATTTTGCAATTTCAGGTTGATTGTAGTGTTCTGAGCAAATTTTGGCATATTTAGAGTATTTTTACAATCTGAAAATTATATTAATCAATTGAGAATTTATTGTAACGTGCTTAGTTGTTGATTCATCATCATACACAACATTTTACGGCTTGCGAAAAAAAAACACCTCCAGTTAGGCCTATGGGTGACAATTTCATCAAAAAAAATTATAAATACTGACCGCTGCGGCTGCGAATGCTTCATCTCCTCTACTACCATAATCGGCAGCCAATGAAGCAGCCAGGAGGTAGAAAAACGTCCAAACAGCACAAAATACGAACTCCTGGAAATCATAAAATTCTTAAGAGGGAAGGTGCCTACAACATTTTCATCATTTTAAATGATGATCAGCAACTGAACATCAGTGAATAGAGTTGAATATTGAATTTACGATGAGAACTGATTGTTCGACAAAGGATTTTGAAAATGTCTTAATTCAAAATTTGTGTGGCCTGGTTTTGCATTACATGATGCGACATTATTTAGGTACGTTCCACGATTTCCACGCTCCATCTTAAGGAGCCATGACAGTTCCGAATCAACAGGTTTTGAATGTTTTACTAAACCATTTCAAACCTTATTTCAAGACTACTGTTGATTGATTCCAATTATTCTAGCTGCTATACTATTAAATCCCCTTAAAATATAATTTTGCTTTATGTAGATTGGAACTAAATCTAAAACAATGTCCATGTTTACATATTGAAGCCTATGTTCATATCATGAAATATTATTATAAAATGCAGGGGTTACTTACAATCTTTAGCCATGGAATTCTGAAGAATTTCTCCACAATATGGAAAAGGTAGAGGGCCAACATGATTCCAGTAAACCAGAACCCTGTCATGGCAACCGTATTAAACCAGCTACCGCGTGACAGTAACGCGAGATTAGACACGGAAATACAAATAAAACCCAGAAGGTTGAGTGCCTGCAAAATAAAGTGAAAAAGAAATATTATCAAGAAATCAAGTTGAGACTTGGCACATCTACAATAAATACAAGCATGAAATTACTTACAATCTGCACGCACTTCAATACACCTGGCACTGTGCGGATGTAAAATGGGTCGAATCGAATATTGGTCTGCACAGTGGTGTTGGATGAAGTCACAGTTGTTGTGGTTTGGTGTTGACCAGGGAAGCCTTGTTCTGCCATGATGTATCAATTGATTCACGAAAACTGTTGTCAAAACTTATTGATTTCTTCCAGTTACACGTCAAGAAAGCGTGTCAAGTACACTTATCCTGTAAGTAATGTATTACTGTGAAATAGGGCCAACCTATCTGTCATGGACTTGACAGTTCAGCAGAATAATCAAGTCTGAATTTTTTCAGCACAAACATAATGCCTCAAGATGAGAAAGCAATTAATTATAAGTTGAATATTCAACAGAAAATGAAAAAACATGTATAATGAAATGGAAGTGAGCAATATTCATGATTCTATTCTATCATCCTTCGATCACCGCTTAAAATATGTAGGCCTAGCTGACGCCTACCTAAAGGGGGAGGGGTTTTTAAAATTAGCCAGTATCAAGTTCTCAATAAGATGTACCTAATAGCTTTCATAATGAATAGCACAACAAGTATTCAAAGGTGATATATGTTCACGTAATACACTTAAAGAGTACAAAATATACCTACCCCTAATCTTCTACGACTTCTAAAATGACCATTAACCTTTTACACAACCCTCCCTCTTTCACAACAACAGGTATGCAATGTCTGCTATTTCTTTTCTTGTTACAACCAGAAGCTGTTGGTAGCCCTGGTGAACAGGCGGTCTGCTTCAGTACGTTCAAATGCAGTCACGAGAACATTTAAAATTCAAATTCAAATTCAAATTCAAAAAAGTATTATTCCAAAAATACTTACAAAATACAATAACATATAGAGACAAAATTACATATACAATTATAATAGAGACAAAATTACAAATATAATTATGATATAATACTAAGTTCTTAATTAAATAGTATAATCTAGGAAAATTTGTTTTTGAATCATTTCATTATTCAGTATTTAGTATTACACTTACAAAATGCTTATGGTAATTATGCTTATTAACACTAACTCTATGCTAGAGTGAATACGTGCATAGTATAAAAAGAATTGTTCAGCCATGGTGGTTTCCCACAGAAACCACTTAATACATCAGGTCCATACATAAAATTGGTTAGTGTTGTGCTCAGGCCTCAGATGATTGGTCTTTATTTCATTTTTACTGTATTTTGTATCTAGTGTATTCATGTCGTGCCCTCAAACACCGTAGATAAGTAGATTAAAACCTCCGAGGAAAATTTTGACTCATATTATATGTTTTTGATTGATTGGATAATTTTAGAATAGAATAGAATGTCTTTATTTATCATGTACATACAAACGTCATACAATCAAAAAGGGCGAGGTTTGATCACATGACCGTAGGCATGACAAAATACTGTAGGCCTATAGTTTACAATCAGAAGGACAAGGTTTGGTCTTGCGACCACAGTTCCACCTAACCTTATCTTCAAACTCGAACGTTATAAAAAAAACAGTCAATTATAACATAAAATTGAATATAAATATTAAATCGTAATATCTAGTTTTTTAACTTCATGATAGTAGTACAATAAAGTATTTCTAGCTCAAATTATGGACTGTAAAAAATAAATAGCTGGAGAATTCAGAGTAGGATCTTGATCTAACAATGATCAAACATACATTACTGATTATTTTATACAGGCTATTACGTGCGGTTTCATACAGTCCACATCTAGTTGGACAACTAAAAGTAATAAACTAATAATCAGAAAAACTAGACTGAGTAGTAATAAATTAATGTTATGACGTGTTGATAAGATTAATGATTTTGTAGAGTTATTGTAGTGATAAAGGTGAGGGGGTGAGGTGGTTGGTTGGGAGGTCTCGTTGGGGGAGAGGAATTTGTTTAGGGAGTAGAATGCCATGTTGGTGAGGAATGATTTGAGAAGGGATTTGAATGCAGGGTACGTGAGCGACGACTTGATGATAGCGGTAAAGTTGGGCCGAGCTCAACACTCAGAAACCGCGCCACTCTTGTCACTGATTGGTCGTTTTTCAACATGGCGGCCAAAATATTTGCTTCACAAATTCCACATTCATGACGTTAAGATTTAAAATAAAGAAGCTACCAACATGAATACACGTACGGCATTATTTTTATAATTTCCTTTATTCATCATCGTGCCGAGTACCCTACACTAAAATAACAATGTCATTGTTCAAATAATGCTAATTAATTATTTATATGCATAAAATACACTATATTTAGTTTAGCTGCAATTATGGACATTAAAAAATATTAATAACTCTAGGTACAGTACAGTAGTAGCTCATCTCATTTTTATTGTAAATAAAGTATCAACATACAATAGAATAAAGAGCGAAACCAACAGTCAACTCATGAAATAATTACGAAGTTTAAACAATGCATAAATCGTTGGACGAGCTTAAAAAAATGAAAATAAAATGAATATAAAACCTTACGGTATTCAAAAGTTTTTTCTATGTCTTTTCATTCCATCTTTTTTTGTCATCTTGGAAAATCACAATCCTTATTTACAAATGTATGTCCACACACAAGAGCACCCGCTCTTACGTGGACTTTTCGTTATTTTTCAAGCAAACTATACTACATTTTTGATAATGCTTGTAGGCCTATACTTATATTATTAGTTACATTACTTTATGAACATGTTTTAAAAATATAATTTATTTCTTCATTATTATAATTATTATCATTACACCGTTCAAAGTTGTTTGTTCTGCTGATAAAAAATCAAAGAATTTTATTCCTCGGTAATGAAATCTTTTCAGTTATTCTCGCTATTTGGCATACTTTACAAGCGCAAATTCTAAATAAACTAAACTTTCAGAATGTGCTGTCAAGATTTACGAAATGTTGATTTTCTACGAGAACTTGATTCTATAAAAAACGAAGTACCGTACTAAAAAATGTAGGCTAAGACTTATCAACAGAAATGTAGGATATTAAGTACTTTCGCTGCCTAAACACAAAACTGAAAACCTGTTATGGACATCATGAAAGACATCCAACTTTTCATCGCTACAATGTATCGTTTCATTTCCAGTGGTATTTTCTTCATCAATCACAACTTTCTCGCAAAACCTCGACCTCTTGTTCTTCTTCCCCTTACGATGCAAAACATTTATGTTTGGAAGCATTTCTAGAACCGCTTGAACAACTGTTTTATACGCTGCACACACTGAAGGACCACAAGTCAAGATGTGTGAAACATACGCTGGAACATCAACACGCTTTTTGAAATTTGAATATGCATTATAAATAAGCGTGCCAGAGTAAAAGTGCGCAGCTCGAGACTGCGGCAAAGGAAAGTTCAAAAGTGCATTTAAATGCACCACATGAAACAAGATACTCTGCAACTGAGCGAATGCGTGAACGGTATTAACGGAATATAACTTGTGGTGTCCTTTCAATCGATCATCGACTTGATGGAAAGGCAAGAGAATCTCCGCTAAATTCATACAGTCGTCTTTTGTAATAGCTGCTAAATTATCTTCAAGTGATAGTTTAAGATCTCCCTGTTTGCTACCAGCATCATTGTTTTCCTCACTTGGTTTCTTCGGCACTGAATTTTTCATGTGATTGGTTACCACTCTGGATATTCCTGCTTTGGATCTGTAATGTCCAATTTGTGTGTCAACAATCTTCAGTGCAATAATACTAAACACTATTGCATGGATATGGCAGTTGGAAATGGATGGCTGACAGCAATGCCTGGCCCAATATAAAACTGATGATATAAACAGCCTCCAATCTTCTGGAAACTTGTTAATAGCTTGAATGTCGTCGCAACCTAGCCTCAAAGTTTCCATTAATATCGACTCTCGAGACGAAGTTGGCAGGTCTGCTAACGCTGCCAAAGATGGAAATGTACTAAATGTAGAGTTTCCAGTCACAGGGTTCAAACTTGACATTTCGGGTTGAATATGTAAATTTCGACTATAATAAGTAAGCGGTGTATCTGTCACGTTGTTACATAAAAGTCCATATATAACACCTATGATAGGTAAACTAATTAAATGAGAAAATGGCAGACTATAGTCCTCAACTTGAGGAGTGCAAAAGTATTTTTGGCGTGTTAGCATGTCAATGAAATATGAGGGAAGATTTCCACATCGCAAGCTATCTTTAAGCCAATCAGGTAAATTTTCAATAACCGGATTTGTAGAAATGTCAGGATACTCATCGATCGAAACATTTTCTTCTTCGGATTCGCTTTCTTCTTTTTCCTCTTCTTCCTCATCCTCGCTTGAACTATTAGTTGCTTTACCACACTCTTCTGACTGAGAATCATCAGACTCCTTCCCGGCTGTCTCTTCAACGGTAGACAACATGTGAATACTATGACTCTCATCCCTCGCAGGGTAAGAACTTGAATCATCAGCCGATAGACCCAAGAATAGTAAAATATCGCTTGAAGAATGAGTATAGCCTTCAACTGTGCGTTTTATTTGCTTGTTGACATATGGACGATATTTTTTTTTCAAGCAAATCAGAATCTTCTCCACAGCTGTTTCAAGGGTTTCTCGCTGAAGCCACAGCAACAAGGCTTCAATACGTTTCTGAGTACTACCAATTGAACGTTTTTTCTCATATTTTAATTTTGAGAAAAACTTTTTAAATACGCTTCTGTTGATATAATCATTACCAAGCAAAGTAGCCATCAATGGTATGAGTGACTTATCCAAGCCACCAAAATGATTCAAAAATTTTTCAACATTATACAAATTGCATGAAATATAGTATTCAGACACATGGTCCGACAAGTTTGAAAGATCTGTTCTTTTGAAGGCTTTAATGTTTACTGTTGAGAAAGGTATGTAGAGTACGTTATAAATGTAATAGTCAGAATCATAACTCAAGACGGGACACCCAAGCCTTCGGGCTATAGCGGCAATTTCATCGTCGGCTTCATAATAGCATTGTGCACATGGGATGTCCAAATTCAATAAAACATCTTTAAATACTTCTTTCATTAAAAGTGGAAAAATTTTGTTTTCCGAAGTTGGCGTGACGTGCTTTGCGAGGCTGATCTTCACCTTCAATCTCTTCATTACAGTGCGCAACTTTCTCGTCTCGTATCCTCCATCAAAAAGTACTACTGGAGCCACGCCAGACTTTTTTAATTCAGTGAAGAATTTTTTCACATCATTTGAATATTTATCATAATCCCCTCCAAATGCACTGGCAGATGCACACTTTGAATGCCAGTTGTACAATTGGGATGCAATACTGTTACCATCGACGATAAGTGAGCGATTGTGCAGTTCATAAGGTTCCAGATATCTGTCGGAATGTTGCGCTATATACGTTGTGAGCCCACGAACACCCATGACTGAAAGTAAGAAGAAAGAACGAAGATGTAGAACTACTGCTGAACATAATAATATGGTACGTGTTAAAAACTTTTAGGTTATGTTCGACCATTAACGTTCATTTTATAACTCCGTTTGAATACGTGAACTTTCATCATTTGTCTTCTATATTTATACTACTTCGTCTAAAATAAAATAGTTGTCATGTTAATATTAGAACTCATTGGTAAATTACCTGATAACCTATTTAGTACTCAGCAGTTGGGTACTTTTTTGGTGCTTTTGCTTATGGCAGCTCAAACAAGTGGCGCCATCTATTCGCCAGGTGACAGCAAATGTATAATATTCAAAACATCGGCGCTAAAACCAGTGCTTCGTTATTTTTACGTTCACATTTATATGTAATAATGGCTGACAGCAATTATTATCAGTTTTTCTACGGAACTCTTTGTCATGTGTGTAAGTCTCCAGGTGACATAAAAAAGGAATTGAAACGCTGTGGTGGTTGTAAAATGATTTCATATTGTAGTAGCGAACACCAGAAGCAACATTGGTTACATCACAAGAAAATCTGTAAAAACATACAATCTTTACTCAATAAAAACAATCTACAAAGTCTCTTCCAAGAAGCTAATGAATCTTCTAATTCAAAAGAATGGAACCAAATTCGATACAATTGTATGCTTTTAGTGGAATTATTGATGAAACAACAATTAGTACAAGAAGAACGAGAAATGTGTCTTTTTCCTCGAGTATGTGAGATTTGTCGAGAATCAAATCAGAAAATTCTTCAAGATTGTGTCCATTGTCACTGTGTTAGCTACTGCTCTAGGTCTCACCAAAATGAAGATGCAGAAAGACATAACTCTTTATGTTCATCACTTGATCTATGCCTTCGCTTGAATTTATACTTTTTAAATTGTAAAAAGCAGTTTCCTTATCCATACCTGACAGTAAGAATTCAAGAAATCAAGACTCGCCTTCCTTGTGAAATTTCATCTTTTATTGAAGAATTCACAACTACTGAAAAGGAGACGAACCAAGAAATATCCGACATTCATATTCCTATTTCTACTGAAGTTCTAACGTGTCCGTTAAGTCTAATCTATGCATTAGAGGCAGGTAATATATTATTTACACACAATAATACTTTGATTGTACACATTGTTGGAGCTAACATGACTGAATGTACATTTCTTTATTCATGGGAAGCAATATTACACTGGCTTCCAGCTTGTACATATTTAAACCTAATTTTAATTGGTCCAGATGTACAAAATATGGATACAAATGTTACTCTTTGTAGTGATTGTTTAATGAAAAGAAAACGAATCACCATCAACTTTCAATCAGGAAAACTCTACGATGAATATTTTGAATCCGAATCGTTTATCGAGCCGAATATTGTCATGGCTTATAATTGTGGCTTCCATGAGTATGAAGGTAGCACCAAGGACACTTGGTTAAAATCCATTCCCTTTCTTCTTCATTTTAAGCAAGCGTATTTGGTGATAACTTCATACACTAAAGCAGAGGCAGAAAAAGATATCAAACGCGTTGTAAGTCAGCGTGAAGTCAAGGTTATTTTGGACTGCCAGATGAATCCATACGGAAGTAAACGTCCGTACAGGGATTGGGAACATGAAGGATCTGGAGTTTTCTTTCCAAATTCTTTCATTTCTATTGTTACATCTGAGTAAATTACCTTTACACTTATCCAAATGACATTCTGTATGATATTTCAACTTTTTAATTTAGATTTTGAATCATTCTTGTTTTGCTTGATCCTAATTGAATATGATATTTAATGTTCACTTCATAAGAGAGAAAGCCTGGTTACATTATATCGAATATCAAAACTAATAATTATATTTATATATATTATTTCAACATTTAGCATAATATCATCCATCATAAACAGATTCAATGATTTTAAATTAATTGCTTACCGTGACATCGCATCAGACTATGTCTTATCAGATCACAGGAATCATTTCACAATGAAGGTGGAATGCCTAACTATGTACAAGGATTTGAGAAAATTGAACTGATTGTAATATTTTTATTCTTGAGTTGAGTACCGTATGGGTATTATGTATTAATTAATTAACTATCAAAACGATAACTTATGGACATTATATTGCAACTAAAATAATATTGTATGAATATACCGATTCACTATTTAGTCAACAGTATTCATTGTAGTTATAATTGTTTTGCATCATCATTGTAGGTAGGCCTAGTTACACTTTACATTGGTAATTTTAAACAAAAATATACAGAATATAGAATATTTATACAATATATGTATATATATTTATATATATATATATATATATATATATATATATTTATATATATATATATATATATATATATATATATATATATATATATATATATATATATATATATATATATATATATATATATAAATATATATATATATATATATATATATATATATATATATATATATATATAGAGAGAGAGAGAGAGAGAGAGAGAGAGAGAGAGAGAGAGAGAGAGAGAGAGAAAATATATTTATATAGAATATAGCCTGCTTTTTTTTACTTTTTTCTACTGAAATATAGCCCAGCACTGTGTACCCTAGAGTGCAGACTAGTATTATTCTCACTGTTTATACTCGAGCATGAGTCAAGTTTTACAATTATGTTGAGTGTGATGTATTTTTATGAGTAGAACCAACTTACTGTGTTTTGTATAAAGACTAAGGTAATTGTGATTGTGAACCAGTTTATTCAGTCACTATAGCTTAATGAATTAAATTATAATAATCACCAATATCAACAAAAAAAGTCGAACGAAAAATAAAGAATTGGAAAAAACAGATCGAGAATTTCTCTTTCCCCAATGCAAATGTTTGTTTCATTCACTATCCATAAAATTGTTACTTCAAGATGTATTGTTTGTTAAATTAGTTACATTATGATTATTTGTTCGTTATGGGTGGTAAAATCGCCCTTGTGGTGCCCCGTCCGAACGATCCTACCTTTCATCCCTAGTCGTAATTGGAAAACAATTATTTTGTATCAAGTTTCGATGTTAATATATTCATATATATATATATATATATATATATATATATATATATATATATATATATATATATATATATATATATATATATATATATATATAATTATTTATAAATAATAAATAAAAAAATATTTCACAATTTCATACACGACTTTAATATTCCTATTGAATATATATCATTATTATATATATATATATATATATATATATATATATATATATATATATATATATATATATATATATATATATATATATATATATATATATATATAATATTATATACACACACACAAATATTTATTCCTGACTCCGGCTTGGCTTCACAAGTTCACGCAGGTTTTGGTTTTCCACAAATATTTATCAGTATAACACCATTTAATTGTAACTAAATATTACTGAGAGATTAAAAAAGTATCTCTATTGATGATCTATTGTCTAACTATCTGTCTATCTATTTGTTCATCTATCTATAGGCATCATGGTCAACTATCCTGGCAGAGATTTATCGTTGTTTCCTTTTGTCGTTGAGGTCAGTAAACTGGGATGGTTCCTTTAACAACAGGCCACGACCGATTCCTTCCACTATAGCCAGAACAGAAACATGTAATAAAATAACCTTCCATCATTCACCGACCTCAATAGAACTTAGTTATTATTATATTAAGTCGTTGAACCAATTATATAATATAAATAAGATCGTGTCATCCCTTAAAGCTACCACCACAGTCCTGACGGTATATATGATGCCACATGCAATGAATTGGTATAAAATTGTGAGGTTAACACAATTAGACATTTATATACTTTATGTAGACACAATCTTGTTTACGTCTAGGAAAACGCAACGCATGCGTTGTTGGATGAGCATTATAGGCATGATGGAATACTATATATATATATGCACCCAGAATTTAAAACAAATTGTCACTGCCTTCCTGGTTTATTCATTACTTATTCTAATAGTTCTACAGTTCAATTGGTCATACCTGTTGCTTAAATTCTTAATATTTTAATTGATGTAAAAAAATTACATAGACCCCTAATAATGATTTTTCTATCAAAACGGCTGATCCAATGTATGTGAAACTTCGGAATAATGTGTATCATTAGTATATGAAAATTTTAATCTATTCGAAATAAATAATTTTTCCTAATTTTCTCCTCTGGGTTGAATTCTCGTGTAGTTTTTGAAAACTTCGAAATGGGTTTTCTAAGAAGTGGCGTGCATCCGATTGCACTTCAAAACCATGCAGTATCATCGAATTTGATAATGGCACTTGTGTATGCCAAGTTTCAACTAAATTTATACTTTCGTTTGACACATGGAGCGCGAACAAGAAACAAACAAAAAATCATCGTTTTTTTCGAGTTCAGTGGAATCGAGTCTTCGCTTCTCTTATCCAATTATCATTAGTTCCAGAATCAATAATGCTTTATTAAAATTTGATTCGATTTTTTGCCATTTTTTTCCAAGTTTACACTTTTCGGTGAAAATCTGTAAATAAAACACTGGGCCCAGATTCACAGAAGGTCATGTAACTTTGTTCCGGCTCAAAGTTACGACAATTTCTAGAGATAATACCATATTTGATTTAATATTTTTGATTTTTTCATCTTAATTTTTGATAAAATCCATTATCATCATCAACCTATTATTCATTGAAATTAAAAAATCGAAAATAATAGATCAAATATGGTATTATCTCTAGATATTGTCGTAACTTTGAGCCGGATCAAAGTTATGACCTTTTGTGAATTCGGCCCCCCATTACAGGCTTTCATCTCCAGATTCCAGCTTCCAGGAAAGAAATTAGAAATATGATGAGTATGCCAACCACAGATTCGCATCCAGGATCACGAGCGTCCTTGTAAGTGAGTGAGAAAGGGATAGTCTGGCACAGAGCCTATATAGTGTTAATAAGTGTGAAAGTTGCCCTACTCGACATGCACGTTCGACCTGTGCAATCATCTTATAACTTACATTTATTACGACATTAATTAACCAACTCATTCATTTTCATTTTAAAATCATTTCATTCTTGTTTTTAAACATAATTTACATACATAATGTACAGGATAAGATTGATATTAGAAGTGAAGCTGTAAATTAATATGATCAAGAAACCCGCATGAGAGAGGAACTCTTGTGTGCGGGCTGCCTGGAAGAAGTTACGCAAGAAAATAAATACTGGTGCGATATCGAACAAAAAAAAAAAGGTTCTTGATAATAATAATTAGCACAATACTGGAAATCTATATCACATTCAATCAACAAAACGTAAAAAAAGTTTATTATTGGAATAAATTATATGACAGTAACATTAATAGATAATTTATCGAGTTTATAATTATATTATATTATATTATAATTATATTAAAATTATTATATTTTTTCAGTTTCATATCTACATATATATAGGATATACATATATTCGATTTTGTATTCCTTAACTATTGAAAAGTTTTCATTTATTTTTTCCTTGTCCAAGCTCTTTATTTCATTCATCATCCCACAGATAAGCCTTTTTGGCTTTGTGGAAGAGCGTATTGATTAATCTAGTATGTATGTAGTATTTGAATCTAAAAAAAAAAAAAAAAAATATATATGTTCAAAATTTTAAAAA
This sequence comes from Brachyptera risi, assembly GCA_964007535.1. Classification (NCBI taxonomy): domain Eukaryota; kingdom Metazoa; phylum Arthropoda; class Insecta; order Plecoptera; family Taeniopterygidae; genus Brachyptera; species Brachyptera risi. The sequence goes on from OZ023332.1 coordinate 38,500,467, forward strand.
AAAAAAAGATATATTATAATATTATAATTATATTATAATTATATTATATTAATTATTTTATATTTAGTTTATATTATTGCAAACACAAAAACTCTGATGAGCAAGAACTGTCATTTTATAGAAGCCATGAAGTCGACTGACTGTCGAGTGTCGATATTATATAGGAAGTATGAATCTGACTGATCTAGTATACCAAGATAATAATATCATTACCATTATTACGAATTACTTATAAATTATAATATGCCATATACAATTCTAATATCATGTTATTATTGTGTTACGTTATATAGAAATCAAAACCGAGAACGGGATAAAATTACAGAGAAGCAATTTGGTATGGAATTACGCATTTTATAATAGAATGGAAATAAGATAAAGAAATAAGAATGAAAAAATTGATCAAAGTGGTTGGAAATTTTCTGACCTATAATGTTAAAAAACTTCCAGTCTGCTATCGAATGGTAGTTTGCAAATAACTTCAACCACATCTTAGATTAGTTAGTTCATCATTATCAGTCACTTTATCACCAGCACTTACCCAAGCAATTCGACTAAATGGGGAACAAATACAGATTGTAATTGGTTAATATCGATTGGGGGACATTGTTGTTCGTCTCTTTCAACAATGAGTAACATCACTTTTTTTTATCAAAAAATATTATTATTCGTTTACTTTTCAACGAAATTTTTTTTTTTCTAATAACATCGAAACTTGATACAAAATCATTGTTCCCCAATGAAGGCTATGGATGAAAGGTAGGATCGTTTGGACGTAGCACCACAAGGGCGATCTTACCACCCCATTTTGATTATTTAAAACCAATGAACTTCAACACCAGGACTGCACTGTCTGTGACCATAATTTTCTGCCGCAGATAACAGTCTTTCAGTTGCCGAAAGTCCGGAACATATTATGATCGTTTCTGTGATATATATTAATTGTATTTATTGATTAGGAATATTGCTTGTTTAACGACCCCACCAACAGATAGGCTATACGGGGGTACGAATGAGCAGGTGATTATGAAACTATGAAGTAAGATGAGTGAAAGAACGTTTACAAAAGCTCATGCCTTATGCGGGACACGAACCAACGCCCAACAATGACTTCAGTTTCTGAAGCGGTGCCTCAGTTGACCGAGCTACCGGGGACGTCATTTTTTTTTTGTAATTCATTCATTTATTTATACTCAGTTTGATTATCACATTGTACCAATATAGGATTCGTCATAAACTAGGTGAACACTATTCGCTATAAAATTAAAATCGAAGTTGAATAATTATATTAGGTGATCCGGTAAACAGAAAAGAAAGTAGAGGGATCACGGTCACGGATGAAGTTACAGCTAGAAAATTGAGGACTTTTGATGAACTCATTGATGATATAGAATGGATTTAAGAGGAGATATTCTTTCATATTTGTGAGGAATTTTTCAAGTGGTTTGGATTCAGTGATGTAGCTAGTAGGGTATAGGTTATCGTACAAAGTTGATACAAGTTTAGTGAGGGCTTTTTGTTTATTGTCCTTTCATATTATTCATAATGATGTGAAATATATTATTAATTTATTTAGGTTTCACGACGCACTGTACTGATGACTACGATCTATTGGGTCGGTGAATGACAATTATATGAGATGGTACGATGAAAGGTTATTTCATTAGGTGTTTTTGGATAGTAGGGAGAAGTCGTCGTGGCCTCTTTTTAAGGAACAGTATTGATCTAAACGACAGAGGGAAGCCACGAAAAACCCCTGTCAGATGGTCGACCATGGCGGGAATCAAACCCCGGTCTTCTGAATGACGGTTCAGTGTTTTATACAACTCGGCCACACGTCCCAGTGTGAAATATATTAAGACAATATTTCCACACTCTTGATAAATAATGTATGTATAAAATGTGATAAGATGAATATATTGATACAGCTGTAGGAAATGTAAATCAATGTAAACTGTATAAAGCATGATTACAATCTACGTGAGGAAATCCTCCGTAAGGAGAGACCTTGTGTGTAACTCATCGCTTTAATCGTACAAGTGGCAATAAACCAGACGCCTATTTGTCTATTGCAATCGCTTGACCTTCAGAATACCTGGCACCTCCACGAACAAGCGAACAACAATGGACTTTTTTTATATTCATTTATCATTTTCGTCCGAAGGAGTTGACAATGAAATGTAAATTGTATAGAATATTGTTTTTTATTGTTTGCTTAACGACCCCAACAACAGCTAGGTTATATGGGGGTACGAATGAGCAGGTGATTTTGAAACTATGGAGTGATGATTACTGGAAGAACGTTTACAAAAATCCATGCCTTACGCAGGATTCGAAACTGCGACCAACGGTGACTTCATTTTCTGAAGCGGTACCTCAGCTGACTGAGCTACCGAGGGTGGCTATAGAATGTTGAATGAAACTATGAACAATCAACTTGAAATAAAAAATCATCACAAAGTGAGGCGTCAAAAAAATCAGCACATTTCAAAATATATAGGCCTGTAGTCCTAGTTTCTATGTGAGTCACTAATACTGAAATTTAATTCGATATAAGTTGTCAGTTGATACATGGTTGGTTACATGCTTTAAAATACTCCGCATCGTTATAAAGACACTTTTTTGTAATACAATTTCCGAGTTAATTGTTTTAAAAAGCGTGTGACTGGTATTGTCCCTAATACAAGTTGGCAATTTCTTATGCATTATTTATAACTCTACAATATTTTATCATGAGGCTGGGAAGAACGTCCAGAGGATTGCTGCAAGAAGGGTATTCGGAAGAGAGGAGCGTTGTACGATAATCAGGAACGAAAGGAAGGAGGCGGTTGAAAAAGTTATAGAGAACCAAGCCACACCAAGGTAAGTGATTGTGAAAATGGGATGGAAAAATTTGTCAAAAAAAAATGGACACAACGTGCAATTTTGTTCGAGTCAAACTCAAAAGTAAATCTACAGGATGGGAGGAATTGAGTAATATTATTGGAAAGAGATTTTGAAAAAGTACAGGGGGAGGGTGAGGAATAAGAATAGAAGTGGATAGAGAAGAGGGGAAGTATGGTTTCATCCAGAGAACGACGCGGGAATAATGGAATGAGTTGGAAGAAGATATGAAGAATATAACGATGATCGATAAAGAAGAGTGCTGAGAAATGATGAAAATATTTATTTTCATAAGTATTTAATAATTAATACGTAATAAGTATTTAATAATTATTTAATAATATACCTGTTCTTCATTCTCATCACAGTTACCATTACCACCTGTTTTTAAAACGAGTTGTAATCAATTATTCAATGAACAAAACCAAGCAATTTCCATGTTGAAATATGATATTTCTTCAATAACATCTTGAACAATTAGTTTTCATTGTAAATTGAAAGAAGAAGTGTAATTTCAGTTACTGTTTGCCATGTAAATAAAATGATGAACATATTTCATTCATATTCCCTATTGTTCTTCAGAACGTGAAATCTAAATTAGAATGTTTTTTTTCTGTATAGAAACAATCTCATCTCAATTACCTTATTGACCAATCAGACTACCTTAATTTTTGTACACTGTAATCAATTAAAAAGTGGTCCGCTATTTAGATTCGCGCCACGCCCGAAAGACAAGGTGTTTTTGTGTTAGACCTACATATAGACCGAGACGTCAACGTCAGTCAAAAGACCGAGGTTCGATTCCAGGCATGATCGACCATTCTGCGTGACACGTTTTTTTAATTTGCTTTTTTTCGTCTTCCAAGTGAAAATTGGTTTATCAATATAGAAGACTGAGATTTCTTCCCACTGACACAGAAATCCTAATGAAATTACCCATCATCTCATTCATCATTCACCGACGCCAATAGGCCTCGATCATGATTACAATCTACAGCGCGTCAAGTTGAACCACATTAAAATTGGTACCAGTTGAACAAGAACACTTGATAAAGCCAATACTAGAACGTTATTGGTTTTTTTGTGGGAGCCCGAGGTGTAATTCCATATTTTTTACTAATTTTTTAAAAACATGCCATTTCAACCATCAATTTAGATCACATGGTAACGTCAATTTTGAGAGACTCATCCTTCATTATTCACAACCATCTATATAATAACTCGTCTTAAATAACTTTTATCTTCAAATTTATTTTTATTATTTGTATTTTTTTCCGATAATGCTTTTTTTATATCCTTGAATTTCATATCTAGATATAATTTAATCATTTTGTATAAGTAATTTCTGTAGTTTTATTTTATTTTATATGGATATTTAAGCTGGATCCCAGCGGTCAATCACGTAAATTGGACAGTCGTGAATGAATATTAGGGTTTTAAGGCGCATCGACAGCCAGGTCATTTAGCGCCTAAGTCGTCTAATAAAGTTGTTATAATCTCTCTTTTTTATCAATATCAAAAACTTGTCGCAAAGACATTGTTTTCCTATAAAGAAAAAGGATGAAAGTTTAGGATCATTTGAACGTGTCAACACAAGGGTGATCTTACCACCCCAAAGAAATGGTAGGATATAAGTTAATATATTCCATTCAAATTATTGAAAAAATTATAGTGATAAGGTGAGAAACGAAGAACAATTCGAAATTCGGAATTCGTGTTGAGAAAAATGTTTTCAATTTTCTTTCTGAACATCTTCTCTTTCTTCTCTTTTTCTTTGCTCATACACTATCAAACAATAAATTACCACTTAGCTAATTGTTAGGTTAACCTTCTAAAATAACGTGAAGTAACCAAGTGTAACTAAGTGTCTCCAAGATCAATTTGTTATGATCATTTTCGAACGGTTTATCAAAATTATACTGCAGAAAATAGTTTCAAAAGCTGTAGGTCTATACGTAAGATCTATTCAACTTATATCGGGGTGGTAAGATCGCCCTTGTGGTGCCCCGTCCAAAATGACCAGATAATTAATGATGAAAATTCACACAATTTGAAACAGTTCGTAAACCAGGCGTAAGTAGAATATTGTCGACCTTTCTAGGGTCGACCCTACATCTAGAGACTGATAATGTCGTTATTGCAGTAATGTAACTGCAATAACTGAACACTATTATTGTGAATAATGAATACTGTGAATTGTGAATAATAGTTTATAATGAGTGTCGCCCAAAAGCTGCTAATACAGCTCTAAATAAAAACATTTTGGGTTCAAATTAAAACAAGGCCTAATAATTAAAAAGTGCAAAAATGTCAGTATATTAAACTATTCATTTCAAGTAGAATATAAATATAATGATGTAGATATAGTATATCCAACGCGTAGTATACATTACTTATTAGGAGAATCTAATTAGTTCAGCGTCATAGAGACGACTGCAGACTGAATAATATAGCCCAGGGACATTTAATTATCTTGTTTCCTATTCAATAATTAGGCTCTAGTACGTACTACACGTTACCGGTATCATTAGATTATCTGTCTAATTATTCAACGAAGCGTGTATATAACTTTACTAAAAGAAGAATAGTATCGTGAATAATGACTATGACGGTAGTGTCGCCCAATAGCAACTAATACAGTTCTATAAATAAAAAACATCTTGGATACAAATTAAAACTAATAATTAAAAAGTGCGAAAATGTCAGTATATTAATTATCTATTACAAGTAGTAGTTGATTACTTAATTATGAGTATTGCATTGCTTCAGCTGGGATAAAGTCGACTGCAGGCTAAATAATACATCCCGGGGGCATTTAATTATCTGTTTTCCTATATAATAATTAGGCTAGTACGTACTGCTACTACCACACGTTACCGGTACCAGTACCAGTATAGATTATCTGTCTAATGATTTCAACGAAGCTAGCTTCCAGCCCTGACACTAATACATGCGAGCACAGACCTTTCACTCTCCTCTCAGCAGTTGGCAGAGTCGACCCTTGACGGGAATATTTTATTCAAGTAAACAATGTCTTTTGCACAGAGTCAATGACCATTTGTTGCACAACATGAATTATTCTATTGTTGTGTTTGAGTGATTATTCAACCGATGTGCACGCGACTCCCAAATGTATTACTATCATTATTAAATGTTGTGTATTTTATTCTAATTGGATGGGGAACAATTCAAGGTGAATGAGCTGCCGAAATATATGCTTGATGTTGTATGTTTATGGAATATGCTGTCTGCTTGTTAGATATTGACATTTACGTTTGCAGAAAATGTGTAACGAAGAATCAGGATTTTAATTTGTGTATGTGTTGAGAAAATATACTTTAATTATATAACTAGGCCTATATGTGCACTTGCAGTCAAAAAATGTTTTTGAAACCATTAGAATCTCAGTAATCATTGCAGTTCCCTTGTAAATGAATAAGTAGATCAATGTACAAATGGATGAATGAATGAATGAAATTAATTAATTTGAAAATGAATGACTGGCTAAATGATTGAATGAATAGATGAATGAATGAATGAATTAATTAATAACTGATGAATAAATAAATGAATGAATTCAATCAATAGATCAATAGATGAATGAATAAATTGATGGATAAATGAAAGGATGGAAGGAATGGATATGAATAAATGAAAAATTAAATGAGCAAATAAATAAGTACATATGAATGTACAAAAACAAAAATGAATCAATCAATGAATGAATAGAATAATTAATTGATTGATTGACTAATCAATCAGTTGATTGTACCATTGAATAAATATATAATTGATCATCAAAATGAATCATTATATTCAATTTTTCGATGGTTAATCAATTAAATTACCAATGGATGATTATATAAATCAATCAATAGATAAATGAATGAATGACTTAATTAGATTAATAAGTACATGAATCTATGAATAAAATGTTGTTTCTTTCTAAAATTGATTTTTTTTTTTTAATAATATCTATATGCATATATTAACGCTAATTTAATCACAGACTGTAGGTTTGCGTTTTTAAACTCTCAGCTAGTTTCACTGTCCACAATGTGATTGATATCGACAATTTCTTCATTTTTTTCAAGGTAGGCCTACCATTTTTTTTTCAAGTTTCATTCAGCTAAATTGCTATTTCCAAGTCCAGTTAGACTTCATCTGTGAGGACATTTACCATGGGTAATCATTGTCATAACAACTTTAAACTGTCCGTTAGAATACTTTCACGTTGGTAATTTCGGTACTATAAATACAATAACAATGCATTCAATTTGGCTTGACCGACCACATTTATGTGACAGGGAGTGTGTAGGGCCTACTTATGTTCCACAAATAGCCTAAATCGATTTCATTCATTCATTAAACCGGCATTTAAGCTAATGGGCCGATATGAATAAGTAGGTCTAATAAGAATAAATACGGATTTTCTTAAACCCATGCAACGAAAAGGCATGAGCTCATTGTGTAGTAGTAGTAGATATTTATTTAGCAATACATGCTATTTTCACATAAAGTTACATGACATTAGATAATACAAAGTAATACAGGTACAATAACAATCAAATTTACAATGAAAGATTTTTTTTTTTCAATAACATCGAAACTTGATACAAAATCATTGTTCCCCAATTAAGGCTGAGGATGAAAAGTTGGATCGTTTAGACGGGGCACCACAAGGGCGATCTTACCTTTATCCAATGAAAGAATGATACAAATTAAGATAAAATGTTATATATTAAGTTAATTTTAAAATTGAAATAAATTAGTCATCAAGCACGTCCCAAAACTACATCCCCTCGTTGGGATTTGACACTAACTTTCCTTACTTTATTATTTTACAACAATCTCGTCTTAACTTATATATACATTATTGCAATTTCTTTATATATTAGTTCTAAGTGGAACATATATCAACACTCGTGTGTTTATACTGAAAGACTTTTATCTACGGCGAAAAATTTATGGTCACAGACAGCGCAGTCCTGGTGTTGAAGTTCATTAGTTTTAAATAATCAAAATGGAGTGGTAAGATCGCCCTTGTGGTGCCACGTCCAAACGATCCTACCTTTCATCCATCTCAATTGGGGAACCATGATTTTGTATCAAGTTTCGATGTTATTAAAAAAAAATATATATATTGGTATTCTATTACGTATATAATCTCATACCTTTAATGAATATACTATTTTCTTGAAACGTATTTGTGAATTGTGGTTCTTTCAATACGTTGTTCTTATTTCTTAAATTATATTTTTGTGTTTCACTACAATGCTTCAAATACTATAATTTTATTGTATAGAAATGTGAAAATAGAAAACAATTCTTCTCAATGTTTTGCATACTTTTTATTAGGACTAGTTTATTCTTTAAAATAATAATGATATTAATATTAATAATAATTTATGTTATCATTGTGAATAAACTATCACTCATGTGGACATTATAATTCATCAAAATAAATCTGCACGAATATTGAATTTTATTAATGCTGCATATTATATAATATTATATTAATTTTACTCAAATTCATATTACAAAAATATGCTTACATGACTTATATCTTTCTTCCATGTTTTGCACACTGTATTTTGCCAATAAGACTGAGTAAAATAGGTATAAAATTAGGAGTTAAAACAATTTTTCATGAAAATGAAAAAGATTAAACAAATCAAACAATGTTTAAACAGCAACGGCTAGATCAATAAAAATAAACCAATCGATCATATAAAATCGGCAATATTGGTTCACAATAGACCTATAAAGCAAAACTTAATCACTTCGATCTAGAAATATCAATATTCAATTATTTATTCAATTATTTAATATTAATATTATTATTGGATGAGCGAAGCGAAGACTCAATTACACTATACCGAAAAAAAAGTGCCTGTTTTTTTTTTTTTTTTTTTTTTTTTTTTTTTTTTTTTCGCGCTCCACAGGTCAGACAAAAATTCAAAATCAGTTGAAACTTGGCACACACATGAACCTCTATCTGACTTGATGCTGTATAGTTTTGAGGCACGATCGGTTGAACAACTTCTGAGAAAACTCATTCCAAAGTTTTCAAAAATCCCATTAGAATAACCCAGAGGAAAACATTCGTGAAAGATATTTCATCTGAGAGGATTCAAATTCTCAGAGAACTTCAATCTGATAATGATACACATTATTCCGAACTTTTACTCAAATCGGATCAGCCGTTTCGATGTAAAAAAATATATAATGTTATTTGTGTCAATTATTCAAAGCTATTAAGATACCTATTAAATCAAAGCAACAAGTGTCACCACTTGACTGTAAACGATTAAAACAAAGCCTTCTTTATTATTATATAAATTATCAATGGAAAATAAGATGGCAGTGATGTAATGGTTTGGATCTCAAGGTGTATATATATATAATAACCAATCCAAAGATAAGTTGATATGTTCCAGCTCATCCATCAACGCGGAAACACATAACGCGTTTGCCTAGTTATTTAATATTTTGAACTTGTTCTGAATAACTTTGAATCATTCTTTTTTTCTCAATAGCAATTACTTCTAAGCTTGATAATCTAGTCGATCGGTGTAAAACTTATATGAGGCAGCGCAAAAAAAACCGAGATGGCAATGAATTACTGAGTTTGGTTGAGCATGAGCTTGCAGGTGACCATGGTGGCCATCATAAAGCAATCAATAGCAAACTTTCGGTATCAGCTAAACTTGGCTGACCATCTACCAGAACACGTGACCGAGCTCTGGAGCGCCCAGGGAATAATTCTAACTAATAGCTAACTGGAAATAATTAAACAACATTAAACAAACGACATCAAAACATAATTCAAACCAACCTAGACAAACATATACAGCATGCATTGTAAGATGAGTGAGATATTTCTATGACAAATGAATCGGAAGCTCTATATACACACTTCGAACTTATTATTATTTTTTTATTTATTTATTATTGTCGTTGTTGATCATTACATGATATTTGACACGTCAGTTCATACAACACGTAGCTTTCGTTATTTCAGTAAGTGCAGCTGTAGATGAGATGAAAGGTGAAGATACATTTAAACTAACGTACTAACGTTAACGTACGTTAGTTAATGTTTACGATAACGTAAATAAGAAAGAGTGTGTAGGTCAAGTCTCTCACTGGCAGTCACTGCCTTCGTGATTCAGCTCCAATTAATTTCACTTGATCATTTTAATAATTATTCACCAGTAATTGATTTTCAATATATTATTTTCCATTTTTCCAATATAATACATTTATTTCCTCGAAAACGATTGAACCGTCATCTCTAGCTCAGTCGCTCACGCGCTCTCTTTCTTCTGTGATCCGGAAAGTAAGGGGCATATCGCGCCATGGTTCGATCCGCTCCATCTTTATAGGGGTTTTTCATAGTTTTCTTCTGTTTACTAGGTGAAATGTGAATGCCGGGATGGTTCCTTTAATATAGGCCACGACCGCTACCTTCCCACTTTCCTTCCCCTAACAAACCTTCATCACATCCTCTCATCAATCATCCATGCGACGCCAATAGATCTTAGCTATCATTACAGTGCGTCGTTAACTAGATACACTTAAAATTAAAAAAAAAACGATTGAATCTACTTTTAAACTAGCATTAAACTTGTAAATCTATTAAATGTTGTTCACACCTGACTGCGCTAACAGTATCGCGATTTTGAAGGGATTGTAGGAAATGACTCTTTCATCAAGGTTTTTGTTGTTCTAATGCCAATAATAATTGTCATAAATAGGAAGAAAACATAAATCTGCCATGAGAAAAATCACCTTGAAATTGTCCCTTCTAGCATAACACAAGGAAAGCAGCATTCTAGCTCGGAAACAGTGTTTCTGAAATAAAAACACCATAGTAATGACACGTTATAACACAACCCCCCCTCCCTCTGAGTGGTTGTGCCCCCCCCCCCCCACGTGGTGTGAAGCAGAGAGAAGTGGCTATACAGATGTTAGCTGAAAACAACTGACATTATTGTGAAGACCGTGCTTCGTCATACAAAACAGCAGGTATGTAAGAACTTGTACAAACTCGGATATATTCCACTCTGCGAGATTTAAGAAAAATTAATTGTCTCGATTATATTTATTTTTAATTAATGATTTTAAAAATAAAATTGGTAATCAAGGGTAATAACATGTTGATCCGATGATTACCGCTGAATCCAATGATTAATATTATGATTAATTGAACCAGAACTTATATTGAAAACACTGTTATAGTTTTGAAAACGGGTTTTAAAAGAATTTCTATTATTTGTACATTTTCTAGAACATAATTTTCTAAAAACATTTCAATTTATTGAAAATATAGCTGTTCTTTCATTATTTTCTCTGCAGATTCCGTTCATCAAAAATAACATTGTGTTAATTACGCTAATTAATAATGTAGAAGAATCTACGAAAACAGCATTGCTATTCGCTAACCAAGGGATTAATAAGTTAATCTTCTAGCTAATTGTCGCGTAATCCACTGATTTGAATTTTGTAAAACTGGGCTTAATTACTGGGTTATTTTTGGAGTTGTTTTATAATTTCAATATAAAATTAATTAATTCTCATATAATTAAATTATTGTTTTGAAACTTGTATACATAATAGAAAAAACTACAGTTAAAAAAAAACAGTTCAAGTGAATTAATTGAAAAATAATAGTGATAAAATATCAATTAATAAATTAAATGAATAATTAATCAATAAACGATTCATAGCGAGATGTCAATTTGTGTATGTCAACTTTCAAACGATATTAAATATCTAAATTAAACTGCAGAAAAAACAGATATCGTTTCTACAAGAAGGTAGGCCTATACTTGAAGGTATGCCCCTGTGGTCCCCCGTCCGAACGATCCTACCTTTTATCCTTGACCTTATTTGGGGAACAATGGTTTAATATCTATAGTTTCGATGTTAGTAAATAAAATACTCAAATCTCATGATTATCACAGTTTTACAACTAAGAGAATAATTGTTTTATAACTAACTGTAGAAATGTTAAGATTCAAGGCTAATCATTTTAAATAATCTAATTTGAATGTATTTGAAATAATATGCCAAATAGGATATGTTGTAGGAGGAAGTTTGAAGTTATTTGGCTTTTCCATTTGAGGTGTGTATAGCAAGCTTACAAAATATCAAACAAGCGATCACCTTTTATACAGTATGTAAAATATAGCTGAGGAAGAACCTATATAATATTTATTCACTGCCAACGTGACATATAAACGATTGTCGTAGCTTTCCACCTGAACATATAGTAGTGAAACTGCTTCATAACATTTAGAGAAGTATTTGATAAAATACTGGCGATCCACAATAAAGATTCACAAAACGTTACATATGTTATTTGTATCTAACTTCGAGCGGTGAGGTAAAAATCGACGGAAGAAGATTCTCTAGTGTATAGAAGTGTATATATAGTGTAGATTTGTTATATACAATTTTAGGCATAAGCATTTTCGACAAATATCGTCTGCATAAAATGATGCATTTGTTAATTTTGTATCTTACACTGTAAAAGTTGTATGATCATTTACTTACGAAATCCCCCTGGCGGGAAAATTGTGTCCTATGAAGACATGGGGACGCCTTAAATCCATTAATAACTGTATATATAGGCCTACACATGTATCCACATAGAAGAAGGATGTCTACGATTATAACAAACAGAAATACAATGGCTAAAATGTGTTATTTTTAGGGTATAATTTTTTCAGAACGAGGTTCACGATAAGAAACGTAACTGCCTCTTTCAAAAGAGACAAATTCTTGAATTATGCAGCGAGATCATGTAATTACCGAAAGTTTTACAATTATTTTGTTGGTAGATGCTGTTCTTCTTCATACCAACGTTTTTTTTTGCGCTGGAAGCGTACAATATAGTATGGTTAATTCAGTTACAGTTAAGAGTGATAACGATCAGGTAAATATCGTGATATTGTTGAAGAATTACAACAATATGACTTTTCCACCAGCTTTCATTTGCATTTTTGTAGTTATTTAGGTCAAAAAATATTAATAACCGTGATTGTGACTGTTGGATGAACAAAAAAATGTGTAAATTATAAAATAGCAGATATAATGCAGTTTGTTCTCCAAAAATGTTGGAGGTCCCGAATGACCGCCTCTTCTATCCTATAGCACTAGCGGCCGGGAGTGTTGAACTGTCAATCCTGCAATACTTATAATTGAGGAAGGAAGTCAACGAAATTTTATGTTGTTGAATATTGACTCACAACATCATACGTTTAGCAAGGAAAAATGAAATACAAGTTTTATGGAAGCAATATATATGTTGTTGGATAGCTTTTAAAATATATTCTTAATCAAAACTAGAATTACATTTCCATAGAGATTATTTTGTTGCTGAAATGTATAGAAAACAAACCTTCGTGATATGTTTTAGTATTAAACCTTGGCTTAACGACTAAGATCTTATTGATTGTAATCTTCACGATAAATTCTTCAACCACCCTTTCCTCCCACTCTTTTCAAACAAGCCTAACTGCCTATTAACCTTATAACAAGTAACCAGAAGTTACCGCTCTCATTAGCGGGCTCAGTGCCATCATTTTCTCTGTGATTTGACATAAATCGATGCTTTGATTCTTATTGGCAGAGAGGTTGCATAATTATACAAGATTATTATAATATATCATTGTTACGTTTGGAAAATGTGTTTTAATAGCGTATGTTAAGAAAACACGATAATTCACATCGTATAATCATATCTAGTTCGTAGAAATTCCGTAGAAATTTGAAATTATTCGTAGTGAATATTTTCTCCGTATTTCTCCTCCTCGGTTATTCTTTTGAGAGTTTTCAAAATTCCAAAATTAATTTTCTCAAAAGTGATTCGACCGATTGTGCCTCAAAACTGTACACTATCGAGTTTATTGATTTCGTATGTGTATGCCAAGTTTAATCAGAAAAAACTATACCTTTTCGGCTGTGAAGGGTAAGCAAAAAAACATTTTTTTCAAGTACAGCAAAATTGAGTCTTCACCATAAAGTAAAGAGTTCTTCAAACCATAGATATAGGTCTATATATTACCGAGATACGTTCCTCGAAGTTAAGAAGGCTTACATATTTGTTACTCGGCAGTGGCTTCACTGCACCGCTTTACAAACCGGGAAGTTTCCGCCATATTCGACATATTAGTGATAATATAGAATGCCTTGCTTAGATTCTATTTTCAAATATCCAATTTGGCCGCCAAGATTGGAAACAGTCTTCCCTTCGCTCATCCAAATATTATTCAAAAAAATAACTGTTGACACATCAAGTGAAGCGCCCAGACCACAGACATCTGTCTACAAAATGAAGTAGCCGCTTTCCCTTGCACGACGATATTACTTAACACACACAACCTTTCTTAAACTTTGGCAAACTGGTTATATGGGTATATCTAATAAAACACGATAAGGTTATTCTCACCCCAGCTACTATAAGGTTAGATTATTAGTAAATTATTTAATTGAGGTCGTGAATTATAATACTTGACAAAGTAGCAAAGAAGACCAGTTCGACGAGGTCAGCCAAGTCCTTTCACTTGTTGCTTAGGCCGCCCCACAACTATATACTAGTATTTACATATTATGTCACCCATTGTTACCCGAGTACCAGAGTTCGAGTCCCAACACCATTATAGCATTACATAGACTTGACAGAAATATTAATAATATTGCTGGTTGTTCAGTATAGCATTCCAAAAGTCGTGTTACAATCCCAATTATATAGTACCATTAAATTATTTTTATATATTTCACCATACATTTAATTTTTTTTTTGGGGGGGGGGGGGTGGTGTGACATTTGGAGGGGGTGAGGTTTTTTATGTTATTTTTTTCTTTTTCCTCCATTAGAACACTGGAGGGAGGTAAAAAGATGTAAAAATAATCTATGGTTGTCTAATTGAACTGATATATGGTAGTCTCAGTCTGTAATACAGATACATAATGTACACAGTTTTTGTAAAAAGAACCGGTATAATATGAAAAAAAAAAAATGAATAACTGTGCACCACAGCCTTCTTTATTCAGATCATTCTTATCAGAGAAGAATGACCTGAATGAAGAAGGCTCAACAATCAACATGAACACGTTTTGTCGCATGGAACGTTCCATTTTCTCCGATTATTTTAATGCATAATATAATTTTCTGTTGTAAATCGAAGTCGCAATACTTCTTGAGGGGGGAGGGGGGTGAATCAGTGGATCAGTGGTGGGATTTGGTTTCAACTATAGACTATTGCCTTATTTAGTTGTAATTAAGCGGCGGAAAGCCTTGTCTACAAGGCAACTTGAGTCTGTCCTAGGCAACCTAGAAACATTATACCCTTGCTTGCACAGCTACAATTAGTCGAGAATTAAAATATTTATTTAGGCCCGGTATTACCAAGTCCAGTTAGCAGTTATCAGAAAGTTGGTGAAAACAAATAAGACAGGTAACCATGGCGATAACAACTTTTATCTACCAGTTGGAGCTACTCCCACTTTGGTAATACCGGGCCTTAGTCAACTGCTAATAATTTAAACAGAATACAAACTTTCTGAAATGATCTTTTGGAACTATTGGCAAAAAAAACTGCCAATAACCAACCCTAAAAACATACACATATTTCCCTCGCGATCAAAAGGGCATTGTTAAATTTTGTTTTTCAGTTAAGACTCTTCAAATTGTATGTCTTATTCCTAAGACTCAAATGTACGATGCTCCGAGCTCTTGTAGCATTTTCGTTTATGTTTGGTCGCTTTTCACAACCTGTGAAAAACCAAATAGCTCAATGGTTTCCCTCCGAACACTAATATTACAAATACAGCGTTTCCCTTGGGCACGGTATTACATTCTAAGAGTTGATGAAAAGTGAAAACGAATAACAATGGTAACCTGTTACCTTGACAGCACTTAACTACCAGTTAGAGCTTTTATCATGTTGATAATTCCTCATCATCACCCAACCTAACCCGGAGTTCAAGTTTTCTGCCCATTTTTTTTTTTATCAATTATAATCTGTCACGTATAATTCTCAAAATACATTGATATTTTACGATTCCATATGTGATGACCAGCGATCAGAAAAAACTAAGTGCTCAATAAATAAATGTGTTTTTTGCAAGTTGTGTTTAGAGTCGCGTCGACACCGATACGAGGTCATTCTACTTCATTTAAGCTCGGTTTTGCTCACCAATCATCATTCGTCATAAGGCGGGAACGTCTACCTGTGTATGTAGAATCATACGGGCCGTGATACTCGTTATCAATATGCCTCTCAAAAGCACGTGTTTTTATGGAATCAACAGGTTTCTAATTATTTACGTATTTTCAACGCCATTTTAAGCCCATTGTTGATTTGTTGTAACTTTTTTAGCTGTCATGTTAATTTACTGAATCAAAATGGCATTCGTTTTTATGTGGGTTAAAAGTTATTCAAAACTAAATCTTGAATGCATGCATCTAGCCTATTGTCCCCGCTATTGGAAGTGGATAGAACCTATTTCTAGAATAAAGGCCTGGGCCTAACCACACTGTGAAAACCAAGATTTATTTTCATGAAAGATCAATTTGAAATTCATTTCAGAACCAGTTGTGAGACGTAATAAATCGCCGTATGTTTTCACTAACTAAAAGGTGGAATTGTGAAGTAATGTAAATGGCACTTAATTAAGTGTTATATTACATCACAAGATTTTTTGTGATAATTATTTCATTTGAATTATAAATTGCCATTAACTGAATAAAAAGTATGATGCTTGTAAAGTTTATTGCCAGTTTCATTCCATAAAACGATTAAATGGTGTAAGGAAGGTAGTAATAAATGAATAATTATTAATTAGCAACTTTACCAATAGACTAATGACTATCAACTTCTAGAGAGAATATTTTCATCACTTTATAATGATATCTACCGTTTGATTATTTTTTAAAATCCACTTCTATTTATGATTATGATGAAAAGAGACTCATTTTAACACAATTAAAGATAAAATATTTAAAATAATTTCAGGAAAAAGTTTTTAAAAATTGAAATGATAATAATAATCACCATCATCAAAATAATCATAGCAGCAATATAGACAAACAATAGTAATCATAATCATTTACCGCTTCATACATCCTGTAGTATAGGCTTGTCTCAAGTGATGCCACTCTTTGTCAAAAGAGAAGTACAACAATGACCCAAATTGCAAAGCCAAACAATTGCAATCAGTGTTAGTTACCCAGTTTGCTATATTGCCGTCGCAACAATTGTTGGTAATTTGTTACTTTGAAAGTTTACATTGCTCAATCACATCAATATAAGATTTCATGATTGAATTTAATGTATAACTCAGTCACATTATAATATTATGGTCTTCATTAATTTATGCAAATTTGCTCATGGTTGTTTAAGCATTTGATTTAAATATTTTGTAGAGATCTTCTACTTGGAATTATATTTGTTTCTGAAAAACGAGGAAGATTATTCCATAAAATATAAATATGTTATTAGATGAGCATGAGCCAAAACCGCCATGCCACTCTTATGGAGCTTCGTAAACCGTGTCTCTTCTTTGTTCTGTTGTTCTTTGTTTTCCACTCTTTTTTGGTCATTTGAGTGTCTTTGTTATCTTAACAACATGGATAACAATCTGAAATTTCTACCCATTGTTCACTAAATACAACTGAAAAAATGTGGAAAATGTAAAAAAAGTCGAATTACCTTTTTTGTTTTAATAAGGATGGAAAATGCCAAATTTTAAATTTAGAGAACTTACAGGGCAATTCTTTGGAAATTAGGGTGATGAATGTCAAGATGATTATGTTCAAACCTCTTGGAGTTATTACACCATAAAAACTAGAAAATCTCTGAATCAGCAAGTTGAAATTATGAACACGTGGAATTTTGCACCCTTAAATACACAAATACAAACATTTGAATGCGCATTCTTAACGACCATATATTTTGGGCCTAAAAAAGTTTAATTAAATGACAATTGATTTGTCCCTAGCTTGACGGCATTATTTACCGCTACCATACCGCATCAACATCCTTGCACCGGCAGACGTTCAAAAGGCCATAATTTCTAAACCGAATTCAAGCTAAAAATCTGCAACTTTCTCGTCACCTTCAAACATGAAGCAATCATCATACAGATTATAAATATATTCCAAGATGTGATAGCAACTAATTTAATTCAAATTGGGTGATTACTCTTGGAATTACCCACTTTCCAAGTCAGGTGTGTAGGTTTCAAAAACATTTCACACAATTTTTTTTTTTTTTCAATAAAATTGAAACTTGATACAAAATCATTCTTTCCCAATTGAAGCTATGGAAAAAAGAGGATCGTTCAAACAGGGCACCATGAAGGTGATCTTACCACCCCAAAGAATAATTAAAAATAAGATAACTAATTCAAAATGCAGTACAAATATCTCACTGATCTTACAATGCAAAGTTTTATAATTAGCCTATAGTATAGGCATTTGGTGTAGCTCTACAAATTATGAGATATTCTAAGATTGGCAAAAACATATGTATATAATAAGGCAAGTTCTTATTCTTACCAGTAAATAATACAGAAGGTTAAATAATATGCACTTTCATCACAAACATCTAATGTATTCAAGAAAGATGAAGATTCCGATCGACCGTCGTCCGTATCCCACACCACTAGCGTCATCACTCTTGAATGCACGATAGTTAGAATAGAATAACTTTATTGTAAAATCTGTAAACATATATTGTACATCAGAAATTACAGATATCATCAGTCATCACAATAAGTACAATTAAAAATATACAGACACAAACAATCAAAAAACAGCAATTGTAAAAAGGTTGTATCAGTACAGTGGAACCTTTATTCATCATTTTTCAAGGGACCAGGAAAATAGAACCATCCATGCAGGAAAACAATCCATCCAGGAAAATTTAACATTGTTTATATGGGACTGAGATTAGGAAAAATGAATTAAACAAGCGGGAAAATTATAGATCCGGGAACGATGCATATAGGTTTCACTGTGTGCCATATAGATTTGTCAGAGTGATTAAAACTTATTATAGTTTTCAAAATCTCTAATTGACGACCTGAAATGGGCGTGGCATTACCAGTTGGCCGTGTAGATCCATAGCACTTGAAGTCATCTAGAGACACTCTGATTGGATATTTGAATTTCACCTCAGTTCTAACAGCCCCTTCAATTGGATGCTATGACTTGTGACATCAATGGGACGGAGAATGCGAGTCGTCAATTATTTTTTTTTTAATGACATCGAAACTTGATACAAAATCATTGTTCCTCAATTAAGGCTATGGATGAATTGTAATTAATAATTAATGAATTGAATTGTAGAGAAGCATTGATTTATTAAAAAGCTTTTCATTTATGTTGAAGTAATGTGTCACGTGACCCTTCTTGTTCCAGAATGATTGGAAAGGTGACATTATTATGCGCAGCGCTGGCCATGTTTGTAGTGGTGGCCCACGGCTACTCATCGGGCGCACCGACCGAAGTGTGCGGTGACATGACCCCACAACATCCTGGTTCGCCCATGAAAACCAACGCTCCGTATTCCGTTACCGTTAACAGGCGTAGCATAAACGCCGAGGACATCATTCAAGTCACGATTGCCGGCAAGCAGGGAAAGAAGTTCAAGGGATTCTTTGTTCAAGGACGAGTTGGCGGAGAGCCGGTCGGTTCCTTCGTGAAGGAGGATATGGTGAATACCGTGGACTGCGGAAATGGATTGCAGGTGCGTATTTGACACTTTAACACGAGCTTAAGGCAGCGCTTCATTTGTAACACAAACATACAATATGCCAAATAGTCGGAGAATAAAAATATAATACAATACTCAAGTATTGCAGTATTTCAATAATTTATATGAACTGTTTTTAGGAAACAAGATTTCATCTTTTTAAAACTCTGTCAGATTACCACACTTCCTCTTCCCAGGGATGAGGGAAAAAAAAGTACCCAATCAAAGGCAATTATATATTGGTACTCCATCAGTTATTTTTTAATTTAAATATACAATTGTGTCCTGAGATGCTTCATAAGAATATATTTCAAGAAAACTAGCTCATTTTTTTTTTAAATGTAGCCTACTTCACAAAATCACAAACTGTGTGAATTCTGAATTTGTATTTGTAATAATTCATGATGCCCAATGCTTATGTACAAAGTATTACTAACAAACAATGTATTGAGTATTTAAGAGTTCAGAGAATTCCTGAAACTAGAGGTAAGCTGCTGGTTGTATCGTTTTTTTATTTTTCCATTTTCTTAATCTAAAGTTATTTAAAAATTGAATTACAAAAAAAAATGAAATATTGAAACTTGTTGATAGGTATAGGTAGTAAACTGAAAAAAAAATACAAAAGAACTTACAATATCGTACCACAAGATGTTTTATTAAAAACGTGGTTTAAAAGTTGAAACACATTTTGAAAGGAAGATCACTTTTAGGACTGTATTTTATAACTACAAATGAAATGAAAGCAAGCAGACAGTCAGACATGGCACACCATGTTACAGCATGTGGAATTGTGTGAACAAAACAAAAGATGCTGCCTTCATATCATTTTACAGTTGAAGAATAAGAGCCATGACATTGTCAAACTCTATTATATTTGTTCTACAATTAAATAATCAATTCCTTATCAAATGATCCCAAAAAACTTTTACGAAAGGAGCAAAATGCGTTGGACGTTGAACATTCAATGGATTATGTCATGTTCTCAGACTGCCGCCACACACGTCGACTCAAGCGATAAGTCGAAGATTACTCTCAAATGGAAATCTCCCAAGGGTCTCTCGGAAACCGTGCAATTCAAGTAAGTCTGACCATTCACAGAGCTTGTAGTGTCGTATAGTTAGTTGTTGAACCAATTCAGAATTTAAATTCATTTCAGTGTAGTAATTTTAAACGTATTGCTGGTGAATTCCTTAATTTACAGACACATGAATAATACACAGTCCAGTTTCATTACTGAAGACGTTTTAAGTGTGAAAAAACATTTTGTGACAATAAATTGAAACATACTGACATTACCAAACAGAATTACTTCAAATACTACATAGAACCAATATTTGAGAATCTAATGACGTTTACTTAACTATGTGCTCTATTTTGCCTCGTTTGTTACTTCCCTGTGAAGAAGTAGAAAGATAAGTAGTTACTTGAACTTTAGCCATCGTCAGAAGCTTTGCAAGGCGGGATAGGGACCCTCTGTCCTTCATTCTATAGGCATGCCTTAACACCCTCACAATCACTTAGCCGTCAAAATACATGCTGACTTGAGTTAAACATGCTTCTAAGACGGTCAAAGAACAATAATATGCTGTTACCGTGGTCCAAATTACACTACTTTCTTATTTATTGCACTATGTATTTAATTAATGTTCAGTTGAAACTACATCCTTTATGACCTTTTCATACATAAAAACAGAGAAGCAAATACACGTCTTCACGTAATTTTTTTGCGCAATATCTCTTCCGTCTACATTGAAGTTGTCACACTGTAGCAGATATCTTGCACACATTGGAAAACAGTATACTTCTCAATCAAGTAAATGATGAGGCTCACAATAATCCAATTTACAATATGAACTTCATTAGAAATCAGAAATTAGCATACGTGGTGCATCCACTAGTACGATAGCTATAATGCACGTTATTTATTAACCCACATATAACCTTGTTCAGCCCTTCTCCATGCTTTACCTCTTTGTAATTCCAAATTAGTCAATTTTCTAAGCGAAAATATTAACCACTGTCTACCGTTTCCAGCACCACCATCGTACAAAACGGAAAAGTCTATTGGGTTGGTCTTCTCTCGCCGATGGTTCGAGTTGGCAAGTCTGCGACCGGGCGTCAATAACTCGAAACTACTCGTCTAGACATACTGTAATTCTTTCATTCATATGAAAATATGTATCATTAATGTAACATACAATACATTTTTCTTGTAGGCTATATTTGTACAAATCAATTATCATTTTCTTGCATTTTATTTGACACTTCACATATTGTGAACCATGACTATGCACCTTGATGAGTGTTTATACATGTTTTTTTAATTAAAAAAATAATTTAAAGTATTACTATCCAAAGTATCCTTATTATCCAGAATGTTATCCTATCAAGTTATAGAATATTGTATTCATCAGAATGTTATCCTTAGGCCCGATTTTTCAATAGTTTGTTAAATCCAACGTTAGCTATCAACCCGTTACTACTGACGAACTGTCATTACTGACTGTTAGCTCGAATACGTTTTTCAATGCTTCGTTACGACTTTGTTAGTAAACGATCTGTTAGGTTGCGGTTGATTGGCTCAACTCTGCATACACAATATTAGTGCTAATAGGAAAGGCGAGCCCCTTCCACTACCTTCTTGATATTTAATGATCTAGAGATAGAGGGCCATGAGACATGATTGATTTCGAGACGATAAGAACTCTCAATCTGTGGGCTTCATTTGCTTTTTTGCCCAACCTCAAAAAACGAAATCGATTTCCACGAACCAAAGGTAATAATACTTTCGATTTAATTTGGAAAATACAACAAAGATGCTTTGAAAAAACTTACAAGAAGTCGTCAATCAAATGTTCTGAGTGAGAGAGACAGACAAAAATAACCATATTATATCTTCTCAACAGTCCGCCAGATTCAGATCACTTGACGACGGAAAATTCAGCCAGCAAGAAAAGAGAGCATTAGCTTCTTTTCAACGATTGACTATCCATTACGGCCGAACGAGAAACAGCCGTAACATGTAATCGATTGATTAACGTTAAAAAACTCTTCAGCAAACTGAGCCATAAATATACAGACGATCAAGATATCCTTGCCCAAGTCGTAGTGATGCGACGAGTGCTGCCGGTGTGACTGAATGTCGCACCAACCCACTTACATTTTACACAAGAGACGAAGAAGGAGAATTATGTCGCAAAGGGTGCAGCCGGGCTGGCTACACAGGTAGGTACTATACCAACTACAGTTTTAGAAGTTTTATATGTTGCTCAATGACTCGACCAATAGCTAGGTCAACACGGGGGGTACGAAGGAGTGGGTGACAATGAAGCGATGAAGTGATGATAGGAGAAAGGACTCATAGTTCCACCTTGCAATCATCTGTTAGAACAATCTATCACACAAATTGGCTATCCTGCCTCTATTAGCCCACAGCTTAGTTACGATGGATACAACTCAATTCTACAGACTGTGAGTACGTATAATAAAAAGTAAAAGCAGGAATACGAGGGTTTGATTGTTGATTGAAGATTCAATCTTTACTGTCTTCCAAACGACAAGATTTACTACGCCTACAAATAAAGCTTTACATATGAGATTTGGCCGTCACATTGCAGCACTTGATTGCTATTGGTCGAATCTACTCGCGTTGTACTTCAAACCAACGTTTGCAACCAGAAAAATCTAAATATTTCCAAGTTTCAACCCAACGTGATCTGTGCATAAGCAGCACGGCTCGGTTCCAAGAGACGATTGCAACATAGTCTGATAGGGGCTTTTTTGGGGGTTCCAGCCCAGTTCCGACCAGACATCAGTTTCTGTGTTGGTTGATTGAGTCACAGGGGCTGCTCCCAATTAGTTTTGCACACAATATGTTCATGGCTTTAGTTTCTCTTTATTACCAATTTACAAACATATGCAGGCACGCCAGCACGATTTACGTAAGAAATATGGACACAGAAATGTGGACAAATACAGACTGAATGTAAAGATATTCACAGGTATTTAAAAACAGTTTTGACACCAATTCTTGCAATTATTAACAGCTCAAAGTTGATTCTATTCAGAGCAATTACAATCGGAGGTTATTCAATACTCTTCATTCGAGAATATAATGTATCGCTACACGGATTAATGTGAGCAATTTACAAGATCATCCGCGAAATAGTTAACTCGTACTTTAATCTCACAATGCAATTCGAGCTCGTACATTGCATAATCTGTTCAAAATGCGCAACACATTATGTATGCAACCACTCATTTACGGCAGTATCCATCAACTTATAGTACCTCTCAAAGGGCAACCTTGTTATATACCGCGTATTACTTGTAAAAGACCATGATACTTGTCAAACCATCTTCAACATATTAACCAGAAATGATAATGAATTACACCATTAATTTACAGACAAGTGATTGCAGTAACGGTTAGAGTGAATACACAATTATCTTAGACGTAACGCACGACACGAGACGTAACGCACGACACGAGACGTAACGCACGACACAAGATGGTAAGCTTTTCACAACCAACCCATTTGGAAGGTTTAATACCGAACGTCGGCTTACCAATCACAAAGAAAGTTCAGTCTTCCGCAATATGATTAACATATCGTAGATTGATCAATAACCCCACCAACAGCTAAGTTACATGGGGATGTGCGTACAGATGAATGTTTACAAAAAAGACTGCTTTAAGCGGGACTCGTACACTCACCGACTCGACTTCAGTTCCAGACAATGTCTTAAAGGTGACAGCCAGTCAGGCGACTTCGGTTGTCAGATTGTTGACGAGACAATTTTGTATCCTTCTTAAACGTCAAAATGATACAATTTATAATGGTATAAAAAATCTGTTTACTAATAAAAAACTGAAAATGTTTAAAATTTGTTTCGATAGGCTCCATTTCACACAGCGAGACACATATCTTGGTACGGAAACGGGCCTACTCACTTGATTTGGTCATGACATATCAATTGTATCTGTTACAGTACAGTACTACAATAAAACACTTCAGGCTTTTAAAAACCACCACATTATTAACCGATCATTCAAAAACTAGTAACATATAGGCCTAATGAACAACTACTAAACTCACCCAACAATAATGTTGTACTAATAAGTTGCACATAACAAAAAAAACTATTAATTGCAATACGAGTACAGGATTATTGTTCAATAGTTTGCTAGCAGTACCATTGATTAAGTAGTCTCTAGATAGGCAATGCCGTATGACAAAGCCTATGCTCTCCAAATGCTCACCAACAATGAAAAAGTTGGTTGATCACAGCACTCCTAGCAGCATTCACTTGCAACAGTGCTCTAGCAAATGGAATTTTCTTTGTGATCACAGCGCTCCTAGCAAGATTACCTGGTGTAACACTACCAAGGTCTGTAGACTATTTAACCAGGGCTCTGTCACTCTATCCCATACGGCCATTTATTCACTCAATGGTAGTACTAATATTTAATGTATCTTTAAAAACATTGACTAATAATGAGTTGATCATTAAAAAACTCAACAATGAACAAACAACAAAATCAAGATAATTTCTAGACTGCCCACACCAGCGTCACCCAAACCCTTGAACATTACAGTCAAGTGACCAAAAAAATAATTAATTACTCAATTAGCTATGCAAAAAAAAATATATATATGAATACGAAAACGTTGCAAGAAACCACAAGTCATTCAGGGCAGGTCATACTGAAAGCTTGGCAGTACTGTATTCAACAGTGATTTAAAAGTCAACGGGGTCGTCTAGAAACTGAACAAAGTACGGTAAAAACCAACATAACTGTATCAATTATTTGATGGTTATGTTATTGGTGGGTGGGAGTGGGGAAGTTGTGACAACGTTATATACATAGACATTTCTGTGAATTAGCAGAACTTCCACCTGTTCCCGCACGAGTTGCACATGACGAAGGTCGTCATCGGCTCGTCAGCACTTCTCGTTTGCAGCTGGAACAATACAACGTCGGTTACATTCGCGCACTCGACAATCGAGTGAACATTCATCCCGGGTGAGGGGTCAGCCGAAACGCACTATTATCCCTTTAAGAGTACGATACATGAATAATAGAACGATAATGGAATCAAGTTTAGAGAACATGCTAGGTACTATTTTGAATACATGAATGAATGCGTCCTGGATTTTTAAAATAAAATACTAGTCTTAATTATGCATTGTTCTAGTGTATGTAAAAGAAAAAGAAATTCGTATAGGCCTAGTTACTTTGATTGGAAGCCAGGTTTGAATTTCTATCAATTAAGAGCATTACGATAAACACTGAATGACGACTTTGAAATTCTGAAATTGAATTTAAAAAAGTCCTTCCTATTCTGAAATGTCACATCAGATACTGATCAATACCGATCTTACTATCTCAATATGTGAACACATCTTTACTGGTGTTCGATCAATGAACAAACTTGATAAAAAGGCTGGTTTACAATGGTAACGATAGCCAATCGCAATCGATCAGCACGGCAAAATGCGGTGCTTGAAGGCGACCGCGTACTAACCTGGCTATAAGTGCAGTTTCGTTGCTTGCACTTGCCGCACTTGAGTAGATCCGTCTTTGTGCCTTGCACGGTCGCAAGTTGAGCGTCGTTGATGCATTCTTTCACAAACTTGTCACGAATACCCTTCATTTCGTCGCTAGCCATTTCCTGCAACACGATACACACAAGCTTCAATACAATCGAACAAACAATGGCGAATATTTTCCTTTTTCATTCATTCCTAGGGTTGTGCGAACCAGTTTCAATTCAATCTCGAACTTCTATTGCTGGTTTGAAATAAGTGAGAGAACGGTTAGGAAACAAACTTTCTAGAACCTTCCTGCATTGTTTTGAATTAAATTTTTTAAATTTTTTTTTCAGAATTTTGGTATCTCATCATTAAAAAACAATCACCCAAAAGCTGATATCTTGTTGAATTGACTTCTACATTCTCCTACTATTCACGCATTCGAAAACTCACCTCTGCAGTCATCACGGCTAATCGGGCCGCTGGTAAGGCGCCAACAACATAGTTCATTCTTAGGCCAGGGTTTTTTGTATCCTTTAGGTTGGCAACGCGGCTACGGACACGGTTCTTGTAGCGCATGTCCGTGTTGCGGAATTCCGAGAAGATGCTCTCCTCCAACTCTTCGGCAAGATCCTCCGGAGAGGCACAGCCTTCCGGGACATCTTCAAATAATCAGCGTTATTAGCATACCGTATTAGGAGCTGCAGCGCTCAAATACGCATTCTAGTATCCAAGTGAAGAACCGAGTTTATGAGTGCCATGGAAGTAGGTTTGGTAAATTACCAGTTTTTGGCAATAAGTTTAGAACGGTATGAGGTATCGAAATTCTAATATCTGTATGGGGAGAACACAGATATTTTTAATTGTACCTTCAAAATGATTTGAAATACAATTATTAAACTTGTATTCCAACGTTTCATACTTGAGCTGGCCTTCCACGAACGCGATTTGCGTTTTGCTTTCGCAAGGCGCTGGAATTGAGGCAAGTTCAACAATCAGAAATCGCGTAACTTTCGTCACTGATTGGTCGTTTTATCATCATGTTGGCTTAAAAATCGCTTAGCGAATTTGCTAAGCAAATACCATGTTCATGGAAGGCCAGCTTTATACAGCTAAAAAACGTGTTTTTAGCTGTATACCTGTGAAAATTACGCATCACGAGTTGGATAGTTTTCACTTATACATACCATTTTGAAGGTAAATTATAAATACCTGTGTTTACCCAGTATAAGAATTTTGGTATGTCTCACCATCTAAGACACATAATATTATCTACTACTAAAATAATTTAGATCATAACTAGACCTAGGCCTAGATGACCATTTTGTAAGAATTTTGGTATATCTCATCATTTAAGACTCATAGTATTATCTACTACGATACTATAATAATTTAGATTATAACTAGACCTAGGCCTAGATGATCGTAGTAGAAAAGGTTCAAGCAACTCGATTTTCATACCTCCGTCTCCTCTTAGTGCCGTCGTTAGTAGTTCTCGGCATTTCAAACGTATTGCGTCGGTTGTGTTGGAGGAGGCGGGGAAAGAAGTTATCTTCTTTTCTTTCTCCTTGGTCTCACTGTCTCTAGGTTTATCATCTTTTTCTTTAATTTTTTTAGAGCTACTAGGTGGATCTTTACCTGTATTTGAGCCTAGACACAAAAGTAATATAAATTTGCAATTATTAAAATTTGCTTAATGAATGAATTGTGATGGGTGTGGCTCGTTAAACGGCCACCTAGATCTATACAACTTGATAATCAAACTGGTATCATTAGCATACAGGTGTAAATTCGGGTGACTGTATTCAAAAAGGAGAATCTGGGACAATACTGAACAGTTCCAAGTCAAAATCATTCAACGCCAAATTGTATGAAGGGTGGGGGGGATTGGGAGGCACTACAGCCCTGAAGGATTTCTTTTGGGAATTTGTAGTCTTCTACTTATGTTTAGGGTGTTTTTTCAGTCATATAAAATCATGAATGTATTCATAATACAACTTTATACCCTGTAGGATAGAACCAAGATGCATTGGGGTTGCGTTGGTTTGCCGCCGGGAGATGGTGACTTCACTCATTCGAAAATACATTCCATTTCCTGAATACTTTTCAGAGAAATATTGATCGCTGCTCTATCTGGTGTTATTTTGTAGAAACGGCTGATGGGCTGGCAAACTTGATGCCAGCTGTTATTAACTGAACCGACGTGCACGTAAAGTTAGTTCCTTTTATCACCACTTATCTACGCACAGTCAATAGGTCTTTAAACGTGGACCGTGAATTGGAACATATTTTCAACATGGAATGGATAGGAATGAGGACACCATCTCCAACTGGCAAACCAATGCAACTCTCAATACATCTTCCAAGGATAGAGCCCGTGTATGTTGATGATGAAAAGTATGTTATTTGTATTTGATGAAAAATGTGGAACGTGATTCAACTTATATTGCAGCCTTTTCACGTACAGGTATGGCCATTCTTTTTGTAAATTATCAATGAAAACAAACTTTCCTGTCCTCGTGATCATATTTATACCTAAATACTCGCTCACACTATAGACCTACAGACACTGCTAGCACAATAGAATACCCAAATAGCAGTTTTTAAAATTCAAAATAAAAATGAATTATAAGACGATGAATTTAAGCATGAACAAAAGGTAGGCTTACCCAGTTATAAATATTTCTTAAAATTTTTTCAAGCCGGACATAAAATGTCCCTAAAACATTTCTCGCGACGCCGGGACAGGAAGTTCAAAATAAGGACAATCCCGGGACGTCTGGTCACCCTAGTGTACAAATTAAAAGGGCCGCCATAACATGTTTACTACGTAATTAGGTATGACGATTAGCATACCTGATAGAAACTTTTTCCAGTTCTTTATGAGTGTTTTTGACAGACTTATAACCTCGTCGTCTGAGCTAGATTTTCGAAGAGCATTGACAGTCATACCAATCCGAGTTTTCGTAAGGACCTCGAGGTTAACTGCTAATTTCTGCAATACTTTCAATAGTTCTAAAGCTTGTTCTTGCCCCTGCAACAAAAATTGATCATTTTTTAATTTCAAGACCTACATTTCAAGACCTATTCTTTGACCATATCGGTATAAACCTCAAACATGACATGGTCATTCTAATAACCTTATCTAAATCCAATTTCACACTAAATTAAAATCAATTACTTTCTATTAGGCCGAGTTCCAATATATACCACACTTGTCAACTATCTACACTTGATGGAGAATATTTCTTTTTATTTACATATTGGGTTCAACGACGCATATGCAAAATTTCTATGGGTGCTGTGACGGTAAACTATTTTTTCAAATATGTTAATTAATTTCGACTTTTATTATACGTTGCAAGTATTCCCCAAGTGGTATTCAGTTCTCACAAATCTTTTGGTACTATTAGATGCAGCTAGTCAGTCAATCCATCTACACTTGTATAAAAAAAAGTCAACTCCATTGTCTATGTGTGCATTCACAAGGATTCACAGCTTTCTCAGAACAGATTTTTTCGTCAAATGAACCAATTGGCGTCAAACTTTCTTTGTAGCATTTCAAGTGTGATTTAAATTACAACTGGGTTTGAGCCTTTGGTTGCAAAGTTTACAAACTACACGTTTAACAAATGACTCTATGTCAGTGATATTGATTTTTTTTAATATCTTGCATACGACAAGTTTTACAAATGACTAACGGTAATGTGGTGAAAACTGCCATCTTCTAAAAAAACTTCCGACGTTCACCTTATACGATGGGTCTTATACAGTAGATCTTGCATACAACAAGTTTTACAAATGACCAATGTAAAACCCGCTATCATCTAAAAGGGTTCCAACGTTTACCTTATACGATAGGTCTAGTGCAGATGCTTGCTATACCAACAATGCATTATCATGTGACAGTTGAAATAAGAGACTAGGTAGGTCTCCATCTCATCATTCAGCCATATCTTTGGGGAACGTATAACTTGTTTAGTTGGGTTAACTGGTTACCGACAAACCTGGACACATGCTGAACAACGCTAGCGGCAACATTTGAGTTTAATCATAACAATTGGCCAATTGTCCCTGCCAAGCGAAAACTACCTCTACCATGGCCATGCCTAGCTCAAGTCAATACTGCTGGCCTACATCAATCATGTAGTTACCAAAAATAGGCGCCTGGACACTTTAGCAGCTAGGTAGGCTTCTGCAAGGGACATCTGAATATTCCCAACATTTTTAAGGCCTAAAAATCTGTCTATCAAAAACCTACAGATCCGTCTCCAGAGGACATCTTATTCATCTTCTTCTGGATTTTCAATACTTCTTCTTCGACACTCATGACTGAATGATAAGGTACGGGAAGTCACGTATAATAAATTGTAGATAATAAAGCTATATAGTTGGTAAGCCGCCACTAACAATCAGACCCGAGTTTGTCCGAGAGCGTCTGGCGAATGGCTGCAGAAAAATGGTTGCTTGGCGGCTGGCGCGTAATGAATAGTGCTATAGAAGACCGTGCTTTAGCGTAGTGGCGCTGCCGCGATGGTGAAAAAAGGTACTGTACCTTTTTTTGCTTTTCAAAACGAAGCATTGAAATCTAAAATACAATTATTAGAAATTGTAAAAAAGTTGCAAATGATTAAACGACCATTTTAAGCATTTAAAAATATCCTTAAATTTAATAAACTTAGATTCTGTCTCTCTTTTGTTATGTTATTATACTTTAAAATATTTTATTAGCATTATTTTTATATAATTGATTTTTATTTGTGTTCAGCAGACTCAGGTGTGAAACAGAATCTTAATTTATTTTTTTATAAATATGTATATATATATATATATATATATATATATATATATATATATATATATATATATATATATATATATATATATATATATGTGTGTGTGGGTGT
Source organism: Brachyptera risi (assembly GCA_964007535.1). NCBI lineage: Eukaryota > Metazoa > Arthropoda > Insecta > Plecoptera > Taeniopterygidae > Brachyptera > Brachyptera risi. The sequence goes on from OZ023332.1 coordinate 38,531,562, forward strand.
GTGTATAGCAAAAAATATGTATCAACTGGCTAAAACCAGACAGAACATGACTTTCCCAGAATAATTAATATTGGACTATTTATATTCACATTCTTTCAAAAATTGTCATGTTAATTACCTATTAAATGAAATTGATTCATTTTATGCTTCTCTCTGAAAATCTGAATAACTTGGCCACTTGGCTCTCGTGTTGGCAATAAAATTGATTGTAATCCTGTTTTGAATATTAAATATGATGTAGAGCAGTGGTCCTTAACCTTTTTCTGTCCGCGGACCCCTTTTGAAATTAATAATAAAATCAAGTACCCTTTTAGTCCTCCCCCTGTTCAAAATGCATAAACATAGATGAATGTTATAGATTATATATATATATATATATATATATATATATATATATATATATATATATATATATATATATATATCATCTATTTTTATATTTCAATGAAATAAGATTTGATGGAGCTTACCATTAATGAGATGGTCGAGCTTGCTTTCTGGAGAAAACACGACTACACTCAACAAAAACCGAACAGAACTGATATATTTGGCAAAAGTTGACTTAGGACTGCCAATATGATTTTTATAAGAATGAACAAATTCTTGGAAAAGTATGCAAAGACCCTGTGAAACTCCAGTGAATAAGGGTTGATAATCATGCTAGTAATCATTAACGAAAGAACATTTGGGCACAACCCCATCTCATGTTAACAATTATTTGCTTCTTGGAAAAAAAGGCATTGGCATCTGTGTAGAAGAATCACCATTGAAGAAAACAAAGCTAAGCTATTATAGCTTCATTGATGTCATTCATTATACCACAAGTTGGACCTATTGTTATTACTTTCAAAGAAACTACCATAGATAAATGAGCTATCCAGCAATAATATTATATGTGCTTTGTCTCTTGTTTGAAACAGACAATAAGTTTGAAATACAATTATTTTTAATATTTTAGCGACCTTCCGCAGACCCCTTTGAAACAGTCCACGAACCCCAGGTTAAGACTGCTGATGTAGAGAATATACTGCTGAAAACATTCTACATAAATAGCTAAAATTTCTCCAGTATCTGTGCATTCAAACAGGCGTCAACAGACATAAGAAGTTTAGTTCAAGTTTTAGTTTGTATCAATCTGACAAATCCTATATTACTATGTATGAATCTCACAGAGAATAATAAATAAATAAATAAATAAAAGAAGGCACAATCACTTTTGATGGAAAAATATTTTAAAAACCTCATTGTCAGCTTTATTCAAATGTTTCAAAAATAGTTGACCATGGTCCATATCATAGGCTCATACGCGTTAAACACAAAACTCCTAAATTTTTATGAATTGTTATGTAGCTCAAACCTTAATCAATGTTTCTAAATGATATCTGTAGATTGAAACTATTTTTCCAATGCCATGTGATTGTGTATAAGAAAACAATGGTACTTGAATAAAACAGTTTGTGAAATATTTCCAGATTTTATTGCATATATTTGGATCACTTCTTTCAAGTTCATTTTCTAATTGAAGATATGTTATACTTATACATGAAATGTGACTACAAATACATTTTGTATATAAATCCAAGACAGACTTTTTATTCATCTAGGGGCACACATACACCTATACCACTATACAATTAAAAAATATACAGCACTCATGTAACGGTCAATTAGTGACCGTATAAGGAAATATCGCTTTGCCCACACAAGTGCTCATAATTGAAATTGAGTCTTATAAATGCACACAACCCAAGAACTTATCTTTCTCCAAAAGCTAAGATAACAGACATAATATCATTCATATCTCCACTGATGCAACCAATTTGCTTCTAAAGTTATCACTGTTGAAAAAAGTGCTTTATGTAATAAATGGGATGTAAATGCCGCGTCCAAGTTGAACACGTAAATGTCCTTGTTGTCTCGGTACACAAATGACACAATCTGTGGATGTTACATAAACTCATTCAAACTAGATTGTGCAGTGTTGAGGTTCAAACATATAGTGAAATGATTGATTATTGTTCACTTGATCAAACCCACCAACAGCTAGGTTATTTGGGGGTTAAACATTCATGTTTTGGAACTAACAACAAGACATATTTTAGTCACCGACAAAGCATGTGCTAGTTACGAGCAATATCTAAAATAGTTTCAAAAGATACATTTAGATAATACAGAAGATCAGTTCTAAATACTACAAAACAAACACATTCTCGTTACGGTTGTCAACTTTTCAGCACTAATTGCTGATTTTTGTTGACAATTAGTAAGAATCAAGAGTAAAGGTGATAAAACAATTTATTAAATTAATCAAACAAACATTTCATACATACGGTTACAGAATGTTTGCTGGTCTATGTTCTGACAAGCTAATTCACACAATTAATTTGCAGATGTCCACTTCAACAGGGATATAATTTGACCATAGATACTAAAATATAATACACTAGATAACCAGAGATCTTTCTACTGTATCAATGAACTTCACAATGCAATAAAGCATTCTAGTCCAGTCTACCAGCTAAAACTTACACATACGTAAACCAAAGAAAAAACAATTGTTTCATGACTTCGTTAGATAGTAGGCTGGTTCATAAATTGATTGTTATTCTTTCTTGAAATATAGAAATTTTTACTCTTTCAACATTATGTACATTATTCACAAACTTATTAATACATTAGTGGTAGGTAGTACCATACTACATTATAAATACAACTCTAGGTGCAAAGACAATTTGTGGATGATTTTGTTCATTAGCCTAGGCCTAATGGCACCTACATTAACTTTTACAAGTATCTCATGCCATCAACGACCCAATTAATGATTCACGTACAAGTACATTTGATGAAACATAAATGTTACTTCTAGTTGATGATAGTCAAAATGTCTACTCTAAATAGTTGGCCTATTCCAAAAAAAATGGGGGCCTGTACACAAATTTTATTACTGTCGGGACTAACCTAATCACGGAGGAATCCGCTTTCAACTGATAAATGCAATTCTAATTCATACATCGAATGAAATTTAGACATGAAGCCTAGGTTTTCAAATGTTTCAAGAATACAAACAAATGTAACCTAGACATGTGTTTTGAGCAGACTCTTTTCTTACGCTAAAAGTTTTTAAAAAGCCATGGAATGGAAGGTGTTGACTTTAACCACTGTCTTCTGCCGTTGGGAGCCAAAATGCCATGTTCGTGCACGCTGACGCAAGCATCATGTACTTGGGATTAAACTGTACACACTGTACTGGAGCCGGATGGTCAGCATTTAGAACACACACTTTGTATCCAGTATCTGCATTCCAAACATGTACTCGCCCATCGGTTGATCCACTAAATACAAATTGAGAGTCTGGGCTGAATGATGCTTCAATTGGAATACCCTTATTGTTAAGATGCCCAGTGAATGTCTGTAATGGTGTCCCGTGAAACGCATCGATGAGGCGAATAATTGAACCGTTTGTGGAGATCAATATCGTTTTTCCATCCCGACTGAACTTCAAACCAGTCCAATCACATTCTTTTTCTTGAGTTTGTTTGAATGTGACAAATGGTCCTTTATCAAACGATCTCAAATCATAGAGTTTAACACTGTCGGAATTGACGCCTGCGGCAAATATGAGGCCTTCAGGATCATATGCTGCAACAGGTCGTCCAGTTAGGTGCATGAGGCCAGAACAATTTGGTGACCGAAGATCCCATAACCGTAGGGTTTTATCCATGGAACCAGATAGGAAAGTGTCTTCAACAGGGGACATGCACAAGGAAACGACCTTCTTGGTGTGTCCTGGGAAATACCTAATATACTTGTTATCATGGAGGGATAAGTATCTAATTGTGTCATCGACTTTGGTTGAACTATGAACTGCAGTGTTTTTGGCATGTGTAAAATGGATTAGGTCTACTCCATACTTCTTGCTGTTAACTGTTCTCATCTGCGTTCCTTTCTCGCAGTCATAAATTACAATTTGATCATCCTCGCTGCATGAAATCAACATGTCCCCGCTCGGGGAGAAGTCGATGCTATTAATTTTGTCGGAGTTCTCCCGGAAAACTTTGGCTACTTTGAAACTTCTTACAACATGATCGACCAACTTCATTTTGAAGCCGTTTGTCTGCAATCGGTTCGTGAAAGAAAGACACTTTTTAAACCAAGATTGACAGGAAAATAATCAGAAACTCTTCGCAAACCGAAACCCAAACAAAGCTAAACGCTCTCACAACATACTAACCGAGCAAGGGATAAGCAAAATTTAGGCACGATAGGCAATTTCTTCACCACAGAAAAGTGAAGAAACAACAAAGACGCAAGCTAACTTGGCTTGCTTCCGGTGAAAACTACTATACCGACAGGAAGTGAGCCATGGGCCAGAAACGGGGCGGGAACGAATGAGGCGCATTTCTTGGAGCCAATCAGCTGACAGCTGAAGGCAATGTCGCTTGTTTGACTTGTAAGGTATGTGTGAAAATGCAGATTATCTCGTATTTCTCTCTTAAATGTCCAACATAACTGTTCATATTTAATTGGGTATGTTTATTTAATTTGTCACTGTCATATTCTGATCACCAACGTGTTTAAATCCATGAAGAAAGTGCTGTGCAACAGGTAAAGCACTACCTAAAACCTTGGATTATAAGCTATTGCCCTGATGGATATGCAACTCATGCTGATTCTGATGCAGAGCTCTCTCCAGACCTTTCAAACATAAGGTTGAATTGTTCAAGTTTTCAGTTTTGCAGGGCGACTAAAGTTCATATTATATTGTGAATTGGATTATTGTGATTCTCGACTTTTACTTGGTTGCAATGTGCAGGCCTACTGAATTTTCGGATTTGTGACAGATAATCTCGATTATGTTCTACAAAGAAGGCGTCAATGTGGATTGATAGAAGAGATGCTGCGCAAAAAATAATTACATGAACACCTATTTTGCCTTTCCGATGTCAAGCATCAAATGTATTATAAAGGTTATAATTGAGACTAAACGTTGGATGCGTGGTGCAATATGGAAGTCTTTTCCATATATATTCACTAGTCTTTTCCATCTTTCCAGAGGCAATCGCCCCAATTGCCTCTCCCATGAATAAGTAGTGATGAAAAAAAATAAAATGAAAGAGAAAATAGGAAGTGAGGAGGAAGGTAATGAATATTGTATGAGGCTATATAATTATGCTACAATTTCATATTTTACATAATTGCATTGAAAGTGAATTTGGCATACCGTAGGCCTACTGTTCCAAATGTCAGATACAGTGTGTTGTTTAGTTAGCAAGAATCAACAAACAACACTATCGTAACTCAATGCTATCGTGCTTCTTTCAGACGTGACTTATACATTACGATTATTTTAAATAACGATGTCAATAACGAGGATCGGCAAAGAAGGCGGCTATCGGCGCCCATTTGTGGCATTCTATCGGTGATCATATTCTATACATTTCATTTCATTTTATTTACACCACTGGATGGAGTAAATGCTGTTATTCAAATATCATTGTTATTGAATGATAGATTAAATCAGCATTTTATTTCAGCACTTGGAACAGCCAATTTTGATAAAATTAGACTTCTCATCACATGTCTGAAGAATCCATATATTCCAGAAACTTTGCGTAGTTCCTTAAGCCCGTAAAATGTTATTACTAGGAAAAAGCAGGATATGCGTTGTGAGATGAGCTTAGAAGTATGGAAATCTAGAATGAAAAATATTCTGTCTGCTCAATCCGCATCTACGAACCTTGGATTACTTCAAACGTTCAAAACCCTTGCCTGCAACTTGTTGTTATTTGTGTGTAGGCCTATAATCTTTATTCAGATCTCTGTCCATATTCGGGTTGCCGATAAAACACAGAATAATGAAAACAACAAGATGGCCTACAAAATATATAATCACAGATAACAAAATAAAAGAGTTGGAAATGATTGAAAGTAAAATGTGAAGAATGAAATTATGAGAAAAAAAATCTTAATCAATTTGATCACTATTAAAATTACAAATGAAAAAAAAAATAATAATAAAAAAAAAAATATATATATATATATATATATATATATATATATATATATATATATATATATATATATATATATATGTGTGTATCTACTGTAGTTCTGTTTACTTGAATGATTTCTAAAAAAAATACTGAACCTTTTATGGCAAGGAGCGTAATGTTGTATATAAAACTAAGGTTGAATCTCTTACAAAAATCTACAAAAAATGTTGGGATGGTGCCCCTTGCTCCAACTAGAAGTCCTATCACCTCATTGTTGACAAGATTGTATTTGTTTTGAAAATAAGGGATTGAAGGTTCGTAAATGCCTTTTTTTCCTTGTCTGCATCTTCAGCCTGGCTCAACCCTGTCTCTTACCGAATCGTGGGATCAATTATATATCCTGATCTCGTTGGCAATAGCAGAGCGAATGCTGTGGCGGGTGTTTCTTAAAAGCTCTCCATAGCTGCAAGAGCCAAGAACGTGAGGGAGGTTTTTTTTCTCGCTGAGACAGTGTCTAAAGCGGTAACCGTACTGACTTCGACCATGGATAGATCTCACTGGAGCTACGTCGCATTTGAACTTCAGCGCATCTCGCCATTCTGAGCTTGATGAACCTTTTTTGTTCAATACCCATTTGTTTGCTGGCACATTATATCCTTGTACATTGACACTCCATGTCCCTTCTGAATGAGTAGGGACCATTTTGAATAGTGCTGCAAACTGTCGCATACACTTTGCAATACCAATTTATCCCAATATTCAATAAAATGTATACGTTTATTGCGTTTTCTTTGTTATTTACGGTATCATCCAATTATTGTGAAAGTCACTGAAAATATGCATGGTGTATTCATATTCAGTTAAAATTATAAAGCTTTTGAAAAATTCTCATATCTCAAGTACTCTCCATCCGGGTTATTCTTATGGCGATTTTCCGAACTTTCCGATTTTTTTTCGGAAAAAATGTTGAATCAATTTTTCTGAAATACAATCCCAAACTACTCTGGCATGACATCGATATGTGACAAAGTTTCAAGTTGACTGTTTCTTTTTCTCACCTGTATGCCGCATACAAAATACCGTATGCAAAATTGCATACAATTATTAAAATTAATATAATTAATTAATTTTTTTTTACAAAAAAAAAAAACATAAATACGAAGCCCAACTTTTTTCGGTATATGAAATGAAAATCTTCGCTACGCTCATCTGAAAAAAAAAGGAAATTTTCCTGTAGGGCGTGGGTCCCCCCCCCCCTTGCATTCACCTTCAATATGCGCACTCAGTTTAGGACACGCACAATTGAGTGCTTGCCCAAGGCACTAAAATGACACAAAACCACCCTGCGACTATAAATATTGGTTTTGGCACCATTTTTAATATTACCGGTACAGTATAAGAAAAATGATTTCGGTATCTAAACCTTGTCTGAAAAATGTTCAAATATTCAAAATGAATCTCAAGGAAGCTGCAACAAACGTAGGAAAGTTCTCATTCCTAAACAGGACAGTTTGAGAATGGCACGGAAGCAAGGAGTTGCAACTGCTTCCTAAAACAGTAAAATCACTGAGGGAGAAGTTGAAAAAAGATGAGTTTTTGTAAAGCAATATATTAGTAGAAATAAGAACTTTACCACATGTAATTAAGATATACAAACTGTGAAGAAAATTGAGAACTGAAGAGCTTACTAATTTGATTAAACTGTCAGAAGTAGGTATTGGATGAAGTAAGTGAAGACGTAATGCTTGGATGGTAAATTCAATGCCTTGGAATAACCAGAAGCCCGTGCCATAGAGATCAGTTGACAGTAACTGTTGACAAAAATCGTTTCGACCAAAACCAACTTTCCTCCTTCTTCAAACTATCCCGAGCCGAAAGACGCCATCTTATTTCGGTGGCATTCTGGATTTTGATTGGACAAATGGGAAGTTTGGTCCGAAATTATGTTGGACGGAAAGAAAAAAATCAGGATTGGAAACCTTACCTAACCTTTTTTTACACCAATTCCGTCATCCAAGCACCTCTTGTTTTTTGACAGTGATACTTATACATAGCCTAGCGATCTATAGTACCAAAACCTGTACGCTTATTGACTTGATTTAATGTTTCCAGTGATGTTCAAGGTCAACATTCTGCTAAACGCTCTGTGTTAAAACATGGACGTGAGTGAGTATTATTGTACTGCATTTGCTCATCTTGTATTCACCGGGTCTTCCATATGGGCGTTATACTCGGTGAACCGGTCCTCTACGTGGGCTGTCACAACATTTTGTCTCCACCTCGCTCATGCAGCAATTGGAGTTTTCAGATTTGGTAAGATACGAATATACAATATACCTAACGTACAAATGATACAATTGTACATTTTTGTACCTTGGTGCATTAGGCAGAGGTGGACAGGGAGGTCAACATCATTCATCAATTGACAACCATAGATAGGTGTGGCTTATTAATTGGCCAGTTAGATCCAAATCATTTTTGGTCATTTACACATGTCCTGATGAGATATGTAAAATTTACCACAGTTTCAACAGCCCACTTGATTGGATGTGATGTTTTGTGACGTCAAAGGGGCAGGGAACCGAAGAGGTTAATTGGTTCTTGTGCCTTTCCCACTTGGGCTACCGTGAATTAAAATGATTAATTGACAATGGCATTTTTTACGCTTTGCTTAAATATTTCTTTGTGCCCACCAAATTGAAAAACATAAAAGAACACCTTATTTTTTAGAATGGTATGAAAAATTTAAACCGTTTCAGTTCGAACAGTAACTTCCTTTTTCCTTTTTTTTGTAATATGAATGTAACTTATATTGATAATTGTCGTTTGACCAACCTGGTCATAACTATTATATTTCGGTTTTTCAAAATTAAAATGATCATTTGACAGTGGCATTTTTTACGCTGTGCTTAAATATTCATTTGTGCCCACCAACTTTCTGTATTAAAATCATAAAAAAATTATCAGTAGCCCCCCCTATCAATTTAAAAAAACATAGTTTTTAACTGGGCATCTTGTATATAGATGAGTTTTTTTACTAAAGTAGCGCATAAATGCACGGCGGCAAGTTCCCTATCCTTCGTCACGACTGTCTGACTGCCTCCCTAACCTTCTGACGGAATTGTTTACTCTTATTTCATCCCCCTCAAATACATTTCTTGTAAGCCCATTCCAGTCCTTATACTTGTCCCACCCAGACAATTTGCCCACATCTAATCTTACACCCTTTGTTTTTTTATTTTGAATTGTTCACAAAAGTTGGTAAAGAACTTTGTACAGGTAATTGTGATCAGTTTGTCCAGGCCACTCCAGTGGCGGATGCATGAGGTGGGGGCTGGGCGATAGAGGCGATCGCACCTGCCATGAATTAGAAGCAATGAAAAAAAGTACGAAGAAAGAAAGAATATGGGAAAAGAGAAGGGAGGAAAGATTATTGACTATTGTATAAGGATATAGGCCTACTACAAATTCATACTTTACATAATTGCATCAAGAAAACGTAAATGATACCGAAATCTGCCACATCGAAAATTGATAAAAAATATCGAAATATTCGAGATTCCATTCAATATCGAATCGAAATGGTGATGTCGAATATCGATCGAAATCATCGAATTTTTTTCTAGGTCTAAATAATGTTTTTTTTAGCCGTCTGGTAATCAGTTTTTGACTTGTAGTGATGATCATCTGCCTTTTCCTCCACACTTCCAACAAGGGTCGTTTTTAGAGGCCTGGGCGAAGACGGTAGCTGCCCGGGGCGCCAAATAAAGGGCGCTATATTGGCGCCCAATTGTGACATTCTATTATTAATAATATTGTATAATTCAAATTCCATTTCATTCACATTAGTGGATGGAGTAAATGTTCTTATTAAAATATCGTTGTTATTGAATGGTAGTTTAATTTAGCGTTTTATTTGCTCGGAACAACCACTTATCAAAATTAGCCTCCTTACCACACTAAAGAATCTATGCATCCCAGACATTTCATATAGTTACCAAAACGTGTAGAATCTTAATGGAAAAAGGAAATTTTCAAACATTTCCCTGCAGGGCATGACCCCCCCCCCCCACTTTCTCCTTTGAATTCACTTTCACTATGCACACTTAGTTTTGGGAGCACACAATTGAGTCCTTGTCTGGGGCGCTAAAATGACAAGAAACAACCCTGAAGTTACACTAATTGTAATTGGCAAATATCATTTAGACCACCTTTTGTTTTATGAGAAAAATAATTTTGGCATCTAAACCTTATCTGAAACACGTTGAACCATAGGCCTAATAAAAATGGATAAAATTTCAAAAAAAAATCCTTCTGAGCCAGAAGAGGCCCTTCACCCCTTGCCTCCCCTGACCGCCGGCTTTGCGATAACGGACCGTTGCACAGCTCTTCTTATCATGGCATTTTCTTTTCCAAAGTGAATTTCCCCCCCCCTCCCCCTTCCTCCCATGAATATGACCTGGATCTGCCCCCGCCACTTGTTAATGTGTCACTGCATGTCTATAGTGCCCTAATGCTTTAGTCGCTATTATGAAGATGACTTGATTATGTGCCTCATGTTATTCTTTTTGTTTATTTAGGTCATCCAGACCATGGTTATAAAGCCAGGAAGCTTTACTCACTCATCTCATTCCTCAGTATTGCGACTAGCCTTCCATTTTTATCAATCCAACTGCTTCAACACTGCCGGTATAAATCCGACATATCATATCTTCCAATTACGTTCATTGTGACTGCTGTGTTGGCTCGTGTTGCTACCAAAGAAGACCGTGGTTTAATTAAATTAACCTGTGCTTGTAACGTGATACTAATTGCTTATTTCAGCGCTATCGGAGAAAACTTTTACGGTGTTGCTATGGCGCTAAGTTATACCATAAACAACTTTTTAGTTGGATATTTGGGAAGGAGATTTGATCACCCAACAGTAGATCTGGTTACGTATGGACTATGTTTTGGTAACTACTTTGCCGTCAAAGCGTTGCGAGACCAGTACTAGTAGTACTATAGCTCAGCAAGATCAGGGAATTTTTCATTTCCGTTTTATTATGGTTTCTGTGAATTTTAAGTAAGATAGTGGTCTTCAACTCAGCGATATAGTTTGTTTTATATGCTGATGATTATAATACGGGTTTATGTCTACGTAATTTGCAGAGAGGTATGTAGCGTTATCCCTTACTTCTACCCACATTCCAAAATGTTTCATGTAGCTGTAATGATGTGATGATTTCGTTAAGAATGAAACTGGGAAAACAGTAGTTTCACTATTGTGTGTATAAATGTAATATGTATAATGGCGTCGATGATAAGAGTATATTTTTATTAGCACATAAATTAGCTATTACTATTTTTGACTATAATTGTAATATGTAGCCCCTATAATAAGATGCTTATTGTAGTTCATATTTCAAATTCATTTCAATAATGTCAATGTCAATCATTGAAATTATACTATAATCTTAGTATAGTAGCTTTCTTCGTTTGTTTTACACTTCTCATGCGATTGTGTCAGCCGATAAAGTAGTTTCGTTAGCCATTCATCTGTCATTGTGTAAAGTAGTGTAATTACACGATGGCTGTAGGTATGAATCGAGTGAAGTGATCTAGAGTTAAAAGTGTGAGCTTTCTTACTCTTGCTCGAGTGGTCACGTAAAAAGTGTACGCTAGGTGTTTGTGAGGAGAAATGGCGAAATATATGAAGGTGGTCACCCATCTTAATTTTTACCATTGGTCCATCTCATTGTGTTATGACAGAAAACGCCCTTTGAAAATAAATAACTACTGTATTCTGAATATTTACAAAAAATATTTTGTAAAAATAGATTGTGTGAGAACGTCCAATATTCGCCAAATATGATTTTATTTTGTTCAGTATTGTACAAACATCTGTCACTCAAGATTTTGACAACCATTGTAAATAGACCAATGTTCACTTCCTCCCTTCGAACACCCGCCCTCACTCAGTCAGTAGAAATACGTGTCGACAGTTCAAGGTTATTGGTGGCATAACTATTTGCAACTTGAAGCCACACGCCATGCGAATTAATCAATTGAAATTATATGGTGGTGATAAGTAGCTATGTTATCAAACGAAAGATGATATTCGAGCGCAGATTTTTGTGGGAACGCTTTTTCTCTACCTATCGTACGTAGTTCTTCTACGTTCCTAGCTCAAAAAAGCATTACATATTATTCTCCATAAGAGAGATTTTCGTACAAAATTATCGACTTTTCACGTTTTTTTTTCTCCCATGTCGAATGGGGTATGAATCAAGGGCGTTTTCTGTCATAACATAATGAGACGGACCAATGGTGAGAATTGAGTTTTGCACTTTACCCCCCCTTTAAGTTTTATCTTCAGACAGGGGTATTCTATACACTATCATAATTATGATACTTCGTATTACAGATGGGCGTTAATTTGTCATCAGCACATTTATGTACACTCTTTACTCAATGACGTATTTCACATTACTCTAAACCATTCAGCGCCGCCCAGAAAAAAAATGTAATTCAGAGTGAAATCGAGTATGTCAAACGGACAAAGCTATTATGAAACTAGAAATAAACTGGTCTCACATGCTATATTATGAACTATTGTATATATATTCAAATTATTATACCAGTAAGTAGTAACAATATATTATATAATTAGCTGCAATTGTCTTTGCTAGATAAATGAGCAAGTTACCAGTATAGAGATTTTTATTTTGTTTATTTTTACATTGACTTTTACATTTTTTTGGCATTCTTAGTCAGATGGTGAGTGTATGTATATTGGCCAATTTTCAGCAGTGCATAGTCCCATTTGCTATATTAGGCCTACCGTATATGGCAATGAGAAAATTGAAATGATTAAAATGAATTGAAAATTATTTCACTCTATTTAGTAAATTGAAGCATGGCATATAATAAATAGAATTGCCGTTTGATATAATGATTGCAAATGATATTGCATATTGGAATCTATCGAAATTTTCACTCAATATCGATATTGAAATCATTGAATCGTAAAAAAATGTGAGATTGGTATTTGCAACTTGGTCACTCATAATATAAGTATTAATGGTATATTAAAGTATTAAATATAATTAATATAAGCTAGTTATCGACCGTGCTCGTAGCGTTAAGGAAACGCTACGCACGTTCGAGCTTTTTCCTCGACATGTCCATGGACTGAGGCCGACTGACTCACAAGACTACTAATGTTGATGAAAGTATAATTTCTAGGGGTGTGCGAGTTTGAGAATCTCAGTTTGAGTCGAGTTCAAGTACGAGTTTGAGAGAAAATCGCGGGTTTCGAGTTCAGGAAAAAAATGAGTAAAAATTGTTGGACTGAGATTTGCATATCAGTAGCATCCTCTGAATCCTAAAATTCTGAAAAAATGGTTACGTTTTATATTCGAGTTGCAACTTTTTTTTTAAAATCAAACTCAAAATTTTCGAGTTTAGCTCAATTTGAATTCAAACTCAAAACTCAAAGATTCGAGTGCTTGTACACCTCTAATAATTTAATTCAGGTATATTTTAAGGTTGTTGTTACTTAGTTGGTTTTTATTTCAGTTACACAATTTTCAAAATTTTCATCGATCATTTTTCGATATCGAATGTATTGAATTGATACGAGTGTTGAATATTACAATTTGATATTGAATAAAAGACGTGAAATATCGAGTAAATCAAAATCGAACGGCCACCCTAATATTAAAACACATAACACAAGAGTACCAAAACAACTTACTCATCCTTTGCACTCTTGCTCATCTCTCTTCCCAGTATACTTTTTTACCAGTAGGCCTACTAGCACTGAAGATGCAGTAGCATAGCAAGAATTTCAGGTCAGGGGGGGGGGGGGGCAAGAATTTTGAAAGGGTGCCATTTATAAACCTTTGATGAAAATGTACACAAATAATCAAAATATAAGAGTACCGGTATGAGAATATAAACAAATAGAATATATGAAGAAAAAAAATTAAATCAAAATATAAGAGTTCAGAGCAAACTATAGTCACATGGTCTGCTGAGTCTGCTTCCATATGAGAATTCAATTTACGATTTTCATTTTTCAATTTTTCATTGAGATTAGGTACGTTTTTTAATATAAATTAATTGCCATCTTCTACTCGGACAGTATGAATTTTATGAGCCCATCCTGCATTTATTTATTATTTTGTACAGCTCTTAGATGAAAGAATTGCCATGAGATAGTGACCTGCAGGGGGTATGGGAGGAAGGCCCCCTTCTGCCCCCCCAGAAAATTTTTGGAAATTCTACTCTTTTTCAATATGACTCAACGTGTTTCAGATGAGATTCAGATGCCAAAATTAATTTTCAGATGAGCGTAGCAAAGACTCCATCCCACTCTCACAGAGCTTTGTCTGTGTTTTTTTTTTTTTTTTTATGCACTGCACTGGTCATACAGTTTGACTTATCAACATGAAACTTTTTTGTACAAGCAAACTTATAAAACTTGGAAGTGTATAGTTTTTGAAATATATCGGTTGGACCACTTCTGAGAAATATCATATCGAAGTGTCTAAAAACTCCATAAGATTTGGCTGAGCGGAAAATGTTGAGAAATAAAATCTCTCCAAAAAAATCAAATTTTCCCTGAATGTGAAGACAATAATGATACACATTATCATAATTTTGTAAGCGATTCAGACCAGCCGTTCTGAAGAAAATAATTTAATAGATGTTTTTTATTCAACAAAATTGATGGATAGAAATAATAGCGGAACCATTGCTGTGATTCACTGCTTTCCAGATTCGATATTGACCAAACTTTTTATAGGAGTCGAGGTGTGTAGATTTTTCAATAATACCAAAGTCAATGAAGTTGCATAGATAATGATAATGATAATGATTTTCATTTTCTCATTGGATTGCATGTACAATATTGAGCATTGTCACATCGTCAATATGCTAAAATATGAGACACAAATAACAGAAAGATACAAATGTAGTGAATATCACACTTGAAACAAAATTTACAAACAATTACACACTCACACTCAAACAGAAAAGTCACATGGAATCATACACACACCATCCACACTACATTTAAAATGTTAAAAAGGTAATTACTGTTATATTGGAATTTCAATCTTTGTCTGCCAAAAAATCAATAATAGAATAAAAACACTTCTGTTTAGATACTACTTTAGATGAAACTTAGATGAAACTACTTTTACGACTCTTATTTAGTGATATATCTTGCACAAATCTGAAAATACTGTACACTACTTGATTAGGAAAACGTCGAAGATCAAAATACTTCGATTTATTCACAACACAACTGTGTAGTTTTTAAGACATGCCGAGGTGTAGTGTACAAGAAAAATAAATACAAGTGTACTCTATCATATATATATATATATATATATATATATATATATATATATATATATATATATATATATATATATATATATATATATACATATTCATCAGTTTATTATTCAGGTTGTGAGGGACTTGAACTATTTTGCAACCGGTTCAAAATAATAATAGTTGTGTCTGTCTTCACAGAAGTAATATAAAATCTGACATATTTGTATTGCAGATTTTTCTTTGGAGTTTGTAGGTCCACCGTATTTAGACCATATCATTGAGTGCAGAAGTATTCTACGGGATTGAGTGGCGGCAGCGCCCTGATTAAACATTCTACAGTGGTAATGTTACGCCTGGTAATCCTGCTAGGAGCGCTGTGATCACCAAGAAAATACCATTTGCTAGAGCGCTGTTGCAAGTGAATGCTACTAGGGGTGCTGTGATCAGCCAACTTTTTCATTGTTGGTGAGTAACTGGTGAGCATAAGCTCTGTCATACCGCTTGCCTATCTAGAGACTACTTTATCAATGACCATATTAAAAATGGCTTTAAGAATTTGTCAAAAAAGTTATCATGCTATGAGGCTAGTGAATCATAAAAAGTAAAGGCAACTAGTGAACTATTATTACCCATATCAATCTACTTTCTAAGTGATTAATCTATCAAATGAAATAAATAATAATCAATCTATTTTGTGTGAAACATAATTTATAAAGATGTTTGTCGTGAAATATGCCACAGTTCGAAATTAAAACCAAAACTGTATTTACCGACTCAGGTATTATGACGTCAGTGAAAAGAAGGTGTGGTGGGTGCAGCACATGCGCACTGGTCATGTTTTGGTATATTCTTTGGTCAAGCTTTGGTGCTCTGCGCAGCCATTGACGGCGCCACCTCTGTGGACGGCGCAGAGAAGCACTTCCACTTTGACGTTTCGATCCATTTCATATCTGTCATTTTTAACCTCAATTATTATTTCATAGCTTCTACGATGTTTGATCGACTTTTCAAGTTTTTGAACTACTGGTATTTTCGTTTTCTCATGGTGACTGAAATGTATATGGTCGAAAAGTGGGAACGAGTATTTATGAGTATCCTTTACATAATTAGGCATAGGGTAGGTCTAGGGCCTAGACCTAGGCCGATTCGATGTCCAGGCCTAGCCTGATGTGGGCATTGAGTTTATAGTGTTGTGAACTCAATGATGTGGGGCCTTGGCATTAACACTATAAAGCCTTGGCTAAAGATTTTGTAAGTAGGCCTGGGCCTATTGTTATTAAATCTAGGCCATTGATTTTGTAGGCCTACTGGTAGCCTAGGCCATTGAATTTGTAGTGTTACAAAATCACCTTACACCTTACAAAATCAATGCCTAGGCCTATCATTGCTGGTATGGTGATAAAATCGATGCCTTGGCCTATACGCCTAGGCTTATACCAATCAATGCCTATATCATTGAGTTTATAGTGTAAACTGAATGCCTAGAGCCATTGATTTGCTGGCGCCCTAGTCCTAGAATCTATATCTAGGCCTATGCCATGATGTAGTGATACCAAAATACTTCATCAAAATAAAAGAAGGTGTACAGACTCGCGTCTTCATTTGAAGTGAAATATTTCTGGGGTCAGAATTTGAGTCCTGGGTCCTGATTGCCTGTAGTGCAAATATTGCTTTTATATCAAACTATACACGATCAACAATGCTAAACAATGCCACCGGTGCCACACTAATCTTTGTCTAGTTCACGAGGGAATCCACTAAATCGCGACAGGCATTCGGGACCTTTGGCTCTGAATTGACCGCAAGAAATCACAAATACCGTCCATGTTATTATGGGAATCGGTTCTCTTTTATATTATGATAAAGTATGTTGGTATCGTGCCTATGCTATGCTAGCGTCTAGGGAGTAATAATAAAGCATTTTAGGTAGGCCGTGGAATTATACCATTGACTTCATAATAATACAGTACGTTTGGAAGTTCGATGAGTGTTTAATGACCTAAAGAATATCAAACATGGGCATTATGTGAAATTTTTTTGAGAAAATTACGTTTTCTGGTAAGTTTTGGCATTGAGTAAATAAATGTCCTCATCTGTGGTTTCGGTGTACCATTCGAGGAAGTGACAGCGTATGCAGCTATTTTTGGTGCTTCATTGTATCGTGTAAACTTGAAAGTGGCGATAAAAAAAATTCATCCTTGAGGCTTAAACCTGATTCATGGTAACTATCTCAGTTCCACGTTTTTTCCATTCCAGTAAGTCGTGTGAACCCTGATCTGTTCACTCGATTTATCAGGACGTGAGAAATGTGAACCCTGTTACTGGGAATTGCGCTCTAGTCATGTAGCCAGAAACCTACGGTACCGGTACTTCTTTTTGGTCGCCACAATCTCCGTGAATCTCGGCTCTCATGGATTAGTTCTTTCATCTTGGTCGACAGTCCTGAGAAAGGATTTGTATAGCTTCCATCAGTCGCTACAGAGAACATTGGATTACTGCGAGTGGTCAGGTGGCCCTATACTTCCACTGTCGTAGGGTTCAGCTAGATTGTGTGGAATTTATTTCTTGTCTTTCTCAGTACTGGTACCTCCCAACTTGATCCATTTTAGTATGGTAGTCATGCAATTAAAATTCTGGAGAAAAATTGAAAGGGCTGCTGTGGCATTCCTACAAAAAAAAGTTTCGCTCTCTAAATCACCCCCTCAACCACTCCCGTCACTACTTTTTTTCAATTAATATAAATTTAGGCTTGATATGTTTTTTTGGCTCAGATTTCAAGTTTTAGGTGGTGAATTGAAACAAATCCTATATTTAATTATCATGATCTTGATTTTTTCATGTTTTGAAGCCCAAGGCATTTTACGCATATAGACCTATAGTCGTAGGTCGAAATTTTATGTTATTTTGACCAAGAGCTTTTTTTTCCATAGTCGAGTTATTATAGGCCTTACATGCCAGTGCCACCATATCAGTATTAAACAATATGAGTCATCAGTCTCATCACTCATCAAGTAGGGTATGGTATTTTACATTATGATTTTGATGTGCCATTTCCATATTTTAGTTGAAAATTCAGCCGACGAATGATAGGCAGTATTCAAAGTTACCGAAAAATGTCTGAATTCCAAGTTCAATCAACATTTTCTTCATTATTCTTGTTGTTTGTACAATTAACATATTTTAAATAGGTATGGTCTAATTTTTTGTAGTTTTGTACATTTTTTGGAAAAATAAACAACTCTCAATTTATTTTGTTTGTATAGGCCCTATATTTGACCTTCCACAGCAATGTCAGCACACATTCTCATTTTTTTTTCTGGGTGAATGTTGATTACCAGCACTTACAAAATACGTGTTGCTGAATAAAAAATTTGGATGAAAAAAATATTAATTGAAATTGGTTGATGATAGGCCTACACTAGTTTAAAGTGTGAGGTATCAAAATACCCCCTGCGACACTGGCGTGACTTTCTAGGGCTTTTTTTCGTGACTATTCCTCTATTTACCTTAACAATTAATCCAGGTTGTTTTCTATCGGTGATGTTTCTCGCTCTGTTTTACTTCAACTATGCAGTTCTTCTGAACGCCACCTCCTCGGTTTTCCGAAATACAGGCGTTTCTTCTCTAACGTAACCTACGTTGCGAATAGGCAGTTGACCAAGCGTGCGCCAAGGACAAATCATGGATTTTAAATACATTTAACATAGTTTTATAATGATTATTACACTACCATGCTTCTTAACCTTTTTGGTTGCTCAGTAAACTACCGGTACTGTTGTAATGCATTAATTCATATTTTCAATCAAATGGCTCACCCAAATATTATTACCAATGGGCAGACTACTTAAGGCCATATTTATGGTGACTCAAATTTGTGGTGGGTAGAACTGAAACATGTTTATATGAGTCAAGTGTGGGCCTATTGTGTACTTTGATTCAATGTAGGGCCTACAATATCAAATTAACTACTGTATTTTAATTACCAGCTCTGAAAAATGGCTTGAAATGGCTTATCGTAAGTTTACATACCTACTTTGCCTAGTCATATTTTTATTTGTCTAGTGTTTCTTTGGCTATGAAAATATGACATAATATAGGCCTACGTATTACAGCTATCACTTCACATTGATAGATTTTTTTCAAATTAGTTTCTCAACTATTTTCATCAATTACATTTAATAGCATTCTTTATTTTTTTACCAACAATTCTGCCTTATCAACACTGTTGTACAGTAATTGCCATGACATATTATATATTCTCCCATTCTTGTAATTGTATGTACAAAATGTTAATCTTGATCATATCTTACAACCTAATGTCTTTTGAACTGTACCAAACTGACATTCTCTTTACAAACCATTTGCATCTACTCTTTAGTACAGTAAATACATAATGAACCGTAATAAATAATAGTGAACATCATGACCAGCACATTTGCATGTAGATATGCATTTAATGTACGTATTGTTCTACAGAACAACAAAATTATTATAATAGATGCAGTAATACACGACGATCAGCTATTTAAAAATCTCTGTAAGCTACTATTATGGAAAAGTAAAAGCTGCTTGACTGTTTGACACTAAAAGCAACAACACAATACGCTTCTGAGGTAAAATTGCCAACGTAAGGCTATAAAAAACTATCAACATTGAGTCAATGATGACACATTTTGAATGAATGTCATTGTTGAAATATGCATGCGCTTTATATTGTAACGATTCAGAGGCTCCACTGATTACTGCCAACAGCGTACCAGCAACTTTTTCTGTCAAATACGATTTTAATTCTGTATTAACAGCAAAAACTGCTACCTACTACATAGCGTATTGTTAATGTATTCAAATAAAAGTTGTTTGTTGAAATAAACTAGTGTTATTACTTCATGTTACACTTCATCATTATACATAGAGTCTTCCAGATCTGTGCGTGTGTCCGTGTGTGTAAGCGTTCGTAACGCGGAGGGCTGGGGGGATTGTGAGGAGAGCGGAAGGGGGGGAGGGAGAAAGGAAGGGGGTGATTGGAGGTGCAAGTTACCACTTGACTATTTGTTGGAGTGATATTACGTCATTGCGTTAACACGGCACACTGGCTGGCGACGTGTAAAAATGATCACGCATAGAAGGAAAGGGCAGTTGTGAATTGGCGTGTTCAGGTTTGAAACATGAGGGCGTGGCTAGTTTTTCAAGAAGCATCATTGATGAAGCAGTTCTACCTTTTCTCTAGCCACAGATAAGCTATACGATTTTATCGACTCTGGTAAAATTTTTTCAACTTTTTAACAAACCTAAACCTAACACCAAAACCATTCACTATCAGGGAATTCATTAAAGGAGTCATCACAGTTTTGAGATTATTAACAGTTTATTTAAATAGAGATAAATTGCTTTTCAATTAGATTCTATAATTATAACAAACCAAATTTTAATATAATCAATAAAATAATACTATGAATATATAATACTATACATATAATGCTCAGTATAATACTATGAATACGGAACGATGCGTTCGTCTGATAATTGTATTTAACATGATATCAAGTCTGAGAATAATAATACTAATACGAAAGCAATGAAGCATGATAAATAAAATGGAATCAGACTCTTTGCTACAAGCTAGTGCATCAAGTGTTACAGGCTCGTAAGTATTCTAAATATTATTTACAATATTTACAGAATTACCGGTACACTTTGTGGGCTATAACATCAGATTATTAAAACTTACAACATATCAGTTTCTTAGCATTTCACATTTATTCAAGACTATTCTGGTAAGGTAATGTACACACTTAGCCTCTGTATTGCAATCATTAGAACATAAATAAAATTGAAATTAAAGAATAAAATATAGCTCAAAATTTATTAAGATGTATACTACTACTACATACTAATTTCATTAAAATAATATTTATAAAGAACTAGCTCTACCAAAATTCAGTAGTAATGTTTTGCAGTCACCCTGCCGGTACCGTAAATCAGAACCGAGTATAAAACTAATTAGTGCACTTTCTCACAACTTGTTGGTATAACACGTTGTCAAAAATAAAACAATGTTATCATCATATAAATCAAAAGGGGTCATTCGTACAAATAACTATAACTAAACAGAATTCAATACCAGGTCTACTATCCCATACCTCACATTTCTCATTTTAATTAGGCTTACATATTTTTTTATATTGAGCGATGGTCTATTTGTACGATACTTTGGGCTCAAATTAAATCAGGATGACCTATATTTTATAGCTTGTTTTGGGCCCTAGATCAGTGGTCTTCCACCATTTCAATCCACAAAATTACACAAATTTAGTTATGAAATCTGATCCCAGTTTCAACTTCATTGAATAATAATGCAAATCACCAAAATATCTAATTCAGCTTACCGTTGATCATTGAATTATCTTATTTGAACAAATCTTGAACCTGAGACTTGCAATGAATTTGAAAAAAATAATTCATCAAAGATTAAGAACATATACCCTAGAACTGAATGTGAATGTGAAATTGTAATACAATGCACACCTGTCCCATGCTCAGTACTGGTAAAAAGATCATAGTCCCATGCTGTAAATATAGACATTTGAATGCAGACCAAGTCACAGTAATGAGTATTATAATAATATTATGGTTTTTCGAACACTCAATTTCAACGATAGTGAATCGAAACGAGTACGTACGTTAGAACTTGAAAACATTATTTAAAAGACACTTTTGAAAAATAATGGGCCACCATTTAGTAGCTTTGAAGTTGAATGGGACTATAGGGCCTAGCATCCGCGTTTGAAAGTCCTATGCTACCATTGCTATTTAATAAGAATGATCTGCATGCCTATTAATAGCAAACAGTTCACTTATTTATTTGTAATATGTTGGCTTGTTACAATATCAATGTTTCATGGTCATTTTTTGTTGTTTCTTGGTCAGAGTGAATGAAATGAGAGGTGATAAAACGTAAGTTATCTACTATCTTGGTGTTTTGCATTAACCTAATGGATGAGCAGACCAACATTTTACATGGGTACCGTACTAAAATTCCCAGAATACCTGAAATATCTCATCTTGGCTGCAAGAAGGCAAGATAGCAGGCAGCAAGTGCTTGAGCATAAAATTCCTAAAGGGTCTATTACTGTTTATTTATTCATTTATTATGCACGCATTGTTATATAATTCAAATCCAACTGTAACTATTGAATTGTATCTATAATTTTAAGAGTAATAGCCAACCATACATTCTGAAGTATAGAACGAGTGAAATACAACTTTGAATGACTTCATTGTTTTATTAAAAATTCATGCCTTTGTATGGCATTCAGTAGTACTCTTGTGTGATTACCTACAGAATACTTTGCAAAAACATCTAATATCTAATGAAACAAATATAATTCAACTTTACAATGTCATAAAACTGCACTTATATCAAAATTAAGTTGAAAACACGTGAAAAGTGAACAGCAAAACCCATTATTTCAGCAATTGCCCGTGTTCTATCTTTTACGCACACAAGTACTTCTGACTTTTGTTTCTCTTTGTCTCACCCATATTCTATCTCTGGTTTTAATGTGATTCTTTCACCTGACGATACCAGAAGCTCTTGCCGAAATAACATGTATTGCTGTTCTTTCACGTAATTAGTTTTCAATCACATTGTGAATGGAACATCATTACAACGTTCTGAAGTTCAATTATATTTATTTACACTTTGAACAGTTAATTACTATACCTTGACAACAAGCTTTAACATTTAAATTATTTTAGAACTTAAAACTAAATTAAATAATTATACCAAGAACAGTTGGAGCAGAAATATGCTATTCGGTAACAATGATGGAATAAATAGAAGCAATTCAATATTTCAAAATAATTCAAAGCATGCTTTGGTGAGAAAGAGGGACTTCTTGTTGCAAATTCATTTAAGATCACAGTAGTATGGTACAGTACCGAGTAGGGATGCCATTTGGTACTGGTATCAAATCTTCAAAATGTGTAAATAGTAAATACCACTGACTGAATACTGATTGATACTATCTGGGTGGATCTTCAAACGTATAGTTTTTTGTGAGAGGGCCTATATTAGGGCTACTGGTTTGGAATGAGAAGAGAACAACAAAATATTGTCACACTTAGCAAAGAAACTACAAAATTATGTTTACAACATTACATGATAGGGCCAATGGGTAGTAAACGATTATCAATGGACTGCCGGTTACTTCTCATCTTAATAAAAAGTTCGAATTGGTATAGGGGAGGGGGTGGAGGTGTGGGCCACTTTTCACTAAAACTTTAATATTTCATACAAATGATCAAATATCTGAATGTTGTTGTTTTCATTACAAGGTTTGGACTTTAAGCCCAATACCACATAATTTTGAAAGCTCTCTTAGCTAGGCCTATTATGCTATTAGTAATTAATTTTTCAAAACATGTCGACAAAGTGGCCCACTCCTCCCACCCCCGTAGGAGGTGTGGGCCACCAAAGAAAATACAGTGTAACACAATAGAGTTTGTGTATATAAACATATTTTTTGCTCATAAAATAACAAGAATAATACTTTCTTCACTTTCTTTCAATAATACTATCAACTACTTTCTTCACAGCAGCCTACCTTTTCTGGAGGTTCCCTGTCCGTCTTGAAAGTGCGGCATTTGATCACCATTTTACAAAAAAATAGATCAAACCTAGCCTATAAATGATGAGTGGCTCACACCTCTCCATGGTACAAGTTGGCACTTGAAAGCTGATAGTTAAATAATATAATACAGTATGCTTAATAAAAAATTACCTTATCTGGCAATCTAGCATGTGTCCTGAGAAAAAAGCAAAATACTGGGAGCAAAATTTTTACTTTCAGGTGTGCATTTTCTAAAAATGCCAATAAAAATGCTGCCAACTCTCCCACATTCTTCAAATTTTATCCACATGGCAGTTGTTATAAAATACACTAACTGTTTGACTGGTAATTCTGAATCTTCAAAACTGTGACTGTAATAAGAAATGGCCCACACCTCCCGGAGGCCTATACCTTCACCCCCTCCCCTACTCAACATTTGAGTTCTCATCCTACGCCTAGTAAAAAGGAACGTGAGAAGAATTGTGCGCATCATACAGACACGTTCAAAAATTCAACAGTCCTGTCCTGTAACAGTCGGACAATTGCGTCAACCTTTTTTAATACACAGTGGATTAGAGGAAAAAATTACGAAATTTCAAATTTGTACACCATGGCATCCCTTGTACTGAGTGCAGTAGCACTAGGCTTATGCACGAGCTTATGGTTATGGTTACGGTATAGCGCTGAATTAGACCAGATTCAACAATTGAAATTGCTAAATAGATCTAATTTCATTAAAAAGTTGAAGAATTATTTCTTCAGCAGTCTGATAGCTTGGTTCAACAGCATGGTTGAACATGAACATACTCTAGAGTCAGCTGATTGTCCCAATTAAGGCTCAGATGATACTGCTTCAAGGTTCAGAATCAAATATTCGCACTCGAACTCTTTGCTTATAGTGATATTCTTTAAGATAGCCTTTCAGTGCTTTGGGAAGCTGTAGTTGATTGACACCGTCGTAAGTGACTTTGCTACTGACGACAGCACGGCACAGATGTTGAAGAGGAAACGGAAAGTTCCGATGAAGAGGAATGGTGAGCATCGGCTCGAAAAACATGCAGCACGAGGGATCTTTGTAATGTTCAATAAGACCGCACACGGTAGGGGACGCAAAGACGCCGGGATCGTGCGAATCGAAGCTGAAGTGGTGGTTCCACTGCTCGATGCGAGCGTGGAGGGAGCGACCGTACTTGCGAAAACTGACGGAAAATAAATACTCCTCTTGCGCAGAGTCCCGGAGGAGAAAAGTACCTTCTGGTCGGCTTTCGAGTAGTCTTTCGGCCTCGTAACGATCCATCTTGCCCCAATAAAACGAACACGATGTGATCTGTAGTAAATCTGGTACCAAGCAGTGGATGTAGTCAACTTGAGTGTGCACACCACGATGCAGAGCTGGCGACAAGCTAACGTCTAATTGCGAGAGTGCGGCCGGCGTTGCCGAGTTGATGCTCAAACGAGTTTGGAACAAAGCAGTGAGATTGTCTAATGTCATGGCAGGCGGCACCACAAGTTGTATATGCTGCCCTGGGCAGAACCCTGGTGGCGGTTCCACGCCTTCTGCTATTTCTCTCGCTCGTTCGAGTCTAGCTCTCTCATCACAGTCTTCAATAGGAAAATCTTCTGGGTTAAACTTTGAGATGTCTATCAAAACCTCAGGTGGCGTTGACGGAAGGTCTTCAGAGCTGCTTTCAGATTCACTGCTAGATACAGAGTCTTTACGGCATTGCTCCGCAATTGCCGACGCTTCGAACACGACCCCAGCGCCCAAGTGATGTTCTTCGGTTCGCCTATACCCCGTGCACACGCACGAATCGCATCCCAAGTTTGGCTCGGGGATGTCAGTCTCGGTTCCAGCTCCACCACAGCTACTGCTACCTTTAAGACGTGCACAATTGAACTTCATCACCCAGTTGTTTCTTTTCTTCTTACTGCTATTACCAGACTGATCTTTAGGCGACCGTAGCAATTTGCCACGAGATCTCTTACTGTTAACCAAAGACAAAGTTTTGGCCGAGCCACGCCGCGAATTACACGTACCAGTACTCGAGTCTTCTGCTTTTTTACGAGTTAAACCACCCATCTTTTCTTCTTGACATACACTGCCTCTTTCACATAAATAAATTGTTCTATTGGAACACGTGCACACGGAATTACGTCCACTAGCTTCGTTCGATAGTAAATTTCCATTTTCTTCTTCGGATACTGAGCTCTCACCTCCATTACTATAGATATGTTCAAAAATGTCATCTACTGCCTCTCGAGAATCAGTACTAGTATTACCATTGTTCGGCAAATTTGGTGTTTGCATATTATTAACGTCGGCAAGTAATTCTGCCGCGATGAGTCCGTGATCATAAATATTAACTACGCGATTAGGTCTGTCTACACTTGCAGCTTCTACAGCAGCACTTACATCGTCCCAGTTATCCATTACTCGAAACAATCCTCGTATATGACCAAGTTTTTGGCCCATCACTCTCCTTGTAGGAAACCACAGCCTATTTGTGATACTGCTTGCCAGCAACTAAGGCACTGCATTCTTTTCTAGTTTACACACTGCCACGAACGTTAATGTAAGCCTGGAAAGAGTGAAAATTCCATTAGAATGTTTGTTAGTAATATTATCCAGGAGACACAATCATGCAATTGATGTCTGCTCTAGTAAATCAGTCAAGCGGTTGAAATAGTAATAGGGTGATTCCAAGAGAAATCGCAAATATGAATCAAATTGGATGTCACAATTTAGAGATAAATTTTTACAATTTGCACATTGATTGCTACACGTTTAAATATCTATGAAAAAAATGTTGGTTTTAGATTTTCAGCTCGAACGGTTTACAAGTTATGGCCTTTTTAAACATCGGCTGGTGTAAGAATTTTGATACCGTACATTCAAGGTCTACGGCGGTATATAGTCGTGAAGCTAGGGGTGAATCGATTGTCATGAAAATCAACTTTTATACACCCGGCTTTATTTAATGCTAACCACTAAATGTACCAAAATCCTTACACTAGCCGACAGTCGAAAGAACCTTTACTTTTAAACTGTTCACGTTAAAAATAAAGAACAAACCTAAATTTGTTTTCAAACATACCGGTAGTAACAAAATGTTGAATGTGCAAATTGTAGAAATATTAGGGAATGTGCAGGCAAACAGCTTAGAGTGATTTTTCACGGAACTGAATAGCTGATTAATCAGCATTAATAGTCATTGAAGTGAACGTTATCAAAATCATAACAAGAAACAACAATGTGAAATACGATAGGCCTACTTGGGAGTAAAATTTTGTTCAACCTATTTTAGTTTCAATTTGTTTTAAAGGTTTATTGACTAGATAACAGTATTGTGAATACTCATTGTAAACTTAATTTCATTAGGACCGTAACCAGGAATTTGCACAATTTGTGAAGTTGCTGAGCTCTGGCTTGTTAGGATATGATCTGGTCATCGCAACGCTGTACTCTTGAGAACTGAACTTTGGTTAGGTGCTTCAAAAGCTAGAAAAAATTGGCCACTAAAAATTAAGCTAGGAAAATGCTATACACTTTTGCATTTATGGTT
Organism: Brachyptera risi; assembly: GCA_964007535.1. Taxonomy (NCBI): domain Eukaryota; kingdom Metazoa; phylum Arthropoda; class Insecta; order Plecoptera; family Taeniopterygidae; genus Brachyptera; species Brachyptera risi. The sequence goes on from OZ023332.1 coordinate 38,559,060, forward strand.
GAATGTGTAGATGAATATTGAATGTTCATTTTGTGAGAAAATCACGAGTTTTCATGAATTATTGAAAAATTGTAGCTGCCTGTTTGGCTCTGTCAGCCCTGTCTTAGAAACTGAAGTGAAGTCAGAGAACCTCCGAGTCTCACACAAGGCAAGAGTTTTTGTAAATATCCGGTCTTTTGTAGGACAACCGCTATACCGGTACGGGAAGTGATAATAAATTTCTGAAAAGTCATGCTGGCAATGTTATTTTTATGGGATTAGTATAAATTTGAATATTTGACAAATGAAAAATGATCAATTGATACTTATTTCTCCCAAAACTGTTATTATAGGTGGATCTGAATTTTCGTGCAACCTTAGGGCCTACCGCAGAGTTCCGCCAATTATACCAATCGCCAATTGACTTGGCCACCTAGTCTGAAATTGGTCGTGTGAACATGACACCAGCTCGATCGCTGTTGACTGGAGTTGGGTTGGTAAGGATAGAGCTTCTAAAAATGCCAACCCAATTGACTAACTAGCAACAAACAATCAGTGAGAATGCAGTAAATGTGTAACGCCACTCTCTACTAACTTCGATCCATCATATTATCAATATATGTAAAACTTTAGTTATATTTTTACATCTAGACCTATTACTGATTGGCTACCGGTACCGTACTTTATTTAAAATTTAGTGAAATTTAGTTGGCAAATCAGTTGGCAATTGTGACAACTGGAATCGTTCGTGTTTCCCGCGCTTTAGGTTGATTCACAACAGTGTTTTTTAACCAGTGATTTAGTCTTAGTTTGACTGATAGTTCTAGAGCTTACTTGGAACCATCTCCGTTCACAATTGACTCGTATCTGCTCAACTTCCATGGGAATGTGTTAATGTCGTTGTCGCCAAAGCCAGTGAGGGCCTATTGCAGAAACTATTCAAGCTGTTTGACGTACCCGATTGGTTTGTTCTGAGAAAATCTGGTCTTCGTTCTATCGATTTAGAATTAAGTGAAATCGTAGGCCTACGCTTAGGCCTATGACATGATTTGTAAAATTGAGTCAATTGTAAACCATAGGCCTAGTATCTATTTGCTAGGCCTAGCCTACACTCGAAAACTAATACCAGTACTGGGCCTAGGACTAATTAAAACTGTTGTGGATTGGTTTTTTAATGCCCATCAATCAATTTGTCCAACTTGTACGCCTAGGCCCTAGTCAAGGCCTACAGTGTCAGTGGTAGGGCCGAGGCACATAGGCCTATTTAGAGGCTACAGAAAAACAAGAGGAAAATTCCAAAGAGATGAATAGGCCTACATTCTTAACTTCGTTAAGTATAAAGTTTGTAAACTGATGCCCGATGAAGTAATTGTGATGGGCTAGGCCTAAGCTCGAGGAGAATTCATTCTAAACACGAAGATGACGTAAAACAAAGGTCATGTAGTGACAATAACTAGGGGCTAGCTCTACGCCTGGATTAGACCAGTGATTTTTAACCGCGAATCGCTGATTGATAAATGAATACTCACTATAGACATCAGAACAATACGTACGTTGATTACACCTGATAATTGAAGCAATTTTCAGCCTAATAACATTGTCACAAAAAATCCAGCCTCAATCATCGACTCCATTTTGAATCTGAAAGCACGGTCTTGTTGGTGTACGTGAAATTGAGAAGGACAGAAAGGGAGAAAGAGAACGAGAGCCACGGTCTGTGACAAGCTAACGAAAAAGAGAGAGGGAAGAGGCTTATAGCCAACGAGAGAGAAGAAGATGAAGGATGTCGTGTTGTCGACCATGAACATCGTTTTGACGGGATAGAACTTGAATGGAAGTCATAATCAGCTGTCCAGCAAGCACTATGAGAGCATGATTTGTTATCAGCATTCAGCAAGTGGCAAGTGAAGTGGATAGTCCTACTGGGTATAGTAGCACATTTTGGAAATCTGTACATAATTATTTCTTAACCTACTTCATAAATTATACTTCTTAATTCTCAATTAATTCACTTGACACATTGGTAGGTCAGTTGATATTTTACTTAATGTAAATTGACCTCACAATTTGTACTTTTGACAGATGAATATAATTTTGTAATGATATGAAACCATCCTAATAAAAATCCAGATATTTATTAGTGGTCTTATGTACTGTGTTGAATGAAAGGAAGATATTTCCCCCCATTCAGTTGCAATATTAGAATGAGAATTTTAAATTAATTTTCATACTGAAATGACTGACATTAGATTTTTGAAGGAGGCTGGCCCAAGCTAGAGCATTGGGTGGCCATTATAGAGCTACAGGTTGCTGTGAAAACTTACTTTTCTGGTTGCAAAAAAAATAGACAAAAATAAGAGAATATTTTCATTATTAGAAGAAGTTTGAGTAAAATTTTTTCATTTTTTCTTTTCTGAGCTAGCTAATAAGAAGTAGTAATTAGAGCTTGTTTTTATAAAAACAATGTGTAACGTATCGAAGTGTTTGTGTCCTTGTGGTTTGTTTTATCTTGAAGCATTAACACTTTGAAGCAGTCTGTCCATGACCATGAGTCCAAATCTGCACTTGTTTTACCAGTTTTTCATTCCTATGCTTTCCACCATCCTACCAATCACCCATCGATGATTGATTCCCCTACCGTACTAAAAAATAGGGCCAAAACAGAGGGACAATTGAGTATTGAGGGACAAAACACGGCCGATTCACGGTATTCAATATAGGTCAATTTGGTCGATTCAATATCTAGGTAGGGACTTTTCACGGACAATACAGGGATTTTTCACTGACTATATATCGACTTTTCACGAACAATATAGCGTTTTTTCAGGAACAATACAGGAACTTTTTACGAAAGTTTTTCTTGGACTCGACTGGAATATCGAACGTTGTTGCGTTCGAAATATTTATTGCCTCGGGCAATATACCATTTGACATGAAGCAAGGGTGGAATGAGAGTGAATGTGGTGGAATGAGAGTGAATGTTCACTCAATGTTTTTACTGGTCACACTGCATTTCGTTGCTGCATTCAGTGTTCACTGTTCAGTCTCTCACAAGTTTGTAGGCCTACTTGTCCAGTTAACATGATGATAAGGAGTGGAATGAAGTACTCTCTACAACGAATTTGCGAAAACTGTTCGAAAATTCATTTTGGGGGGTGGATTACGTGATTCTACTATCAATTGCTCTAGTTCTGACTATCGTCTTGACTCATGAGAGTTTTTTGCTCTCAAAAAGACGAGCTAGATGACATAACAGATAAGGGTTCAGAAAACTACTTTACCATGTATTGCTAATGTTTTACGTGTTACCCTTACATAATTCTGAATAATTACAGCCCAATTTTACTCCATTAAATAAACTGTTGAATTACCGGTACGCCTTTTTTGTGTTGTGACGCACGCAAAAAGTAAATGGATAACGTAGCCTACAGCTGAATGATCGGATGGATATATTATTTTTTTATAGCAAAAAATAGTACATCTAGCCGCTCATCTGAACCTCAAAAAACATGCTTTCCTTTTGCATGCGTCACGTGAACACGGCGTAATTCAACAGTTAATTTAATGATGAATTGGCCTACAAATAATTAGAGTTATGAAAGGGTAATTAACACGTAGAGAAGGGGCAATACACGGACCAAGTAGGGACAAACAACGGCTGACACAGGACCAACAATGGCCGAGACAGTGGTGGTTCTTGTCCCCGATCACCTGCGTTTCTGCCGGCCGAAAAAGAGACATTTTACAGACTTTTCACGGAATAAATAGGGACGTGATTTACCCTCTAATTTCAGTAGGGGTTGGTTTTCGCAATATTTATCGCAAGAAGATTTCTCGTCCCATAAGTACCGGCATTGAGTTTATAGTGTGGTACCTCTACTATTATTTATTATTGTTATCCAGGAATTAATATTTTAAAAACTATGTGCAATTTCAGCAATTCAGCAAATTTGACATCATATAAGAATTTGTGCCGAATATTATGTATTCTACATTTTCAAGGAGAGCTGGAAGGTTGGCGCTTGCCGTACAACGTAATTATGAATTAATTTACATTTTACTTGATACTTTGATAGTGCATGTATCCACAGCTGTTCATTTTATATGTGGAAAGGTTTTTGGGTTTGTTTCGAGTGTTTCTCTACCAGTAAGGTCAAGGGTAGATTGGCTTGCGGGGCATAGACCCAATAGGCAATAGCTCCAGATTTTTAGTCACTTTGTGTGCATAATAAATTTCCTCCACAGTAGCTGTAATAAATTATATTTGGTAATATGGTTTAAAATAACTATTTGTAAGTTGTGAGAAAAGAATAAGAAAGCTGGAAAAATAAATCAGCTGCTATAAATATTAGGTCGGCCTTCACCAGCGACCTCGCAGTTATTCTCATGTACATCCATGATGAGATAATTTTATTCATCACTATTGTGAACTGTCGTAGTAATATGCCATTTCTAAACAACCTGCTTTTAAGTAGTAATCAAAATCCAGTTGATAAAATTCTTGTAACTGTACAACAGAGGGTAAGTATCCTAAAACCAATATGATGGCACTGAATTAAATGGTGTAGAAACAAACATTTACGAGGCTCCTCCGTCGTAAGTGAATTTTCGAGTAATAGACCTATTGTCCAGTAACGTAATCCATTCTAATAATCTCAGTGGCAACTCTATACCTATGCATAATGCTGAAAACTAATTATAATTGACCAATGTAGATCGTCCGCCCTCGTGACGTAACAAAATATAAAAACCAATCAAGTGGACAGTGAAGCAGGGGAAAATAGGGAAATAACCAATCAAGGTATCTAAAATTTCCCCTGCTTCGTATAAGTAGTCACGCCCATCTATATTGGTCAATTAATTTGTTGTTATTTAGCAAAAGTTATTACCATATCACCCAGTACCATAATGCAAAAAGCTTTAAAAAATCAAATATTCATCTGAATAGGTAGGTAATATAAATTCGAATTTAGGCTCAATTTAAATTTAAATTTGTGTGATCAAAATTCATTTGAAAATTGCTATGAAATTCTTAATAGATTTCCATTTTCTATGTAAATCCCCATTGATAATTACCCTGGCAAAGCTTGATATTTTCATCGTAATTGTTTTTGAGACAATGAATATCTGGAATTTGTAGTTATAGGTGCAATCAGTTATCGCTCATCAAATGTCAACAATAGCCCTAAATGTCATGGAAACCATTGATCATGCATATTTTGTATATTTTCAGGTAATCCAAAGGCCATACGACTAGCGAGTACATCAGCGACTCAAAGTAAACCTCATCAGTATGAAACGCTCGCCGTTTCTGTTCCCACACCTTTTGTTTATCATGTGGAGTTAAATCGACCCAAAAAACTCAATGCGTTTAATAGGGCTATGTGGATGTAAGTAACATACGGCACTACTATTTCTATTTACTACTCACTATTACTATTTACTCCTGGTACATCTACTATTTGCCAATCTGATTATTGAACATTTGCATGCCTACAAAGTGTTTTGTTAATTTCATCGATGTATATGAAATACCTTGTGAATAAACAATCAATAAATAATGATTATTATATTATATTCTCTTATTTTATCTTATATCATATAAATATTGACAAAATAAAGACTTACAATACAAATAATATATTACGTATTCAATTTGCTTGCAGAGAAGTGGGCGAGTGCTTTAATCACCTTGACGATGACAGCGATTGCCGAGTAATCGTTCTGTCTGCAGCTGGACGTCTCTTCACCGCTGGCATAGATCTGAGCGACATGGCGGAGTTGGCCGGGGTATTATCCGAACACGATGACGTAGCGCGCAAATGTCGAGTTCTCTCCAAGACGGTCAAGATTTACCAGGATGCAATATCGTCACTCGAAAAGGTGGGTTATTCCTCGGCCCAAGCTCGACGTTTGTACTCTTCTCCTGTTTCAAGGGTTATGGATCTTGAGAATCGTGTGTTTTTGGAATGGACTCATAGAAGATAGAATTTTGGCCTCATTAAAAACGTGGAATTTAAATTACATTACGTTATTATTCACTCTAAAAATCAATAAAGTAAGCCTATGCCTTTATTCAAATTTGTCCATTTTCTATTAGGTAGCATAAAGTGGTCCATCAGGCCACATCAAAGTGCATCCTGTAAAAATTATACAGACAATATTTGCATTAAAACTAGCAGACAATGTACATACTGGTCTGTAGCCTATGAAATATTCAGTCATAAAATAAGTTTTTTTTTTTTTTTTAATAACATCGAAACTTGATACAAAATCATTGTTCCCCAATTAAGGCTATGGATGAAAGATAGGATCGTTTGGACGGGGCACCACAAGGGCGATCTTACCACCCCATTTTGATCATTTAAAACTAAATAAAATGAGCGTAGATTTTATTTGAATTTGAATTCAAGCAAAAACCATTTTATGTGGCTGCAAGTGTATACAATAGATGTTTGAAACAGGGGAAATATGTTGTCACTGTTGTATCTTTCAAGGCTGAACTCTCACAATTTCATTCCACTATTATTTTAGGCCTATATTGATTGGCACAGCGTTATTCAGTCACGAGATGGAACTTTTACGTTGTTCACGTCATGATTTTTTCCAGTGCCGCAAGCCTGTGATCTGTGCCGTGCATAACGCATGCGTTGGAGCTGGCGTCGACTTGATGACGGCAGCGGACATTCGAATGTGCTCGGCAGATGCGTGGTTCCAAGTGAAGGAGGTGGATATCGGCATGGCCGCTGACGTTGGCACATTGCAGAGGTTACCGAAGGTCATCGGTAGCGACAGCCTTGCTAGAGAACTCGCGTACACGGCAAGGAAAATGCAATCGGCCGAAGCCAAGGATTGTGGTTTAGTGAGCTCGTTGTTTGCAGACAAAGAAAGGTAGGTCTAAATTTAGAATACATTTTGATAATTTTGTAGTATGTTGTGCGCTCTTTTTTAGGGTTATGCCAAGTTATCTTATCTTTCCATTTTTTGTGATGGTTAGGGTTAGGTAGGGTATATTGTTTGCGTCAAATTGGCAATGAGACTGATTCAATACAGTGGAACCTCTTTTATACGTTTTTCAGGGGACCAGACTAAAAAAATGTATTGACATGAAAAACTTACAAATGAAACTATTCAACATGTAGAGCATATGAGTTGGATCAAAAAATAAAACTTATAATGAATGTAATAAATTTATAAACGTATAACAGAGGTTCCCCAATATTTCAAACCTTTTTTGTAAAAAAAAGATGAGTTATATAAAAAAAAAAAATATTGAAATAAAAAAATATGAGCCCTATGACTTTTCATTTTTTTGGAAAAAGATGAAACAATTGATTTAAAACTTGGCTCAGATCTATTTGATGTCACTTGTAACCAATATTTTTCCATAAGTTCCACACATCATTAATCACAATTTTACAAGGTAAGCTTGCTCTTTGTATTTTATTGATCAAAGTGGAACGCTTATAGATAGGTCAGCTAGCAAGGTTATGGGTCTATGCTGTGACTACACCCAGAGGTGCCCATTACGTCAATCGCGTTGTCTCTTCTAGTCGATCAACAAAATCTAGTCGATACAATTCTATTTGAAAATTATCGGAATACTTATTTCATTGAAAAAAAATTTGAAATCTGATTTTGAAATGATGATTTTTGGAAACATTTTGGTTGGGCCATAAACTTATGACTGCCATCTGGTCCATTCCCTCATGTTGTGAGCGATAGTTCTCAGAAAATACACTTGCTCTGCTTCAATCGTCGAATGTCCACCCCCGAGACCTTGACCCTACTTCTGTTATCCCAGCTCATTTTTCAAGAATAGTTTTTAATTCAGTAGTTGTTGTGTTGTTGTCCAATGAAGTCTGATAATATGTATTAAGAAGTGTTATTGAAACAGAAATTTTAATTTTAAATTTGTAATTCTCAAATATTATAATAAAATAATTATTATAAAAAATATAAAAAATTATAATAAAAGAATAACCCATCATTTTCACAATGATTGGGAAAGAGTTTTTTTTTAAAGATGGCTTGTAGTTATTGCATATATGTAGTTATGTACTAAGGATGACATCGATTAATCGAGAATCGATTAAGAATCGATTCTGATGTAAAACAATTCTCAAATTAAAAAATCGATTTTTTGGTTCAGTGCTGTACTTTTCTTTACGTCGCAATAAGTGCTCATTTCGTTGTCCATATTATTCTATATTGTTGAGATATTACTATCTGGACAAAAGCTAGTCCCTTTGGTTACGTCTGACAGCCGAACGTAGATGGAAATACCCAAATGGTACAGTACAGTTCAAAGAAGTCTCTAGCAGCTATTTTTCACGTGAACGCCTTGGGAAGGTTGGAAGAAAAGTTTCAAAATACACTCTTTTTTTTATTTTATTTTTTCATATTTTTTTTCATTTTTTCAAAATTGATTTTTAATCGATTCCGGAGCATGGAGAATGGATTCTTAATTTTGAGAATCGATGTCATCCCTATTATGTACGTGCATTATTTGATTCGCTTACAAAAAAGTTATTTGCAGTCTTTTCCACACTTAACAACAGGAAAACACAAAATACAATTCAACAATATAGGTCAGTTGATCATAAATAATTGTTGATAAGAGCGTAGATCTTGCCCTAAGAAAGTCTAGACTCTCCTGCTGTACACAGACTTCTGTGTCTTCTAGCATGCTGAAAGGGGCACTGAAGATGGCTGCTGATATTGCAGCTAAAAGTCCGGTCGCTGTACAAGGAACAAAAATGAACCTGATTTATTCAAGAGATCACACCGTTCAAGAAGGACTCGATCATATCGTAAGTATTGAACTGAAACGTACTTTTATATATTTGTATGGATCCACGAAATAATGTCATAACAATTTAACATGATACACAAAATACACATGGCGATACACATGAAATAATATTAACATCACGGTAATATCAATTGAGACAATTGGTCGAATGGCTAGGACACTGAACCCGTGAACCGTCATTCAGGAGACCGGGGTTCAATACCCACCATGGCCTACCATCCGGACAGGGGTTTTTCGTGGTTTTCCTCTCTCGTTCAGCTCAGTATTGGGATGGTTCCGTAATAACAACAGGCCACTACCAACTCCTTTCCACTATCCAAAAATACCTAGAATAAAATAACCTTTCGCCTCATCATCCCATCATCTCATATATCATTCACCGACACCAATAGATCGTAGTCATCAGTACAGTGCGTCGTTGAACCCATTACTCCATTATGGATAAATAAACATGCAACAAACACAAATATCACCATTATATTTGTTTTTTACAGTAAACCCTCTTTAATCCAAACTTGGTTAACTCAAAATTTGACATATTTCGAACTTGGTCAGTCCCCGGCTGAAGTTATAGACATTTCAATGCAAATTATTATGGTTAATCTGAATTCCAGCCAATCCGTTGTTCGAAGTAATATTTCGACCCTTCAATTGCTTTAGCACTATTTTCGGATGGGATAATTCAAAATAGTTCGAAATAAATTCCTTGAATTGATCATTATTTTCCCAATTTGCATACTTTTTATTCGACGCGTAACAATAAGCCGAAGCTAACTCGACTGTTTGCTGCTTCAAGTGTGTCATCTGAATGCGCTCTGAGCCTCTGACCTTGACGAAATACGACGAGTACGAGATTTATGGTAAGCTCGGAACACTCATTTGTCAGTACGTAGCACTCGAGATAGCCGAGCGCCAATGGAATCGGGCTGTATAACAATCGAGCGTCGTCGGCTAGTCAAATAAACATGATCAGTCTACTACATTGTCTTGGCCGGTCTCATAGTTTGCTTCCACGCGCAATATGAAATTGCTTCAATTCTAACTGGGAAGTGTAATGATTATTGTGAAAAAGGAGGTTTTTGGTTGATCCAAATTTTATAAATCGGAATAATTTTTAGGGGGTTCCTTGCATTTCGGATTAACGAGAGTTTACTGTATAGCTCTCATATTTTTAGGGTATGGTATGGTATTATGATTTTCAGAACGAAGTTCATGATGAGAAAAAGAAACAAAACAGCAATTTTAAAAAGCTTTTAATATTTGAAGCTTCAGCAAAATTATGTGATTACAGTACCCTAGTTTTTACATTAATTCAGTTGGTAGACGACCTTCTTCTTTCCTGGATACAATTGTACTGACTTGGTGAGAGCAACTGATGTAATCACCAAGTGTGGTTGGAATCTATCCAACGTACTATCGGTTGTATATTGATAACTTCATGCTTTTGAAAATGATCAATTCTAATTTAGTCTAGAAACATGTCTTTTCAGACCACAGATCTATACAATGGTAGCCTCTAGAAGTTATCAACTATTACCAATGAAAAAATTCAAATGATTTCAAGTCAATTGCAAGTGATGAATTCCACGGGTGTGAAGGTTATGAATAAAATTAAATCCAAGGTTGCAAAGTATAATTTTAGTGACAACACAATCAAGCTGGCCTTACACGTATGTACATTTATGTTACGAATTTGAATGCGGATACAAAATCCGGTCAACAATCAATTTGAATTGATTGTTAATCAGGGATAACTGCTGGGCGGTGCCAAGTTATCTATCCCGCAAAAGTTCAGCTTTGTGTCCAGATTTTCCCCGCACCGTAGCATTTCTCATGCGAAATGACTGAGTGCAGTTTGTTTGTTTGCGTAACGACCCCACCAACAGCTAGGTTATACGGGGGTAAGTTTCGATTCCATTTCAAATGCAATAGGATTTGACGTCGTACCAATTCAATCGATCGATTGAACGTCGATCGACGTACGATCGTCATCCATATGTACAGTCGTTGATTGGTCATACGATTTCTTTTTCGAAAGAATTTCACAATTACTCAACGAGCCCATGTGCTGGAAAATTGTTTTTTTATGATTTTGAAAATATATATTAATACCGTACTATGGAGACGACACTAGACACGTTGACAAAGTTACAACAAACTTGATTCTTGTGTGCCCTTTATGCATTATGTGGCATTAGATGGCAACACTGTTGCAAATTCACAACATAAATAAATGTAAGACCAACTTCTTTGTCTATTCTCGTTCTTGTGTGTTTGCTTTTATCAACGTTCTTATACGTATTATGTGAATGGTGTGTAACCTGATTCTTCTCAGTCGATCTGAAATTAAAAAGATGCTTCGTTATAAATGTAAGTTGATTGTTCTTCCAGGGCGATTACAACATGACAATGCTACAAAGTGAAGACTTCCTAAATGCAACAATGGCTCAAGCAACCAAAGGCCCTCCACCGACATTCTCAAAGCTGTAGAAGAACCTTGTTTGTCAGTTCGTAGGGCATAGGCCATAATATCTGGGTTTTGTATGGGTAATTTTCTTGCTAAATACTGTCTAATCCTCACCTACATCGCTGGCATTCTTACTAGGGATGATATTGGATAATATGTTTCCGGGCTCACAGCTGTTTTGTTGTTACCAGATCAAATTATCGAAACCAATTTCTTACCCGCTATTTCCACGAAATCACATTCTTTTCAATTATAGTCAATTTCAACTACTTTTGAAACCAACAATAATTGTATGTGATCGTGTATTCTGGGCACGCTGACTTGGCCTTCTACTAGTGACGCCTAGCCGTTGTTAACGGTTAACAGCTCTTGTTAAGATTGGACCCTCACTAGTATACTCAACTCTCAAGCCCCCTAAGAATGTCCTATGCAACTAGCCACAATTCATTTGCCTGGCACCCCCAAATCATAATTATCATTATTATTATTACCTTTATGGTCTTTATCTCAGTATTCAACTATTTATAGATAAAATATTATGAAGAGATGATAAGATATGATGGCTTTGGCAGGGCCTCTCTTCCATCCAAATTGTCATTTTTCACAATAACCATATTCTAAATGGGTTGCTGCAGTGGGGGGGGGGGGGGGGGGAGGGGCGGGTTGCCAAATTCACTAGCCAATGTCACCCCTTGTTTTTACTCTTGCGAGTCAACCTGATCGACGCAGATTCAACAGGACCGGTCGGGGTTAGCTCTATTGAAATAATATCGCTCTACAACTGTAGACTGATGTATGTGTATGTGAAGTTAGTGTTCCACCGACTGACAAGAAAATGTTGAATATTCGAAGTAGAAATACACAATAGAGAAGGCGTAAAGGTATTAATTTGTATTCATGACTTTTGAATAGTGTGAACTGCTTACTAAAGTGAGATGTCAAGTTCCTCTACAATGTGGAAAAACTATAATTTGTAAATGGGGGTTAGCATGTATCCTAGGAATTATTTGTTCATTTGATATTTGATAATGAACAGTGAGTTGTATATATAGAAAAGCAGACAGGTAGAACAGCAACTTACTTGAGTCGATGAGCATGCTGTGAAAGCATGGTTCGTAATAGATTAATACGAAATGAAAATAAAACACAATATAACGATGAAGTTTCGAATAGTCGTTTCAGAGATATTCATCTCTCCGATTGTAGCAAATGGAACAAGCCAAAATTACGTTACATTTTTATTTCGTATTAATCTAATACGGTGCTTTCACAGTATGTCTAGATATATGAACGTAAGTAAGCTGCTGGTCTCTATCCTCCTCTTGATCTATCATAACAAAGACTAAGGTTATTTTATATACACAACAAATGGTAAAATAAATCAGCATTTTTTGCAGTCAATTGATTATTATAATTTGATTATGAGAATCAAAATCTATCCCTGGTGATACATCATGGGCCTTGAGATTATACTAAATAGCAAAATATATCAAATTGATTCTGTCAAGCATTTTTCTACTGCTGTATGTTATATGTATGTATTGGAAAGTTTAATATATCTATATTTTATTCTTAATTTAACAAAAAACGAATTTTTAAATGATGACATTGTTGACTTCAATCTATGACCTGTTTCTAAAATGTGGCAATTAAACTGTTTCATTTTATTGACCTAACTGCTGTCAGCTATGTTAGCGGACTCAATCGACTGTCTGACTCATCAATTATCACTGATAGTGGGTGAGGGGAGAGTGTCAATTCGCTAATTTGACAACTTTACGGATAGCTTACCAGAACAAGAAACTATAGTGATCGATTCACTGAAATAAAAGCAATTTTGTATTGTATGTTCAGGTATGGGTGTCTGACCAGGGGCAAGTATACATAGAGACCAATATTGTAAAAACTATTTTAACAAATAAATTTGTAAATTGAAGTGCTAAAGTGAGTTGAAGTATTATTATGGTTAGTTTTTGTTCATAAGAAGGACCAGGTTTTTTTAACTTTCTCTGGTTCTGGAGGTGGTACAAGTGCATAAACATCATCGTCTTTACGTGCAACCTGGAATCATGTTACAATCACATAAGGTTAGGTTAGGTTTAGCTCTGCTCTGACAGAGAAATGTTGAACAGTTGAATGAATGTAATGGACGTTACAATAAAGATAAAATTCAGTCGCAGTACAGTGGAATCTCCCTTATACGTTTTTCAGGGGACCAGACTAAAAAAATGTATTAACGTGAAAAACTTGTTAGTGAAACTATTTAACATTTGGAGCATATGGGTTGGATCAAAAAATAAAACTTATAAATGTAATAACTAATGAATGTTTAAACGAGAAACTTATAACAGAGGTTCTACTGTAATATAATAGGCTTCTAAAGTCGTGGCAGGTCCATGTTTTCCCAGATGTGTGATTTATTGATAACGAGCTACAGAATAATGTACTTTCAATTACGCGGATGTTGAAAAGGACAATTAACTCTTTGAAAAAGTTCCTAGGTAGTATATTTAAATCGCTTTTATAATATGAGTAGGCCTATCTCTACTCATAAATCTCGGTAAGCTGCTGTTCCTTCTTTCCCTTTTACCCAATTCATAAATACTGTACTTACCATCAGCTGATTGATGTAATACTCGTACGGGATGTTGTTAGTTTCTGAATCTATTGCAACAGCCATCATCTCGTCAATTTCTTCCTGTGTAAAGGGTTCTCCTTCCTCAATCATTGCTTTGCTCAAGACGTCTTTTTCCAAGAATCCTTTCTTCTCTTTATCAAGTGTTAGGAAAGCTTGTAGTAGTTGTTCAGGTGATGCTGGTGTTAGTCGATTTTCAATAATAATATGTGCCATAACTGGTAGGAAATGCTCCAAATGAACACTTCCTGATGTTTCTTGATCTTCAACAGCAACAAGAATTTCTTGTATTTCAGCTTCACTCGGACAACATCCTAAATAGAAAAATGGGTATTCTAATATTCAGTTTTTATGAATAATAAATTTGTTGATAAACTTGTTTTTGGTTACCAATGATTAGAGGCATGTAAACATAGCAATTGCTATAAACGCGATGAAATCTAAAAGTGCTTTTTCACATGTTTTTCTGATATTTCTTCATGTTTCAATACGTTTGATATTGTTCTCAAGGTTTTTGAAAAGACGACAAAGCGCTACAAACGTTTGAATCTGCTACGTTTCAATGTATTGGCGATATAGATGCTATATTTAGAATAGAAGCATTATAGATGCTGTTTCCCCCAAAATTATTTCAATTGAGTAAACGGGTGAAGTTAGTCGGTCGGTATTTGAAAAAAGGTGCAGTTGCAAATGCAGGCAGCAGATGAGGCATAGGTTTAACTTGCTTGTGGAGATTATTTTTCTAAAAATATCAATTGGAGTCTTACGAGTCTTACGTTATCTGGTGGTTTCAATGGTACCGTACTGTTATTACGCTACAGAACGTTGTTGGAATACAAAACACAATGATTCAAAATGATAGATGCACCACCAAAGTGCTACTTTTCAAATTCTAAATGCTCCCAAAAATGAAAAATAAAGCTTTATTTACATGTCTCTACCAATGATATCTTTGTACGCCTATCCCAGATGATAATGAACGTAATCAAAACATTTGCATTATTTGTAAAATGCAGTCCAAGATGATTTATATTTTTTTCTGATACCCTGCTTCGATTGAAAAGTACAAGAAAGACCATATTTACAGAGAAGGACCATATTTATGTGCATCATGTACCAAGTTGTTTGACACTTTGGGTATAAAAAAGTTTAATTTGAGAGGTATTATTTCATTTTGTCACTTTTACTGTACTGGTACCGTACATGAAAAAAAAGAATCTCGCTCCATATGTCAAACCAAGTTACAAACTGTGATGAAATTTGGCAGACACACATCATATCTAAATTGAAACTACGAAGTTTCGGGATTTAATTGGTTGAATCATTTTTAGGAGAAGCCACTCATAAATTCGAGAAAATATTTTCATCGAATGAATTCAATTTTTTTTTACGGTATTTCACAGAATCAAGTAGGCCTACAAGTTTTACATGAATCCTATCACCTGTTGTGCATTTTTTTTTCAAACCCAAGCTTTACCAAAAAGACGAACAGGTACCCATCAATAGAGCTGCATAATTAAAGTAGTGATAAACTTGACTTGATAGTTTTAAAATCAATGAGTGTAGCCCGCTATGTAGCTGCTTCCATCTTACAATGAATAGGCCCTATGCTGCACGTTCCTATAGTGAGATGAGTATAGCTAAGACTTTCATTTCACATACCAAAAAAAACGAGCTTCGCTTTTATGTAGGTTTTTTTTTTGTGTAGGGGGGGGGGGGGGGGTGGAGGATTTTGACTCACTATACACGCCAGAAAAAGTAGCCAATAGACTTGAAACTTTTTCTGCAGATGGTTGCAGATAAGAATAGGCTGGGATTGTTTTTCAGAAAAATCAGTTGAACGGTTCTCACTCGAAAAAAAATCGGAAAGTTTGGAAAATCCTTAAATGAATAATCTGGGGGGAGAATACTTGAAAAACAAAAATTCTTCAGAGCTCTCAAATTTCTACTGAGTAGGCCTATGAAACAAATAATCATACACATTTTCAGTAATTTCATGACAATTGGATGAGAAATAACAAAGAAAATGCTATAAAAGTATACATTTTATTGAATATTAGGATCAAAAGGTGTTGCAAGTGGTCATACAACAGGTCATACTAGATAAATATCAACAGGCAACAGCAGGTAGGGCTTTTAAACGTATGAAGTGATCCAAGGTCTGTATAAATGGAGTGAGCTTATGGAATTCTAGATTCCCATACTTCTATAGGCCCGTTTTCATGGCTCGAGGTATGCAGCAAGCGTTTTTTTCTGGTTTGTCAGATTGGATGAAATTCCTACTGCTTGCACTTGTTGCTTTTTGCTATTGAGTATAGTGCCTCTGCTGCGAGACATAAAAAATTCAACTCTGGAAAAAAAAAACGCCTTGGTTAAATTCTCTGATTCATACAAGTAGAGGGGTTATGTCAAAATATTACCTCCAGAACAGTACTTTTCAAATATGTATCATTATTGTAATAGCGTGCCAGATAATACGATACTAAAAATCACTTGACCGCCTGAATTGAACCAGAATTATATATTTAAATAAATAAATAAAATCTCGGAGTGGATTCAAAGAAACGCGACTTTGTGAACAGCGCGGGTGGCTGGCAAATTTTTAAACCACCCTTGCCTGACGCATGCCATGAAAACAAGCCTCTAGGTTCATCTCACAATATAAATCCAGTGTTTTCCTAGTTTCAAAATAGAGAGAGAGAAGTTCATCAGAAATACTGTCGCCAAAACGGTTGCCACACGGACACAGTATAACAAAATTTATAAAAACAATGCATTATTTCTTTTAAATAAGAGAATTAAATGTAAAAAAATATAATAGAGACATTATTTTAAAAAACTTTTTTGTAATACAAAAATTGAGTATCAAGAGTAATATATTTGAGAAAAAAAAATGGAATGGTAATAAGGGTGAGTTGGTGAAACAAAAGAATTAACAAACGCAAATATAAATAACACTAAAGTAAGAATAGAAAATTAAATGAGATGTTGACTGTATAAATAATTTCTTAAAATGGCAATTGATCCTCTCAAATATCCAGTGGTGAATAATCATAAGCTTACCTAGAGATCTTATAATTGTACCAATTTCACGAACATCCACGGTTTTGCTACCGGCATGGTCAAACACTTCAAATGCTTCAGCTATCTTTTTCTCCAAATCAGTTCTGTGGTTCTCTGCAAAATAAGATATTAGGTACATTAATTGCCAATTAAAACATACTTTTTCAATTACTGGGAGTATCCATCAAATTTTCTCAAGTAATACCAATTATTTCCTCGGTAGGACGGTGCTCAGCTGCCATAATTTGATGCAAAATAAATTACAATAAAGCGGTATAGGCCTACAAGGTATCAAAGAGGTGGGCTAGTCAACAGGGTATGATGAATTTACATGTTGTGGTTATGATGTGAAACAATGTTATTATTTTGTTGTTATGGTTACCATGTATTATCAAGGTATCATGTGATCAAGACTTATTAATAAGGTTGCAGATCATTGTACCAATATGTACTGTAAATGTCTTTCAATGTAGGGCCCAGGCCATTCTAATAATTCAGAGTAGCCTAGCTGTTACTGTTACCAGAAGTTAATCAAATAATTAAAAAAAAGGGAAAAAAATGTGGGAAAAAATAAATGAAACGAATTTCAAATAAAATGCCACTGCCTGAAAATGGTTTTTAAAAGTCGAAGCGCGTTTTAAAGGCGGTGAAGATGGCCGATTATTAGGTGCCTACTGTCTTAGAAAGAATGATTTTGAATGGCCGCTGTGCTCTTTGGAATCCAATTTTGCACGTTTCCGACCAATGAGAAGCACGTTATTTACGGGTGCTAAGATAAGCCTACCGGCGTTACCTCGGCTTGTCTGTGTTTGTGAAATGTGAAGCGTTCCTGCTAATAAAGCGTTGTTTATGTACTTACTTTCTTGAATCTTGCAATTAATTGATCATAATATATAAAGGAATTGAACAAGAATCTTTTTGACATGGATCCAGCAAAACTAAAGGTTGTGGAACTGCGTGAAGAGTTATCTGCACGCGGATTAGACACCAAAGGAGTCAAAGCTATTCTCGTTGAAAGGCTGAGAGAAGCTTTGGAAAATGAAACTGGTGAAGGTAAAAACATACTTTTTAATTTGTGTTTAGCCTACGTCTAGCATTTAGTGATTGAAAGCTGCAGCAAGCTTTCTGATGATTGTAAACGAGATCAGTCAAGAAGTTCATAACAAAGTAGATTTTTTCATTTTTCTTACTGACCTAGGCCTGGGGCCTAGGCCCTACCTAGGCAAATCTCATTTCAGCCGTGGGGTATTGTTGAGTAGGGCCTATATGGAACACGAATCAGGTGGCGTCCGTCACTATTGAGATTCTATTGAGTCTAGTAGAGTGCCTTACTCACTCTGGGCCTAATGCCTATTGGGAATTAATGGCCTAGGGCTAGGTGGGTTTGAATGCCGCTGTACAAGTCCACATGCCATGCCAAGTAGCCAATTAGCAACATCGCTTACATGCACTAGGCCTAGTAGCTGTGCACTAAAATGGCTGTGAAAACCAACTAATTAAAAAAAGAAGGAATATTCAGATTGAGAAACTAAGCCTAGTAATAAAACGACAATAAAACAGGTCCACAGATTAGGCCTATTGCTTGCTTAACAACCCCACCAACAGCTAGGTTATACAGGGGTATGTATGAGCAGGTGATTATGAAACTATGAAAAGATGATAGGTGAAGAAATGTTTACAAAAACCCATGCCTTATGCGGGACTCAAACCTATGCCCAACGGTAACTTCACTGAAGCGATGCCTCAGCTGACCAAGCTACTGAGGGCGGCAATATAACCCACATACGCCTACAATTCCTGATGATGGGAGTGGAGCACATTAAGGAAATACCACCCCCAAAAGAGGCAGATCCCATGCAACCGTGTTTGATATAGGTACTAAACAATTACTGGTAGGCCTACCCTTATTTCAATAGTAGGCTAGATGTAGCCCCCTAGAGTCAAGCTCCAGCTTTAGGATCACATTTCAATAATTCATAATTCTATTTAGTCTTTGATTGGCTCTAGTGCAGATCTAGGCCTACGCCTAGTTGAGAAATTATCCTTGATCAGTATTTGTCAAGAGTTGTTGGTAAAACAGCGTTGTACCATTATCGTTTCAGATATCGCTGAAACAACAATTGCCGATACGTCGACTGAAGAGGATGGGGTGAATAATTCAGCAGTAGCTGACGACGGTGATGGAGATTCTGAAGTTGTGTGCTTATCCGAGGCAGAAGAGGAAGCAGAACCTCAGCCAGAAGCATCGCCAGAACCAGAAGAATCCCCTCAAGAGGTTGACGATTCGTCTCCAGAACCTGAAGCTGAAACGATGGAAGTTGA
The DNA here is from genome assembly GCA_964007535.1 of Brachyptera risi. Lineage (NCBI taxonomy): Eukaryota > Metazoa > Arthropoda > Insecta > Plecoptera > Taeniopterygidae > Brachyptera > Brachyptera risi. Next base: position 38,578,341 of record OZ023332.1, read on the forward strand.
GGAGACAAAGTATCAACCTCCAGCGCCCACAGTGGTGAAGCAAGAGCAAGATGCCGAGGTTCACGTGAAGAAGGAGCTGGATCATGATCTGAAAGAGACAGTTAATGTCAAGGATGAGCATGAGAATAACTCGCATGAGGTAAGTTACTAAGGGCCGGTTTTACCAATCTTAGTTAGGGTGCTAATCCACTAACTATTAATTAAAGGTACGAAAATAACATATGTAACCAGTGGTGATAACAAGTTAATCCACTAACTATTGCTTAATCCAGTTTCGTAACACCGGGCCTAAGTAGTAAATACATTCATATTTCACAGTCAGTTTACCTGTGATTGGGAGGTTTCCTCTGAGCTGGTTTGCAAGCTCTGGTACCAGTAATATCAGTAAAAGATGATGAATATTGTTTCATGTTAACTGTAGTTGTATAAAACCATAACCAGTTATCTAATAGAAGTAATACAGTAATCCCTCGTTAATCCGAAATTCAAGGGACCCCAAAAAGTGATTTCGATTTATAAAAATTCGGATTAACCAAAAAACTCCTTTTCCACGAAAATTATCACACTTCCCAGTTAGAATTGAAGCAATTTCGTATTGAGCGCGAGAGAAAGCTAGATGCCATATGTGCGAGGAACCGAATCACTGATCGTGTGTATTCGGCTATCTTCGACAGCAAACGAACGTTGGATGGCCAGCTTCCATTGGCGCTCGGCCGTTCCGAGTGATTGAGTGTTCCGAGCTTACCGCTCGTCGAGTCAAGGACAGACAGAGCGGACAAAGACCTTAGTATCTAACCCAACGAAGTTAGATACTAAGGTCTTTGGAGCGGCCCGAGCGCACTTGGAGTCGGATGACGTATTCAGTGGCAGCGAACAGCTGAGCTTGCTTTGGCCTATTGTTACGCGTCAAATAAAAGAATGGAATTTACGAAAATAATGATCAATTCAAGGAATTCACTCGATCTATTTCGGATTATCCAATCCGAAAATAGTGCTAATGCAATTGAGGGGTCGAAATATTAGTTTGAATTACAGATTAGCTGGAATTCGGATTAACCATATTCATTAACATTGAAATGCCTATACCTTCAGCCAGGGACTGACTTCAAGTTCGAAATATGTCAAATTTCGGATTAACCGAGTTTGGATTAACGAGGGTTTACTGTAGCTTTAAATCTGATTCACTGTGATGAAGAAAATACCTTCTAAATGAAAAGTTTTCTTCAGAGAGCATCGATTACTTGTCAGTCCAGGCCTAGATGAAATTAATTGTATGATGAACAATCTGATTTCAATAAACAAGGATTTGTTATTTAACCATCGTAGGCCACATAGATGTGACTTTTCTCTTAAAATAGATCGTTGATCGGTGTGGGTATATACCATGTGTAGATTCAATACTGGTGGCGTGACCATTTCAATATAAAATATTCTAGGACCCCTAGTAATTTTAAAATACTGTAGATCAGTGAAATAGTGTATTGGCATCTTGAATAGACTAATATACATTACCTCTAACTCTTTATTACTGCCTCGTATTGTTCAACGTGATGAGACATTCTTGATTGTCAATAGAATAACATCAAACTTGAAGCCGATGTGAAAATCGAAGCTCCGGACGTGAGTGATGTGAAAGAAGATGGGAAGATGGACACCAGCGGAGGAGACTCGAAGCGTAGAGACCATCACGAGCGTAGACCCGAGAAGCGACGGCGATCTCCAAGTCCTCGTAGAAGGTGCGTTAGACATATGACAAGATTAAATTGATTTTTGTGACATGAAACGTAATATAGGCCTATATATATTTTGTGTTTCATGTTGGTAGGGGACTAATATAGTATGTTGTTTAGTTCAGCCCACGAATGAATTGATAATTTACCAATCACTGTTCAGCAGATGTAGCATGCCTCACTTGTGTATTGCATAAATTGATGAATTCCCTGTCACATGGCTGACTGTAGTAAAAAGTTTCTGTTTGTGATAAACCAAACCAAATTGAGTAATCACAGTTGGTTAAATTTGACACGATTTTTTCAGCTATAATTCACAGACCTGAAATATGAATTGAACTATAGAGGGAGATGAAATCTTCATTAAAACACTCGTTTAATTCTTCGCTCAGATGCTCGGGAGTCAATTTGAAAGATCAAGTGCATTATACATTATTGTCAGTAGGATCTAATCACTAATAAATGCCTTTATAAGAGCTGGTGTGTGTGTACAAAAATAGTCTGAGGCTGGATAGATGAGTTGGGTAAAAGTGTACCAGTAAGAAAGAAAAAACAGCAGCTTATCAAAGTTTATAAGTAGAGATCCTCATAGTGGAGAGCACGGAGATGATCGGGCCTACACATGAGATTTTGACGTTTTGGCCATTGCTTTAGTCACTGTAGAGTAGAAAAGAGCTTCATAAGAGCTTGATTTGCTTTTTTTCTTCGCTTCTAATTCAGTCTGATAACAATCGCTGACTCGTCTCATTGCAGAAGTCCTGTGCGCAAGCCCGACGATGAGCCCGAGTTCGACGAAGCGAGCACCCTGCTCAGCTGGTACGACTCGGATCTGAACTTGCTGATCGACAAGGCGACGTTCAACAGCGCCGCGCCGCTGTACGCGTTCGGCTTCGGCTACATCTGGGCGGGAGCGCGCGCCACGTACGGTTTTTCCGAGGGCAAGGTGGCGTTCGAGGTGAAGCTGGCGGCAGACTGCGACGTGTCGCATCTCGGCAAGGAGACGCATCCCAACGTTCTGCGTGTCGGCTGGTCCGTAGGCAGCTCGAGTCTACAGCTTGGTGAGACCGAACAGACTTGAGACCATTCATATTGTTAGGAAATTGCAATGTATGCGTCGTTCGATGAGCAATTTAGGCATATTTATATGAAATGTGTGGGAAGCTATATATGCACTTTGAGTTCAAAACAATTATGTCACTGCCTTCGTGTTTTATTCATTTCTCATTTTAATTGACGACTAGTGATTGACCCGCCCACAAACGTCAAAACAAAACATCCAATCAAATGGGCTGTTTGTTATGTGGGAAAATTGACATTGCCTATCAGAGTATCTCTAAATGCCCACATGAAGTATAGATCAAGATAGCCTGCCGATACCACTATCAATCTCTATCGGGTCAATTGTTTTACAATTTAATTGGTTATACGTAGTCTGCCCTAGAAAAACTGGTGGAAACACCCCCTGGCCCAATTTAATTGGTTATCTGGGTTTGAGATATACGTGGGAACATGTAAAATAGCTCCTATTTTTTCTTTTCATAGCATTTAGAATGTGAAAATGAGAATGTGAATTTAGAATGTGATCTATTATTTTGAAACATTGTGTTTTGGAGCACAACAACGTTCTGTAGCATAACAACAGTACGGTACCGATCGGTAAAACCATCATAACGTGCACAATAGGCATACAAGACACCTCAATGATATTTCTAGAAAAATAGTCTCCACAAGCAAGTTGAACCTACGCCTCATCTGCTGCCTGCCTGCATTCACAATAACACTTTTTCCAAATTCCCGAACTAATTCTACCCATTTACACCTCAATTGAATACTGGTAATTTATGCAAAAAAGCATCTATATTGCTTCTACTCCAAATATAGCGTCCATATTGCTTATACATTGAAACGTAGCGGATTCAGACGTTTGTATCGCTTTATCGCCTTCCCAAAAACATGTTGGAACAACATAAAAAATGTATTGAAACATGAAGAAATATCAGAAGAACATGTAGAAAAAGCACTTTCAGATTTCATTGCTTTTACATCAATTGCTATTTTTACATGTCCAGCTAATTAAACCTGTTGCTTAAATTCTGAATGGGTTTCTTGATACAGTAGCTTTGATTGATGTGAACAAATTATATTATCATTTTTTCCATCAAATCGGTCAGTCCAATTTTACGCGAAACTTCGGAATAATGTGTGTAATTATCACATTGAAATTCTGTGAGACTTTGAATCCATTCAAAAAAAATTTGGTTTCCAAATTTTCTCCTCTTGGTTCGCCCTTCCTCTCTTCTCAAATATTGCCGGAGAGTAGGCCTTCAATGGCAGTTTGTTGCTTCCAGGCGAGGAGCCTCTGTCATATGGCTACGGCGGTACCGGCATGCTGTCTACGAACTGCAAGTTCAAGAAGTACGGCAAGGATTTCAAGGTCGGGGATGTCGTCACGGCCTACTTGGTAAGCGTTACTGTCAAACCAGCAGTCAGTGTGATGACAAAAATATTTCTTGTTACAGTAAACCGTCTTCAATTCAAAATTCGATTGATTCAAAAATACCCATGGCTTTTTAATTACTGGTAGGCCTACCTATAAAAGTTCGAAGTATCAAAATATTCAACACTGAGCTAACTTGTTATAACCCATGGTACCAGTGCTATTTTTTTACCTTAATTAATGGATAACTTGATTAGTCGTAACTTATTCTTATTTCTTGTGTAAAATGGCCTTGGGCCTTTGAAATAAATAAATTTGAACCAATTATAATCACTGGTTTCTGATAGAAACTTGATAGCAAATGATAGCCCTCACCGCCAAGTTTCCGACGACGTTGGCTGCCTGTTTTTCACACAACGTCATGTCTAGGACGCGTCGAGCGATCCCGTCGTGATGTCGTTTGCCGTCAACGGCGAAGACTTGGGCGAGGCGTACAGCGTCCCATTGGCTGAGCTCGGCGGCCAGGCGCTGTTCCCGCACGTGCTCACCAAGAACGTCAAGTTCGAGTGCAACTTTGGCAGCCTGGAGGAGGCATGGTTCCCTCTTGCCGAAGGGTTTACGTTTGCCGGGCAGGTGCCCGTCGAGCAGAGAGTGGCCGGACCGAAGCGCCCGGAGAAGAGGGAAGAGTGTGAGGTGAGTTGTGCTGAAAAACTTTTTGTGACCGTGCGATTTCAAATTGAACTTAAAACCGTGGCAATACAGTGAAACCTCTATGCATCGTTCCCAGATCTATCGTTTTCCTGGATGTATCATTCATTTTTTCTTGCCCCACTCCCATATAATCAATTGGATAGTTTTCCTGGATGGATGGTTTTATTTTCCTGGTCCCTAGAAAAACGATGGATAGAGGTTTCACTGTATCCAGTTCACGCTATAATCACTCGAAGCGGTCAAGTTAACAGCTGTTACTTGGGCGCAAAGCATCATGGGTGATTCCGTTCTAACTCGAGTTGGTTTTTCATACTGATATCGAAGTGGTTCGTAACGTCACGCACTCGCACATACCTGTTCACTGTTGATTTTGATATTATGTTTAAAACACTTGAGTTAAGACATGTTAAGAATGTCGAACCGTGTCAAGGCTGGTAGATTAGTTACTAGACTGACGATTCGTTATTCAGGAGGCTAGAGTTTGATTCCTGATGTCGCACATCCTGTCAATTTTGTGTGTTTTTCTTCTGTCTTTGGAGTAGGAATAACATCGATTAATCGAGAATCGATTAAGAATCGATTCTGATGTAAAACGATTCTCAAATCAAAAAATCGATTTTTCAAAAAAAAAAGGAAATTTTTTTTTCTTTTTTTCTCTCTTTCGGTTCAGTGCTGTACTTCTTTCTTTATGTTGTAATAAGTCCTCATTTCGTTGTCTATATTATTCTGTAATGTTGAGATATTACTATCTGGACAAAAGCTAGCCTATCCCTTCGGTTATGTCTGACAGCCGAACGTTGACGGAAATACCCAAATGGTACAGTACACTTCAAAGAAGTCTCTAGCAGCTATTTTTCACGTGAACGCCTTGGGAAGGTTGAAAAAAAAAGTTTCAAATTACACTACTTTTTTGAGAATAAACTTTTTTTTCACATTTTTTTTTCAATTTTTTTCTTTTCAAAATCGATTTTTAATCGATTCTGGAGCATAGAGAATCGATTCCCGATTTTGAGAATCGATGTCATCCCTACTTTGGAGTGAATACGGGATTGGTCCCTGACAAGCAGGCCATGACTCTTTTCTTCCCACTGTCCAAAACACTTGGTTAAATCATTTTCCGCTGTTGACGTTCCTTTGAACCCTAATGATCTATTGTATTTTTTTCATCATCAGAGAGTGCCCTTGAAACCAGTATCAATAAATAAAAGTAAAATCATCAAAGTAGCCAAATATTGTGATGTGATGTAAAATTTGCTTCAACTTGGATCTGGCTTATCCAAACAAATGGAAACAAATTAGAAGTGGATGAAATCATAATGAAGAGGAAGGTCTTTGTGTATACTTCTTTCAATTGAAGTCGCACACTATTGTAGTAAGTGGGCAACAGTTTTTTATTGTGTCACAAAGTCAATATTAGTTCGATTGCTGCCAATTTTTCTAGTTGTTTTGGTAACCTGACAGAGAGTGCACCTATTGTTTTAAAAAAGAGTGTTTGATAAATAAACAAATTGAATTGTTGGAATGAAACTGTTTGAAGAATTATGTTGTACACTATGTTTATATAACGGTTAGCTCAATATTGATATCTTGAGCTAGGTTTGATGATTTAATTGGCTCAAAATGACCTCGCTGTCGACGCGCCTTTGAACCCTAGCATCAATTCATTCATTCATTTACAAACTTGACTGTCTGGTTAAATAAATTGACACTCTTAAAAGTTTTAAAATGTGATTGATGGTATTTTAAGGAAAGAAAGATTCTCTCCTATGCCTACGTACAGGCGAATCGAAATGTCAACATTCAACATTATGCAGATGCTGATTATTATTCAAACAGTTTTTGTTGAACAGTTAATGGCATTCCACTTGACAAACATGCTAATTAGCCATGACCTGCAAGCAGACTGCACTCATCGTGTAAATGTTGAAATCCTCGTTGTTGAGAGTTGGAATGTGTGTTTGACAGATGATCATGATGTGCGGCCTGCCTGGCTGCGGCAAGACGACGTGGGCCAACGACTGGCACGCCAAGAACCCCGACAAGAAGTACAACATTCTCGGCACAAACACGCTCATCGACAAGATGAAGGTAGGTTCCTCGCATCGGTAATTGTCGTACTTGCGGAGCGACCAGATTTTTCCATCGCAACATCGCGAATGACTTATTTCAAGCGGGAATTAAATTTTGTTTATTGGTAGGACTAGCGGTGTAAGCTCGGTGCAACATTCCTGCATCCATCGCTTCTCTGCTTCTATTGTTTTTTCTGTCCCACCAAATGTCCCATATATATAATCAATTCAACATTGTTTTCTATTTTAAATTGATTTAAAACATTTCCTTTAAATGGAAGGTTTTTTCTGTTCCCTAAGAAAAGAATAGAGGTTTCACCTTACTGCATAAAAAACAAATCTTTACCACTATATTGTCTTATTTTCATCACCAACATGTCATGAAATGATTTGTGAATAAGTAACCCTGACAAAGAGGCAAAACACTTTCTGTAATGTATTACAAGTCACAGTAGTTTGAAGTTTATTCCCCATGGAGTTTGTTTTACTAGTTGAGCAGTGTTATTTGTGGTTTCATAGTCCAATTTGTGCAGGTCAAGATTTGATCAAGAACTGGTGGAGGGTAACCGACTATCTAGCGTGAAGCTGACGGTGATGGTTGCCGAACAACCCCTTGTTGGTACAGTAAACCCTCATTAATTCAAAATTCAATGGACCCACAAATACTTACTTTGAATTATTAGATGAGCAATAGCAAAGACCTCCATCCCACCTTTATAGAGTCTGTATGTTTTTTTTTCTATTTTTTCGTACCCACTGCACAGGTCGCAGTGTTTTGCTGATCAACATTAAACCTTTTCTGTACACTCAGATTTATCCATCTTAAAAGTGTGTAGTTTTTGGGTTGAATTGGTTGGACCATTTTTGAGAAACACCATATCGAAGTTTCTAAAATTAGGCTAGGCAAGAAAATTTGAAAAATAAAATCTCTCCAAAAGAGTTCAAGTTTTCCCTGAATGTGAACACAAGAATGATGCACACTATCACAAATTAGTATGCAATTCGGACCAGCCGTTTTGAAGAGAACGATTCAATAAATGTTTTTTTATTCATCAAATGGATATAAATGTTGACAGAATTATGTTGACAGAATTATGTTGACGATATTCACGGCTTTCCAGATTTGGTATTCACTGAATGAATTCTATTTTATATGAGTCGGGGTGTGTAGAGTTTTCGATTATACTCTATTCAGATATCTCGCTCATCTTACAATGCATATCCTGCATTTGCCTAGTAAAAGTTTGAATTATAGAAATATTCAATATTGAGCTTGCCACCCTTCATAGGTCAGTCAACTAAGGCACCGCTTTAGAATTCGAAGTCGCAGGTGGACGTTGGTTTTTGTAAGCGTCCTTTCACTCATCACTTCCATAGTTTCATTACTGCCTGCTCATTTATACCCCCAAATAACCTAGCTGTTGATGGGTTCGATGAGTAGACAATAATCAAATAAATAAATATTGAGCTTATGGGTCAAAACTCTGTACGGACCAAAACTATTGTTTGAATTGCGGCAGAATTTGAAGGATCAAATTTTGAAATGGCGAGGGATTAGCGTAGACAAGATGCGGATAAAGGATGGCGTGACGTTACGTGCGGTGGTTGTTTGACAGGTCGAGGGCCTGCCGCGCAAGGGCAACTACGAGGGCCGCTGGGACCAGCTGATCGAGAAGTGCACCAAGTGCCTGCTGAAGCTGCTGGACATCGCCTGCGTGAGGCGGAGGAACTACATCCTCGATCAGGTACGTGTGGCCACGTCATTACCACTAACGAGAGGCCCCGTACGTTACACATAACCTACAAATCAGAAAAACTCGCATTGTGCAGTTTGTCAATTTGCTGATAATTGTTTCCGAGCTCTGAAAGATGGTGTTTGACCAAGAGGAATAGTGTTGTGATGGCTAGAAATAGAGCTAGAGAGAGAGTGAGTGAGAGAACATAGTGCTAACTGGTAAGTTACTAATGCCGCTGCCTATTATCGTTCCATATTATCGTTTCCAGTGTTCATTTTCAGTTTCAAATGCCTCGTCTCTGCTGGTAAGTTTACTAACAATGCCGTACGTATATTCCCTCGTGATCCTGTATGCTGTATACAAGGTACTGTCATTCGATACTTACGTTATTAATGGGTACGTCGTAGACTTAGATTGGCTTCTTCGCTAAGGTGAGTCATAATAGGGCTATATGTATCTATTTTATCATCACCAATGTGGTTACAGTCAGTGAGGCTAAGTAAGACAGCTTCAAGTGAAGCAAGCAATCTTAGAATTGCCTGTCAATGTGGTGGTCAAGTATTTGGTATGCAGTGATATACTATACCACATTCAGGTAGAGCAACAAGAAAGAAGATGTATGCCATTCATAAGTTAGAGGAGCCTACTCAAATACGCACAGTTTTAGTGTTTCGTAGAATGGAAGACCACTCGAGAGAACTTGAATGTTATATTTTTCATGAAGGATAGCATTATACAAGAACAAGATAATATAATATATATATTTCTATGCCATTTCTATGCTGAATTGTTGAGGACTGGATGTTGTTTTTGTTTTCTATATGGATGTATTAATGTGACATTGTGTCGTATTGGCAGCACTGCTTATTCCGTGTTATTGCAATCACAAGGCCATTGAGCCGTGTATATATTAACAAGATGAGAACTTAGCGCTTGGAAAAGCTGCTCGAGCATAGAAATAATAAAATGAACATGTTTCTTTCCGAGACAGGGCCCGGAGGATTGTTGGCAGGTGAGTGTAATGATGGAGTGGGTGGGAGGGGAAGGGAAGGGATGACTGCACTACTAAATCCCATGTTTGAGCATTATCATTCCAGAGGCAATACGATTGGGTGATGATGATGATGGGCTCTTTGAAGACCCACTGATGGAATGATGATGATTAATTACTACAAGTCTATACATTTTACACACACAGACGAATGTCTATCCGTCAGCCCAAAGACGCAAAATGCGTGGGTTTGAAGGGTTCGTACGCCGAGCGATAGTTATTGTACCGACGGACGAGGAGTTCAAGAGACGCATTGCCAAGCGCGAAGAGGCGGAAGGAAAAGACGTACCCGATGCGGCCGTGCTCGAGATGAAAGGTAACTTGAAAACGGCAACCGCTTGTGTTGGCACGGAACCCGCGATTACGTTCTCGCATTTGCTCGAAACGCGCGAGTCACTACTTGCAATATTCCACCTACCTGCAAGACCGACGTTTTAAGCAAATGTTAGATTGTAATCGTGGGTTTTGAAGTGTACTTATTGTCCATTTTATTTTCGTGCTTTGTATTGTCTTAGATTGTCAATTCTATTTCTGTGTTCTTCAACTCATTTGCATTTCTTATTATATTTTTAGATTCAGTTAACCACCAATCTCACATCAATGTCGCATTTACTTTCATAAATTACGGGCAGCCCGTCTGTCACTAATATTGCCTACCTTTCGGTTCTTATTCATAAAATCTTTACTGACCAGTACTACTTCTTTATATCACGTGATGTATGTTTAGGGGTATGTTTAGGGTTGTCTCCATACTGTCCTTCTGTGTTCAATGTTTAGCTAATCATACAAGACGAACTTGTACGAATTCAGTTGGCTGATGGATGGAATAGATCACGTTGATTTTGAAATTTGTATTGCCCATTCTATGGCATTTTTTCAACAGGATTTTTGTTTGAAATCAGTTGAACGTGTTGGCTATTGATTTTTTGTTCCAATCCTTCTCAATGAATATTTTATTTCTGCTACCAACATTGTTTCTGCATCCCAAGTTCGTTTGAAGTAGGTACTTCTACTTGCAGAATGTGTTATTGACACTACATGGTAACTCATATTGATGACTGACAGCTAGGATATCAACTAATATTATTCTAACTAGATCGGTGTACTCAACAGCTTTGTTGTTTCACCTATTTGATGCATGTACCGGTTTTTTACACCGGTACCTGATTTTAGTATACTCATAATTTAGTTTCAGGTTTTACAAAATTATCCGACAGGAGCAAAATGACCTCGTTGTCGACGCGCCTAAAAACCCCAACATTCATTCATTCATTCGGTGTACTCAATATTGGTGTATGATTACTTTGGTAGCAGTTTTTTTTTTTAAACTTGGGATAACAGACTTTATTGCGATTATGAAGAAAGTGACATTGATTGTGGTTTGTGAGCTATTAGAAGTTGAAACATGAAGGATACATGCCAATGAGTTGAAGAAATACTTTTGAAATAATTTGCCGTGCGTTGCTATTGGCGACATGTCGTTGACGTGGTGTGGGTGTTTGCAGCCAACTTCATGCTGCCCGAAGTGGGCGACGTGTTCAGCGAAGTGACGTTCACGGAACTGGAGAAGAAAGAATCGCAGACCCTAGTCGAGACGTACAACAAGGAGGGTCGTACTGCGGGCTTCGGCGGTCAACCGAAGCGACCGCGCAACGACAGCCGCGACAATCGCGATCGCTCGTCGTCTTCGTTCAGAGGTCATCGACCGAGAGGTGAGGTGTCCTACCTGATTCCGTGCCTATTCAACTTTGATATGTCTAGGGCATAGTACACTAGAGAAAAACAGATTGCTTGTTCAAATGTAGCTAATTAGATGAGCGCTGCGGGTCTCCTTCATTTCACGTACCATATAAACCAGACTCCTTTTTTTATATTAATTTTTTAATAATGTTTTGGTTATTTGTACGTGCCATGCAGGTCAGATAAAGTAACCAATCATACTAGAATAGGTTGGGATTGTTTTTGAACAAAATCGGTTCGTCGTTTTTTTTTTTGCGGGAGGGTAACTTTGTAAAATCTTCATTATAATGGCATTGAGAAGAGTTCAACATTTTTCAATTTTCATCTGATTGGAACGAAATTTTCACTGAATGGTTATATTATTCTAGTACTTGTTTCTACAGTTTGAAAAAAATTGGCTTGGTAAACCTAGTTTTCAAGTAAATGAATTATTGGACTGAAAAAATGTTGGATACTAATGAGTTCAACAAAGACTATGAGTTATAAGGCCAGGGGTTGGGTGTTTCAAATCAAGATGTGAGCCTATAGGCCTCTAAAACTTCCGAGTACATTGCATATGAATATTGAGTACTCTTCTCACGAACGTCTCTTCTCACTGTGTGAAAAGAAAGTATGTGTATGTGTCTAGAAAGTGCTAGTGGCTCACATTCAGTAGATACCGGCACAGTAGCTGAGTGGTTAGCTCACTTGCTTCATGTGACCCAGGAGGTGACGGGACATATCAGACCTGGCTCGATCCCCGGTACCGACCATCTCTACAAGGGTTTCTCGTAGTTTCCCTCTGTAGTCTCGGCTAATGCCGGGATGGTTCCCACAATATGGGCCACGACCGCTTCCTTCCCACTATCCTTCCCACTACCCAAAAAACCTTCATCTCATTAATCATTCATCCGACGCCAATAGATCTTAGTAATCATTAAAGTGCGTCATTAAAACCCAAATAAAAAAAAAAAAACATTCAGTAGATCGTGAATGATGTGATAAGGATAACCTTTTGTGGGTGCATAAAGGCGAGAATTAGAAGTTTAATCTGGCGTAACATATCAGTAGAATGAACGAAGTGAAGTCATGGTGGGGCTTACCAAATTTGCTCCTGTTATTTTGCACAAACTCCCTTTCTGTTGTACGCAGACATGGCGTGTAATGCTCCAACTTGTGGCAACCCAGACATACTGAATCAGCATACTCGTAGTAATCGGTTATAGGCCCTGAACTGCAGGGATGTTAGGACACTGCTTTGGAAACTAGAGTCGCATTAGGTGTGTTTTCCTGTACACCTTAACACATAGACTTCTGTCAACGTCATTGCTCTCCTAATCACTCATCTGTACTCCCAGGTAATCTAGTTCTTGGTGGGCCATTAGGGAAACACTGTTGGAGTGGCAATATCAAATATTTATTAACTTGTCATAGTTGAATTGAATATTTGAATTGGATGAAGGTGAAAGAAAAAACAGCAGCTTACTGAGATTTATGACTATTGAAAGGCCTACTCATAGTGGAGAGCTCGTAGATAGAATACAGAGATGAAAGGTACACACGAGATTCTGAAGTTTCGGCTATTGTCTTGGTCACAATAGAGTAGAGAGTTTCCCCCACCAACGGGTCGTTTTTGGGTATTAATGAACATGATGGATGAATTATTTTTACAAAAACCCGTGCCCTATGCATGACTTGGACCCTCGCCCTACTTGACGTGAGCCTCTTAAGCAGTGCCATGGGAGGTGACAGCGTCATAGTGCTGCCATGTAGGTCATCACTCTTTATGTTGTTTAGCGGGTCTTTGCTATCTACGTCTGTTTGGTTCAATTTCGAAGGCAGATATGCACGCTCCACTGAATTGTCCACTTGGAATGTTAAGGTACCGGTACTGTAACGACTATTGACGACAGATTATCTAAGAGTGTACTTGTTTTCAGGTCAGGACTCACGTTGGCAACCAAGAGGGGGAGGTGGCGGAGGCGGAGGCGGTGGAGGTGGAGGGGGCTGGAGGGACAGGCAAGACCAGGGTGGTTTCCGGAACCGAGGCAGCCGAGGAGGAAGCGGTGGCGGATGGCGTGGCGGCGACAGGGGGGGCCGGGGTGGCGGCGGTCATCGGGGTAGCGACTCGAGAGGTGGCGGCGGCGGCTACGATCGTAATCGTAATCAGGGACAGAACAATCGCAATCAGAACGTTGGTGGCGCAGCTAAGGTAAGCCTGCATTGCGGTCGTCCTGTCAGTTTATTTGCGTTTTTTATTTCATTTTTCATTTGCTTGATTCAAGAGTATGGTCACTGAAGAATCTATATAGCTGATTACAGTCGCAGTAAATACGTTGAAAATTTTAATTTGATGAAGCTGTAATCAGAAGTGCTAAGTTCGTTGGTCTCGTCGTATTTTCATTTAATTAATTTCTCCAACATTGATTCTGTCTATTCTGATGAAGGTTGCTACTTTTCATTCTTTTGTTTTGTGGCTTGGCAAACTACTGATTTCATTGAACACTGTTCTGAGGTTGGCAGCAGTTCCTTTGTTGGACATCATTTGCCAGGTTGTGTGTTAGAATATGACACAAAATGTGGATGTTCTAATCTGACTAACCATTGAATTCATAATTTTTAACCTTTTTTATTTCACTCTGGACCCTGCCAAGTGACTTGACTAATAGCTTTTATTATTGGTGATGTTCTTTAATTTAATGTTTTTCTCCTTATGAATGTCTTCGTAATTGCTTGCGGCCCGCACCAAGCAGCGCACGGACGTCAAAGCAGCTAGCGAAGTCCAAACCCCGACGATACCGAAAACCAACGTAATAATGAAACTAGTTTCTAAGTTCAATAATTTAATTATTCACCTGACGCAATTCATGAGCACAACAATAGGGTGACCATATTGTATTTGTCGTGTTTTTACTTTTCAATGTAAATCTACGCTCATTAATCTATGAAGTCTCCGAGACTATTTGGAGATTGAGAAATGACCGACTGCTTTAATGGTGCATCCATAGACCTTACAATAGATAATCAGATTTCAGTTTGATCGAGTTGAGTTTTGTGAGATCATTACGTCGAAATGTATACATTATGAACTAGCATAACTTACTAATAAATATAAAGTGTTTCTAGTTACTCAGCTTCTGGTGAAGGTGCTGCAATACAGCATTAATTAGCCTAAGAGTATTTAAAAGCCAAGATAACAAACAGAGACGGTTCACACCTTCAAGTACCAGTTAGCAATGTACCAAATAATAAATATATAATGCCACCCTCCATAGCTCAGTCAGCAAAGACACAGCTTTCGAAACTGAAGCCACCGTGGGTTCGAGTCCTGCATAAGGAATGGGTTTTTATCCTTTCATTCATCATCACTTCTAGTTGAATCATCACCGGCTCATTTTTACCCCTAATTTCGTCATCACCTGCTCATTTTCACCACTAGTTTTTTGATCACCTGCTCATTGTTACCCCTAGTTTCATTATCACCGGCTCATTTTTACCCCTAATTTCGTCATCACCTGCTCATTTTCACCACTAGTTTTTTGATCACCTGCTCATTGTTACCCCTGGTTTCATTATCACCGGCTCATTTTTACCCCTAATTTCGTCATCACCTGCTCATTTTCACCACTAGTTTTTTCATCACTTGCTCATTGTTACCCCTGGTTTCATTATCACCTGCTCATTTTTCACCCCCAAATAACCTAGCTGTTGGTGGAGTCGTGAATTAAACATTGATCATCAATATTATATACTCAAATTATGAAGTTCATTCAGTGTGAACAAGATTGAAAATGTTGGCTTCCAACTTGAGAAACTCGTCTTTCGATATCTATCGGACAGCCATCGGGCCGTACCCGGCGAGCGACGTCACGACGTGATCGAGTGATTGTGTTTTCAGCAGGGCAGCTGGGGTGGCTACAACCAGGGTGGCACAGGCAACTGGGGCGGCTCTGGCAACTGGCAACAGCAAGGCTACAATCAGCAACAGCAGCAGGGTGCCTGGGGTGGACAACAAGCTGGGTAAGTGAAAAGTCAAATTTGTTGAGGTGTTTGATGGAAAGCTTGATTGACCCTTTCACAGTTGGTAAAATTGTTGATAGAAAACCCACTAGTTAGTCAATAATACACAACTGGACGACGCCATTATTATTTAGAACCTTGACAAGAAACGCAGCCTCGATGAATTTCTTCATTTTTATAAATTATTGTTTGATGGATTTGAGACCGCACTCACTGAAATCATCGGCTACAAACTACTACCGACATCTACCAAAAAACTTTGAAGCACTACTCGGTCGGTAAAAATGCCTACATTCAGCTCATTTTGAGAACGTATCTCACCCGTGCATAACCTGTGGCACATCGTAAAACGGCAGGCATTTGTGCGAAACCGTGGAAGTTTTAAAGGTTTCACTGAGTGGTCAAGCTTATAAAAAAAATATTCACATTCCACACCAAAATGTTTGTACAATTAAATACTGAGTCAGGTGGATCAGTTGCTAACACGCCGGACCGTCATTCGCGAGACCAAGGTGAATTCCCGCCATGGTTGACCATCTCGACAGATTTTTCGTGGTTCCGCTCGTGTTATAGTGTTCACGCTAATGAGCGAGAGAGAAATAGATTAAATAATGGGTCTACCGTCGTGGTAAAGTGTACGTAAGAACAAATGTGGACGGTGGTTTGTACTGCCGAGAGGATAACAAGCGAGTGTGTGTTCAGGTACGGCCAGCAAGGGTGGAAGGGCTACGGAGGGCAGCAAGCCACGGGCTACGGCCAGCAGGGGTACGGCCAGCAGCAGGCCACGTACGGACAGGCCGCCACCGGCTACGGCAACAACTACGCCAACTGGAACCAACAGGCGTACTACAACCAGGCACAGGCGTATGGCACTGCAGGCACGCAGGGCTGGGGACAAGTAAGTATAACGACGGATTTTACGATCTCGTTGCCAATCGACGTTGGCAGCTACTAAAATACCGCTGGCGAAAGGTTGGGGATATTTATTCATTTTTGTTCGTTTCAGTTACATCATTGTGACAGTGAATTTAATTACGTACTTTAATGATGAATAGATAGAAAATGAGAACCACAAACATTGGAAGTCATCAATAAATGAAAACAGTGGAATAAATCTATTCATTCATTGAAATATTTCAGAAGGTTTGTGTTTATTCGAATAGAACGAAACTAGCCACCAGTCAGATTCGGACAGTGCTTTATAACTTGATGTCAATATGGTCTGGGGTTCAAGTCTTGCCGAAGGCATTCGTAAACTCATATACCTAGCTGAATAGATTGCATTTGTTTACCCTTCTTCCTTGTGAACACTGCTGTTGGTTACCTACCAAGCCACTCTCACAGTGATGTCGTTCCAGGCAAATGCTGACGGCACGTACAACTACCAGCAGGCCGCGACAGGGCAGCCGGCGGCTGGCACTTGGCAAGGCTACGGGCAGAGCGGCTATAACTACTCGACTGGCCAGCAGACGGCGCAGACGGGAGCCACAACGACACCGGCTGCCACCACGTACCCGGCTGCCAAATAGACTCACATTCCCCCCGACAACTTGTGTATTGACCATAGAAACTAATACAAATTGCAAAAGAGTACAATTTATTATGAATATATATTAATAATGTAATGTATTATAAAAGTATCTTAGGATGGCATCTGAAATTGTGTATTTTTTTTTTATCTAAAGACATGAGAGAATATATGTTCTTGATTCAGTTGCTGACTAAACTACATGGTCCGTTGTGGCATTTTATCTTCTAACAAATGATGCGTTGATAGCACAGTTGCTTTCCTGAGGTGTAGTGAGATGGTTCCTGGCTTCAGTTGTAGATTAGTTTAGATGTAAAGTATTAAATTATGCCATGCCAAGTTTTAAATGATTGATATAAGTAGTACCAATTAACTCAGAAAAGATATTTGTATTACATGCTACTGGTGCAATACTGGTAACCTTCAGCAAAGTTTTTGCATAATTTTTCCCATTCTTCATATTGACCTTCTAATAAGATTTTAGATTACTATTCATTTAGTAACTAAACAGCAGCCCATTTTTACAATCGTCTGGCATTGGGCCCTCATTGTATGTATATTTTTTAATGTTTTTTTTTTGTAAAATAAAAATGAATGTGATGCGTACAGTTTGTCGAGAAATGGAGCTCGACTTCTTTTTGTGTATCACTCTGTTTTAATAAACACAAGTTTCTAAAAACCTGCTAGACTTTTGTTTTTTGATGTTTGGCTACTGTGCACAGATTCCACATTTTCACCAGCATTGATGTGCACAAAGTAGGAAAATTTAGCTGTAGGCCAGTTGTTTCAACAGTTCACACAAACTATTGTAGCTGAAATTTGTTCTTATCCAAGCTATTATGAGGAACAGGAAACAACTTCTGTGCGTATTATAATCATAACGGTCGAAATACGTGTCCCGTAACAATGTCGTTTTCTTTCATCTTAGTTGTAAAGACTTTAATATTTCTTGGTATGAGATTGATTGGATGCAAGGTGTGGAATGGAGAATGGATAGGCTCATGAAAGGATGTTGAATTGAAAATCTATTATATACTAGAAACTATCTACTTTAATTTTTTACACCAAAACGTGAACATTTTCTTGTAATATTTAGAGAACTGAATAAAATACAAGAGTATACAACGTGTTTAACTTGACACTTCCTTATAATCGAAGAGATCCATTCAGTCGAGAATTCCTAAATATGAGACATAAAAGTTATTCGTGGTCCTGTTTATAGGCGGAATAAATTGAGTAACGTTGACCAAGTACTGAAGCCCTTCATTGAACATTTGCTTAGCAACGTCGATACATTGGACGTTGACGTCGTCTTGCCATGATTTTACAAGTAACGTACAGTCAGTATGGTGCATGTACAACAATTTAATACACTGTCTAGATTTCAATTGGCATTCTGACGAGTCTAGCTCACTGCCAATGTCGACCAGCAGTTGAAGATTATCGTCCATCACCCAGAGAAGAAGGTACTGAATCTCGTTGTCGGCTAGACGGGTCTCGACAATCAGTCGACACAACATTCCAACCGAGCCATGAATAGCTTCTTTCACTACGTATATAAAGTCTTCTAGGGCAGTTCTAGATGTAGATGTATCCGAAGATCCACACATCACGTTGCAATTCCACAGTTTTACCTTTGATTTATGACCAGTACCTAGCCATGATAGGCACCGCTTACACCCGACGATCACATTATTACCTACGTTCAACGAAGACGCGGGAACTAGAATGAAACACGAGCCATAGAGACAGTCAGTCCCTTTCGGTTTAATTACCACAGGTTCTAGCTCGGTATCTGAAGAGTGCGAATGATTGTGGCAGAACCAGTCTCCACTTTCCCACGTAGCTGAAGGTAAAGGCAGTACTCGACTAAATACAGTACCGACTGTTGAAAGGACATTTTCACAGCATCTACATTTCACTTCACATTGCTCGTTGACCACTATCGGTGGCACAAATTTACTGGTATCACTTGCAGTTTCTTTGTACTCGAGTATTTCGGTAGAAAACGAGCCCGTGATATTACTGACTGGTTCTGTTTGTAAACGGAAAGATATTGAATTTTGCTGAATTTGCAGTGCCGACAAACTATTCGGTACTAACTTGCAAGCACGAAGATTTATTTGCTGGAATTTAGTGGAATTGGATGTCCATTTGATGTCGATACGTGACTGCTTGATACTTATTTTAACTGCTTGATGATGAGTCAGGCTTTCTTTAGTCATCATGAAAACATTACACACTTGTAGTCGTGGTCTGATTTCTACAATTATTGAAGAAGTCATTATTTAGGCCAATTCTGAAAGCCAATTATAAATAAATCTTAATCTACAGGTATAATTGTGGCACCCTCGGCAGTAGCAGCACTTGGAGCTCGTTTCACTACACCAAGTTTTTCGTACGATAGAAACAAATTATCCGTTTCTTTGAGAACACAAGCCAGTGTAGCCTTTTGATAATAGTCGGGCACCAACTCGATGTTGTTAATGACGGTAGTCAGCAGATGAGCTCGTTCGGTGAATATACCAGGTGCATCAAACTTGAGGTTGGTATAATGAACGTGCAGGTGATAGAATGACGGCTGGTAGTGGAGGTAGATTCGCATCTGGGAACCAGGTAGTCCATACTTCTCTTCTATGGCATTCTAGACAACAGACACAACATCTATAGGGCCTAGTTGAGGCTCAGTCTTGACAAGTCCAGCAAACCTTATTCTGAGAGTGAGTGCAAGCAAATAATAGCATAGCTGCATAGGTAGGCATGAAATTATTATAGCATTAATCATTTGGTTTTTCAGCAAATAGCCATTTCAAAATTAGCATTTTATAACATTGGTCACATTTAAAATTGACGTTAATTCAGCATCTAAAAGTTTGTGGAGAAGAATGTTCTGGAATAAAAATGATTTATGCATATATTAGAAGCTACGTATTTTCAACAGTTTTTGAGCAGTGATCAAGTTCTGAAACGACAGTGTATATGTACATTATACAATATGCCCCACATTAAAACACTACTGGTACTTGAAGTACACAGACTAAAGAGTTGTAAATGACTGCCACAGGCCCACGAATGTCTGTAAATGTATTTATTTATTGAGACTTTATTTTGAAGCTGAAACAACTACAAAATCGGCAATATTCAACATAAGCTGCTACTATTTGAATGCTATTAAATGACGATTGATTATTCTATTGAAATGTTCTGGCTTCAAGTTGGTAATTTGGGCACTGAGTACAGCACATTGTAAGTTATAGTTTACAGAGTGTACAAAATTATATGTGAGGTTTTGTGTAATTGCATATAAACCTTTGAAATTGTTTAAAACTATATGGCCAGCATTTTTTGATTTCCAATCTGTTTCAGTCACAACACTTCAGGGTACAGTGGTAAATTAGTCAATTTGACACAAACTTACCCGACCCTAACATTTCACTAAAAAACATAAACCTCAAAAAGAAGGGTTATTACTTTAGTTACCGGTGTATTACATATCAAACATATTTACCGGAAATTTTAGAAACAATCTGAGCCTTCAGACCATTCCCAACTATTACATGATGAAGTAAATGTAGTCAATGCATTGCCACCAGAAGTAGCTTTTACTTACTTTTCCTTTTTGGTATAGATTGTGCAAGAGCGGTAAATGATCGGCAGTAAGGTCTCTGAGAGATTTGATGCCCTTTTTGTGCACAACACCTAGCATGTATAAATCTTCCACCTGTTTAGCATTCCACTTGAAATCCGGCAATAAAATGAAGCCAATCTCCGGGTCTGGATCTTCAAACACGATGCGCTCCACTTCGGACTTGTGCTCAAGAATGTTGAAAACCCACTGAAAGTAAGTGATTACATAAATATACGGCTTGAACTACGAGTGATTGAGGGTTAGACCTCAGTACGCAACTCAGTAGGAGTGGGTTGGGAACAACTTGCCTTCATGGAGAATCTTGTTATTATGTTTGAGATAAGTTTGATTTTTTGATTTGTAAAAAAAATATCCTATTCCAATAATCTTGCAGACCAAACACTATATTTGTACACTCAATAATGATACAGTGGTACCTCTTTAGTACGTTTTTCAGGGGACCAGACAAAAAACTTACTAAAGTGAAGAACTTACTAAAGAAACTATTTAATATATAAGAGCATATAGATGGGATTGGAAAATTAAACTTACTAAGGTGAAAAATGTACCAACGAGAAACTTACTAAAGAGGTTCTACTGTACCGGTAATAAAATGAAGTGTCTATTCACAGAAAATCCCCTACCTATTGGAACGAAACATTTCTGCCTCCTAGCTAGAAGCTGAAACACTCTCCACAAATATTTTTCGTCTCCTAACATCAGTAATACTATTGGCAGAAAAAATCAAGATGTTACACGAACATTTTTGCCGCCAAGAACTGGAAATAATGGCTGCCGTTTGAGATGATTATGATTATTGTTTGCTTAGTGACCGGCTCGACTTTTATTGGTTGCCACCAACAGCTAGGTGATACGGGGGTACGAATGAGCGGGTGATAATGAAAGCATGAAGTGATGAGAAGTGAAAGGACGTTAAAAAAAACCCATGCCTTAAGCGTGACTCAAACCCGTGTCCAATGGTGATTTCAGTTTCCTAAGCGGTGCCCAAGTTGACTGAGCTATGAAGGGTGGCCTTCAGTCACTTGGGATCTGAAATACTATTGGCAGAAATAAGTCGTACATTTGGTATCTGTTCGGAATAACAATAGGTAAGTTTCAAAGGTTTTAATATTTGCGGGGCATAGTAGACTTGATTGATGATTATTGTACTTGCTCAACGACCCTGTCAACAGCTAGTGTTGTGAAAGTTCGTCTTCATAAGGAACTTTCAAAAAGTTCAGTTCATCAACATTTAGAGGATCTTTTTAAAAGTTCAAATTAGTTCTTCAGGAGGGCCTTATGAAAGTATAAGTTTGTAGGAAGAAAGTTCCTCTGAAGTATGTTTTTGGACATTTTTCCTTTAATGTTTAAACTGCAACTATATACAAAAATGGAATGAAAAATAAGTCAATACTGTACATTATCCTATATAAGCAGTGTTCGTTTTACTTAATTTTTAGAAAAAATTTCATTCAAAAATACATTGGTGAACAATTTTGTTTTTGTCGTTAGGCGCAGACTACATTTGCTAAATGCATTGAAAATTGCTATTTTGTTCTTTTTATTATTCTTTTGGAAAAAACTCGTAGAGGACATTAATTTTGATAACAGTTATGTTAATGGTTGTGATGATTAGCCTACAGTAGCGTAATAAAATATCAAGTCTTGATTATCAATACAAGTGTTTTAGAAATAACACAGCATGATTTGGTACCCAATTTAATTTTTCAACCAAGGTGACTAGTATTGTTTCAGAATACCTCACATAGTGACGTACAACCCATAGTGTAGACCTACAAAACTAATGGCCCAATCACGGAGCTACAGGGACACAGTAAACTCGGTGTGATATATCCTATCTAAAACTATTTCTTAGTTATTATAATGGTGCATAACGACCCCAACAGCTAGGTTATATGGTGGTACAAAAATGACCGAGTGATGATGAAACAATGAGGTGATGATAGAATAGGTGAAAACACGTTCACAAAAACCCATGCCTCAGGCAGGACTCGAACTCACGCCAGATCTGAATTCAGTTCCTAATGCAGTGTTGAGCCAAGGGGCAGCTAAAACAATTTCAACATCAGCTAGATGAGTTACACCATTAATATTCCAAGTTACAGAATCAAAATCAATGGATAGGCCTACAAAGCACAGCAGAGAAGACCTGATTGCAAGAAGACAAGTTGTTACCAACCGCTCATAGTACGCACTACGATGTAATAGCCATAGGATGACGGAGAAGTTTTTTATGGCTGACCTACCTAGGCCTATCGGTAAGGCTGAGCTAGGACGTAGTGTCCAATCAAACGAAAACATATGTTTGGGCTAGAATTAGCTGAACAGCTTGAGAGCATGCTAGGCCTAGGTCTAGGCTCTGGACCATTGAGTTTGTCTAGGCGTAGGCCTATCAAACTCAATGCCCTATGTTATAACAAAGTTTTACTAAGCTAGTTCTCAAGTCTTGTCATGGCCTACTGACCTGTAAGGTGAACTGTTCTTTTTCCAGATGTGGAAGTGTGACCTTCAAATAAAGATCTGGTGTTTCTTGCAAAATATGAATGGGTTGCAACTCAAATTTCTTTATATGTTTTTCTGTTGCTGGATGGATTATTGAGGTTTTTATTCCATTATGTTCTGCTTTTGGATAACACTCATAGTCACCATAGATGTCATTAAAAAATGCTTGATCCAATTTGCTGTCAGTATTAAAAATGTAGTTCAAATTCTCTTTAGTGAAAGGTTTTTTCTCCAAGACAATGACGGCAATACCATCTTTTCCTTTAAAAGCACCTTCTAAGCAAATGGATTTTCTCTGGCTGTTATCATTGATAATTCGTTTTAGTTCAAATCCGGCCAAGTTTAGAAGCTCAGAGTGAATGCTTTCAGAGTTGTTAACTTCACTAAGCTTCAACTTTTTTTCTCCGTTGAGGTTTTCTTCGCGCGTAGAAGCTTCATTACAGTTTTCCGCCATTTTTAGAGTAATCTACCAAAGATGTCAACGAAAGAAGTTCTTCAAAGTTAAAAAGGCAGTGAAAAGATGGACATCTCTTCGTGACTTAATCTCCTAGAAATTGGTATGGTACGTAATTTTCCGAAGATTTCCGAACTGTGTCCGAATAAATAGAAGACTGCTTTACCCTCTTTTAGGACTGCCATACCGGCAAGGACAACGTTACCATCAAGTTTAATTTTCCGGCAAGTGACAAGTAGACATTGACGGTGCAGGGAAACGTCGAATCATAAAAATGAAAAGGTAAGGTGGGCTCTAGGCCTAGGCATTGATTTTGAAAGGCAATAGCCTAAGTAAGGTAGGATTACAAGTAATACCTCTTCTTCTTGAGAAAAATATCTTGTGTTTCATATAATTTTCAGTCGGAAATAATGGACCAATCTAATAGTCAAGGTCAAGGGCCGGCTCTGCACTAGGCCTAGGCCTAGGCCTATTGCATGCAGGCTTACCAATTTCTATGTTGGTTTCGAGGTTGATTTCTAATGATATTTAGCCTAGGCGCAGGGTTTCCACCTTGAGCCCATGCATATTATGTAGAGTCCCAGATTAGTCTTCACGTGCCCCAGATTTGAGGGTAGAACGGGCCTCGGTCTGTCTCCTACCACTGTCCACCCTTAGGCCTACTATTTTCATCATTTCCCTTGTTAGGCCTAGCACACACAAGTGCTGAGAAGGTTCCTACAATATAGCCCATAATCACTTTCTTTCCACTATCCTTCCCAACACCTAAGAAACCTTCATCTCATCATCTCTTTGATCATTCACCCGACGCCAATTTATCTTAGTTATCATTAAATTGCGTCGTTCAAGCCAATATAAATGAATCAAAAGGTAAGGTTTGTATCAAATAGATAAGAAGAAGACAGTGTAATTTTACTGATTAATGTACCATTGCCAATTTTTGTTTGATGATTGCGTTTTTGTTTTTTTCTGATGGATCTTGTTTAAATCTATGGTGTGTAGTTTAGACGTTTTGTAATTTTGTTTGTTTAATTATGTTTTTTACTAACTTGAAGTTGATGCTTTGTGATCTGACAAAGGTGGACAGTAGGTTAGGTTAAGGTCAGGTTGGTGTATAAACCTTGCGCATACCGCCGGCAGGCGGAACGGAGCTTATACTTTGAAAAAATTGAGAAAAGAAATAGAAAATTAAGAAAAAGGCGTGGTACGGTAATCAGTAAATTTACCGAAGACAGTAATTTTAAGTTGAAACTTTACCCTAACCATTGATAAAGTAGTAGGATGCTTTTTACTCAATGCCCTTAAACTAACCCTGAGCATCATCGACCACCAACTAAGATGACCCTAAAACTGCTGGGGTAACCTACATATACTGCTTATTAACCAAATAAATGATTGTAGGTTTATCACACTGTTGAGAATTGATTTAGCCTGAAACGGTTGAAACATGCTGATGACAATAATAATGAATATGTCAATTTTGGGCAAAACCAATCCAGTTCCAACAAGCTTAAGACGTGATTTGGTAATGTCAAACCTTATCGAAAAGAACATCCAATCCATCCCAACCTGTCTTGCTACCTTCATCGTCTTTACCATAAAGCTATCTGCTCCTGCTGATTTACCATTCTACATCTTTTTTATTGCCTGTGTTACTTTCTCTATTGATGCCATCTCAACACAGTCCTCTCCTCCCATTGCTTCTTCCTCCACTTCTGCCTACAGGTGTATGTTTTTGCATTCAAGCTCTTCCAAATGTTCTTTCCACATTTCCTTCATTTCTCTGGATTCTTGAATCAGGTCATTATTCTTATCATGTACCGTACATGACATTCTGCTCTTCTTTGTCTCTCCACTTCTCTCTCATAATTCCAGAAAAGTTATAACATTTTCTCATTCCCCTGCTTGTCTTTCACTAGCATCTCGGTGAGCTCTTCCATCGTCTTCTTCTCCTCAATTATGCTCCTAGCCTCTCTTTTCCCCTCAAGTACATTACTCCAATATATTTCTGGCCAATCTATATTTCTCCTTCCTAATCCAAACTTCCTGTTTTATTTTACTCCACTGTAAATGGTAAAATCACCGCTATCGTTGACGATTTTCAAGCGACTCGTAATTTATGGAATGTCAAATGTTATAACAATGTAATTATTGTATTGTATTTATATGTATTATTATTACACAATTATTGTACGGTACGTTTAGCGTGCAGTGATCTCTCTTATGGCTTTCAAGTTATTTAAATTGAAAAGTACAATTTTACCATGTAGCGCCACCTTCAAATCATCATAACATGAGAACAGCTTATTGTAAAAATCTAAGATTTGCAAAATATTTGCAAACAACAATAATCAATCAATCAATCAATAAAACCTACCTTTTGGTAGTGAAAGGAAAAACAAGTGAAACAATCGTTTGCATTGTCAAACAAGTGCTGAGTTCGGTACAAGTGGTTAAGAGCCTTAGATTGACTTTTGAGAAACAAAATACCAAAAATTGAATTGATACCCATTTTGAAAAGGTCCGCTACAGACTACAGTCGTGATAGTTCATCATTACGCATGGATGGTACCCACGCCATTTCCTTACCAAAAGCTGTTCATCAACACATCGAATAACTTTCTTGGCTTGAAATTTGTATTTGTATTTGTAAACATTCTTGCAGATGTGCTAGATGCTCGCTGGCAAAATAATATTATATTATTGGATCATTTTTTTGAATTCTAATTATTTCTTTGCAGATTTTCCTTTTTCTTCGAGTTTATTCCAGTCTCTTATCTTATCTTGAAACCGTTTGTCTCTATATTTGAGTAAACTCTCTCCACCTCCATCCTTTCTCCTCCTCTATTACTTCTTTGGATCCCCTTTCCAACTCTTCTGCCTAGATCTAACTGATTTTGTTCAATATTTATTTACGATTAAAACGTTTTTTTAAGGATTTAACGTTTTTGAAAAATGCAGACTTTACGTTTCTTATCGTATACTTTGTCCTGAAAATACACGGAAAATACGTCGACTATACAAATATATCGGTGTACTTACGTGTGCTGTATTGACAGCACTCATATGAATACAGCTGTATGGCATATATACCTATTACCTACTATCTATTTCAAGAGGCCGCAGGCGCTTGTATTTCACGCCGCAAACTCTCACGGCTGTAATTTTTTAGATATCAACATGATTGTTTTTGCATTCTGTTGATAATTGAAAAACAGAGGTTATTGCATTTACAGAATTTTGAACAAAAAATTTGTAATTTTTCAAATTCCTCAAATGGAAAATGAAAACATTTCTAGTTTACGAAAACCTAGATACATATTTTTGAATACCGAAAAAAAATATAGACTGTGAAATATATCAAAAGTGTGAGTAAGGGAATTAACGGCGTTTACGTGAATATAAGTTCGGCAGGCTAGTCTACGGGTTGCGCCTAGCACACGATGCATGTTAAACTCGAGTCTGAAGCGAGCAAACAACGAGCCCGAGTAGAGCGCCTGCGGCTTCTTAAGGGTATATGCCATACATACACTAATTATTTTTTTAAATTAATAAGACTTTTATCCATTACAGCACAATTTTCACTGTCATACTATAATTTTAATCTTATGTTGACTTTTTATGAGTTCACCACTCATCTCCTGAGGTGACCATGTCAACGTTACAATAAAACATGGAATTGGTTATCAGAAACCTTCAGTATTGCAACAAAGAGCGGAGTGGCAAAGTAACCTGACTTGAACTCAGTTATGGCCTACTGGGTTTTGTTTGTTGGTAGAGGGTGCAGTGACAAGTCCATTGGACTGGCGTACATCGTATAGCTTCTCACACGAGTATATTACTGAACGGACATCTCAACCCTGAAACTAGATTTGAATGAATAATGATGATATGTATCTCCCTAATTCTAGAGAAAACAAGAAATTGAGATCTAAATTTCAGAAATTATAAATAATTTATTCGTCACTACAAGTCCCGGCCCTTTTCTGTGTCTAGACGTGGACACTACTCAATTCTGTTAATGTTTCTATGTACAGAATTGGCCTCATGGTTTCTGGAGGACAAAAAATATTATAATTTCTGAAAGTTAGATGATGATTCTAGTTTTTTCTGAAATTGGGGAAATGAATATTGCCATTATTAATCAAAATAGTTTCAGGATTGTGATGTCCTTCAACTGAAATAATTTTGTTAGTAAATGTAACTAGTCAACAAAACTTGTTTTTACTTTTTCAGGTTTTCCTTTTGGAGCCTCGGACTAGTCAGTCTTCTCCTCATAAACCATGGAAGTGGTGTTGATAGGAATAATTTTAAAACTTGTCAACAGAGCAGTTTTTGTAGGTAAGTTGTCATACGAAGTACCGGTATATACCCGTATGCCTAATGGCCCATTCACAATGTTCAGTGATTAGCTGTAAACCTACCTTTGAGAGTAAGGTTTGCCCAATGAAATTTTGTCTGCATTCACAACAACACGCATAGCAGGAAGGAATTATTTGTACTAGGAAAACGCTATATACGCGTTGTTAGACGAGCGGAAAGTAATAGTATGTCGACTTCATTGCCAAACTTCTGCCTAAATTCGCATTTTAGTTATAAATGGGTAAAAACGGCTTCGAGTGATACTAATTTAGCACATTTCATGTTTTTTCTTCAAAATGGCTGACCCGATCAAGCTGAGAATTTCCAGAAATGTGTATCAAGATGTTATTCAACTTCACACAAAATTTCAATTTTTTGGAAAATGAAAATGTTTTAATTTTTTTTCCGCCCTGTTATTCTAATGGGTATTTTTGAAATTTCTAAAATTCATAAAAATAAAAGTTACCACCCGATAATGCCACAAAACTATACAGATCTAAGCTAGATGAGGAACCATAATGAAAAAAAGTTTGAAATTGATAGCTGTAGCCGTTTGACCTGTGGAGGACCGACAAAAAAACAAAAAAAAAAAACATAAAAACGAACACCAATTTTTTTCAGTATGTCAAATTGAATCCTCGCTAAAGCTCGTCTAAAAAGTAATGGTTGCAAATTCCATACATTGAGCTGTAAACACCAGCCAATGGATTACAAATTTGGCCGATATGAAAAGTGGGTGATCATTTGGATTGGTGCTGCTTTAAACGAGCTATCTTATTGGCTCTTCATCACTTGTAATATTGTGGGGAAATATTTATGAAAACTTACTCTCACTCTCACTCTCAAAATCTAGTTCACTTCTAATCTCTGTTAGGAATGGTACTCAATGGTGTGTGATTGTAAAACTGCATCTGAACAGGACTTTGTATTCTAACTGAATCACATGAGGTAGTATGTGACCCTAGCTGCTACGTGTATTGTGAAGAGAGTTCCGTAGTTGCATACATCGGAACAGACAAATCATTCAATTGATTCAATTGGTTTTGATTGATTTTATTCACTTGAATTGATTCACTTGTACGATTACGCTTCAATTTATTCTTCTCAAGCTGAAAGTAGTAGATTAATGTCAATTGGTTAAATATATTTTTCACATTTTCTTTGTAATTTCTACTTGTATAACATATGTAGGCCATCTCATTTAGATTCTGTTTGCTGAGCTCTGAAGTCAATCTTCACTTCTCGTTGATAACGTCCTTTTAGTCAAATGATTATTGTCATAATAATTCGAGTGGTAAATGCTGTAACAACCCAAGATCAATAAAATATATATACCAATATGCAACTGGTAACGTATGGCCTACCTGGTAACACTAATGTTGAAATACCGTATATTGGACTTTTTAAATACTGGTATATATTATAACTAATAAGTTGAGATAGTTAAATCATTCATTTGGATTTCCACTAATAATTTTTTGGCATGGCCAATAGGTCCTATTTCAACCTTCCATTTTTTCTCTAATGAGTGATTTTTTTGAGATGTTCCCTAAATTTGTAGGAAAATTGGTATGGTACATCATTTGTTCACAATATTGTCAAAATCGACAATAATTCAAAAAGAGAATTGAAGCATACCGGTAATACAATTCCTGAAAATATCTATCCGAATACCTCTTTCTTGGGATCACGTGCAGGGAGCGTAAGTTGTTACTACGTACCGGTAACAGACGCTGGCACCTTCAAGAAACCAGCTTCCTTCTATTCGATGCTTATTCTGGTGTTTACCAGGTTACCTCGGACTCAGTGTGAGCGCTGTGAAGTATGCCTCGCCCGTCTTTTGTTATCAGTCCGTTACGGTCACTCGTATAAAATGAAAATATTGTGAACTGAAACTAAATTGGAGCCAATGTTTTCAGTGTGAATACCATGGTTCCAGGTTAAGAAAAATGTGCATTTTAATGAATAATTTGAGGGCCTATAATTATTGAATATTGCAGCTCCATTATTCATGAGAGTGCAAAGTAAATTTGAGCACAATTTTTGACTTCCAAATTTATAATTTGGGTTCATGAGAAAAGATCAGCTGCTTACCGACTATGATGAGTCGAATAACTTGTCATGGGAGAACGCATTCAGATATAAAACCGCGTACGACGTATATAATGTGACGTGCCGCCTATTGCCCTGGTCACTGTAGACATTTTCTTATTGGGCCTAGATATAATTCTAGATATATATAATTATTTATAATTAGATATAATTATTTAATTGAAATAATTATGCACGGAGATGAAAGAAGAGAGTGGAGATTGAGGGCGAGATGGAAGATGGGAGTGATAAGAGGATGTGGAAGAGAGAGTGGAGATATGGATCAAAGTAGAGAGTTGTAAATGGTGGAAGGGCAGAGAAATGGAGGAAGATGATGAGAAGAGTTGAGATAGAAAAGGAGAAGAAGGAGCAGGCCAAGGAGAAGTAGAAGGAAGAGGACTCTGGTCTGGCAACTCAAGTCGACACGTTATGCACTCATCCAACTTTGTTAGAAGAATTTCCTGTAAATGAAGAGAAAATAAATAATGGAAACAGAGAATGTCGTTGTATTCTAACGTTGTGCGATGTTCTTTTTTTCCAGACGTTGCCGCGCCGTTGAACCGGGCAAAACTCCGTATGAACTTCACTTGAACACGTTGAAAGTGGAAGGAACCAACGTCCAAGCCGAAATCGTCAATACGGCTAATTCTGTCAAGTTCACCTTTCAACTGTTTGCGCTCGTTGACGGCACGTTTCGCATGAAGATCAACGAGTTGAATCCGTTGCGACCGCGATACGAAGTCGAGCACTCCTTGGTTGGTGAACCTACCCAGGACAAGTGAGTACACAGTCAAGGCTATTTTAGTTACATCAACAACATGGTAATTTGATAATAATTTTTTATTCATAACAATGCTACTGTATCAAAAATTGAGCACATTTAAATATTAGGCCTATTCATCAGTGATCTGGTATACTTGTAACATATATTATAAAGAAATTGAAAGACTTTTTTATTCGATTTCTTGTAGCAGTTATTCAAGGACAATTTCCTCGAGTACTGAACTATCTTTCAGTATACTGGATTCAATTTCCCCCACGGTTGACCATCCTGAATAATGCCCATTGCAGATTACCTGTAGCAGTAGGCCACAATCGCTTCCTTCCCACTGTCCAAAACGCCTCATAACCTTTTATCCCATCTGCGCATCATTTTATTTATCATTTACCGTCACCAATAGATCTTCGTTATCATTAGTGATCCTTGTCGCTACATGGCTCTTTAGTACTGTTACGTGCATGCCTACAACTTTTACCGCTGACAATTATCACGTTACGGTGATTGTAATATTATATGAAGTGATGGTTCAAATAAGTTTCTTTTTGGTGAAATACAGACGTATTTATATAGCGCGGGTAGGTTTTTTTTATTCACACTTGTGTCACATAAAATGCATTAAGCCAAAATCATAGTTCTAAATGAAATCCAAGCACATTCAACAGCTAAATTTTCCACAGACTACATGTCATTTGTTTAATTATAGCTCGACTTGAGCCAAGTCTAGAAAACGACATATTCTAGCAACGACGTACTGTCAATGAAATGGAGAATACAAATAGAAATCAAATTTGTTTGTGTGGTGCATTTTGGAATTCAATCAAATTTCATAATTTTTTCTTCCATTTTCAGCAGTCCACAAAGTACGAACACAAACTCACATAAACCTGATCGAAAAGTATTGCGTAAAAGTTGTCAGATGTGAATAATCTGAATATGCAGCATTCTGTTATCAATTATCATTCCAAGGTTATTAGGTCTTCAACTCATTCAAGTACCATAGGTTACTTATCATTATCATTATTCATTGCAATTTTAATTTCATGAAAGTAATAAACTGGCACTGCACTAACTCGTATCATGTATGAATAGACTATTGAGGCCTAATGCCATTGATGGTGTGAAGTGTAGCACTGTATGATTGATGGTTAATAAATTGGTGATCCATAGAGAGGCTGCATTCATCCCAGCCCTATTTAAGGTCAGCTTGGTCAATTTCGGGTTAGCTGAAGTTCAGAATTAAGTTGTTGATCAGCAGAATGATTTAAACCAAAGTGAAATACCGTAGTTCTGATGCAAAGGACAGAAAAAGAGACACTGCTCAAAATTAGAGTTGAAGTTTGATAGAAAATGTCAACCGATACCTAAATTCAAATCAAATACCACCTAAATCCAGCAACCCTACTAAAGACTTGAAGAGTTCATTGGAGTTGATTTAGTGGGAGGCCTATCAGTTTTTTTTGTGAAAACTTTCGAACAAAATGAGAGATCGAAATTCTAATACAGAGGCAATACCTGCAAGATAGTTTACGTTATAACTTATAACTATTCAACTCATCGCATCATTGTCAAAGCGTATACGGCTGAAAAAACACATTTTTCAGTTGTAAACGCTTGACAATTATGTGACATGAGTTATATAGTTCAATTGTAGGCCTATACCATCTTGAAGATATTGAAAATATCGGTATTTTTTCCATTTCAGAATTTCAATATCTCATTCCGTTCAAAATTTATCACCAAAAATCTGATAATCCCCTAAATTGACTCCCGTGGACTCTTAACTGAAGTTCTTGCCCAGAAGTTTGGAAGTCTAGTGAATGACCTTCATGGCTGCTTTATCATGATAGCACAGCCTGGCAAAACAGTTGTTCAAACTGACTAGTCAGCAACTATGCTCAGTCATGTGGCATTCTAAACATTATATCTGCTTTTTGGTGGACCATATATAATCAATCATTGTAAACTGCAAGAAGACGGTCTAGCATGCATTGGCTCATTAATATGATGGACTAATAGTCAAATCACAACAGAAATTGGCAGTAAATTCAAATTTATGAGTTTTACGCTATAATATTTTTGTTCCCGCTCACAACATCACGCAGTTAGCAGTTAGCCCTAGGAGCAATGTTGGCAAACTCCAATCCCTGTTCTTAGTTTTATATCAAACTGTAAATACCAGCCAATTTGATTAGAAATTGCCAGCGCGTGATAAGTTGAATCAGCTGCTGCTATAAATAAGTAATCTCATTGGCTAATTTTTTATTCCTGAATTTTCGTTGCGTGTAGTTATGAAAACTTACTTGTATGTTGAAAGTTGAGTTTGCTGCTTGTTTTTGTTACGAGTGAGTCTCAACAGAAGTGAACTCTTGTTTCAGGCTCGAAGTGGTGGAGAGAATGGGTGATTACGTCACAGTGCGATGCGGCGATAACGGAGTGAGGATATACGCAGCACCATTCCACGCCGACTTTTATTCGGGCGCCGAGATGGTGATTTCCGCAAACGCTCGGGGATTGATGAGATTCGAACATTACCGCGTCAAACCTGAACCGTAAGTAGCGTAGCCTAAAAGGTTTCTCGACTGTGCTAACGTAGTTAGTAGCACTCCGAAGTACTGTCTGCGAGATGTATCATTCAAACCATGTTAGTCAAATAGATGTGGAAAAATTATTTTGAAACAGGTTCATTATTACATGTTTGATCAAAAAACTGTCTTGAGCTTTTCACAAAATGCAAATACCGGTAGATCATTTAAAATTTCAAGTTATGAGATATTGCTACTACATCAGCGACTCAAATTGGTATATTTTCAGCTTTTCAGCTCAAAAATCATTCAAATAATTGACATTTTCACCTGTATTTATGTCAATAACTATTCCATAATATATTTACAACAAATATTTTCCCATGCTCATTTGAATGTAGCTATAAATAATCTCGACGTAGATCGGTATTATGAAAGGTCCTATAGACTGAATGAAAACGAAATGTACGTTTGAATGATATCATCAGTATTGTTGTGTGTCGATGAGTGCGATTGAACGCCTGCTTTTGGTCCAGCAGCAATGCGGAAGGCGTACAGCCGTCGGAGGGCGATATTGTTGACGACACGGCGTCTGACCCTGGTGCCTGGGAGGAGAACTTCAAGTCTCATCATGACACCAAGCCGCACGGCCCGTCAGCCATTGCCATGGACTTCACTTTCAGGGGAGCTCACCACGCTTACGGCATTCCCGAACACGCGGACTCGTTTGCTCTCAAATCTACCAAGTAAGATACTTGTTTAGAGTAATAGACTAGACTACCGGTATGTGAAAAAATCAGCTCGAAATTAAAATGCAAAATGTTGGTATAAATTTTGTAGTAACTCACAATGCTACGTATATTCTAGGGATGCCGTCGATTACCGCTTGAGCGATAGATTATCAATCGGTTCAATTAGTATAGCCTACATCTGTATCAGTCTGTTATCGATTAAAATTCATCGGTGAACAATTGTTAGTCATTCGATAATTCATCGTTGTTTTGAAATTCTATTCAAAAGTGAGCACTATCATTCCAAGACTAATGTCCGATGGTGAACGTACATCATTGTTTGAACATGATATTGTGAATAATATTTCTTTAATTGATTAAATAATTTTTTTTGACAATTATTTTTATCAATCAATTTTTTTAGCTGTAAAAAAATGGATTATCACGAAACATTCAGCCAAGCAATGTCAGAATGGCAACCATAATGTATTGAAATGTGAAAAATATAAATAAATTGAAAACAACTAGGGCCTGATACATACTTGAAAAACGTAAAAGTCGGGTAATTTGAGGGTAAGAATTGAAATACCAGTGAGATCTGTGAAGTTTGCCAGGATGTGTCTTGATTGCGTTCTCATGTTCGCAGGAGCACTGACCCGTACCGGCTATACAACCTGGACGTGTTCGAGTACGAGTTGGACAACGGTATGGCCTTGTATGGCTCAGTTCCCGTTCTCGTTGCTCATGGGTAAGTCGTCGTCAAGTGTGTCGTGTCACACTTATACTCTATCCAACCGTAGAGTCACGTCACATAGAAGCGTGCATCTACGGGTTATTCCGTCGTCCAACGCTAATGCTGTGTTCCAATTTTAGGAGTAGACGATATGGCAGATTGCTGCCATCTATAGCTCAGTCTACTAGGCACTGAAGTCGCCATTGCGCGTGGGTTCGAGTCTCGCTTAAGGCATAAGGTTTTTGTAAATGTCCTTTCACTTATCACCACTTCATAGTTTCATAATCGCATGCTCATTCGTACCCCCGTATAACCTAGCTGTTGATGGGCTCGTTGAGCAAACAATATAATCATCATGTGGCAAATTGACTGACGTGGCTTTACCATTTATATGTATGCCCTACTGTATCTATTTCGTACTTTCGTTACTTGTATTTTTATTTTTTCACCATCATCGAAAACTTGAAATGGGATCTTTTTTTCCCAATTAAGACTAAGGATGACAATAAATGTAAATGACTTCACACACCAAACATCATCCGAGGAGTAATTTGATTGCAGTGAGCTACCGAGGGCATTCCGTACGATCAAAGCATAGGTCGCTAGCTCAATATCAGAGCGGCACTGAGACGCGTAGCCGAGTGGCTAGCACACTGAACCATCATTCAGGAGACCGAGGTTCGATTCCCACTATGGTCGACCATCCTGACAGTTTTTTTTCGTGGTTTCCCTCTATCGTTCAAGGCAATACTCCTTTCCGCTCTCGAAAAACACCTGATAAAATAACCCTTCATCTCACCATCCCATCATCTCATATATATCATTCACCGACATCAATAGATCGGTTTATACGCTTTGATTTGATTGGGATTTCCCCGGAGGAGTTTGTTTTGTGTCCAATATTGTAATAGTGGCCGATACATTATTTTTTGCATTTGTTTTTATTTTTTTAGGTTTAATCATATATAAGTTATATAGTTTTTATACCGACTTACTCTTATTATATTTTTATAGGACAGCCCGCACACAAGACTTTGTCTTACGCGGGCTTCTTGTTTTGGTTTATTATATGAAAATGTGAAAGTGTTACAAATTCAGAAGTACAAAACATGAATAAAATGATTTAAAAATTGAATTGAATTATAGTCATCAGTACAGTTCGTCTTTAAACCCAATATGGATGGAATAAAAATTAGAGCGGCCTCCAATCTCCGTGTCACTTCACGATGATCCAATGCAGTTGAAAACCAAACTAGACCAAGCCTGGACCGTACTGTACCACCAGTAGATGAAATCAAACCTTGTAGGACAATATTTTGAACTTTCTATCTTCATTCCAGTACTTCGCGCACCGCTGGTGTGTTCTGGTTGAACGCAGCCGAGACTTGGGTGGATATTCAAAACTCTGGCGATCAAAACGTCGTCTCTTCGATCGTCAACTTTGTCTCTGGATCGGCGGTGAAGCCGCAGGTGGACGCTCACTTCATGTCCGAGAGCGGAGTGATCGATACGTTCGTCATGCTCGGGCCGAAGCCCAAGGACGTCTTCAGGCAGTACTCGAAGCTGACGGGAACAGCCCCGCTGCCGCCGGTAAGCAGCGGTTGAAGTCGGGTTTAACCTCGAAAGGACCAACTATTTATCACATTGGGAAAACCTTTGTGAAACCTTCACGCATCATTTTTCAAGGGACCAGGAAAATAGAACCATCAATTCAGGAAAACGATCCAACCAGGAAAATTTAACATTGATTACTTGGAAGTGGGGTGAGAAAAAAGGAATGGTACAAGCAGGGAAACGATGGATCCGGGAACAATGCATAGAGGTTTCACGGTATCTCAAAATAAAAAGCCTACATTAATGCTTGCAATAACAACGATTTTAAGAGTAATTGAATTGGCTTCAGAATATTTTATTTATTCATTTATTCAATGATAACAGCCTTGGAACATGGGTACGTAAATAAATACAGTGTTAAGGAAGTATTCGTAATTCCAAGTCTCACTCTTCTTGTGGCTTTTGGGTTTTTATACTACAGTAAAAATAATCAATCCTAAATGTCGTTTTTTTTTTTTTTTTTGTCAAGTTGATAATATCCTGAGTTCACAAGTCTAAATGTGATGAAATTT
Organism: Brachyptera risi; assembly: GCA_964007535.1. Taxonomy (NCBI): domain Eukaryota; kingdom Metazoa; phylum Arthropoda; class Insecta; order Plecoptera; family Taeniopterygidae; genus Brachyptera; species Brachyptera risi. The sequence continues at coordinate 38,615,293 of OZ023332.1, forward strand.
TGCTGAAAGTCTTGAGATTATGGTTTATTCCTATCTTCTCCTGTGGTGTTGCAACCTCCAAGCATACTTTAGACTCAACAGTAGCACTGGCTGTCAAAATCTCTAGTTATGGGATTGCTTATATATGGTGAAGAATAATGTATTTGTATTGGCATTTGTTCGTTGCTTGCTTAGGTAGTAACGTTTATTAGGTCTCATTAACATGCTTCAACGTTTCATTCAATTCATGAATTTGACAGTTTTACTGGACAAATTAAAAAGTGTAAATGCCAAGTCGAAGTAAAAAGGTCGAATGAAACAGTCGCATAAACATGTTTCATGTTATAATTGAGTTCAACTTTTTTCCCTTTGATATCGATGGAAATCAACCAGTCAGAATTGGTTTTGGTGATCTCACACTGACATGGTATGTTCTCAGTAATCAGTCACTAAGCTCAACAAGTGTTGTGATCATCCGCTTCACAAAACAGCTGATTCATCAGAGTCACAGTGATTCCAAACGTGCAGGTCTATTGCATTCGATTACAATTCGATGTATTTCACCGAATTGAAATTACCTTTCAACATTTGCTTTAACAGTATTGAAAAAATCTTGAGTCAAGAATTTGTCAATGTTGTCAGTCTGACTTAATTTCTATGTCTCATGCCGAGTTACGCGGTGTTACATAGCGAGGAAATTTGGCGTGTAACTGTGTTGGTCGTGTTCCAGCTGTTCTCGTTGGCGTACCACCAGTGTCGTTGGAACTACAACGACCAGGACGATATCAGGAACGTGGATGCACAATTCGACGAACACGATCTGCCGATGGACATCATGTGGCTCGACATCGAGTACACCGACAGCAAAAAGTGAGTTATTTACCGACGGCGAGCTAGACTCCTTCAAACGCTGATAGCCGTCCCGGTGACTCAAGTCGACTATTGCTCTGCGTTGGGCTCCTCAACAACAGGCCACAACCGACTCCTTCCCGCTATCCAAATCATCTAATAAAATAACCTTTCATCTCTTCTTCCCATCATCTCATTCAACATTCACCAACAGTCGGGTCGGGCGTGGGTTCGAATCCCGTATATGCCTAAGGCCTAAGGTTTTTGTGAACGTCCTTTCGCCTATCATCACTTCATCTTTTCATCATCACCCGCTCATTCGTACCCCAATATAACCTAGCTGTTGGTGAGGTCGTTGAGCAGCATTGAAATGAAAAATGAAAATGAAATGCTGATGTTGCATGGTCGCGTACAGTAATAGCCACACGTCTGAGGCGAGTGGACCAGTGGCTAGCACCCTGAACGGTCTTTCAGGAGGCCAGGGTTCAATTACTGCCATGGCCCCGGACAAGATTTCTCTGGTTCTTCCTTACTTGGGCCTACTTTCTTAAGTTGGTTCTACTTCAAACTGAAATGAGGTTGAACCAGGAACATCGATATATTCCATTGTGTGTATTGATTATTTTAAATTGACTATTCAAATCTTATCTGGAAAAATGATGAATATTTTTCTATCTGATGGTCGAGTATATTCATTTCAAATGAGAATCCGTATTGATGTGCTAACGATTGTGGTTGTTGTTTGAAAGCGTTGTTCGTTCTCTCTTAGGTACTTCACGTGGGACAGCATCAAGTTCTCCCAGCCGACGGAGATGATGAACAATCTGACGGCCAAGGGCAGGAAGATGGTGATCATCATCGATCCTCACGTCAAGCGAGACAACAACTACTTCCTGCACAACGAAGCCGAGAGTAACAACTATTACATCAAGACCAAAGACAACAAAGACTACGAAGGTAAGTCGGTGGCCGGCTGATTCGTCTTTTATGTCTGCCGCTAGGCTGGCGCGAGTTCGACTTCTGCTGTAGGTGTGGATGTTTGTAAAATTTGTTTCACTTATCATCTCTTCATCATTTCGCTATCACCCGCTCATTCGTATCTCCGTATAAACTAGCTGTTGGTGGGTTCGTTAAGCAGTAATAAAATAAATAAATGAAAAGTAGGTTTACGCATCATTCCGTGACGCTAGTTACCGTTGCCTATTGCTTGTCAGGTTGGTGCTGGCCTGGAGCCTCTAGCTACCTGGACCTGTACGATCCAGCCATCCGGGACTACTACCAGGCGCGCTATCTCCTGGAGAACTTCCCCGGAACAACGCAGGACACTCACATCTGGAACGACATGAACGAGCCGTCGGTGTTCAATGGGCCGGAGGTGACGGCTCCTAAAGATCTGCTCCACTATGGGGGCTGGGAGCACCGTGACGTGCACAACACATACGGCATGCTATATGTGAGTGCTTCATTGTAATATTATTACGCCTAGAACTAGAAATCATCATGTCAGTTGCAGAAATTATAATTAATTTATTTGTCCGCCAGGATCCAGCCATTTTCTGAGGCGTGGCGTAGTCATTACTTGATTCTGTTTATATTTTTATACAGTACCGGTAATGTCTACGTCATAACGCATGGTCTCTAGAAGACCAAAAAATAAATATAGCTTCTGAAATTGAGATGGTGATTTCTAGTTTTTTCTAAAATTAGGAAAATAAATATCGTCATATTCCGTAAAATTTTGTTTCAGGGTTGTGACGTCCTTCAACGTTGAGTAACGTGTCTCAGTAATATATATCCAAGGTGAAACATTGTCTTCGTTTTCAGACGATGATCACGCACGCAGGCCTCGTGCAGCGATCCGGCGGCAAGCTGCGTCCATTCATCCTGACCCGCGCTCACTTTGCCGGCAGCCAGCGGTTCGCGGCCGTCTGGACGGGCGACAACATGGCCGAGTGGCCGCATCTCGCTATGTCCATCCCGATGTGCTTGTCTCTCTCCGTCTCCGGCATTTCGTTCTGCGGCGCTGACGTCGGAGGCTTCTTCAAGAGCCCCAATGCAGAACTCATCACGAGGTGGTACCAGGTAACAGTCGCGTAAATAACTCCAACGGAAAAATACTCTAATCTTGTGATCCCATAATCTTTTTCCCAGAATCTTATAATCTTGTAATTACAGTGAAACCTCTAACCATCGTGGTTCAAGGGACTAGTAAAACTGAACTATCCATGCAGAAAAATTAAGCATTGATTATATGCGAGTGTGGTGAGAAAAAATGATTGGTCCAAGCAGGTAAACGATGGATCTGGGATCGATGTATAGAGGTTTCACTGTATATTGAAAAAGTTGTTGATTACAATTTTAGATTTTTATTCTTCTGTTTTCTGGCTACGTAGGTCTACTGGCTGGTATAGGCCTATTATGTAATAATGTATACTACAATTCATAAACCAGTAAAAATAGAGAAAGAGATGTGTGAACAACTCATTCATTTAACAAAACAAAACAGTAAAAAAATGTTCTTAACAATACTTTTAAATAGGCCTAAACATCTCTGATAACAGATTAACCCAAACTAACAGCCGTCAGGATGCATTTCAAGCCATCAATCGTGTTACAGGCCGGCGCGTACCAGCCGTTCTTCCGCAGTCACGCCCACATCGACACGAAGCGCCGCGAGCCGTGGCTGTTCGACGACCAGTCCCTGACTCTGATCCGAGTGGCACTGCGCGAACGTTACGCCCTCCTCCCCCTCTGGTACACGCTGTTCTTCGAGCACGAGCGCACCGGCGCCCCCGTCATGAGGCCCATCTGGGTGGAATTCCCCGAAGAGGTGGCGGCGTTCGCCATCGACAACGAGTACCTCCTCGGAGATGCGCTGCTCGTGCATCCCGTCACGAGTCAGGGAGCCGTCGACGTCACGATCTACTTCCCCGGGGGCATGGACCAGCGCTGGTTCTGCGTCCACTCGTACAACAGCTATCCCAGCGGCGTCATTACGCTGCCCGTCAATATGGGCTCGGTGAGTCGAGGTTGCAATTTAAAAATTTTTTTGTCGTTTTAAAAGTTGAATTTTTACCGTGTCAATCTGTTTTTGATTCATGTTGGGTGATGACAGAGTTGGGCAGGGTGAGGTTTGAGTTGTGAAATTACCGACTTGTTCATTCGACATAAACTTTACCCTACGTAATTAATATGAAGGTCACTAATAGATGACATAACATAACCCTAAAACAGATCGGCAAGGCTTACTGTAAATTGATCTTGGAAGTAGTAAAACATTTCAGACTGCGTAATATTAATCGAGTACACTTGAAATTCATTGATGGAGAGCTGATTGCATATCTTATTGATGACCTGTCACAGTAATTGTGTTCTGTCATTTTATATGTTTTGTTTGTTATGTTGCTAGATCCCAGTATTCCAAAGAGCTGGCTCCATCATCTCGAAGAAGGAACGAGTTCGAAGAGCTTCCACGCTCATGCAGGATGATCCGTACACGATTATCATTGCTCCTTGCAAGAATGTAAGTATTTAGATTATGGTGATGCCTAAAGCTGAACTTCCAGGAAGGCAGAATCAGAAAAGCAGATGTTTTAGCCTCCATGTTGAAAAAAGAAACAGTGGCGAGAGCGGTGCGGTTTCTGAAAACTGAGCTCGTGTCAAATTATTGCTAAGCACAAGCAAATCGCTAACAGCGTTCATTGAACGTCAGCTTCAGGATATCGATTTTTTTCTACGGTGAAATCTCTATGCATCGTTCCGGGATCCATTATTTTCCTTTCTCTTTCATATATTTTTTCTCACCCTACTCTTATATAACGGATGATGAATTTTCCTGAATGGATGGTTTTATTTCATGGTCTATTGGTTTCACTATATATTTAGTTTGCAGTTAGGCCTATTGGCTGTTTTGATGAAAACTGAAATGGAAAAAAATTGGTAGCAGAGATACTCATATCTGTTGTATGGCATTGAATAATATTTGATCAAACATGTATTATGTAATGATTCGAAATGTAGATGAAACGTTGTAATTTAAAATTTAAAATTTAATTTATATGGAAAACGATATCGAAACTTCAGTATCGAATATATTGATTGATATGTATATAAATTTTTAATTTTCAATCAATATTGAATCAAATGCGAGATTGAAAGTCAAAAGTGTTGGCCGTGAGGTAAACATTGGGGGCATTCCTGTACCATGTCAATAAACTGAAGCAGATTGACTCGGGGGGTTCTCATTGTTCACTTATCGTTTCCAGGGTTCGGCTTCGGGAACGCTGTACATCGACGACAGTAAAAGCTACGACTATCGTCAGGGAAAATATTTATATTTGGAGTTGAAATTCGACGGGAAAACTCTCACTTCAAGGTAAGTGGGCCTAGTCCTGCACGACATTTCAAGCATATTTCTCTGATTAGTGATCATTTTATTTTGCTCAGCTCTGGTTTTACCAACTTATAATTAAGTACTATTCCGTTGATTATTGATTAAGGGACGAAAATAACATACGTAACCAAGAGCGATAACCAGCTGTTTTGCTAATCATTACCCAATTCACTTGTCATCAGTTGGTAAAACCAGCTATTAGGTGTGGTTTTATGAATGTTGAATTTAATTAATGAATCAACGATAATTGACCACTAGTGATAGGCGTGGCTATTCGCCTGGCCACCTTGATCTACGTATACTTCATGTGGGCATTTAGAGATACTCTGTTAGTTAGGTAAACGTCAAATTTCCCACATAACAAAGCCCATTTGATTGGATGTTTTGTTTTGTGACGTTTGTGGGCGGGTCAATCACCAGCCGTCAATTGGTGGATTGATTTGATATCACCCTTGGTCACCAATTAATTTTTTGTACCGTAATTAACAAAATTTTAGTTCAATGAACAGATTATATTTTTAGTAAAACGCTGTCTTGAGAGTATGTCGTTGCACTATACTAATTGACATTAACACACAGTGCTTGACAACCAACAGCTTACCTTGACTTTTACAAATATCAACTTGGATGCCATACTTGTTGAGGTATTACTGTTCTGACAACACTGTGCCAAAAGTGACGCCACAGCATTGATGTCGCAATCAATATCTTTCAAATGTTCTTATAACCAGCGATCTCCATCGCTCACCAAGGTACGGGGCCTGCCTTCTGTGCGTGGGGCTACGATTCAATTGCACGCAGTTCTACGTTGAAAAAAATATGTACCGGTATATGTTTTTTTGCCATGGGTTTCGTGCAAGGATGGAGTTTTTGCAACCGATATTGATATTTTTGTTGCCTTCTGGTTGGCTTTTTTTGCTTCGACCAAGTTCGGTTGTCCTGCCTACGTCGCTGATGTCACCTTTAGCAAAGTGTCGGAACAGTAATACTCTACTTTCTGCTCATTCGATTAAATACGGAATCATGATTTTTCCGAACCTTAGCAATTGAATGTAACCGTCAGTGTTGGTTCTTGGTCTAAATTGCATTTGTTTGATTTTGTTCCAGAAACATCGACAATTCAATGTATCCGACTGCATCCTGGTTGGAGAAAGTGATAATCATGGGACAACCCACCAAGTTCTCTGCCGCTCACGTTGAAAGCAAGAGTAAGTAGTGTTATGTAGCATTAGTCTGTGGTTCGTCACTCTAGTCTTAAGTTGATTGATTACTATGAAAACGGAACACTTTGCGTAATAAAATTCAGAGCGAGATATTATATCTTGTGTGAAGTGTATAAGAAATCTGCACAGTGGACACTTTGACTTTGACTTACCTGATTTTCATCAAATTTGTTGAACAAAGTCCATATCACAATTGAATATTTGGGATGAACAGATTTTTCCATTTTTTCTGACAATGTTATTCTTGTAGCTTTCCAAATTGAAATCATTGATGTCTCAAAATGATTGTTCCCCACAACTAGAGTTCCAAGTTCGAAAATGAGTAGGCGTAACTGATGAGTAGATATCTTCTGTAATCCGTTCTGCCGCTATCTCTCGAGTGCATATAATAAAAACAACAAATAAAGAAAGACCTGATTTAGATCGATTGGAAGTCTTCGTGTTTGCTTATCCAATTATTACATGAAAGAGCGCTTTTGTTTCCAGGTGTCGGTAAAGCAGCTCTCGACGTTACCTACAACAGCGCCACACACTCGGTGGTGGTCAGAAAGCCAGGTGTTAGCATGGCGGAAGAATGGAGCATTACTCTGCAACCATAGACAATAGTGTGAATCCATCCATCAGACAAATAGTTGCATTTTTAAACATTTCAATCATCTACGTAATATGATTTTTATCAATCTACCAATTTTATAAGTGTTTCAATTCTTTCCGAGTATCAGAAGTTGACTTGACTAGTCGCTCATTATGTGTGCACTACTATTATGTGGTATTTATTTTGTGAACACTGTTTTCCTATCATCAGTAAATATGAGCCCAATGTATTGGCTATTGGGGTAGGTAGGTACGTACACGTATGTTTTTGAATAAATAATTATTTGGAATTGATGTTACATATGGTCTTCTTTAATTTCTTGAAAGATCCTTTGGTTTTCAGTACTTTTTAATGTTTGGTTTCACATTATCTTCTTCGTTGAGTGTGGTCAGTGACGTAGCTGGAAACGATTTTTGCTAAGCTATACTCGCTTCATACAGTCATACTTCATACTTCATACCTCAGATTCAAGTATGATTATAATTTTCAAACTATGAATATAATTATCATTTGTAGTCAAGAAAATAAACGTCTATGAAGTTTGAATTACCATTCAGTGTCGAGCAATTATGCTTATTTACTATTTAGTACCTTAACTATCCCACCAACAGCTTGGGTATACAGTACCGTATTTACATGCATATAAGCTGCACCGGCTTATAAGACGCACCCCACTTTTCAAGTTTCATTTTTGGAATCCTTTTTGTTTACTTATGTAAGACCAAGTATCATATTCTCAATATTTTTGGTCATAAACATGATTCATGAGACCTTGTAACCACAAAAGAAGGTTCCAGTTCTATTACCCTACACCACAACTCTCATTAATACTGAACTTCCGAGCTGCATGTGTGTAAATTATATGTGCTTATATTTGTGTAAATGTGTAATGCATGTATTTGGGTACAAATGAGAGGATGAGAGGATTCACTGCAAGTCGAGGTGTTTGACAAATGATGAAAGTTACTGTCGTCGTTGGTTAATCTATTCAGAGAAATCAGACAGGGTTTTTTGCCTTTTGTGCAAGATTTTTGACAAAAGTACGCATTGCAAGAGCAGTTTTCTAGGTCAGAACGGTTTCGATGATTGGAAACACATTTCAACAGAACTGAAGCAGGGACGTCGTTAGGGGGTCTACAGAGGGGGGGGGGGGGGGGCTCACCAATCAGCGTTTGCGCCCACTCAATAATTTATCCTCCTTTAAAAATATTTAATGTTGACCCACGAATAAACACACAATGAAATATTATTACTTATTAATATGAAGTGTATCAGTACACTCCACTAGCTACTTCACACTTCCTTTTTTTCGATAATGTTTCAAACATTAGATTCCAAAATTGTTTGTGAGTCGCAAAAATCACTAGAAAAATGACCATATTCCAAAAAAATAACGGCTGGAAATTTTGCTGGAAGAAATTGCGAAAATAGCCTCGAAAATGTCTATTGATTATACAATTAAAAATAATTTCAGTAATGGCCATGGTGATTCAATCATTGAACTCCAAAACTGCTTGTAAATATCAAGAATCACTTGAAAAATGACATGGGCCCATTTCAAAAAATTCCCTGCGGGGTTTTGCTGGGAGAAATCGCAAAAGTTCAACTTCGAAAATGTCCATGATGATTCAATTATAAGACGCCAAAACCACGTGTAAATCGCAAAAATCACTTGAAAAAATATCCATATTTTCAAAAATTCCCTGCGAGGCTCTGTTGGGGGGACTTCCGCCCTCAGGTCCCCTTCTCGCACATGGCAGGTGTGCAGCTGGGTGGTCATTTTATCTCCCCCCCAATACACAAATCCTAACGACGTCTCTGTACTGAAGTTGACTGAACCTACATGAAAACTACAAAAATCATTACAAATCAAATCTTGAGTGGAATTTGAGTTAAGTGAGTGGAAAACTAGGATCGCGTATCATCTCAAGCTTTGCCTTTGAATTTATAAAATCTACTCATATGTCGCCCAGGGCGCAAAAACATCACGAGCCGGCCCTGATCATTGTTAACAGAAGTACAGCTAATTAAAGAAAGTGATTGCCCCCAAAAACATTTCAATACACTGTTAAACATCTGCGGCTTCAAATGCACGATAAAAACTAGGATTACAGCTATAATAATGTAGATAAAAATTATGCACCGCTGAATGCCGTGAAGACCTTAACTAAAGCAAAAAGGAGAAGTCATTGTCAGTCGATATTCAAGAAAGAAAAAATCATGACATTACCTAGTGTTTTTATTCTAAAAGTTTCATTGTACATTTTCAAAAATAAACACGTAAATATTATCAACTCTGACGTTCATGGACATAGAACAAGAAATTGTGGCAGAGCTGTCAATTCCTATACATAACAGAGTATAGCATATGAAAGAAATGCTCGCAAGTAGGACTAAAATTATACAATCACTTACCAAAGGAAATATTATCAATAACAAATTGTAACAAATTCAAGTATATTATCAAAAACACACTTCTAAATCAGTCACTGTATAATGTGAAAGATTTTTATTTTATATCATTCAATTGATTTATTGTGAAATTGTATCCATTATGACGTTTATTTAGTGTAACATTTTTTGGCTTTGTAAGATTTCATTTATTGTAATCTTTCTCTCTTTTAGTTATTTAGACAAGTCTATAATATCCTGGTAAAAATGTTTATTTTTTGTGATGTAACAGACAAATGCATGAATAAATAGAGAAATACACCTTCGGAAAAATCAATGAATTTCGAAGTTTTATTGATGAATACATCCACTTTGGGTAAACCCAAATATACTATCAACTGAAAAAAATAGGATATTTGGTAAACCCTCGTTGATTCCAACCAAAAAGGTTATTGATTCGAACTAAATTGACACGAATTTCGCGCAATGAGGGCGGAAGAAGAAAACCTGTTGTGATTCCGAGTCAATACAATGCAATAGTGTGGTTGGGCAAATTGTATATGTACGTTGGTGATTATTTAGGGTATATTTCTGAACTCTAACTTTGCTTTTATTCAAAATCCATAATTCTGCAATTATGAGATTTAATGTTCGAGTTGCATGTAAAATAATCTCTCATCTCCAAGAATTCAGAACCGGAAATTACTATCAGCGTCAGCTGTCAGCCATGTTGGGAAGAGACAGAGAACAGCCTTGAGTCTTGAAGTTTGGTGCTGGGTGTTTGATGCTGGTAAGTAGACCTACAATTAAAATTGTAATATTCACACATGATTTTAAAAATATTACACCTCATGATATTATTAATAATACTTACGCAAATGAACATACTTGACCTTCTCGACTATGCGTAAAATAGGCCTGCAGAACCATTCAAAGGGCCCTATTTTAGGTAGGCCTACCGGTAATGTCTGACGGCTTACCTAGGCCTACCATGTGGTTAGAAAGATTTATGCATAGGATGGCAAAGGCAAAAGCCCACTTAAAAAGCATCTTATGCTTGTGCTTCTATCATTTACGAATATTACAATCAGTAGAGCTGCATCTGTGGATGAATAAAGGTAAATTTGTCATAGGGCCTACTCAGTACCGCAGATAATTTTCCACCCCCAACCAAGGTTGGGACACCAATCCTTACCACTAGCCCCAGCCCAACCATTGAGTAAATAAATGTCTGTACGGGATAGAGTGACAGAACCCTGGTTAAATAGTCTACAGACCCTGGTAGTGTTGGGCCTACACCTGGCAATCCTGCTAGGAGTGCTGTGATCACCAAGAAAATACCATTTGCTAGACTGAGACGTGTGGCCGAGTGGTAATAGACTGAAGCGTCATTCAGGAGACCGGGGTTCGATTCCCGCCATAGTCGACCATCCTGACAGGGGTTTTTCGTGGGTTCCCTCTGTCGTTCAGGTCAATACTGAGATGGTTCCTTAACAACGGGCCATGACCGACTCCTCGCCACTCAAAAACCCCAAATGAAATAACCTTTCATCTCACCAGCTCATCATCTCACATATCATTCACCGACGCCAATAGATCTTGGTCATCAGTACAGTGCGTTGTTAAACCCAATATAAATCAAAACCATTTGCTAGAGCACTGTTGTGAGTGACTGCTGCTAGGAGTGCTGTGATCAGCCAACTTTTTCTTTGTTGGTGAACAGTTGATGAACACAACACTAAATACTCAATGGCATATTAAGCTCTGTCATATGGTGATGCCTACCTCTAGGCTACTTTATATGTGCCCCAATCGACACGACACCAACCTTGAACATCTCATCCCAACCAAAATGCTTCTGTGTAAAAATACTAATAAAACTTGTCATGAACACATCACTCCAAGATCTACAAGAAAACATCACTTTCAGCCACACAACATCAAAACTAAATTTAGTACCGAGTAACACAAAATTGCCGAAATGAAAATATTCAAAATGCGAAGTAAGTCAATAAGAATTGTAGACCGGCACAGTAGCTGAGTGGTTAGCTCACTTGCTTCGTGATCCGGGAGGTGAAGGGACATATCGGACCCGGTTCGATCCCCGCCACCGTCCATCTTTACAGGGGTTTTTCGTGGTTTCCCTCTGTAGTCTAGGCTAATGCCGGGATGGTTCCTACAATATAGGCCACGACCGCTTCCTTCCCACTATCCTTCCCACTACCCATAAAAACCTTCATCTCATCATCCCATCATCTCATCAATCATTCATCCGACGCCAATAGATCTTAGTAATCATTACAGTGCGTCGTTAAAACCCAATGAAAAAAAAAAAGAATTGTAGGGAAAATATAAAACTGGGCAAACACGCATTACTCAACGTACGCCTACCGGTACTATAATTTTTTTCAATAGTTACTGATGTTTTTTGTTTATTTTCATCTAGTGACGTCAAGGGGACGAAAATATTGGCTTCGTTTCATCACTAACACTTCCAAAACTCGATATCTTGTCTCGATAACTCGATAATTTTGATATCTTTTTAGGGAAATGGTTATTTCAAAGCAAGCACCTGTAGCAAGATGCATTGAGGGTTGCATTGGTTTGTTGGTTGGAGATGGTGACTTCACTAATTTAAAGATACGATGGATTTCCTGAGTAGCCTAATTTACTGAGAAATATTGATTGTTGCTCTATCTAGTGTGGTTTTGTAGAAACTGCTGATAGGCTGACAAACTTGATGACAGCTGTTATTACCTGAGCCGACGTCAACCTACAGTTAGTTCCTTTCATCACCACTTATCTATTCTTGACCGATAACTCTTGAAATGTGGCTCGTGAAATAGAACATGTTTATTTATTTATTGTAATTTTCATGCTCAGGAGCATGATGGCTACTGTAGGACCATAGAACATCCTTCTATGCTCTCTTTAGCCAAGAACATTTTTTCAACATGGGAGGGATAGAAAGTAAGGACACTATCTCCTAGCGACAAACCAACGCAACCCTCAATACATCTTACCTGTAACAACGAATTTATTGCTGTAGTAACACTAATGCGCATGCGCCAGTGTCACCTAATAACCTAAAAAACTTGATCAACCTAAATTCATCTAATCTAACTAACCTAATCAACCTAACCTAACCAAACTAACATCAACTTGCCACAAATATTCGTGTATAGTTTTTCTTCAACTAGGAACCATATAAATCGAGATTTTTGGGACGCGTCAATTCGTGTGTATATCCACTTCAATATTTTAGTGCCGACTTAATGGTCGATCCTGATAGGGGTGCGTTGTGGTTTCCCTTCGTAGCTGATATGCCTACTGGGTTGGTTCCTCAACAACAGCCTGCAACCAACTAAAGGGAATGATTAATTATAGTGATGACTTGACAAACTGTAAATAGTAAACTATAAGTCCCGTAATAATTAAAAATAGCCTAGCCCAATAATGAGCTAGCATATTAGGTTTACCATATCATTTTGAGCTGCAATTTTCATAACATGGTTTGAACTCACGATTTTTTTTTGTTATTGTTCTATTTCACTTCTTGGATACCGGTAGCAAATAAGTAATTGTTGTTTCTGCTTTTGCCTCCAGATGTGAGCAACTACTTGCAGACTGCATGCTGAATGTACCTGGAGTGCTTGTAGGCCTAGAGCAACATAAGAAATGTAAGTAAGTATCAATTTGTCTCGATTCATCTAGCAACAGGGTGTGACTATATTTAGGGAAAAATAAAAACTGACATGCTAAACTGTCATTCAGGAGACCTGGGTTCGATTCCTGCTATGGTTGACCATCCTGAAGAGTTTCTCTTGGTTTCCTTTCATTCAGGTGAATATTGGGATGGCTCCTTAACAATAGGCTATGACCATTTCCTTTCCACTATCCAAAACATTCTATCCTATTATATTTCCAACACTATCCTATTTTTTGGAAACATAGTGTTTTGTAGTGCAATCAACGTACTGAAGCCATTATATAATGGCCATATTATATATGCATATTATTATGGCTTATATTATATAAGCCATTATATAATGGCTTCAGTAATGGCGCCATCATATAATTGCGTACAGTAGGCATACCAGAGCAACACCCCAATTGATATTTTCAGAAAAATGGTGCTTATAACCGCTGGTTGAAACTACGCCTCATCTGCACTTTGATTATCCAAATACCTTAACTACCTTACACACTTTTACTCCCCGATTAGGCCTATATTATCAAATATAAGTTTTCAGAAAAATAGCATCTATAACGTTTTTATTCCAGTCAAGCATTTATATCGCCAAAATGTTGAAATGTAGTGGAATATTGTTTGTAGCGCATCATTGCTTTTTCAAAAACAACTTCAAACAATATTGAATGTATTGAAACATGAAGAGATAGGACCGGCACTCGCAGCGCAGTGGTTAACGCACTCGCTTCATGTGATCCGAGAGGTGAAGGGGCATATCATACCTGCTTCGATCCCTGCCACCGTCCATCTTTACAGGGGTTTTCCATGGTTTCCCTCTGTAGTCTAGGCTAATGCTGGAATGGTTCCTACAATATAGGCCACAACCGCTTCATTCCCACTATCCTTCCCAATACCTCAAAAACCTTCATCTCATCATCCCATCACTTTTAGATTTCATTACTTTTATGACAATTGCCATCTTTACATGTCTTCACATATTTATAAAATTTCAAACAAACTATGGTAATTGGTGTAACTATGGGGTGGGGTCAGAAATGAAATTTTGACCAAGTTTCATTGAATTTCTCAAACATAGCTTGTGATGATTTTAGATCAGCAATTTCAGATCAAATTTAGATAGCACAAATATAATTGTTTTACGATGACCTGGAAGATTCTAGAGCATAGCCTTTGACCCACAGAAAATTTGTAGATATATTCTTTGCAGTGTATAAGACCAAGTTTACAAGGTTTGGTGATGGAAGCATGAACATTTGATAATGTAGACCTATTATGAAATAATGGCTGATTTAAAAAATAGAACAAGGCCTCTAGATTTTTCACCCATGGGGGGGGGGGAATTGGTTCGGTTTTGATTTTGGAAAGTTGTTTATGCCGACTTGGTCACGATCAGTTTTTTCAATAGACCATGTTTATAATGCAGGAGCCACTTTGCTCGGGGGAACATTTTTCCAGTATGAATATAAAATTACAAAGCAAGATATACTTCTATTCATGCAAGAAGGGTGCTATTGTCAAAACAAACACAAATATCACTGTTGTATTTGTATTTGAGGCCTCGCTATGATATTTTCAAGTTATTTGGATATCTGAATGCACATTCACGATGAAACGCGCAACTGTGTCTTCAGAAGCATAAAATCCCTGTAGTTGCAGCAAAATTACATGATTAATCATGTTTTTACAACTATTTAGTCAGTGATAGGGATGATATTGTGAGGCTTCTAGTAACACTTGTTTATTTCCATAACCTGTAGACTTGACTGAAATCATACTGGATCTATTTTGAGATAATCACACCCTGCAAAATCAGTATCATGTTTCAAATAATTTGAAAGTAATTATCAAAACTTTTAACCACACGACGTTCGTAGACTCGTTTACACGTGTCCATGTGTTGTAGCACCAACACGCTGTCGACGCATATAGGTACACGTTTTACACCTTCCAATACTTTGCATTTTATATCTCGACAACAGTAAGTCATGTTGACATACAACTTGTGCTGACATCTAGAAGATAGATTGAGAAACTGGTGTAATTTTTTTCGCTGAAAGAATACGCTTATGTATCGAAATATGATGATAATCATATCTACCTATTCTCGTTGTGTAAAAATGAAGAGCCTCAGAATGCTTACTGACAGTGATATTGGAGAATTTATTGTTTCAAGTACATTACAACATGATATCAGTACAATAAAACCATTTGTTCCTGCTGTAAATGTTATGGAAAGCCATATAAACACAGGTATCTGTGCAGTGTAACCTGTATATTCTGGCCTGGGAGGTAGAGTATTGACTTCATAACCTGGCTGTCAAGTGGTTGAACATGAGTTGTGGTAGAAACCGTTTTCTCACAATTCTTTCCGTTCTCCGCAGCAAGAAAAAATTCTTCGGACCACCCATTGAAAAAATAACCTTGGGAGACGGGTAGATCAGTGGTTGAACCGTCATTCAGGAGACTGGGTTTAGATTCCCGCCATGGTTGATCATCTGGACAGAGTTTTTTTTGTGGTTTCCTTCTGTAATTTACATTAATAGATGGTTCCTTAGCAACAAGCCACGACCGACTCCTTCCCACTATCCTAAAACACCCGATTAAGCAACCTTTCGTCTCGTCTTCCCATCATTTACGAACGTCAATATATCTTA
This sequence comes from Brachyptera risi, assembly GCA_964007535.1. NCBI lineage: Eukaryota > Metazoa > Arthropoda > Insecta > Plecoptera > Taeniopterygidae > Brachyptera > Brachyptera risi. Next base: position 38,631,089 of record OZ023332.1, read on the forward strand.
GCCAGTACGTCTTTGAGCCTTATATAAATTAGCCGAGTGGTTGCTGAATAATCGGTCGATCAGTTTTAATGTGCTAGATGATAGTATCAAAACATATGATAGGCTGGTAGGACTGAATTTTGAGTCATCAACTCATTTAAATTGAGAATATTCATCCACCATTGAGCATGCAAGGTTCCGTCAAAATTCATGCTTTTTAAATATTCAACAGACTGTCGAAATTTACTTGAATAAATGACATTTAATGAAAATAACTGGTTTCATCAGGGATGGAGATGTTATTATGAATAGATTTATGCAAAAATGAATGGGCTCATAGGTTTCCATTTTCCTACGCTCATTTCAAGTGGAAAAATGGTCGATTCTCACCAAAATGAAGTCGAGGTAGCAACTTGATAATGAATGATTATTGAGATGAAAGCTTGTTAGGTACATGAAAGGATAGTAGAAAGGAAGTGGTCATGGCCTTTACTGTAGGAGCCATCTCGGCATCAGCCTAGGATACAGAACGAAAGCACGATGCACTCCTGTCAAGATGGACGGTGGTGGCAAACAAACCAGGTCTGATATGCCCCTTACCTCCTGGGTGCATGCAGCAAGCGTGCTAGCATTGAGCTACATTCAACAGAATACATTTCTTCATTGTGGAATTATTTTCTATAATACTTTTCGACTTTGGTAGACTTTAATACAAACATATTTTCTATTGTTACAGGTTGTCCCAGCTGTCTTGACATGTGGGTGTCCCATTGGAGCGAGTTCAATAGACATCGTGGAGATGCCGACTTCAGATTCATGTTGGGGTTCAGTTCATCAATCGCAGCAATCAAAGCTGTGACTTCAGCCAGCTAGTCAAGCAAGCAGCTGGTCAAGTCAGCCTGCTGTGTTTTGATTGGTGATCACTTCATTGGTGCGATAGTGTGTGAATGGATTGAGACTAGGGTGATAGTATTGTATAAACAAATATGTTGTGATTGTATGTTTTATTGATATGACTTGTACAGAATAATGAATAAATTGATGATGAGTTACAATGACATATGATGTGTTCTGACTTGTGATTATCCTGTGGCTCCCAGTATACCCCGTGCAGCCTGCAAGGGAGGGGGTGGCGGGAACGTAGAGGTCATGGGGGTGCTTGACCTTGAACCCTTGCGTGCAAGAGAGGCTCATGTAGCTTCTGAGGAAGCTACGCAAGTCTCTCTTGCACGGTCGAATACAAGGTCTCACCCCAACCCCTCCAGCAAATCTTAGATGGTGGTCGGACGCATGACAATGTACCCTTGAATGCAAGACAGGCTCACACGAGTCTATCTCACACGCAAGAGTAGAATGTCTCGCCCGAGAGCCATCCAGACCGTTCCCGTCACCCCCACAAGCCCTTTACCCACGGCTCAGGTGCAGGCCCTTTAGCCACGGCCCAGGTGAGAACAGGCACCAGTGCTCATGGGTATCAGGTTTCTTTAAGCTCAGGGCAACAAGATCCCTACTCGGAGCAGTAGTTTATTAACGTGACATACCAGGTCATTACTGTCATTTGTTGAACTCGAGGCTGACAAATGCCATTCTGAGCTTGATCGACTTGGATTAAGACATCAGGGCTGATCATACCACGCTAGGCTGGCCTACCCGGCTCAGGGATCATTTTATAGCAGGCTGAATCATACCTGGTTGCAGGCTACACGGGGGACAGTTTACCCACATGCCGGTGGACCTTACCCAGCCAACTCCTACATACTATCACAACGCACGACGCTCCAAGGAATGAATCTTCAAGGTAAGCTGAAGCCTGCAAGCAACAAAGAGGACACATTGAAGTGAATAACTTGCATGTGAATCAACCAATATCATAATTTTCTATCGATTATGTTTTATAAAAAGATACTTCATGTTTCCATTAAATTTGAGAAAAATCCAATTTTGGAAATTGAAAATACACGCAGTTATTTTTTGCTCTAAAATCTTTAAATTCGACTCAATTTTTAAACTGAGACCTGATTTGTGTTCTATATTGATTACTCAACACATACATAGCTATAGAACTGAGAAATTAGACAAAAAATATCAAGTCAACAAAAAAAATTGCCAAAATGATGAGGGTATTTATTGGACAGTAGTTTTTGACCTTTTGCAGAATAATTTCTATGAACTAGTGAGACCTACGAGGTTCTATTATTTTTTGTAAACTTCAGGACCTATAAATCATCAACATATTTTGCTATGCTCGTCCCAGCCGTTTCCAAGAAAAAAGTGTCTGATTTACCAAAAAACTGCCATTTTCAGTCGATTTTCAGAATGGACTTTTAAAATAATGAGATATGTGGAATTATATTTGGATATTCAGATTTGGAAATCAATTCTCAAATAGAAAATATTTTTCTGGACATTTTGAAACCAAAATTAACATCAGAAATCAAATTTGAAAAAAGTGAAAAAAATTATTCGTAAATTTTGATTTTGCTAAAATTTTGTGGGGCGACAAAAAGACATTTGAAGGAGCAGAATCTGTTGAAATTTTACCCCCCAAAAATCTATCCAAGTAATTACAAGGATTCTAAAATTCTATATAGGCCCTCATGTATGAAGAATATGCCAAGTCATTTTTTGATCTAAAATCTTTAAATTAAACTCAATTTTGAAACTGAGACCTGATTTGTGTTCTAATTTGATCACTCTACACATACATGACTACAGAACTAAGAAATTGAACAAAAAATTTCAAATCACAAAAAAAATCGCCAAAATGAGAATTTCAAATCACAAAAAAAATCGCCAAACTAGTTTTTTACCTTTCGCAATTAATTTCTATGAACTGGTGAGACCTACGAGGTTCCAGTATTTTTTTATGATTATAAATTCAGGATCTATAAATCATCAGCAAATTTCGCTATGCTCGTCCCAGCCGTTTCCAAGAAAAAAGTGTCTGATTTACCAAAAAACTGCCATTTTCAGTCGATTTTCAGAATGGACTTTTAAAATAATGACATATGTGGAATTATGTTTGGATATTCAGATTTAGAAATCAATTCTGAAATAGGAAATATTTTTTTGGACATTTTAAAACCAAAATTAACATCAGAAATCAAATTTGAAAAAAGTGAAAAAAAATAATCGTAAATTTTGATTTTGCTAAAATTTTGTGGGGCTACAAAAATACATTTGAAAGAGCAGAATCTGTTGAAATTTTACCCCAAGAAAATGTATCCAAGTAATTACAAGGATTCTAAAACTCTATATAGGCCCTTTTGTATGAAGAATATGCCAAGTCATTTTTTGCTCTAAAATCTTTAAATTCAACTCAATTTTGAAACCGAGATCTAATTTATGTTCTAATTTGTTTCTGTTTACATGACAACAGAACCGAGAAACTCAACAAAAAGTTTTGGGACACTTGAAATTTTGGCCAACAGTAAACTAGTTTTCGACCTTCTGCAATTAATTTCTACGAACTGGTGACACCTATGATGTTCTAGTATTTTTATGGATATAACTTCAGGATATTGAAATCACTAGCAAATTTCGCTGAGCTAGCACTAGCCGTTTCCAAGAAAAACGTTGTTGATTTACCTAAAAAAGGCAATTCTCTGTGGATTTTCAGAACAGATTTTTGAAGTTACAACAAAAGTAAAATTATGATTAGATATTCAGATAGAGGATTCAACTCTAAGAAAAAAAACATGTTTTTGTAAATTTTAAAACCAAAATTTGAGCCAAAATTCAAATTTTGAAAAAGTGAAAAAGGCCCAAAAAATTGATTTGGCTTAAATTCCGTGGGACGATGAAAGGACAAATGTGAAACCATGAATCCGTTGGACTTTCCCCCAAAACAAGGACAAGGATTCAAGGACTCTAAGGATGAAAACAAGGATTCTAACGTTTTCCATATATGCAGGCTAAACACATTGAAGTGAATAACTTACACATAAATCACCAAGTATCATAATTTTAAATTGATTATGTTTTATAAAAAGATACTTCATGTTTCCATCAAATTTGAGAAAAATCCAATTTTGGAAATTGAAAATACACAAAGTTATTTTTGGTTCTAAAATCTTTAAATTCAACTCAATTTTGAAACTGAGAGCTGATTTGTGTTCTAAATTGATTAATCAACACATACATAACTACAGAACTGAGAAATTAGACAAAAAATATTAAGTCAACAAAAAAATCACAAAATGATTATTGCACACTGGTTTTCGACCTTTTGCAATTAATTTCTATGAACTGGTAAGACCTACGAGGTTCTAGTATTTTTCATGATTATAACTTCAGGATCTGTAAATCATCAGCAAATTTCGCCATGCTCGCCCCAGCCGTTTCCAACAAAAAAGTGTGAGAATTCCTAAAACAATTTCATTTTCAGTCGATTCTCATAATGAACTTTAAAAATGAAAGGAATTATGTTCAAATATTCAGATATAGGAATTAATTGTGAGGTAGAAAATATTTTTTGGGACATTTCAAAGCCAAGATTAACATCACAAATCAAATTTGAAAAAAGTGGAAAAAAATTCATCATAAATTTTGATTTTGCTAAAACAATTTGGGGCAACAAAAGGACATTTGAAAAAACTAAATCTGTTGAAATTTCACCCAAAAAAATCTTTCCAAGTAATTACAAGGATTCTGAAAGTCTATATAGGCCTCTATGATTATGACAAATATGCTGAGTAATTTTTTCTCTAAAATCTTCAAATTCAACTCAATTTTGAAACTGAGATTTAATTTGTGTTCTAATTTGATCACTATACACATACATAACTACAGAATTAAGAAATTGAACAAAATATATCAAGTATATAAAGTATATACATATATCAAGTATGAATTCATGGTCTTTAAATCACTAGCAAACTTCGCTACAAACGCTCCAGTTGTTTCCAAGAAAAACGTTGCCGATTTACCAAAAAAACACAATTTCCAGTGGATTTTTAGAAGGGACTATTGAAATAACAACAATAGTAGAATTATGATCATATATTCAGATAGAGGATTCAATTCTTGGAGAGAAAATACTTTTGTGTAAATTTAAAAACCAAAATTGAAGCCAAAATTCAAATTTTGAAAAAGTGAAAAAACACAAAAAAGATTTTTGATTTGGCTTAAATTCTGTAGGGTGGTGAAAAGATGATTGAAAAACTCGAATCTCTTGGAATTTCCCCCCAAATATATATTTTTTATAGTAAAACAACGATTCTAACATTTTCCATAGGCATAGATGACAAATATACAGTAGGCCTATATGCCAAGTTGATTTTTGCTCTAAAATCCTTAAATTTGCATCTATTTTGAAATGGAGACCATATCTGAGTTCTAAATTATTCACTTAATGATTTTATAACCACAGAACTGAGAAACTCAAAGTTTTGGAACACTTGAAATTTTGGCCCAAACGGTAAGGACACTAGTTTTCGACCTTTCTCAATCAATTTCTACGAACTGGTACCACCTATGATGTTCTAGTATTTTTTCATGGATATTAATTCATGGTTTTCAAATCACTAGCTAATTTCGCTACGATCACCCCAGTCGTTTTTAAGAAAAACGTTGCCGATTCACCAAAAAAAAACAATTTCCAGTGGATTTTCAAAACCGACCATTGAAATAACAATAATAGTACAATTATGATCAAATATTCAGATAGAGAATCCAATTCTAAGAGAGAAAATACTCTTTTGTAAATTTAAAAACCAAGATTGAAGCCAAAATTAAAATTTAGAATGAGTGAAAAAAGGCTCCAAAAAAGATTTTTGATACAGCTTAAATTCTGTAGGACGATGAAAAGACAATTAAAACCTCGGATCCGTTGGAATTTTCTCTCAAATATGTTTTTCTTAAATAGTAAAACAAGGTTTCTAACATTTTCCATATGACAAATGCCAAGTTGATTTTTTGCTATAAAATCTTCAAATTTGACTATTTTGAAACAGGGACCAGATCTGAGTTCTAAATTGATTACATAATAAGTGTCTTTTCGTCAGGTCGGAAGTAGGTCTTGGATTGGATTTAGTTTAGATTAAATTAGTTTAGAATGTGTGTTTTGTTAGTTTAGTTAGTTTAGGTTGGTTTGAGTTGGGTTAGGTTGATTAATTTAGTTAAATTGCGTTTATTTAGGTTAGGTTACGCGTAAGAACAACAATGTCTGCATGTGGTGTCCGCATGCGGACGCTGTTGTTGTTGCGCGTAACCTAGCCTAAATAAACCCAATCTAACTAATTTAATGGAGTACACTACCTATGTGTACACATCTGGAGTCCCCATCGAGTACACCCGAAGAAGGGTAAAGGTATCCATGAAAGAAGAAGGCACGAACACCCCTGCGCTAGTAATGTAGACTAGGGGGAACGGTCGCTCGGCACATTCGTATATCGTGGATACAAGTAGAGAATGGCAGTATTCAAAGTCATTAGTGCTGTAATGGTCTGGAAACATCGATCAAACAATTATTACCTGCCAATGGTTATTTCTGGATTGAATTAGTTGGGATTGGGTTGATTTAGGTCAGGTTAGACTGCACACAACAACAACAATGGCCGCTTGCAGTGACATAGACTGATGGTCTGATAAATAGTGGATGCCTATAAGATAGCGTACCTACCAGACATGTCTTCTTATGCTTCCTGGACTTCCTCTTCTTCTATCTTCCTCTTTTTCCTTCTTCTCTCTTCCTCTTTTTCCTTCTTCTCTCGTCCTCTTTTTCCTTCTTATCTCTTCCTCTCGAGCTTCCATCCCATCTCCACGCTTTGGATTGATAGAATTACCAACTGTGAAATAAGGTGATAATTAGTACCGTATATTATGGCATGTGGCAAAAGATATTCTACCAAGACAGTTCATTCTTATGGCTTAACTGGAATACATCACACCTCCATTTCCCTCGCCTACGCCTGCAGTTAAAACCCATGATCGCCACTGAAGTAAGGCTCTGTTGACTGCTCGGTAGCAGCACAATCCAGCATGTCTGTAGCGCCGTTTAGAAATCTATATAGATACTACAGTTGAGGGTGTCAGAAAGTGTTGATACAGTAGTGGGGGTAAAAGTGGTGGTCAGTTTTATTTCAACATTGCATGACATGTCTTGTTAGTATATCTTTCAACCATGATTATAACATATAGGCGTAGGCCTACTCATGTTGTAGACCTACTGTTATGGCTTTTCTAGAGTTACAAGTTTCTAGCTAAAAGATTGAGACTTGTACAAAATTTAAATTGGTTGAACACGCTTCAAAACCAGGAAATGAAGAAAGTGACGTACATTTAAAAAGAGATGGTATTGTTGCGTGAAAACTGGAAGCGATTGCTTGGTTGATTAAATACTTTATAGAGTAACAGAGTAATTAAAAAATTAATATTAATAATTATAAGAGTAGACCCTAATTAAAAGAGTCAATACAACATAATGATGGCACTGTTTACCTGAATTTGACGATCTATCTAGGCCTACCTACATCTCTACCAGCTATTAGGCCTACACGATTTTAAAAAGCCTGGTTCTAGTACAATTCTAGGTTATGTTCGACCTAGCAATACGCTTCAGTCTTACCTGACGCCGTGGCGTAAATACAAAGTAATCACTCACCGAAAGTTGACAGCTTATGCAGCTTATACAATTATATCATATATCGTGATATAGTATATCACCTACATATTCCACACATATTTCCAGAAAAAAAATCTTCGAGTGCTTGAATCAATGCTTCAATCGTTACCAAATACCAAGTACCAACTTAGCCAAACTTGTATAACAACAAAATGAGCAAATGGGGCAGTGCTATCAACATGACCTATCTGTCTATATGCTGGTCTATGCTATCTATTACCTGTTGAACCAAAAATATCTACATGCACTACCCCTACTCAATCATTTATACTATAATTAAAATATATTCAAATTTCATTTTTTTAATGTTTTTTTCTTAGTACAATATTAGATATTCAAATATCATTTTTTTAATGAGTTTTTCATAATAACCATACCATTATTGAAGAATATACAATTATTTACAATTTAAAAATGCAGAATATAATAATTCAACTATGATAGATTTATTGGGTGCATGACATAGATTTGAGCTATAGTCAATATATCCACAATAATTTTCTAATTGTTCTTGTAAATTCCTCCCTTTGTCTTGATCTGGCTGTACCATAAAGTTCAGTATGAATATACCTCCAACACATGCCCCGTTCTCAATTTTAAATGGCTTTGAAATTCATCCACTTTACACTTTAAAGTCAGATCGATATTTGCTGGTTTGACTACATCATATAGCAACGAGAGAAGAAATATTTTACCCCCATATAACCTGTTGGGAGTTTGTTAAACACTGTTGAAATGGAAATATTCGTTTAGGTCTGCTTGGATTGCATTTTCAATCACTATACTGCTGACGCAGTACACCGGTAGATCTTCATTTTGCCATATAAAAACTGACAAAAGAATTTTTGTTTCTTATATGTATTTTTCAAAACTTTTAAAACAAATATTAGTAAAACTATGAAACTATTGAAGACTTTTCATACTTTCCTTGAATTTTTACACCTCTTTGTTTTCTTTGTCTTCTCCAGGAATGCAATTAAATAATTAATATCTCAGTGAATCTATCTGTAAGTCTCAACTCACTGTCTTGAAATAATTCATTCACCTCAAATAATTTATTTAAATGTATTCATTTGGAATAAAAAATGTATTTTATAAAAGACCGAAAATGTGTTTTTATTTCAATTTCATTTGTAGAGTTTAAATTAATATTAATCATGCATTACCTATTTATATTCTCACTGATAATCCGTTTCCTTTTCACTGTACAAAACTCTCGGGTTCTGACTTACAATCAATACATTTGTTGATTAAGCGATAATTATGGGGTAATTGGTTATTACCCTTCGTTACCAATGATATTTATTATTTTTGTACCCCAATTATTAATTAGCTTGAGCCCAGTATTACCACATCCAGTTTTTCTTTATCTGAGAATTAAAGAAAACAAATAGCATGGGTAACTATGGTGAAAACCAATTCAACCTGCCAGTTAGAGCTACTTCCAAGTTGGTAATTCAGTTCTTGTAATTCATGAAAATGTGCCTTGACAGAATGATCTATCATCTTATCTTAATTCCTATCACTTCATTCAACACTCACAGACACCAGTATATCTCAGCACAGTGCATCATCACATGATCATTACTATTTAAAATAGTGATGGGCAGTGACGTCGTTAAACCAAATATAAAAAAACACGTACCGTATCTTACCATTAAGACTTTATAGAAAGTCACCCAGTTGAGAAGAGCTGACTGTCTCGATGAACCGTGTGAAATAGAATTAGCAGTGTGTAAACAGATCAAGAAGTGAATGATGATAATTGTTTGCTGAATGACCCCACCAACAGCTAGGTTATTTGGGAAATGATCAAGTGAGTAATATGTGAGTAATATGAGTGAAATGTAATGTTTGACTTGTCCAATACCATACTTGTATGTTTAATTCTTCAGGGCTAATAAATATATTATTATTATTATTATGTTTATACACAAAGCCATGCTTTGTGCAGGATTCAAACCTACGCCCAACTTGACTACTGGGGCCGAATTCATAAAAGGTCATAGCTTTGAACAGGATCAACTCTGATCCCGATCAAAGCTGCTACAAAGATATTACCGATCAACTGTGATACTGTCTCAAAGATAATAATAATAGATTGACAATAATAATAGACTTAATAAAAAATTAAGGTTAAAAAATTGAAAATAAATTTTTATTTTTGAAATAAAAATGTTGTATTATCTCTAGAAATTGTCGTAACTTTGAGCCGGATCAAAGTTATGACCTTTTGTGAATTCAGCCACAGGTTCATTTTATTTATTTACATATTCTCCATTTGATCAATAGAATGTATCAATATTGGATTAAATGGTTGTGAAACAAATCTTTGACTGCATGAGCCACTATATTCATGGAAGAAGAAGGTCTTCTGCCAACATGGCAGGTACAAATGTTGACCGTGGCGAATGTCCTTTGTCGTTTAATCCTACTCGACTACCCACCAACAGCTTCAGTGCACACATGAGAGAGTGACAATGAAATAGAAAAGATTTGCAGTTCTCGAATCCAGGCTTGTCCAATTTCAGATCTCAAAGCAGCGCCTTCTAACACTTTGCCCCAAAATATGATGATTTCAGGCTTTATATTTGTTTTCCTGAATGATGCATAATAAGTGTGTGCTCGATCTCACTGCGTTATGTAAATTGGTATCAAAGAGTTGAAAGCTGGATATATGCTTTGATATGTGTCCGGGTCCTCTAATATAATAAACTGATGCCACTCTCAAAATAGTATATGTTGAAAATAATTTTTATTCGGTTTTATCAACTTAATTACGGTATTAAAAGTCATAGTCTTACAAACCTAGGTTTTAGGTGGAACGTACAAAAGAAAGGGTGAAGTGTAGGTTTAGGCTATACCAGGAAAAGCAACTACATCGTAAGAGAATGTTTCTAATCTTGTGTCTCACCCAAATACCTGATATAGCAGATGATAGCCTAACAAAATTACACACTCGGTACACTGTTTTACACTGTTGTCATCGTACTAAATACACGTTATAGCTCTGTCGTTGCTACACCCCAATATTGCTGCATGCGACTGTCTTGCTCTAACGAGTCCATGTTATCTGCTCGCTCTTGGATCACGGCAAAGTTATATTCTAGATTGTATGGCATGAGCCTCTGGAGGCTTCCGAAGTAGGCAGCGTTTGGTCCGCCGTTTAACAACTGCCGTGACGAGCCGAACCTAGAAGATCGTGCGATCGGGTTGAACGATCGAGCACTGCCGAAGTGACGTGACAGAAAAGGCGCTTGATTTTGGACTGGTGTCTGCGCAGTATCTGAAAGGTGAGGACTCGATCTCGAAAGGGCCTTATCTTGATGACGTAGCGAAGAAGTGTGCTGTGGCCACAAACCACCCGGTTCTAGTAGAGCAGCCGATCGGACGGCGTTTTGTCGAGCGAACGCGCGAGACAGCGTGTCGAGTTCTTTGTCGAAGAGCAGTTGCGTGTTCTGTTCTAGCATGTACTCCCAGCACTTGTATTGCTCCTCGGACGGTTGCGTTCCCGACTGATCGGAACCGGTTTCCTCTTCACCGTCCGCCATGTGTCCGTTGCTGTAACTGTCCAGCTTAGCACGGATCGCTTTCAAAACACCACCGCCGGCATTTCTTTTACTGTCTCGGTAACTCCGTCGGTCCATCGGAGGAATCGCTGTCGAGATCTTTTTCGTTCCGTTTTCGTGCATCAACACTGATTGTGGTCCACCGAAAATCACGCCGCTTGGTTTTGCAAATGTTCCCGCTTCCCATTTACCCGCTTCCCATTGTCGGATATGGTTATTATGTTGTTGAACAGATGTATGCCTATTCTTGTTATTGATGATTAGAGAGGAATCTTTCTTTGTACACTCGCTGCTGGCTTGGTCGCTCTGGCCGCTTGGCGAAGATCGGTCCGCGTCGGGAGCGATCAATCCGAGCATGCCGTTGTTGTAGAATCCGTCGCGCATCTCTGACGTCCCGTGGACGTTACAGTGGCCGTCCTTGCGGTATAGGCAACCGGGATGACAGGGTTCGACTTGGTGTTGTTTAGTTCTGTGAATCGTGTGACGTAACTCGCGCATCAGCTGATCAACGTCTGAACTGAGGCCGTGGAATCGGATGACCATAATGCTGAGGTTTTCCTCGCAACCGTAACCTTGTGCGATGTCTTGCAGCTTCTTTGCGGCTAGTATTGTGTTACTCGTCGCGCGGACTTCGCTCACTGCCTCGGATTCACCCACCACTTCCCAGAGTCTATAAACAAATAATTAAGAGATTACATTTTAATAACTTAGTTTTCATTTATTATTAATTATTATGCAGTAATGCAGCATTTGATGCACTTTCACCACCAGACTATTTCGTGTGAAAATAAGACAATAAATCATTCTACAAAATGCAAAAAAATAAGTAGCAATGATAGCTTGTAATATAGACCTTAATGTACGTTCATAGAACCACGGCATTTTTGCCGGCCGGCAATCTTGTCGGGTGCCGTTGGACGTCAAATGATTGGTTCCGTTCATACTATCACGGTAAACTATCGCCGACTCACGGCAATTATATATCGAATCGATGTGATAACCATGGCAACGTCAATAGTGATCGAGCTTGACAGTCAATAGTTCGTACGCAGAACACACAGTTCGAGTATAAACGTGGCCGTGATGTCGTCTACGTCATCACGGCAAGTCTGTCGTCCGGCAAAATATTCAACTTCATTCAACTTTCAAGGCCACAGTGAACGACAAACCCGGCAAGTCTGTGATTGGCTCATTCATTTTGACGGCACGGCAAATTCGTGTTGCCGTTGCTCTGTGAACGTACCTTAACACAAACTTTCGGCAACTACCAATTATTCTATTCATTTTAATATGATATTTTTTCATGATTATTATTCATTATTATTGATAGTGCTTCTGCTATTTGTGTAGGCCTTTTGTTTCTTCTCATAATTAATTCATAAATGTCCCAGAAGTTTAAAAACATTGTTTTTAACAATAAACATTTGTGCAATTCAATTTCACTCTATTATAGTATTATGAATTACCTTTTGTTTGCTACAATGAGAAACTCGTCGTGTTCTTCTAGTTGTATCTCGGTGACATGAGGGTCTGGAACGATGAGTGGGTACATGGCACTAGAACCCAGCTGATTACGAATCTTGCTCGTCTGCGACAGGTTAATGCTGCCAGAACGGCGACACAAAACTGCCGTCGACTCCCCAACGCTAGCCACTCGGAGTATGTAACGGTGACCGCTTGTGACAAACCCGTTACCCGTTTGCTTGGTTCTCGTTATGTGGCACAGCGTGGCACAAACGCCATATTTCTGTCCTTTTTCTCTCAGTTCTCTGTATAGAATAGAAACACACTTGGTTAATCAACCTTTCAATAGATGATCAACTAAAAATCAGATTGCATGCTCTAATTATGTTCAAGTAGGCAGTGCTAACAAAGGCTGCCTATGACAAAATATATATTTTCAAAACTGGATAATAATAAAGATACTCTTGATTTAATAAAGGGCTGCCGTATACTATTCCAATATCTACGATAAATTAATACACTGCGGTAGAGAATTTCATACTTCTTGTGAGAAACTCCAGCATTAGCATTTAGCAATTAATGTCTGATGAAATCAGAAATACGCACTTTGCAGTGAGAGTCCCTACTTAGCAAGCTACAAACACTTGCCTGACACCATGCATTCTATTATTCCTTACAATAATTGTAATTTCGTATATTTGATATTGATTGAAAATTTTGATTCATTTTGATCAATTTGTGGTATAAAAATATCGGTATTGAAGGCATGTTTCCTATTGAATGGGAAACTTGACTTCAAATATATCGTATAGAATAAACTACGGTATGTAGTCAGTCTCTGATACATTATCTTTTATTTAAAAAAGAGCTCAATGTTTTGTTTTTTCATTCACGAGCATTAGTACGTTGCTGGCTACTAATGATAGGAATGAATTTTTTAAACAATTTCAATATATTTCTTTCAACATTTTTTTTACAACCAACACACAACATTTTAAATGTATGCATGTATGGAAGGAAGTTTCTATTTGATCTCACTGTTTGCTTTAATAAAGCTCATATTCTTCCAAACATCAAATTTTCATTAACTATGCAGTTTAGAAGTTTAATCACAAAAGCTGCCTTAACGATTCAGGTCGGAGGTCGCACCACGAAGGTCGCACCACGAAGGTCGTATCATGAAGGTCGTACCATAAAAGTTGTACCGTACCTGTGAGCTGACAACATGGTGTACTTCATGTATTCCGCTGCAGTCTCCTTGACAGTACGCTCTTCCAATAGTATCCTGGGAATAGCCTTAACGAGAACGCTCGGGACGTCATTATTGTTCCCTCCATCAAACATCGCGAACAAGCCTTCCGTGTTACAGAATGCTGGCAAGCGCACCTGACTTATATACAGTCTGAAACAATGTGGAATGATCATATGAATTTTTGTATTTTTTTTTCAAATCCATTTACGAGTAGACCTATTGGATTAACTTATAGTCTATAGCTATACATTATGGAGAATAGTTAATTATGCACTCTGGCATCATATTTTATCATATATCATGAGTCATGACATTAACCGTAATTAAAAAAATGTTCATCATAAAATTTGTTTTCTACAAGTTTGGATATTGGATATTGGATCTGTTTGATTTGCTAGAACCAAGAAAACAGAACGCAGTCTAATAGATATTGTAAATGAGAAAGATAATTGACTATTGTGATATGTGTGAAATACTCTAAGAAAAAGTTGTAACAAAGGGAATATGGCACGTAATGGTAAACCAATTTAGAAATACAATCTGTACAGAGTATGAATATTACAGCAGAACCTCTTTAGTAAGTTTCCCATTAGTACATTTTTCCCCTCGATAGATTTTATTCTTTGATCTCATCTATATGCTCCTGCATGTTGAATAGTTTCTTTAGTGAGTTTTCCACTTTAGTAATTTTTTCTGTCCGGTCCCCTGAAAAACGTACTGAAGAGGTTCCACTGTACGACTCGCATGTTGAATACACGATAAGTTCATGTTTGGAATAAGAAAATCTTACTATTTTTTTCCACTGTCACTGTTGAATTGCTAGATTCTGTGAATAAACAATACAAATTTAAAGTACCTTTCTTGACTGCCAGCTGTTTCTGAGAAGCCAATCTTCCACGGCGGCTCGATATCTCCGCCTCCTTCGTTGTACGGCACAGACGGTAGACACGTACGGTTCTGGCCGGACACGTCCACCAAGCTCAACGGTCGTTGTGTTCTGAGGTAAATAAAATTGAATTGTTGTAGGGGTACACATTTTCCAAGCTTTTTTCTTATTTAAATGATTTGTATAAATTCTCAAAAATACCACATCATGCCATAATTATTTGCTCTACATTAGAGAAACTACTCTATATAATATAGGGTTGCCGTTCGATTTCGATCAATTCGATCAATTTTCTATTATAGGTTTTCGATTCAATTTCGATATGTACTTTTCGATTTTCGATTCGATCGATATCAAAAAGTTTTCGAAGATCGAAAGCGTACAACAGTACAAGAGTAGCGCGAGACGTCACGAGTAACGCGCTCGCTTCTATTGGTAACATTATACTTATATATATATATAGCGTGTGCGGGGTATATAAACATGGTATTTTGCTACCCAACACGTTTTTTTTCGATTCAATTTCGATTTGTCAATTCGATCAATTTTCAATAAAAATGCAATCGATTTTGATTCGATTCAATCGATTTTCGATATTGTGAACTTCGATTTCGATCACGATTTTTTGATCGAATGGCAACCCTAATATAATATGAAAATAACTCGAGGTACAGTAGGACCTCGTCTATAAGTTTATCATTTATACATTCACTATATTCATAAGTTATATTTTTTTATTCCACCCATATGCTCCCCATGTTAAATAGTTCCTTTCATAAGTTTTTCACATTAATACATTTTTTCAGACTGGTCCCCTGAAAAACGTACTAAAGAGGTCCCACTGTTTTACTTCATCTGTTATTTTACTCGTTTTTTTTATAAAAAACTTGTATAAAATATAGACAATAGTGACTGATAATGATTAATTGATTATTGTTCGCTCAATGACTCTACCAACATCTAGTCATTTGGGCGTACAACAGAGCAGGTGATATATGAATGATGTTTACAAAAACCCGTGCCTTATTCAGAGGTCTTGTTCCTGTATGGTGTAACTGGCGTAAGTGAACATTCATCTTGACTGTCATAACTGTAAATCCTCATTTATTAATAAATAGAACAGTGAAATTTATCTGGTAGTATTCAGTAGAGTAATTTTATTTAAAAAATAAAAGATATACACGTCATTTTGACTGTCCAATCTAGTTATAAACAGGAAATGAAAGATATGACAATTAAGTCAAGTGATGACTTACAACAGTTACAATTTGTACAAGAATAAGGCCTCTGGATTCGAATCTAATTTTCCAAAGTAATGCTTCAGCTGACTGAGCCAGTGGGGCAGTCAGTGATGACTGTTCTTACCTGTAGACTTGGAACTGTCTGGGATCAACATACAGCTTGGCGTTGCACGAGAGATCGAGGAACTGCAATTGTGTTGGGACTAGCGTTGCAAGGTTCACGCGGTCCAGTTGATTATGTGCCAAGTCCAATACCTTGAACACAAAACAAGGAGAACCAAGTAGAAAATATTTTCAAACCATAAATTCAAGCTTCCTGGAAATACGACATAACTTAAGAACGTAATGAAACAATTTAATGAATGATTATGCTGGCACTGGCCATCGCTGATGTCAATACCAGCCTGAAGACGCATATTGTAGCATCTCCAAAATATCCTTGTTATCTATTTTTATATTTTTACGATTGCTAGCGTACTGTATCCATTCAATAAGTTTCTTTTATCAAATATATATATTCATGATATTAATAATCTCCTCTATGACATAACTTGTGTCTAGAACAGTCCCTACAAGATGATGTTTAACGAAAAGAGATAGTTTGTAACTTGTAACGAAGATTCTTGGAGCATCTTGCCACCAGGCATGGCAGTACGCACATATAGAAGAGTTATAAACAAGAACCTAATATCTATAACGGCTCATTGAGAAGTGTACTATAGTTTCATATACGGCAAAGAACAATACCTTATCACACCCAGCCTGTTGTTCAAGTTCATATTGTTTCTGTTTAATGTGCGATTACCAGTATTCATAATTATAATTATTATTTGCATTGGTAAAGCTCGATAAACCAACAACACTTGCCCGATGAAAACGAACTGTAACTTTCAGTGTTGGAGAAGAATGAGTTGATTGCTAAGTTTTCACGTTATTAGAAAAGAAAGCTTCAAAAATTCTTTGTACCTTATTCTTTTTCATTTGAAATTAAAATAATGTTATACATACAGTGCATGGGCCTAAATGTTTAAACAGTTAATATCTCATGAAACATTCCCCTCTGTGATATTAGAGTACAACAAAATTATAATGTAATGCTGCTTCATCTTTTCAGTCAAAAGATTAAATAAATGGACCTACGTATATTTTTTTGAATCCACATTGAAAATTTGTCACACATTAATTGTTCTCCAATCGAAACTAAGAATGATGAGGTAGGATCGTTCTGACAGAGTACGACAAGCGCACTTTCAACGCTCCATCGCATTTTAAAAGTTAGAATTTGAATAAATGAGCACTGTTGACTGATTCGAATAATCAGTTTGGTAGATGATTGCCAGCAAACATAGTTTCTGCTTTGCACATGGCGCTTAAACCAAACTGACATACTTTTAGAGACATCATCTTCCCGAAGCTGGGACTGCTCTGAAGCCGATTAGAATGTACTCGTAGGACACGAAGATGTTCCAAATGTATTACGTTGTCTGGTAAATACTGAAGTTGATTGCCAGAAAGAACCAATTCTTCCAAGTCTTGCCACATGTCGATGCAACTGTAACAGAAAAATATTCACTTTTGTAACATATTTTAATATTTATAAGAAACACTGGTTCAGCAGTAATTATTTTGAATTATTTTGTTTTTATTTGACAGAAAGACTTGACTAGAATAAATTGCAATACATGGACAAATGCAAACATCAAATTTATATTATAAATTGGATGAGCGTCAAAGGCACAATTTTACCGTACTGAAAAAATGACAATTTTTTTTTGAGCGCGCTCCACAGGTCAAACGAAGGAACATGTTCAGTTGAAACTTGTCATACATAAGTGTCATTATTGCATATGTTGCATTTTTCAAATATTTATAATTAATTCCATACAAAAATAAAATGAGTACAATAAACCTCAATGATTATTTTGATTTGTGGCTATTTTTATCTATCATTCAACAGTGAAATGTCTGCAATTAATAATTATGTAATAATATAAATATAATCATAACTACTTTAAGTGGTTCACATTAAAAATATAAATGATAAAGTACATCATTTTACGTCAGTATACTCGATATCTCTCTTGTCGTTACTCTATACCTACTAACCTTTCAGGAAGATTGGTGAAGCAATTATAAGCTGCGTGAAACACTCGTAGGTTCTCGAACTTGCTTACAACTTCCAGCGCGTTATCCGACAGACAGTTGGCAGTAATGTACAACTTCTCAAGTTGGTGGTACTCGTTGCGAATAGTCGACGTCAACGAACCGAGTGGTAGTTCGTACAAACGATTATTGGATAAGTTTAAAACTCTCAGTCTGGAATCAAGTTTTACAGAAATTAAATTGAGAAAATAATTACGTAAATATGTATGCTTATCTAGTATGTGAACATATGTTTTGTTGTTGTTGTGAACCTCGTGGTTCTGTTACCTACTAACCATTAACTATATTTGGCACAATATTTTGCACATATAAAAAACTATAAAAACCCAGTATTTAGGCTCAACTTCTCCTGTCAATAAAATCTGAAAATTTATTCCTGTTCAAGGGTATTAGGTTTTCACCTGATTGGCATTATTCTGTTTGCTATGTTTAATTATTCAATTGACCACTCATATTCTCCGCCCCATTGACGTCACAAATCATCACATCCAATCGACGGGGCTGTAAGAACTGAGGTGAAATTAAAATATCTAGTCAGGGTGTCTCTAATAACATCAAGTGATATAGATCTAGAAGGCCGACTGGTAAATCCACGCCCATTTTGAGTCGTTAATTCTTTTCAATTTAAAAAAAATTTTACTTGACAATGTGTTCACCTTGTTGATGCTGCAAAGAAGTTAGTGGGCAGTGTTGCCAACGTGTTGCTCTGAAGGAATAGCTCTTGAAGCGTGGTTGGGTGGGTGAGGGGAGGCAGCGTTGCCAGCTGGTTATAGCTGAGCTGGAGTGTCTGTAAGCAACCGGAAGCGCCGCAGAATAAGTGTTCCGGCAACGACCGCAGCTTGTTGTGACTCGCGAACAGCACGCGGAGCTGATGGCAGCTGGACGTCCATCCAGGAAGAATCTCCAAATCATTGCTAGAATACGAAAATTAAGGTTTTGAAATAAATCGTACAAAACTGAATTAATTAATTTTTATTCATTTGAGAAAAACAGCACTGGAACATAGGTAGGTAAATAAGTACAGTATCAAGTGAGTATTCCTAATGCTTCATAATCCAGTGGCTGATGGCATTCCTACTGAAAATAATATTTTTTTTCAAGTTTGTTTTATTATCAAACAAATACGTATGTTCAAATTTTATAGACCCGCAAAGTCAAGAATTTTGACTTGTCTGCGGGTCTATTTAATACTAAATGCAGTAGTTTGAATTGTTGTATAGTTAACATAACTTTACAGAGTCGAAATTTTATAGCATTTTGCTCAAAGTTTTGAGATTATGGTTTATCTCCATCTTCTCCTGTGGCGTTGCGTTCCACACATGTGTGCGCACTATGAAAAAAAGAACTCACTCTACACGTCTACACTTCTACAAGAACGCCACAACTCTTGACTTTTTATACAGGCCTATGAAACAAACACGAGAACTCTACAGACCTTGGTGGAAACTGTCAAGTCTACAAAGCTATGAATCACCGTGAGCAAGATACTGAATGAAGAATTACCCCCACTTCTAGCTATTTGATGAAAATGTATTAATCGCGTAATTTTTTCTTTAGAAACGTCTTGTCCGATTACAATGAGAATTCATAATAATGTTAGATATCAGATGTTAGATATGTTATGTATCAGATTTGTATTATTGTTCAAAAGAATTTGAATTATTTGATGTGATTTCTTTTCAAACTTTCTCTACCCGGTCCAATCTCGTTTTTTTTCCAAATTTCCAGATGGTTTATCTCAAAAGTGGTCCAACCGATTTGGTCTGAAAACTATACAGTTCCATGTTGTATACGTCTGCATATCCAGAAGAAGTTTCATATTGGTCAAACCGCGCAACCTGCGCAGTGCGTACAAACGAAAAGACAAAAATACACAGACTAAGCTCTGTAACAGCAGGATGGAAGTCTTCGCTGATCTAATATACGATACGGAAAGAAATTCACAATTTTTCTGGTGTCAATAGTATAGGCCTACATTCAACAGGGGACATCGTAAATGTGATTATGTGATGATGTTGATTATGTGAATGCGATGTACTTTATGGTTTTTTATACTTACTAGGAGACATCAAGATGCTTTAAATATGTTGGCGGTGGAGAAATAATTAGTTTTTTCAGTTCTGAAAACAAATAATTCATAAGTTCATAGTCAATAAATTCACATACACTCAACATGCAATACAACGGAAATATTACTGCAAGTGACTCAAAGAGCAGTAGTGGTCAATCTCTTTTTGATACAATGAATTGAATATCAGTCGCAGCAATAATTTCTAATTTGTTCTTTTAACTTTAACTTAAATGTATTTTTCTGGCTAATGCAATTGAAATATCATCTGTTATTTATTATTGCGCATTGATGAAACCCAACATAATATAGAAACTTGGCAATCATGCAAAAAGTTTAATAAAGAAAATTGATCAAGACATGGGAAAAAATTTCAATTTTCTTTCAAAAGGCTACTGGTACCGGTATTGAAGACATAAAATTCAATATAAAAAATTGCAACTATGGCTGGAAAACAGACTGGCGCTAGACAAATGAACTGAACGTTTCTCTGATAAACGTAGCATGTGGAAGTTCACTGCTCTGCGTCTTCATCTGACCATGTGTCCAAGGCTCGAGCTTCTCGCATGCAAAACGAGATTTTAAGCACAAGCGAGCGTATTATTTTAGAAACTTACAACTTTGAAATAATATTGATCGTAGTTTTGATGTATCGAATTATAGAACATTGATAACTCCAACTTGATATCGAATTGAAGTCTTGAAATATCGATTTGATTGAAATGATCGTAATTGAATAGCAATCTTGATAGGTAATCGGTATCGTAACGGCTCACCCAGCTCAATAATCGACCATCATATTTGATTGAAATCACACAGAAACACATTTAATTAGCGTATTTTGTGAATTACCTGTTGGAGCAAGCAAAATGTAACTCAAAGGTTGGCACCATTTGTCGTGTATTGACTTGTGCTGCCCCTAGTGTTGAGCTTATAATAAAAACAGTTCGTCACTAACAGTCAACATGTGTGGAGTTATTTCGTCAACAAGCCTACAAATATTCCTGCATTTCTAGGATACATTCATATGCAATCACCTTCATATTAACTAAATACTAACAGGTTATGGGCCCAGGTGCGCAGTGAAGTGTTTAGCGTGTGAAATCTGTGGGGATTAGGCAGATAAAGTCGGAGGACAATCTAGGCCTAGGACGGCACGTTGACGAAAGCTGTGTTGCTGTGTGTGGTTTCCCAACGAACTCGGGAGAGGAGAAGATGGCAACAAGAGACAACAACGATGGTGGTTTGGGCCACGATGTTAGCTTTAGCATTCCTAAACTAACTATGCACAATTACAATGCATGGATGGTGCGAGTCAAGTCGGAAATGTTGCTGCGGGATTGTTGGGAGGCTATCTGCGGATATGAAAACATTCCTAATGGTCAAATATCTCAGCAAGACACGAGGAAAAGAACCAGGGACAATCTAACGGCGTTATCCCTCATCTTAAGATCGGTAAGTGATG
This sequence comes from Brachyptera risi, assembly GCA_964007535.1. Lineage (NCBI taxonomy): Eukaryota > Metazoa > Arthropoda > Insecta > Plecoptera > Taeniopterygidae > Brachyptera > Brachyptera risi. The sequence continues at coordinate 38,652,800 of OZ023332.1, forward strand.
ATCTGATAACTGATGTTATGGATTGCGAGATAGCTTCTGTTGCGTGGGAGACGCTTGATAAGCTATGCAATGACAACTCCCTGTATGGGTCCATGTTGAAGCTGAGAGAGCTAACGCATCTAGAGAAGACGGATGACGTCAGCGTGACTGAATATTGCTGCAAAATTGTAAATCTGAATCGTGTGTTGAAGAAGAATAACATCGAATTTACAGATAAACAATTAGCAGGAATTTGTCTAACAGGACTACCTAACACCTATGAAATTCTTATTAAGACCCTCACCTCACAATCCAGAGAGTTGACCATGGCTGTGGTGAAGAAGCAGTTGCTGGAAGATGAGCAAGAGAGGAAGCGAAATGGTGAAGAAAATAGTCAACACCAAGCTTTGAAGATTTCATGGAGAGGTCAGTCACAACAAACTAGAAAGAAGCAAGATAGTAGGGCTAGGCCTAGATATGATACTGCTGAGGAACTATCACAGGAGGAGGGATCGAAGCCTAAGCCTGGTAAAGGCAAACCACGCAAGTTTTGGTGCTTTGCCTGTGGGGGAGAAGGGCATATAGCTGTGAGATGTCCTAAACGTGAGAAATCGGAGGAAAATATGGGAGAATCAAAGAAAGCATCTGTTGTCACCAGGGAGCATGTATCTTTATGTGCCAAGAGAAATGTTCCAAACAATGGAGGAGTTTGGTTGCTCGACAGTGGTGCCTCAGACCATATGACACATCGAAGAGACCTCATTCAAGATTTCAAGGAGATGCAGGGTGAAGTTGAAGTGGGAGACGGTGCTCCGCTAAAGATCGCAGGAAAAGGGAGAGTTACTCTTCAAATGTCTGATGAATGTGGAGGTAAAGACATTGAATTCAAAGAAGTGTTACTCGTGCCTGAACTCCAGGATAATTTGATATCCCAAGGACAGATTGAAGAAAAAGGCGTAAAGATTGAAGCCTTTCAAGGAATATCAAAAATCCTGATGGGAGACAAGATATGTTTCCAAGCACACCGAGTGTCAAGGCTTTACTATGTGACAACATTGGGTGGAGTCTCAACCAAAGAAATCGAAGAAGAATATAGAACAAAGAAGATCAAAGTGTCGAGAGTATCTCGCTCCACCTGGCACAGTCGACTAGGTCATCCAAATAAAAAGGCACTAATGAAGCTAGATGTCTTACAGGAGTTGACGGAGAAGGAAAGCAAGGGAGAAGACGAAGACTGCATACCGTGCATTGCCGGGAAGATGAAACGTGACAAGTTCCCAGTGGACGGAGGAGAAAAAGCTAAGGAGGTGCTAGACCGCATTCACTCTGATGTGATGGGACCAATAACTCCTGCGTCAAAGGGGCACAAGAGGTTCATTGTAACTTTCATTGACGAAACCTCCAGGTATGTGTCTGCGATTCCCATATCAAGAAAGAGTGATGCTTTGTTGGAGTTCAAGAAATACAAGGAGAGGGTAGAAATATTTCATGAGAAGAAGATAAAGGAACTTCAGACAGATCAAGGTGGGGAATATGTAGGCGGAGACTTCAAGAAATATTTAGAGGAGAGTGGAATATTGCACAGGAAGTCCATCACCTACACGCCACAACAAAATGGCCTAGCCGAGCGAACTAACCTCACTATCAGCAACGTCATCAGGTGCTTAATCATCGAAGCCGGAGTGCCTGCTTCCTTCTGGGCGGAGGCTCTCATGACAGCCTGCTATGTGCGTAACAGGTGCCCTTCAACGCCACTAAGCTTCCGCACACCGTTAGGAGTATGGATGGGCAGAAATCTACAGAGGAGTGATTATGAGCACATCAGAAAATTTGGCTGTGAGGTATGGGCATGGATTCCAAATGTTCAACGAACCGGAAAGCTGGGGCCCAGAGCACGGGCATGTGTGCTACTTGGATACGACGAAGGCATTAAGGGCTACCGTCTGTGGGACATTGAGAAGAAGAGGATAACAAGCAGTAGAGATGTGAAGTTCCGGGAACACATCTTTCCCTTTAAGTCTGCGGAACACCCCAAGACACAGTCAGTGAGGGATGCGGAGGTGCAATTCTCAATAGAAAAGAGGCCAGTCCAAGGAGAGATGCTAGATGAAGGAGAGGTGCCAATCCAAGGAGAAGTGCCAGATGAAGGAGAGGTGCCAATCCAAGGACAGATGCCAGTCCAAGGAGAAGTGGCAGATGCAGGGGAGGTGCCAGTCCAAGCAGAGGCGCCAGTCCAAGCAGAGGCGGTCCGGGGAGAGGTGCCAGTCCAAACAGAGGCGGTCCGGGGGGAGGTGCCAGTCCAAGCAGAGGCGGTCCGGGAGGTGGTGCCAATCCAAGCAGAGGCGGTCCGGGAGGTGGTGCCAGTCCAAGCAGAGGCGGTCCGGGAGGTGGTGCCAGTCCAAGCAGAGGCGGTCCGGGGGGAGGTGCCAGTCCAAGCGGAGGCGGTCCGGGGGGAGGTGCCAGTCCAAGCAGGGGCGGAGCCGTACGTCTCGGGTCAACCACCAGTGAGACGATCTGACAGGAGGAGGGTGCCCAGGACGTGTCCATGCTGTAACATGTTAAGGTGCAAGAGGAAAGAGGCCATGGACATTGTGATACCCGTGACTGCAGAGGAGGCGCTAAGCGGATCCCATGTAGAGAAGTGGAGAGATGCCATGCTAGAGGAGCTTAGAAACATGGAAGCCCAATCTACTTGGGAAATTGTAAAGAGACAAAATGGGTGTAATGTAATAGGAAGTAGGTGGGTGTTTGCCTTGAAGAAAGTAGAGGGCAAAGTTGTTAGATTTAAGGCTAGACTGGTAGCACAGGGCTTCAGACAAATGTATGGTATAGATTATCATGAAACCTTTAGCCCAGTGGTACAGAGAAAGACCCTTAGGATCCTCATGGCCATAGCTATCGAAAACGATTGGGAGATGGTCCATCTTGATGTAGTTGGGGCTTATCTGAACAGTGATTTGGATACTGTCATTTACATGGAGCAACCACCGGGCTTTGCGTCATGTGACGCAGATAGGTTTGTCTGTAAACTCAAAAAGAGCATTTACGGTCTGAAACAGGCAGGGAGGAACTGGAATCATCACTTGCATGGTATTTTAACTAGACTAGGGTTTACCCAAAGTGTTAAGGATACTTGTGTTTATGTAAGAACAGGCGTGATCATCGCAGTGTATGTAGATGATTTCCTGTTAGTTGGAACAAGAGCTCCGGTAGACCAGGCAAAGAAAGATCTTTCCGATTGTATGCAGATAAAGGATTTGGGTGATGTTACAAATCTGCTATCAATGACAATTAAAAGACCTTCCAGGGGAGAATTGAATGTAAATCAACAGTCTTACGTAGACGAGATATTGGAAGAGTTTTCTATGTTGGATTGTAGGAGCCTAAGTACGCCACTAGAAGTGGGAGTCATGAATGTAGACAGGTGTGAGAGTGATACTTTCGATCAACACATTTACAGGAAGGCTGTTGGATGTTTATTGTATGTAGCAGGAAATACAAGAGCAGACATAGCAAATGCGGTTTGTTTAGTAAGCCAGTTCTGCGAGAATCCAGTTAAAGGAGATTGGGTGAATGTTAAACACATTCTTCAGTATTTGAAAGGGACGAAAGGCTACAGCCTGAATTACCACAAGACGGGGAAACCCGTCGAAGTGTATACTGACTCTGATTGGGCTAATAATAAAATAGATGCCAAGTCTATCTCTGGTTATGTGTTCATCTTGGCAGGAGCTGCAATATGTTGGCGTAGCAAGAAACAAAGGTGTGTTGCTACTTCCACGACTCACGCAGAGTATGTAGCAATGTATGAATGTGTCGCTGAATTTGAGTGGTTGAGAGACTTCCTACATGAGTTGGGACAGGATAAATTTGTACCTAAGCCATGCAGCATTCATGCAGATAATATGGGTGCAATTTGTATTGCAGATTCTAATGCAATTAATGATAGAAGTAAGCATATCAATGTTAAATATCACTACAACAGGGAACTGGTGAAAAATGGGGAGATAACATTTGTGTATGTTCAATCTAATGAGAATGTAGCTGATATCCTTACAAAACCTCTAACTGGGCCCAAGACGAAAGACTTGGCCAACAAATTGGGGATCTACATGTAGTAGAATTGAGCCTTTGAAATTTTGATTGTGACATTTTGAGGAGAGGTGTTGGAGCAAGCAAAATGTAACTCAAAGGTTGGCACCATTTGTCGTGTATTGACTTGTGCTGCCCCTAGTGTTGAGCTTATAATAAAAACAGTTCGTCACTAACAGTCAACATGTGTGGAGTTATTTCGTCAACAAGCCTACAAATATTCCTGCATTTCTAGGATACATTCATATGCAATCACCTTCATATTAACTAAATACTAACATTACCTGATTAAAAACTAGGTGCTTTTGTTCTATAAATTATATCAATTAGATGGTGTTGCTGGGTTGCTAATCAATCAAACACTTTAAATCATCAAACTCAACTAAAAGAGTACACATTTCATACATTTCTTTCTGGGGCATTATATTAGTCCTTACCAACATAATTCTGCTTGGAATGATTAATTCAACTAAGATTCTTCTCAGCATTGTACCAGATTATCGTTTTTTAAATATAGTCACCCTACTTTAGTTACGTCAGAGTCGGTAAAGCAGTTCTACCCTCTGTACTTTAGCCATGCTACTTTATCGACTCTGGTTACGCCACTGAATTATTGTTTCCGCTGGTTATCGAGAACATTGTTGGAGAGCTTTTTGACATTTACTCACTGTTGTTGCCTGCTATCAGCGAAGTGAGGCAGCGTCCGTGTAGAGTCAGTTCCGTTAACTGATTCCTCGAGCATTGAACAGTCTCCAGTTTATCCAGGGCACTCAAATCTAGCGTCTCTATGCAGTTCTCGCTCACATCAAGTTGAGTCAAATTCTAAGGAAACAGAGAAAGTGATAATATAATATTCAGGTAAATAAATATCTATGTGCTTGATGAATATATATTTTCTTATGGTATTTTAGAGGATTTTGAACAATCTTGATTAGTTGATACATGTTCAATGATCGTTCCAAATGTTTTCAAAAATTACCTAGCTGGAAAGCTGAGAAAGGTTAAACAAACTTTCACGACAACCTTTCAATTCACCTCATTTGTGTGGTGTGGTTTCCGGGGATTGATGAACTCCTCGAAAAATAAATTACTCAAAAAACGAACGTGTACAAAAAAGTCTGTGAAAAACTCGTCAAACAATTAGAATTACTAGGAACAAAGTACTATAAAAAACACGTGACCAAAAATAAAACGCTTTGAACAAGCAAATCTCCAAAAAATAATTATCCACTTTTTTCCTGGCTCTACCAAGGGTCTTTTAGATCAGGCCCAAGTCCATCTACTATCTGTCTCAAAAATATATAATAATAATAATAATTATTATTATATCTTTTTGATCACAATAAATACATGACAGTCAATATTTTGCATAATTTTAAAAGGGACACTAAAGGGTCTTTTAGATCAGGCCCAAGTCAATCTACTATCTGTCTCAAAAATATATAATAATAATTATTATTATTATTACATCTTTTTGATCACAATAAATACAAGACGGTCAATATTTTGCATAATTTTAAAAGGGACACTAAAGGGTCTTTTAGATCAGGCCCAAGTCCATCTACTATCTGTCTCAGAAATATATAATAATAATTATTATTATTACATCTTTTTGATCACAATAAATACATGACGGTCAATATTTTGCATAATTTTGAAAAGGACACTAATAAATGAGTTTTAAAATTAAATGTTGTTAATGTCGAACAGAAAAATATAATGACATAAAATAATTATTAGTTCAATTTGTAAATTAATAATGATTGATAAATAGTTTATGATTAGCGAATGCGTTTTCAGAAACTAATGAAAAGAATGAGCAATTATTATGGGACTAAAAATTCTTGTATGCAGTAATAGGGATGGCTGAATCTCTACCCCTTGGAAAGTCGTCACTCGTTTAAGTCGTCACTCAGAAAGTCAGTTCTTATATATAATTATATGTATTAATTGCATCTCTACCCCTCGGAATGTCTGTTCCATGGAAACTCGTCCCCCGCTATTTAAATATACGAAAACAATTACTTTTAAATACAATTTTAATTCAATTTTGAAGGAGTTACCTTCATGTTGTTTCAATGAAATGGGTGATTTGTTATAAAATCTTGCATCAGAATGTTTGAGTTTAGTTAGTGATAAATCGTCTTATAAATGTAATAAATATAGTCTGATGAATAGTTCAGAGTCAAAGGTCCCGATTGTCTGTCACGATTCAGCGAATTCCCTTGTGAACTAGATGTAGATAAGAGTGGCTGCGGTAGGGGCCTACCGGTGGCATTGTTGAATTCACAAAATCTCTAGTATTTGTAAAAACCAAATGCAACTACTAACACTAAAATTCTACTGAGGCCCGGTATTACCAAGTCCAGTTAGCCTTTATCTAACAGTTCAAACTTGTTATCACCATGGTTACCTATGCTATTTGTTTTCACCAACTCTCAGATAAATACTAACTGGCCGTGGTAATACCGGGCCTGAGCCATATATAGCATTGTTGAGCATTGTCCTTTGATGTAGTTCGATATAAAGCGATAGTTGCGCTACAGGCAATAGGGCCCCGGAAATATTTCACTATAAAGACCCGAGTTGGGTCACCTTCTTTATATTATGCTAAAAAGGTTGTTGGTATCAGTTGTTAAATAAATATTAAAAACAAATAAGTAAATATCACTACATCGTCTACTCACACTCTTATTTAATAATATTTCCATGTAAAATAAACAAGTGCAATAACGAATCCGTTATTTGTTATCCTCTGGTCACTCACCCACAAAAAAAAAATATATAATTTAATATCATATAATATAATATATATATATATATAATATAATCTATAATATAACTGATTTTGAAAGAGCAAGAAACTGCAAATGTACATTCTGTTCTAACATACTATACTAGCTTTATTAAATAAATATTAATCATTTCATTTTATTGTATACTGACGAATTTCAATACTTAATTATAAGTCTGAGACTTTAATTACATGAGTAAGGAATATTTATCGTATAATGTATGTTTTTGTATTACTATGAAATAAATACTAAATACTAATCACTTTCTAATCTAATAGAAATTATTGTGTTACATATAATTTTACGCCGCTCATTCAACAACTTATTGATCGTACAATTGGCGTCAGGTGATCTCAAATTATTGCCATAAGTAATTAAGTACTTGCCTCAGCAATTGGCAAATGAAAGTCTTCTGACCCCCGTGGGGGTTTACAAAAATTGCCGTAGACGACAGTATTTCATGTCGTCATGGCGGGGTATTGGTATAAGTTTTCAACTAGCAATAATCGCACCTCGGATAAACCTCATTGGTTACGATATTGCCACTGCGCAAAGCTAACTCAAAATTGGGATATTCTTAGACACACAATCCGTCTACGAAGTACTGCAAGTAAAACCTAGTACGACATTCTGCGTTACTGCGCTCTGGGGAGAGATTGCGTAACTACAATTCGGCTGCCTCGCCGGCGACTGACGATTGACCGTTTCGCGTCCGCTCGAGAGTTCCGAACCGGTTTGTTTCGTTCATTTGATATTTCAGTAGAGAAATGGTACTAATTACGAGGAAAACGACATACATGTATTGTTGGATGAGCTATAACTATGCTGAAGTATGGAAAATGGTGATTTGGCGAATACCATACATAGTTTAATATAATAAATAATATTTCTTATCCGTACATCAAATAAATAATAGCCGCCTTCAGTGAACTAAGGCACCGCTTTAGAAAGTTAAGTCACCGTTGAGCGTGGGTTCGAGTCCAGCATACGGTGTGGGAGAACATATTTCAACGGTTCTGGACGCGAGTTTTGAAAATCGAGTATAAATTAAATGCGAAATATGTATATTAAAGTTATATTTTATATTATATTAATATACAATATTGAAGTAGGCCTACATATTATTGAATAACATTTTTGTTTCATAATCGAATGACTAAATTAATTGAATAATATTTGATATTTGCAATAGTTCTTCATCCCTTAACTTGAGTTATGAGTATAATTTTTACAATTTGTCAAGTAAGTTATATTCTATCTAATTATTTCTTTGGAATGGTAAGGTTGTCTTTGTAATGTCCCGGCATAACGATACTGAGATGCGTGGCCGAGTGGTTAATAGTTAATACACTGAACCGTCATTCGGTAGACCGGGGTTCGATTCCCGCCATAGTCGACCATCCTAACAGGGGTTTTTCGTGGTTTCCCTCTGTCGTTCGGGTCAATGCATGGGATGGCTCCTTAACAACAGGCCACGGTCGACTCCTCCCCACCATCCAAAAACACCTAATAATTTAACCTTTCATCTGATCATCCCATCACCTCATTCATCATCCACCGACGCCAATAGATCGTAGTCATCAGTAGAGTGCGTCATTAAACCCAATATAAATGAATTAGTTATAACGATCCTAACTTTTCATTATTTTTATTTTATATTGGGTTTTAGCGACGCACTATACTGATGGCTACGATATATTGGCGTCGGTGGATGATGAATGAGATGATGGGATGATGAGATGAAACGTTATTTTATTATGTGTTTTGGATGGTGGGAAGGAGTCGGTCGTGGCCTGTTGTTAAGGAACTATCCCAGTATCAACCTGAACGACAGAGGGAAACCACGAAAAACCCCTGTCAGGATGGCCGACCATGGCGGGAATCGAACCTCGGTCTCCCGAATGACGGTTCAGTGTGTTACCACTCGGCCACGCGTCTCGGTTTTTCATTCTTATAGTCCTAATTGGGAAACAATGACTAATGACTTAATACCAATTTTCCGATGATATTGAAAAATTGGTATATTTTCTTATTCAAATTTGAGCTTGAACTTCTTTTGAACTTTGATTCTGGCACGGTTTAATTTGCACTGACCTGAGCACACCCCTTCTTGGCTGGTGTTGCCCTACCCGAACTAGTTCTAGTAGACCACTGTAGTAAAACCATACAAGCAAAGAGCATTTGTTGTATATCTCTCAACAAATGTCAGTTCAGTTCACAAATATTGACCAAGAAATAATATTGATCTTATAAGTCTTGAACGCTCTGATGAAAGTCTCGTAAGTATAGGCACCAGAATGCATAATCACGATCACCTTCCCAAAAGTCTTAAGCTAGTCAGAGAAGAGAATAATTTCAACCTATGTTTAAAGAGTTACTTATTAAATGAATGTTTTTTTACTCCTTCCAAGAGTTTTTAGATGACAAGAATGAACTATTATAAATGTATACATAAGTAATTTGTATTCTGCTTCCTTTTCAATCATTCTTTTTTAATTAGTGTTATGTTTATGTGTATTTCCTCTTTCATCTATGATGTTAATATTTTACCTGGCTGTTCTTATATTACTTGTTAATCAATCAAGAATAAAAAACTATTATTATTATTATTATTATACCCAGCCACCCTCGGTAGCTCTGTCAGCTGAGGCACCACTTCAGAAACTGAAGTCACCGTTGGGCGTGGGTTCGAATCCCGTAAAAGGCATGGGTTTTTTAAACGTCCTCTCGAATCCGAATCCATTCGACCTTGTTATGATACTTCTGCTTCAACCATCGCATTACACAATAATCTTTCCATTATTTTTCTATATTTAATCTAGCCATATTTTGCTAGACGTACATGAATGCCCCCCCTGAGCAGCTTCCAAACAGTAATACATGTTGCTGTACTGCTGCATCAATATTGCAGTATAATATTGCAGTATTGATAGTTATTTTAGCCTTGAAAGGATCTATTACCATATAGAGAAACCATTTGTACTCATCACATTCATAGCATAATTATTCTTCATTTTTTTTTAAAATTATTTTTATATTGTTTTCATATCTCTGTTCATACTAATACTTTTTTATATCAGGCTACTTTTTCTTAGTCTCTCATTATTTTCTACAATCATTTTTTCATCAATCGTTCATGTGTGATTTATTATTATTATGTGTTTTTTCTACTTCATTAATTTTGTATTTGATTATTATTATGTGTCAAAAGGCAATCATGTATACCATGACATAGTCCAATAAAGATTTATATATATATGTTTTCAACTTTATCTACAATACTAGATAAGTAGCCTAACTTCTAGGGGATAAGGAAGTACATATGTGGCCTACATCGAAGGGGTTAGCAGTAGATAAGTGGCCTACATCGAAGGGGTTAGCAGTAGATATGTGGCCTACATCGAAGGGGTTAGCAGTAGAAAAGTGGCCTACATCGAAGGGGTTAGCAGTAGATAAGTGGCCTACATCGAAGGGGTTAGCAGTAAATATGTGGCCTACATCAAAGGGGTTAGCAGTAGATATGTGGCCTACATCGAAGGGGTTAGCAGTAGATATGTGGCCTACATCGAAGGGGTTAGCAGTAGATAAGTGGCCTACATCGAAGGGGTTAGCAGTAGATAAGTGGCCTACATCGAAGGGGTTAGCAGTAGATATGTGGCCTACATCGAAGGGGTTAGCAGTAGATATGTGGCCTACATCGAAGGGGTTAGCAGTAGATATGTGGCCTACATCGAAGGGGTTAGCAGTAGATAAGTGCCTACCTCGAACGGGCTTCCAGACAGTCGAAGTCGTGTCAGAAACTGCGATAAGTCAAGGCGAAGCGACAAGTCAGCTTTCGACAGATCTTCTAGTTTAGGTAAAATAGCTTTATGTCTTAACACAACTGCCTGATAACGAGTGAACGTGTTATTTATAGAATTACTCCTTTTCACCACTTTTGACTTGCAGTGGCGCGCGTTTGAAGTGGTAACAAGTGGTTGGAGAGCTTTCAAATTCCTCAGTGGTGCATTCGCACCGATATTGAACTGACTTTGTATATTATTTCTATAAATAGATTTCATATGACAGTTTTCTTTTTCGAATTGTATTTTTTTATAACGCTTTCGTGACGTAAAGCTATTGTGAAAATTTTGTTTGAAATCATATTTATTCGATTTATTTCTCGTCGAATCGCTTTTCCATAAACTAATTCTTTTCATTTGCTTCACAACACTGTAATCGTAGCACTTCATTGTGTAGAATCAAATCACAGCTCATCTTCTGTGTTTCGCGTGTTTTGCATTTTTGTTTGTTTGATTCACCTCTTTGCGGTGCAGTTTACCCATTCTTGGGCATACTTCTTTGCGTTGGATGAAGATTTGAGTTATTCAATGCATTTCTTTGCGTTAGTTCATTTGTTTTTTTCTGTTCTGTTCGTCACTTAGAACTCTACTTGGTTACCGATGTTTTGAATGTATTATTTATCAATCTTTGTCCACAAAAAGAGGAGAATTTTCAAGACAACAAATGCATCCTTTAGATTTTACTCACGCCATCTTGTGACATTTGTTATAAACTAACCTTTAATTTTCAATAGTAATTCATTCATTGAAGACAAATGCTTGAATGAATGCATACAAATAATTATATACCAATTGTTTATACTAAAAAACTAAAAATTGAATGTGAACTTGAATTGGTAACATTTCAACCAAATAGAATTTGACGCTGATGAACGTATTCTATTTGTCATAACTATATAGCCAACTTATATTCCACTTTCTACAATTTAATTTTGAGCTTTGAAATAAGGCTGCACGGAGATAAATATAACGAATGGAAAATGTAATTTGATTATTAAACGTAATTCGCGACCAACCTGAGCAATCAGATTGTGTGTGACACAAAACACAAACACAATGAAACTCAAAATACTAGAATTGCAACAATAATATTAATGAGCTAAAAGAATAAGATCGTATTGCACGAAATACGCAAATGTTTAGTTGAGCTAATTATTAAAAATAAGGTACAAATACAACATTGGTAACCAAGAGAAATAACAAGTTAATACCCTAATCATCACTTCGCCCACTAATTATTATTTCACAAAACTGGCCACAATACACAACGTCACCAACTCCCTAAGTCACTAAATCATCAAGTTACTAAGTCACTAAGCCACTAAGTCACTAAGCCATGTGACGGTCGTAGAAGAGAATCACACAACACAACCACTCGGCAAGTTAAAACTAGTAGAATGAACCTGTTGATCCATTTCCTCCTCCAAATGAAACTAAGTCGACATTTTACCCACGATTATACATTACATATGATATAATGAAGATGATAATTAAATACACATATCATCAGATAAGCAGGCTTTGTTTAAGCAATCGGTGTAGACAACGGATCTGAGAAAATGTTCTGTTTTAAATACATGATATTTTATAATTATTAATAACTTCTTGTTTGCACAATGGTTTCACTCTCGCTTATACGCTATATAATATCATGTTGATATCTCCATTTTTATCTTAATTATAAGAATAAGAGCGGAAATCCCATAACGAAATAGTAAGTAATATGACTCGCGTAGTACTGAAAACGAGGTGTTAAAATTAACCTGTGTCTTGCTTCATCTTTAGAGACATTGTTATTGAGGCTTAATTGTCTAACAGAGCATGTGAAAGTTATATTATAGGATATTGATAATAAAATCACTTTACCGGTAATTAAAAGGTTTCCATAACTGCACGTTTTTTAATGGAGTATTTCGAAGTCAGAAAGAAGTATAATTGAAAAATGTATTTAATTATTATTACATGAAATTCGTATTGATTGCAATGGCGAATTAATTTGTTTTAATTGTAGATCTAATCTTATCCTGAAAAATGTGCGGTTTCTAGCGTCTGTATTGTTGCTCTACAAGGTTGATATTTAGGACGAAAGATTGCTGTTATTGGTGATAATTACGGACAATCTTTTTCCTGCATTGTTTGTCTTGCGAAATATCGTAAAATATCTTTTTTACATTTGAACATTTTGTAAGTATAATTCACTGTCGGTCTGTCAGTCACACCATTTGACATTCAGTGCGTTTTGTTACGTGTATGCAAATGATTTACAGAATGCAAAAATTATTTGCATTTGCATAAAATATAATGAGCTATAACTATTCTGAATCCATGATTTTACGGAATGCTAAACATTTTCCAAACGTTTAAATATCTCGGAAAAGTTTCATCAAGAAAACAAAATATTCCAAAACGTACAGATTTGTCAGAAAACTGAAAAAATTTGAAAGTTTCAATATACCGTAGGTAAATGTCCAGATTCACAAAAAAATTGAATATTTATTAAAATGTTGAAATTTCACGAAATTTACGAATGAATGGATTTCCTTTTTTTTTTAAATAAAAAACTTGACACAGACTTTCTCCAATTAGAGCTAAGGATGACACTGAAGGATAGGATCGTTCGCACCCGGGCACCACAAGGGCGATCTTACATATTAGGAAATTACAAACAAAATAATAGGGAAAATAAACTTGGATGGATGGTTAGCGATTTACTTTTGATTTGATTGGTTATTTGACTGAAAGGTTTGACAAAAACTGTGACCGCACGCGGTAGCTCAGTCAGCTGAGGCACCGCTTCAGAAACTGAAATCGCTGTTGAGCGTGGATTCGAATCCCGTACAAGGCATGGATTTTTGTATACGCCCTTTCACTTATCATCGCTGTATAGTTTCATAATCACCTGCTCATTCGTACCCCCGTATAACCTACCTGTTGGTGGGGTCGTAAAGCAAACAGATAAAAAGACAGAAAACTCAAATCACAAGATTTACATCCACTTATCAATCGTTACGCAAATCAAAAGTAAACGTCCCCTACGCTTATCGAGACGACCTTGTAGGTATTTTACTAACTTTTGTTCTTTATTACTTTTTTTTAAATGATGCCAAACGACGCCACCAACAGCTATAGGTTATATAAGATTACGTCTAATGAATAATGAGTAATGGAACTATGAAGTGATGATAAGTGAAAACTCATATCTTAATCGGGACTCGAACGGAGGCGACTTCAGTTTCTAAAGCGGTGTTTCAGTCGATTGAGCTACGGTGGGCGGTTTATGAACGCTTGTGATGTGCAAACGAGTTGATCCCGTTACACCATTATCATAATTTATTTGTACCGACAAGCGATGAAGGACCGAATCACCTGTGCGTTATTGCTGTGAGATAGGGGGGACGGTCGATCGGAACATTCATCTCTCGCGGAAGTATAATATAGAATAAACACGTATACACTGGCTATAATTACATGCGAGTTACATTCACTCTTCAAGCGGATGTACAGAGTATTTCGTTTCATTTAGAATAATTGTATATTTGAAGTATAGTCTTGTGAGATGACCACAGTCCAAGCGAGCCAAAGTTCTTACACATGAGGGAGTTGTCATGGTTGAAGACGCCGAGCAGCGAGCGAGCAAATTATACCGCTACTTTTACTCCTCGAGCTGCTCGCTTTCAGTTAACAATAACAACCAAGGCTTTTAGATTCATATTTCATTGGAAATCAAATGAAAGGGATTTAATGCATGTTTGTTAGATTACTATAGCAACTAGAAAAGTTGAGATCTTACCATGGAGTTGAACAATGCCACCGGTACCGTAGTCACTCTTATCTACATCTAGTTCACAATGGAGTCCGCTAAATCGCGACAGGCAATCGGAACCTTTGGCTCTGAACTGACCGCAAGAAACCACAAATACCTTCCATGTTATCAGTATGTGAGTTGGAACACCACCTTTATATTATGATAAAGTATGTTGGCATCACTATATCGTGCTTAAGTGCAAGTTGGTGCAAGACAACAAACACACCTAATAATGGTTGTTTTACGAATAATTGTAAAACGAAAGCCAGTCTAGATGGCAGTGAACCGTATCCTCCGTCAGTCAAATAATAGATGGCTGTGTTTGACTTGTGGCGAGCGAGAGCTGTGGGCCATGTCGCTTAGAGCTTCGAGAATACTCCTCGGCCAGTATAATAAATGAAACCAGAGGTTAGAATGAATGTATAACAGAGTTATAACAATCAAATTATAAGAATAAATTAACGAATATGGAAGGCTTGATAAATTTGAAAATAGAGATAGGAACCTCCAAAGACCGATACTATAGTGACGGAGCACGGTGGTATCGATTAAGTCCCTAATCATCGTACCCACCCTTTTTTCTCATCCTTTTCTTCTTCTTATCTTCCAAGGCCAGGTATTACCAAGTCCAGTTAGCCTTCATCTGACAGTTCAAACTTGTTATCACCATGGTTACCTGTGGTATTTGTTTTCACCAACTCTCAGATAAATACTAACTGAACTTGGTAATACTGGGCCCAAGTCGTTTAATCGTCACAGTAAAAAAAATTTCACGCCACAGACAATGTCAACATATAAATATGTTCATATTCTTCCTTCTTATTTATTTTCTCATGGATAGATGACAACGATAATAGGATTGCAATGTGAAATGGTTCATGTTATAGATTCAACAAGTGTGACAAAGACAAAGTGTTAATAAAAGCTTGGATCATGCCAATAGCTATCATACCGAGGGCTAGACAACAGCGTTCCAGAGCTGTGCAACCAGCTAACAAACACCGAAAGTTTGCTGTCACAGAGGTTCAAATTACACATATTTCTTCTATATTGCACCATATAAGCGTCTGACCGTCGAGTTTCAATTAAATAATTTATAACATTATACATGTCTGTTCACTATCTAATCATTGTTATATGTGTACTTATCCCACAGATAAACCCTTTTAGGGTTTTGTGGATTTATTTTCAGGGTCAATTTCTTATGTTATCCAATAAAGAGCCTTGAAAAAAAAAAACTTTTCATGTATTAAAAATTAAAAATAAAAGGGAAAATAGTGTGTTGACTTAATTTTTTCTCGCAGCATTTCTTTTGTGTACATGTAGAAGATATCTCGCACAAATTACAAATCAGCACAAATCGAGAAATCAGTGCACTGGAGGCAACCACAATAATCAGTGAAAAACAATAATCAAATTCACAATATAATTTGAACTTCATTAACCATGCAAAAATGAAAGATCTAACAATTCACCCTCATATTTCATAGGACGTGTCCAAATTAGAATTACCTTATTTATGCGTACTTGTATACCTAACCTTGCTCAAAGTACGGAAGTGACGTCTTAAGGAGCGTCATAATTCATAAAATGAAAAGTCAAGTATAAACTTCACAAGCATACATGGCATGCGTTCTTCTGCACCTTACTTGTGTGCTTCTGTATTGGGTCACCTAAATCTGTATTACATTTATGTTTCCATTTTTCAACAGAAACCTACAAAAAGTTGCGATTAGACTTCTGTATATTAAAGTAGCAGCTTTCAATTTGAGCGGAACTTAACACTTATTATAGAAAATATCACTGTTTTATTATAATTAAATAAAAGTGAGGTTATAACAGATCCACCATAAACCCGTTGGGGATGTAACAACTTGCTAGACTGTCAGAAATGCAAGTTCTCATGTATAGCAAGTCCAAGTAGAGGAGTGTCAGTAATTAGTCAAGTAGCATTGAAATTCGGTCACGTCCAATTCTCTGGATCAGTGAGCATGAGTTGCATATTCATTATAGTAAGACAGTTAGGACAGGTATATAGGACATTGGGAACCCAAGATAATAGTAGACAAGTAATAACTTACCCCATAGTTTCCTAGAATGATGTTTCCTTTGAGAAGGTTGGATCTCAGATTCACTTTACTCAGCAGAGTGAAGCCCTCGTTGTAAGAGGATGGCAGTTTGTTGTTTTCTATGCAGTTCCCCTGCAAGTCCTGCCAAATACAAACAAACAAATTCGATCATGAAACAAACTTGGAGCAAAGTTAGAGTCACTATTTCCTTTTAGGATACTTGGGGCAAGAGATGAGCAAATGAAAAGTTGATTCAATTTAGTGATAATGTGATTTAGAGCTACTTAGGACGAGGCAGCATGGGGTGCCTGAAGAGTGAAGAGCATATACCAGAATAAAGTATACTGGGTTGTGTGACATGGCTTTGGTGTCAAACCTTACTTGTACCCCTGACCATTTTTACAACCATCCATTGAAAAGTACTCCGAAGACCATGCTACACGAGTAACACGACTGAGTATATTTTATTCCAGTTTACGCTCTTCAGCGCCCCAGACAGCATTAGACACAAGAGTCAATGTCTGGAGAGGCAGATTTGTACGTATGACTACACCATGTAACAAGGGATGACAAGTTTTAACAACCCATTAGTTATTATATGAATTAAGTTAAAAATTGAAAATTATGAAGTATAATTTTGATTAAATTATGCGATTCAGGACATCACCAACCCAGGGGCTAGATTTGAATGAAAACATAAAGCGCTTTTTTTTCCTCCAAATTTGAGAGAAAACAAGAAATCATCATCTCATTTTCAAAAGTTGAATCAATTTATTCATCCTAGAAAAACCAGCCCCCTTTTCTGAATCGTGACTTGGACCGGTCGACTCTGTTTATGTTTCTCTACACAATCGGGTCAAGTCCAAGTCATGACTCAGAAAAAGGGGCTGGTCTCTGAAGGATGAATAAATTGATTCAACTTCTGAAAATTAGATGATGATTTCTAGTTTTCTTTGAAATGAAGGAAAAATAGCGTCACAATTCACTCAAAATTTCAAATCCAGCCCCAGTAGGGTTGTGATATCTTCTAAGTCTAAGGTTTCTCGAGCTGCCAAGCAAGCTATGCTTGGATTGCACAAGAAACTCAAGCTTGGATAGCACAATTGACTTCCTCATGCACTTACCAGTGGCGCAAGCGCCCTCATGGCCAATAGAAAGGCTGGAAGTTCCTTCAGAGAATTGCCTGCCAGAAGAAGTGACCTCAACAGATTCAGATGGGTCAAGGTCACGGGAAGGCCGTGGAGGTCATTGCGGTCAACCCGCAGCTCTTCCAGACTGTAACAAGGAGCATTTTTTTGTTGATAACATCGAAACTTGATACAAAATCATTGTTCCCCAATTAAGGCTGTAGATGAA
Organism: Brachyptera risi; assembly: GCA_964007535.1. Classification (NCBI taxonomy): domain Eukaryota; kingdom Metazoa; phylum Arthropoda; class Insecta; order Plecoptera; family Taeniopterygidae; genus Brachyptera; species Brachyptera risi. Next base: position 38,670,738 of record OZ023332.1, read on the forward strand.
AAGTAGAATCGTTTGGACGGGGCACCACAAGGGCGATCTTTCCACCCCATTTTATAATTATTTAAAACCAATTAGCTTTAACACCAGGACTGCGATGTCTGTGACCATAATTTTCCGCCGCAGATAAAAGTAATTCAATTTCCGACAGTCCGGAACACATTATAAGTAAAAACCGTTTCTGTGAGATATATCCGGACATTGGTATTAAGAGTGAACAAAACACACGAATGTTGATATCTTCCACTTTGAACTAATTAAGTCTCTTGGGCAATGATCATTGCTTTCCATTAACAGCAGATGTGAAGTTTATCATTGTACAAATTGGGAAAAAAATTAGTGATAAGCCTATAATGTTATAATTAGGCCTATCACTCTGCTAATTAAAGGTCTTGGCCAATTAGTACTTCATCCAAGCATTTGCTTCGAGGACTGTGGAAAACACGAAAAACCATGTCAGGATGGATACAAAAGTAACATATTACATGTAACATATATTATGTTACATTTCCGCGTGTTTTCCTTTTCTGTGGACTTTCCGTGCATGGTCATTCGGTTTGGTGCATGACCTTCTGCATTCTTATAGCCTTCCATGTTATACTTTCCTTGGAATTTTCACCTTCCTTGTGTACCTTTTCCGTGGACCTTCATTGTAGCTTGACATCAGTGACAACTTCTGTGTGCGGTTTCTAGTATTAGTCAAGTTAAAACTAGAAACATACTTATAAGGTTTTATTTTGTTGCATGCTTTGGGTTTAATTTAAATTGTATTTATGATTGGTAATGGTTAATTGTAAATAACTTTTTGACGCAGGCCCGGTATTGTAAGTCCAGTAAGCCTTATTCTCAGAGTTATTGAAAACAAATAGTATATGGGTAACCATAGTGATAATACCACTAACTGCCGGTTAGAGCTACTCACGTTGTTAATTCCGGGATTGAATGCAGCCATTACCAACGTTCAGGAGTAGCTCTAACCGGAAGTCAAGTAATAGGCCTATTATCACCATGGTTACAATGCTATTTGTTTTAGTAAGGCTAACATGGAGTCAGTAATTCCGGGTCATGGACTGAGACTGAGTTTAACAAACAATAAAAATATGCTAATTAAGCTAATTATAAAATAATGATCAATATGTAGGTAACCGAAGGTAATAACTAGTAAATTAGCTGATAAACGCATAATCCACAAATTTATTATTCTTAAAACCAAACCTATAAGAGCTATTATTTATTTGATCCCAATACTAAACTCTTCAGTTACTTTAGTTCTCTCATTCGGCTTAATTCTCCATTACGTACAGCTCTATTGGGATGAATGCGAGGTGCATTTTTTCAGTATACACATCAAATACGAATCCAATCAAGAGAGGGAGCTTTTTAGTCGAGATTTTATGATATAGTGCTGTGATGATTCACATTCTCTCTTATCTTTCAACGTGGAAATCATTCAAAATAATATATTCATAGTTTTCTGACTTTGACGTATCAATAATCTATCAAAAACCGTGTCATTTCAAGTAGACAATTCTAAAGTTCAGAGAAATAGGTTGATATCAGGGATGAGAAACATAAAATTGACAAAATGACATATTATTATACAAATGATATGGAAAGGAAACTTTATAGCTTATTTGCAACTTATTTTAGAATAAGAAGATTGATGCCAGACCGCATTGAAAGAACACGACTTGAAAAACCAGTTGAAATATCGTGGAAACTGCAGAAAACTCTCTAGTTCTAATCTAATGTAGGTATTCTTGTCGCGAGTGTCATGCTGTTTCCTTTCGTTGTCCAGTCAGCTGTCAGCTGTTGGTCAGTCAGCTGTCAGCTGTTGGTCAGTCGTGAAAAATCAAGGAATAGGACATTGAAATGAAATTGAAATATTAAAAAAATCAATGTTTTTTTTCTTCAAACTTTGAAAAGAATGTATATAGCGAATATATATATATCAATAGTTGACAGAAAGGTCCTCCCTGTCGACGTGCCCTTAAACCCTAACAATCATCATGATCATTCGAAAAAGATATTACGAAATAATCAAGGAAAAACATGTTGAACAAAATATAAAAATCCAATGTCATGACTATATAAACATGAAATGAATAATAATTTCAATGAAAATCAAAGGAAAATAACAAAATTTCTAGAAAATAACAAGTATACAAAAATTCAAATCAACATGAACAACATCAAATGTAAGCCTTGAAGAAAAAATGTATTGAATTCCTCATCAGAAGATCAATGAAAAATGTACGAAATATTGAACAACATCTCCCCATGTTCAAAACAAATGTTTCAAACAAAAATGTTCGCCTACACGTCATGTACCGTATACCTAATTGGATGAGCGTAGCGAAGACTCAATTTCACTGTACTTGAAAAATCGAATGTGTTTTTTTTTGTTTTTTTGTTCGCGCTCTACAGGTCAAACAGAAATTCAGATCATGATGAAACTTGGCACACACATGAACCCTTATCTGACTTGATGCTGTATAGTTTTGAGGCAAAATCGGTTCAACAATATTCTTGAGATAAATCATTTTGAAGTTTTCAAAAAACCCATATGAATAAGCCAGGCGGAAAAAATGACAAAGTGAATGTTCTCCGAAATTTTTCAAATTTTCACAGAACCCTAACAACATAATAATACACATTATTACGAACTTTCACAATAATCGGATGTGACGTTTCGGAGTAAAAACTCAAAAAATGCGATTTTTATTTATTTAATTACTTCATTTTTTTTTATTCGCTCATCCATAAACGCGGAAACACATAACGCGTTTTCCTAGTATTATAATATAATATTACCTCCATATAATCTTCGTCATGCAAAGCGACATTTTATCGTAAGTGTTAGGGTTTAAACTGCGAGGTCATTTTGGGCCCATATCCATAACCGTGTACTTTGCCATAATTGTCAACGTTTTGTGAATGTTTTAAGCATGAAAGGAGCGGGGAAGAGAGAAAAAAATTAAATGAAGATATATAAAAAAATAAAAGAAGAATATAAATAAGGCAGATTCATCGTTTTCCAGCTTTTCCTAGATCTAACAACAGCTAGTTGTGGTGTTGAACCCCTAGCACATGATCAAGGCTACCACTACTGAAGAGATATACCTTGAGGATCGCGGTGAAGGCCATTGTTGCAACATTGACAACAATGAGACCGTCAACACTTGCACGGCAGAAGAGCAATAGGGTCAACGGATCATCTTCAACAACAATCATTGAAGGCTAAACAAGAAGGAATCTTCTACTATTTAGTTATCAATCAAGGAAACACTGCGTAGACCATCAATTATACGCACCGCTAAGGACTTCTTGAATACTTTCTTCTCTTTGTTTCATGGAAATAAACGAAGGCCCAATAATAGCAACCAACGTGAGAAAAAGCGAGCTATTATTGATTTTAGCTGTAATTAAAAACAATTTGTAGTTTCGAAATGTTGAATCAATTTTGATTTGAAATACGAAGTGATCATGGAGTATTCTGCAACATTCTTATGCTGCAATACAGTCACCATCCGGTGTGGTGTTATACATATTCGTTGGTAGCTTTTATGTAATGATTTATGTAATGTGGAATTTAATTTAGTATATCTAATATAATATAATATGTGTCCGTTGTATGAACTTTCATCGTAGTTTTTAATCTCTTGAATGTATCTGAATTTTTTATTATTCGAAGCATTTTCTCGAAATGCATATGTATTTAAACGGTTTAAGCAATGTTTTCTTTTAGTAAGCTCTGTAGGGTCTGAGTAACACACTATTATATCTGACAATAAAAAGTTGCAATGTATTTTTTATGCCAATTTTTTTATTAGTTAGATTTTGGATAATTTTTAAAAAATTATAAAAAAATTACAATAGACCCTACGATTCCTAAGAATGAAGTAAGCGAAAGATAACATCTTTATTTATATTTCTTAGACCTCGATCTACTCAGAACACTGTCGAAGAGTATATCCAAGAAGAGACATCAAATGATATATTATTTTAATTGCTTATTTAACTGCACAGAGGCCGTGAGATCGTGGTGCCCCGTCCAAACGATCCTACCTTGTTACTGATTTTTTTTTATCATAGGGCCTATCAAGTATAGATCTATACTGTCAACTGTAAATTACACACCAACACTATAACAAAGAAGAATGCCAATTCTTTTTCAAAGGTCGAAACATTTTGGAATGTTGTAGACCTAAATGAAAGATGTAAATTAAGAAATTAATTCGAATCTTGAAATTTTAAAATCCCTCGTGAATATTGGCGGCAAATCAGCTTATAAAACAATCATAACATCAAATTCACGGAGAGATTTATTTGAAAGATACAAAAACTTGATAGGTTTGAAAACTAATAAACAGACTCTTCTTGGATGAGAGGAGATAATATGATCATCAAAAATCAAAAGTTTTAAGATATAATTTAAGGTATAATATTAAGCTATAACAGCTTTACCCTGCCTTCCCATGACGTTTGGTCTTTTACATACGCACAAAAGCACACAGATCAGTCGTTCTCTCCAACACATTTATACCAAATTGGGTGTTTTAACTGTTTTTCTTCGAATACGCTCCACAGGTGACAAAGCAGTACCGATCTACATAAAACTCATTCCAGGCTTCACACTTATCTTCAGAATTATAACTGCAGACTCATATTTTTTTGCTTCTGATCGGTCGAGTAGATTTGAGAAATTGATGCTCAAAATAGTGAAAATACTCTGTATGAATATTTCGAAAAAATGAGAAAAATATTTTCACTGGAAAATATTTGAATTTTGAAATGTTGTAATGTTGTAAAAGACATGTTTGACGAGTTTTATAAAAATCAAAGAAGATAAATAAAATCGAAGAGAAAGAAAATGAATCAAAAAGAAGATTGAATATTTTCACCCAAACACAATTTTTGAATTATTTTTCATCCCTTAACTTATTAGTATAATTTTTACAATTTTTGGAATGAGTTATATTAAGGCCTAGGCCTGCATGTAATTATTTCTTTCATGTGGTATAAGATCGCCCTTGTGGTGCTCTGTTCAAACGATCTTAATCTGTCATCCTTAGTCTTCATTGCTTGGAAACAATGACTAATTATGTCAAGATTACGATATTAGCAAAAAAAAATCAAGTAAGTGTTAACCAAGGTGTATAGATTTCTATGATGGACTCCAAAAAAATATATCGCTCATCTTACAATGCATACACTGCATTTTTATTGCTTACTTCCATTAAAAAATACTCACCAAAATTATATTTATATCCTTCGTATGCACTAATACGTTTCTCGTATAAGAAATAACACAAAATTATATTTAAATTCTTCAAATACACTAATATGTTCAACATAGAAGAAATAGCACAAAATTATATTTGTATATCCCACGAATGCACGAATATCTCACACACACTCGACCCACGTTTACACCAATCACTGCACCTCGATCACCCGACTGCCCGTACTCAACTGGCGCGTGCCGCGCTAGGAACTAGCCACTGCATGGTCGGTGGTCATCTCACTGGCAGTGACGCAACAATGCGAGAGGGTAAACCTCCGTGAACAAGAACAAGAAGTAGTAAAAACGAGCGAGAGAGAACGACAACTAATCAAAACAACGGAAAGTAATTATTAACTCATTTTTACAAGCGTTGATTCATGGGGTGATGGATGATGAAATTCCATTCTTTAAAACAATGATTTGGAAATGTATTTCTTTTTTTATATAATTGTAACCGATTGTGTGTCATTTATGATGGAGATATTTCACATATTATCTCATAATTATAATGTTTGGTTTGATGAACATTTGGATGTAATTAACTATTGAAGATAGAAGGAACCTATTATACAAAGGTGACATACCAAAAAGAACATGACGATATTCATTTCCCTAATTTCAGTGAAAACTAGAAATCATCAACTCAATTTCAAAAATTATAATTCATTTGTTTGTCCTCCAGAGATCATGAGTCATGACGTAGGCATCACCGATTCTGTATAGAAACACAAACAGAATCGGGTGATGTCTACGTCACGACTCAGAAAAAGGGCCAGGTCCTGGAGGACAAATAAATGAATTATAATTTGTGAAGTTGAGATGGTGATTTTCAGTTTTCTCTGAAATTGGCTGAGAGTGATTTCGTCAATACTCGTTAAAATCTAGTTTCATGATTGTGGTATTCTTTGAATCTCTTATTTTAATTGTTTAATTCATCATCCAATGTAAATGATCTTAAAGGCTTATTCTTTTATTATTCATTATATCCTATATTGTTGGCATTTTTGTTACTATATATACAAATTTCGTCAGCCATAGTGCATTTAGGAGTGCATTATGTTGTTACTTTAACTGGTGAATAGCTCTAACTGGCAGTTAATTGTAGATATCACCATGCCATCTTTGTTTACACTATTTACCGTTAGGTTACTAAGTCCAGTTAGTCTTCTTCTGAGAGTTAATTAGAACAAATTGAATGAGTTACCATAGTGATTAACTGCTGGTTACTCCCACGTTGGTGATTTTGACACTAACTCTTAGAATAATTTGAACTGAACTTTATCAATACTGGACCTTGGTGTCATTTTTGTCGCCACTTTGACATGAGGGGACAGTTACGATTCATTTAATTGATTGATTATTATTAAATTAGAAGAGTTGTACATAGCTTGTGATAAAAATGCAATTGAAAAACTTTTTATATACATAGTGTCACTGTAAGATGATGAATGGAAGTATGAAAATTATACAATCTTTTCGGGCAGTAAAAAATTGAAAGCAGATTAAGAAATATGTTTAAATTCCGTACGATAATCTTAAAATTCCTTATCATATTTCACTTTGCAAGCTGAACGAAGTGAAATATCGTAGCAAATACAAATAAAGACAATCTGTTAGTTTAGTATTTGTAAGAATAATTTCTGTACGAATAGATACTATCTCGGTTCGAATAGGAATTTGAGAGCACTAAACGCACAATTTTTGTATAATGACTAACTTTACATCTGCTGTCAATGGAAAGAAGTGATCATTGCCCAAGAGACTTAGTTCAAAGTGGAAGATATCAACATTCGTATGTTTATACTGAAAGACTTTTATCTACGGCGAAAAATTATGGTCACAGACAGCGCAGTCCTGGTGTTGAAGTTCATTAGTTTTAAATAATCAAAATAGGGTGGTAAGATCGCCCTTGTGGTGCCCCGTCCAAACGATCCTATCTTTCATCCATAGCCTTAATTGGGGAACAATGATTTTGTATCAAGTTTTGATGTTATTAAAAAAAAAAAAAAAACTAAACGCTATTCGGAAGATTAGCCCAATATCGGCTGGGGTTAAACTGTTCAATAACCTCTCGAATTGTATCAAACTTTTGAAAAGTCAGAAAGATTTCAAGACACATTTGAAATAGTAGGCCTACTTGAAAAATGTTTTTATCCAGTAACATAATTTATGAATAACACAGATTAAGTTTTGCCTTTTAGGATTTTGAAGTTTGTTTATGTTTGTGTTCACTTGTTTTTATTATTTATTTGTAAAATTATCATATTATATTACTGACTATCCTCGTATATCATGTGTGTGATCATTTAATCAAGACAATAAAGTGCTATTATTAATTGGACGAGCGAAGCCAAGACTCAATTTCACCATACCCGAAAAAGAGTACTTTTTTTTCGCGCTCCACAGGTCAAACGAAAACATTCAAAATCAGTTGAAACTTGGCATACACCAGTGTCCTTATCTAATTCGATACTGTATAGTTTTGAGGCGCAATCGGTTGAACCACTTCTGAGAAAAATCATTTCAAATTTTTCAAATATCTCATGAGAATAACCCAGAGGAAAAAATTCGTGAAAAATATTTCATTCGAGAAAATTCAAATTCTCAGAGAATTTTAATATAATAATGATACACATTATACCGAGCTTTCACTCAAATCGGATCAGTCGTTTTGATGTAAAGAAATATATAATGTAATTTTTGTAAATAATTCAAAGCTATCAAGATACCAATTAAATCCAAGCAACAGGTGTCACCACTTAATTGTGAACGATTAAAACAAAGATTTCTTCATTATCATAGAAATTAATAAGGAAAAATAAGATGGCAGTGACGTAATGGTTTGGATCTCAAAGTGTATATATATATATATATATATATATATATATATATATATATATATATATATAATAACCAATCCAAAGATAAGTTGATATGTTCCAGCTCATCCATCAACGCGGCAACACATAACGCGTTTGCCTAGTATTATTATTATTGTTCTCCTTTAAGCTGCACGAACTAAAAGACTCATAATTTATACGAGAAAAAAACGAATCTCCGAATTATTATGAGTTATACGAAACCATTAGAAAGTTACAGTAAACTTGGCGAGTCCATTAATAATCATCAACTAACAGCACGCTTGCTTATGGAAGCGAGCCGTATAAATAAGTGCACGTGTGTCCACGAAACATGAAGGCCTGAACCACCCGTGCGTTAGTGCTGTGAGATAGGGGGGACGGTCGCTCGGAATATTCTTATCCCGTGGATATAAGTGTATATTAAGTAACCCTCTGGAATTGTCCAGATGGAACCGACTGGAACTCTTTTACTTCTTCTGGAGTTCCAGACCAAGGAACACCCCACACATACTGACACACACAAGCTGATTGGTACAGGATATAAACTAGACAATAATTATATTCACTTTTGTTATAATTATTAATATCAACACTGTTTTACTTTACTATAAAGGCACAGCCTTCTTTAATCATGATCATTCTTTACGAAAAGACGTCTTCTCTAATAAAGAAGGCTGTGACTTAAGGACACCACAATCCCAAAACTAGAATTGAATGAATATTAAAGATATTTATTTCCATAATTTTAGAAAAACTAGAAATCGTCATCTCAATTTCATTAATTATAATTTATTTACTCGTTCTCCAGGAACCAGGCTTTTTTCTGAGACGTGACGTAGACATTACTCGATTCTGTTTATGTTTCTATACAGAATCGGTGATGTCTACGTCATGACTCATGGTCTCTGGAGGATGAAAAAAAAAAAAATTTCCCAAAATACGGGTTTTTAAAGTTGTTCACCAGACAATTATTGACATTATCAAACTATATTAACTTGAGAAAGATGATCAGCACTGGTACGATTATACCTAAATACGTATAGATTGAAGCATTGGTCACGCTATACTTGAAAAACATCAAAAAACTGCATGAGCTGTGTATACGTCTTCAAAAAATAATATTTTGAAATTATACAGTTTTCTGAGGAGGGTAGAGGGGTCATAATTGTATCCATCAGAAGAGGGCAGTAAAAGGCAATTTTTCCGAAACCTCACTGTATATAAGTTGTAGCCTTTACATTCATGAACCGAAAATAATATATACCGGTACAGTAGTATATACACTTGTTCCTCGAAAGAAGAAGGTAGTCTAGCAACTGAATAAGAATTGTAAAAACTCCAGTAATCACAAGATATTACTGAAGTTTCGAGTATTTGAAGCTTTTTGAATATGTAGTAGCGTTTCTAATAGTAAAACCAATCCAAAAACAGATGTACGAATATGATGATGATATTTTTGTTATAATTATAATTATTTGTTGGTAGTCAGTGACCTTTTTCGTGAATACAAATATGCCAAATTTGAATGAGAAAAATGCCAAATAATGTACAATTAAAAAATATATATTAAATTTAATGCCAATTGCTGACCTGGTTAGTTTGCCGATGTCTTGTGGCAGCTCGCCTATGTTGTTATCCGAGATGTCCAGATAAACCAGCGACGACAGCTGAAGCAAAGCAGCCGGGAAACATTGCAGCACATTCTTCTGGAGATGAAGAGACCGCAGCTTCGGCAGCTTCCTGAGTAGCTGGAGGTTGGCTCCAGAGTGCTCTGGCAGGGACCGGGATCGTATCCCGAGCTTGTTGCGGGAGAGGTGAAGCTCCTCGACTTCCGGGAACGAGAGGAGAATATCTGGAAGAACTTCGAGGCCCTCGTCGCAGAGGATGAGACGGTTCGAACACTCGTATAATTCTATTGCCTGAGAAATAAAGACATATATTTATTGATTCATTGATTTTTGTCGCTTATTAATATATTAAATATTGAGAATATTTCCCGCATTTTGTCCATATTATTGTTCGGAAACAAAATGGAGGCCAGCCAATGAACAAATAGTTAGATGCATGTTTACTATATTGCCAAGAAAAAGTTGCAGGTTAGTGTTAAAAATTGGAACTAGAGAAAAGTCACAAAATGAAGCGCGCGCATATTTTCAACAATGATGTTGATTTGAATCTTACATTGTTGACTGAACTTTTGTAACCATTCGTCGGCCATATTGCGATTTAGAAGCTCATTCTATGGTTATTTTTCGTGGGGCTAAATCGATTTTTTTCTGATAAATACAAAATTTCATGTAAAAGCTTAATATTTTAATTCATTTATGATCTAAAATCGATATCGATCGTTATTTCCATACCGATATCATCAAAAATATTGAATTTCTCAAATACTAGATTTTGAATCGAAGATCGAAAATATCGAAATCGAAAGGCAATCAAAAATCTCTTCTGAGATTTCCGTTTAGAAGCACATTTGGGTATTAAAATTAAAAATATCTGAAAAATGCCTTTTGCATCGGCCCAATTCAGAGCCGGAAATTTTATTGCATCACTACAATTTTACTCAAAAATAGGAACTATTTTTCGCCATTTTCTCTCAATATTTCTAAATGAACTATTAAGGAACGGTTATTCAATAAATTTGTCATATATCTTAAGATATAAATATACGACATCCATGCTTGATTGTATTTTAGTTATCGGTGGAGGAGCCGTCTTTGGGATCGCAATAGTATGTTTTTCACGCAGGCCTCCTTGCGCCACCGAACAACGACTAGTTGTGAAAGAACTAACGTATATAGATCAAATAAACATAGAATACAAGGGCAGTACTCAATCCTGACGTGAAATACTTCTTTCGCCGCCCGAACTACTCTTGTGTACTCATATTGCCTATACTCGACGGAGCCATCACAGGTTCCGTCATCATGTTTATACGTGAACAATGGGGGCGCTGAAGAGCGTATACCGGAATAATGTCGACTCGATCGTGTGACATGGGCTTCGGGGTACTTTTCAATGGAATGTGGTTAGGGTTCAGGTGAGGATGGGCACCCAAACCCATGTCACACAACCGAGTCGACTTTATTCCGGTATACGCTCTTCAGGCGCCTCTCAACAACAATGTCACTTCTAAGATAAATGCAATATCATTCTATTCGAAGGGCTACCAACTGAAAGAATCGAGTGTAAATATGGAGGTCAGGGAAAGAGAGAGGGGGGGGGGATATTTGAAAAAAATAACGAAAATTAAAAACAATTCAATTGAAAATAATGAAAATATAACGTCAATTAAATATACAAAAATAACAAAAAAATGATGAAAATAAGAGGATAATAAAATAAACCATCTACAAATGAAAATTATTGAATAAGTAAACTAAAATTAAATATGCAAAAATAAAAAAAAAAATCGGACAATCACAACTATACGAAATTATTCCATTGTTAGTTCCTCAATCCGACTATTTCCATAATAATATATACAAGTATGCAATTGAAGGCTTGTATATTCGCCCATGCGTTACGAATTGATCAACAATGGTATTTCTTGACAATGGCGCATTGCAATTCGACCAAACAGAAGCTAAGAAAGACAACTAACGGATGTTTTCGTTAGCACGCAATCAGCCATAAGTGTTGCGTCATTTGACAGATGACAGACATCTCGATGTGAAATTTTGAACTCTTGTTTACCCGATGTATCCATGAAAGTAGAAGGTTCTACCAGAATAAAACAATGATTTCACAGTTATTTTTGTATAGATGTGATAGGTATATTTGGAGAGTCAATGATTTTCAAAATGAGATTTTTCATTAGTAACATAACTATACATCTTTGAAAAGCCTTGAATCCTTGAGGCTAGCTGCAATGTGTTTCTCTAAAATTACCAAAGAGCTCACAATTATTCGGTTGATGGACGACCTTCTTCTGTCGTGGAAAATATTAATATACTTTACTCCAACATCTCGTAAATAAAATTTGACAAAAACTGTATCTTTGAGCACTGAGAACATTGAGAGTGAAACATCTGACTTGTTCTTTCGCTGTATAACTCTGAAAATAAATGAATGAATAAATAATAAATTAGCTATATCTTTTCGTACCGAATGATATTTATTTTTCTCGTTTAAAAACCGATGGGCCTTATATAAATAATATTATATGATATGTTTTTGGTACTTGATATTTCAGTAATACTGATTTCTTAAACAATTCAAATGCAACTATGAGGCTGTGAAATGTAAACTTCCTTGAAATTCCTCATGTTTAGAAGGCAGCGCTAGTTGCGCTTTAATTAATCGGATAAAACGTAACTTGAGTGCTTAGGACCATGGTGGTCACGTTAGGGCAGGATCTTTAGTACCTATTAGGTGGGCCACTATGGGACCACTATAGTGCTAGGATAGTCAGGTAGGTCAGTAGCGACGTCGAGAGATACTATCAGGTAGGGCAGTAAGAGGCCATTTAGTGTCAACTCTAAGACAGTAGTGTCATCAGTGACTAGATAGAGAGTATTAGGTGGGGTTTTATTGGACAATCATAGTGTTAACGTCAGGTCAGCACCGTTGATAAAGGACATCAAAACTATCAAACTAGATTTTAATATATGATAACGATATTTATTTTCCAAAATTTATACGAAACTTGAAATCATCTTCTCAATTCCAGATTTTTTTGATCTCCAAAGACCATGGTCAATACCGATTCTGTATAGAAAAATGAACAGAATCGAGTAATGTCTAAGTCACGAATCAGAAAAAAGGGCAGGGTTCTAGAAGACAAATAAATTAATTGTATAATTTCTGAAATTGAGATGTTGATTTCTTCTTTTCTCTCAAATTATGGACAAAAATATCGTCATATTTCATTTTAATTTAGTTGCAGGGTTTTGATGTCCTTTAAATACTAAAACTATTGAAGTTACAAGTTGGTACCTCGAGAGAGTCCTGGTCAATATCGTCTCCTGACGTGGACCCCTGCTCGTCTGCCCCTGCGACGGCTGCACACCGCATAGCACCGTGGTACGTCACTACCATGTTGTCACAAGTGTTTTGACAGCTGAGCAATTAGCGCCCTTATTGACTTGATATGACGTCACATTTTCAACCAGAATAATCCCAATATGGGACTTCATATCTTCTTATCACAAAACAGTTAATTTGTAATTTTTATATATGCCATAATCCATATAATATTCACATTTTTTTTCTGAATATTTTTTTTTGTTGATCCTATATATAATCTTTATAATTGCAATTCTACTTCGTCTTAGAAGTGTTGTTTCGATGATTCAATTAATATTCTTCAGTTCCTCAATGTATACAACATTCGATTTCGTAATCCACAGTTAAGAGATCTTTTCGAGCGTAAAGATAATTCTATTATAACATGCATTAATACACACTTCCAACTTGTTAAAACGATTTTACTTTTACGCTAGATTCAAGTTTTAGATTATAGCGCATCAATATTCAATCGGAAACAATCGAATAACTTTTCATATAACATTATAACAATGGTTGTTTATGTTTCGACATAATAACAAGAATATTGCTCATTGGAGGAGTTTCCAATTTCTAGCAGTTTTGATATCAAACGTACGGATTTACAACTGCCAAGTCGACGCATTGTCTGCGAGGTGAAAGTGAATATAGTATGTAAATGAAACATTAAAAACATTGTTATCAGATATTGTTACATCCTGGACCGTGGATGATGAATATCTTCGAATGTAGCACTTGCAGTCATGCGCAAGCTAACTGTTCAACACGCGTCATCCAAGAGTTGGAAGAGTATGCGTGTTCGAAACACGATGACACACGAACATCTTTATTTTGTTTCTTCTGGAACAAAACTAGATGAATAATATTACAAAAATTTCAATATAATCTTCTGAATTGTAATTCACGATTTCCTGTTTTTAATATAGACTTTTTTTCAAGTACGTCACACACAGTTGTATATTAAGGTCCGCTTTTACCAACTGATTGTCAGTGGATTAAGTTGTTATCACCCTTGGTTACGCATGTTATTTCCGCACCTTGACTAATAGTTAGGAGATTAACACTTGAGGAGGATTTGTAAAAACGTCTCCTATAGTGAACAAAAAAAAAATCCTCAAATTATGTTGTTCACTAATTCGGAATTAGTAATTCTTTGCCTCCATGCAATAAATCCCTATGATATATCCCAATAAAATAGAAAATCGTATCAGTATATGTAAAATGCTAAATGCCATCCGATAAAATACTTTTTAATGCATTTTATAAAGTTACGAAAAATTTTATAACCCACTTTAGAACGACAATATATTCAATAATTTTTAATTCTATGAGAACACTTGAGAAAACAATCACTCAGCACAGCAGTTCAAGGGTGACCAAAATGAACAATTTCACATCAACCTCACATCCGTTATATCCATTGGTAAATTTTCAGTTTACACACCAATCACAATGGAACACTTGATTTTCACACCGTATATTAATCCACTTTCACACAGTTTTAAAAAAAACACTTTACATCTCTCCCCCTCCTTTTGATAACCACCTTATTTGAAAACACATCGATAACCGTTCCCGTCTATTGTTCCCGAACAAGAATTATTCACTCGAAGTTATTATTAGCATAGCGATTGGTTTGAGAGTTTTGTCTCTACTGGTTGCAGACTTGGCGGAGTGGCGACTGAGGCTGCGGTAAGATTGGAGCCCGTGCCGCATGCGGCAGCTTGCCGTATGGAGCAAGCGGTAGACACGCTACATGCTCCACGGCACTCGTCAACAATCAGGTAAACAGAACTAGACGACATTAAGACTTGATGATGACAGTTGGTACAAGAGGAACACATAGGGACGAGAAAGAGTTCTAGTTTTAATGCATGGTGGAGGATTGTGAAAGACGGAAATATTAGTTTTTTTTAAATAGTTTTTTTCATCATTTTAGATATTTTTTTTTACATAATTTTTAAATTTTAATATCTGTGCTGATAATATCCGAATATATCACGGAAACTGTTTAGGTTTATATATCTATGATTATTGTTTGCTTTACGACCCCACCAACAGCTAGGTTATGCGCGGAGATACGAATGAGCAGGTGATAATAAATGTATGAAGTGATGATTAGTGAAATAACATTTACAAAAACTCATGCCTTAAGCAGGATTCGAACCCACACCCAACGGTGACTTCAGTTTCTGAAGCGGTGCCTCAGCTGTCCGAGCCACCGAGGTTACCTATATTGCCTATGATGTGTTCCGGACTTTTGGAAACTGAAAGATTTTGGATCTGCTGCGAAAAAGTATGATCACATACAGCACAGTCGCTATCAAAGTTAGTTGTTTATGACTTGAAATAATAAAAGTAGGGGTTAAAATCGCCCTTGTGGTGCCCCGTCCGAACGATCCTACTTTCATCCACAGCCTTCATTGGGGAACAATAATTGTGTATCAAGTTTCGATGTTGATGAAAAAAATGTATATACGGTATTAAAATATCCATTTAGACATCTTGAATATTTTATTACATTAAATAGAGATGGAAATTATCAGTAGAAAGAGAAAGAGAGAGAGAAGAGGAAGATAGCGATTTATATCATCTGGGGATATTGCTCAATGTCTCTTACTGAGACGGATGGACCAGTGGCTAGCACGGTAAACAGTCATTCAGGAGACCGGGGTTCGATTCCTGTCATGGTATTTACTATCCTGACAGTTTTTTCTTGCGGTGTACGTCTTTCGATCTGTTGAATACTGCGGGGATGGCTGCTTAACAATAGGCCACGACCGTATCCTTCCCCCGTCAATCCAAACGGACTGAAGAAGACAAGCGTGTAAAAGAGAAAAGTGAAGGTTTAAAGAAACGTGTTTTTAGCTAAATCTTCATGGAATTTATAATTAAAATCTGTCGTTCTGAAGTGGATTTCGAAATGAAGTACAATTATGTTTTTTCATAACTTCATGAAATTCATAAACAAGTTATTCATCGGATGTCACCTTGGCGTTTTACCCATACAGATTCATTATCCTATTCTGTGGGGAGATATCATATATAAGAGAGAAAACTTATACGTTGCATGGAGGCAAACAAACTAATGCCGAATTAGTGAAGTACATAATTAGAGGAAACGTTTTGTTCACTCGAAACAACAATGTGCGACGCACTCGAATGAAGTTCATATCCTAATTAGAACTGAAAATCGTGAATTAGAATTTAGAAGATAATATTGAAAAATGTATCGTATTATTCATTAAGTTTTGTTCTCTAGCGAACAAAATATTGATCTTCTTGTTTCGAATGTTACTCTTCACCAACCCTACTCTATATACAACAATACAAATGCATCTTTTAACAGTCAATGAGAGACGTCATTCGTAAGCAGACTTCTTTCGAGTATCAAAAAACTAACCATCAATAAACAAACTGATTTGAGAAGGACGTTGCCATCTGCGTCTTCCAACAATTGATCCAGTGGTTACGATGTTTTAGTACAATGAGTGAGTATATTTAATCAATCTGTGTTAAATCATGCGAACAATTGGTATGTGATGTTCTTCAAATCATGTTTTTTTTTTGTATCGATACGCTTATTGGTGGTCGAGTATTTCGCACGTGTTTCCCCGGTGTGTCATTAATCAGTCAACTGGAGAAGCAGATGACCGAACAGGCAGTGATGCCAAAATAAATAGAAAAACTTTTAACTAGAAGGTTACTTTTCTTTCTTTCTGTTGTTAACGTCTGAAAGCTTTGGTCTCGCAAAAAGTCCACAAATCCTTATAACTCAATAATTATTGCTATTGTCAATATTAAAAAATTGTTATTGCATTTGTTTCTTTTTCTTAACAAAATATGGATTTTATACTAAATTCTTTTGGACAATTGTCTCACGTGGGTTTCTAGCATCTTCTTCTATGGATACTCAAATTTCATTTAAAATAAAATCTCAAATTTATATATTAATACAAATATGTAATATACCGTACTCGATTATTATTGTTATATTCACTACCTATTATTATTATTGCTATTATTATATTGATAATTTATCAGTGGTTGCATCACTATGGTAACATGATTTGAAAATTGAATTAAATTGATGTTGCTTATATAACGACCCCACCGTTGTCCAGGTTATATGGAAGTACGAATGAGCGGGTGAAAATGAAACGATTTTTATTTATTTATTTATTTTCATTTTCGTCCAAGTAGATTACAATTCAAAGTGATAGGTGAAAGGATGTATATAAAAACCCATGCTTTATGCGGGATTTGAACCCACACAAGTCCGACGTAAGTTTACTTTCTAAAGCAGTGTGCTTTATAGTTGACTGAGCATGGAGCGGGGGTCAAAGGTTAATCGAGGTGGTTCATTTGTTAAAATTTATATTGCATTTAACGAGGCACGCTGATGATGACCATCCCAGATCTATTAGTGTTGGTGAACGATGTGAATGAGAGTTCGTTTTTGCACATTATTTATGACAAGGAAAATGCTCGAAAAAATGAGTTTTTCTCTTGATAAAAAATTATTTCACAAATTATTTTCATTTAAATAATGAATACTCGATTCATTTCAAAATTCAGAACGATTATCTTTAATTGTACAAGTGCACATAGATTCAAACTTTTCGAAGTGAATTTTCTTTATGAGGATTCTCTCAATTAGGCCTACTACAATTTTTCCACAATAAAACAGGTAAGAGGTTGCTCAAATACTCAAATATTTCTTCATAAAAGCATTATAATATAAATACCTTCATACTTAAACTTGTAATTCAATTTAAAATTAATTAAATTAAAGTGTTAGTTCCTGCATATACAGTCAAGGCCTATAACACAGTAAAAATAAAACCATTAGTTTCAACAAAAACAACAACATATAATACGTCTTAATAATCTTTCCAGACATTAAAAATTATTCAAATTTGACCCAGAATTCAGTCGGATATGAATTATATAGATCAAGAGACCATAATCTAAATTAGGCCTAATTGAAATAATTTCATCGGTTTATAACTCAACAAATGTGCACTTGTACCCAACAACCGAGTCCCATTACACCATTCAATTCTCGTCATGTAACGGAGAATATAGGTATTTCTGTCCAAGCAGTCATTCTACTGATCTAACCGTATATATTCCAGTCATCTTCCTTCCACAGTCGGCATTTCGTGTTCAGCAGTATACGCCTACAGGAAGCTTATTAAATGCATCATAATTATATTTTTGGCTATTCCGTAATAATTATTAATTGTATAAAGAAAGTTGGATGGAAGAGCGTTACGTTTCGAAGCGTTGTGGTGTAACGAATGTAGAAAAAACTAGCTAGTTTTATCTCGCGTGCATGAGTATGAGTTCACAAATAAACAAGTTTTGTCAATCGAGAACCGCTAGCATGTTTGCCAGGTATGGCAAGTAAAAAAGGTTGAGGATTTTTTTTTTATATTGGGTTTTAACGGCCGAGTGGTAACACACTGAACCGTCATTCGGGAGACCGAGGTTCGATTCCCGCCATGGTCAACCATCCTGATAGGGGGTTTTCGTGGTTTCCCTCTGTCTTTAAGGTTGATACTGGGATGGTTCCTTAACAACAGGCCACGATCGACCGACTCCTTCCCACTATCCAAAACACCTAATAAAATAACCTTTCATCTCATCATCCCACCATCTCATTCATCGTCCACCGACGCCAATAGATCGTAGCCATCAGTATAGTGAATCGTCAAAACCCAATATATATATATATATATATATATATATATATATATATATATATATATATATATATATATATATATATATATATATATATATATAAATAAATAAAAATTATATGAAATTATATTTTGTGAATTCAATCCGTTTTGAGATAATACGTGAATGAATACCAAGAATGTGATACAATTCATTGACGTATTATCTTAGAATTGATTGAATTTACAAACATAGAATGTCATGTTCATTGAAGAGCATACAATTATATCTTGGAGTTGATATGCTTTTTATTCAGTTACACTTGTTCGTGGAGACAGAAAAAAATAGCAAAGATGGATGTCTCTGTTTGTATAAGCCTAAGCATCATGCATGCACGCCCTCAACTTACAGCATAGTACTCTTTACTTATGCTTACAGCAACAATAGGGGGCATTACTTGAATCATAACGTATAGTTATTATAAAGTCAATACTTGAATGAAGCTACCATGATTTGTTTGTAGGGTTACCACAAACAACAACTAAAAAAGCTGGGGACAAACAAACTAATACTGAAGTGGCGATTGAAGAACACAATTTGGGAGACAATATGAGAGAGAGAGAGAGAAAGAGAAATATTGTCGACAATACAACAATGCTGGGCATCACTTGAAATGATATTATTGCCGACAAAAAACGCTTTCCTTTCAAAATATTTCTCATTTTTCCTGTCTCATATTATGTGTCATCACATAATGAACGAAATATGTTTCCCAGTTGTTGAAATGTATTCTTAAATTGGACTCGTCTTATTGTCAAATAACTAGATTATATGTATAGGTGGCGTGGCCGAGTGGTCTAAGGCGCTGGTTTTAGGCACCAGTCCGAAAGGGCGTGGGTTCGAATCCCACCGCCATCATTAGTTTTATTTTAACTGTACACGAGGAAAACGTAATGGTGTCGTAGGTAGGTCAGCTATAATATGAGCATGTGAAAATGAAACAACCAATAGCAATCTATCAGGGTCCACTAAACTAAGCTTTGTAATTCCATGCAGAATGCGTATTAATATTAGAGTATTGCGTCTCCCAATATAGATCATCTGTATGTATAAGTAAGCATAAAATCTTATTGAAATACTCTCAAATTTGAGTTGAACAATATAATTATAAACTTCTGATAAAGAATCAAATTTAGATTTGATAATTTTCTTATGACCAAAGGAATTATCACACATTCTCTTGGTCAAAGAAGACCAAGCTGGAGGAAAACGCTGTGAAATATTTGTTCTTAAACAGAACTATTAAAGACTGAAAAAAGCTTTGATTTTTCTGTTACCTAATGGTTAATTTCATTGTTTGAATAACTAATTAGTTGTTTATCTCAATAAGGACATTTGCCACCTTTATTTATTTACAAATTTCAAATATATATATATATATATATATATATATATATATATATATATATATATATATATATATATATATATATATATATATATATATATATATACAAAAAATGAAACATTTAAAATATCGAAACAAAAACTCCAGGAACGTAGGCCTACTGGACGTTCATTATCCACCTACCGGATTTTGGACAGAATGATATTAAAACAACGAAGAAGAACCTCTATCAAACGAACAGAGAATTTGTATTCCTGGAATACAAGAAGAGTTATGTTTGTTTTTTGTTTACTGAAGTTATGCATGTAATAATAATACGCAAGCCAACAGGACACTGACTTCGATCTGATCGGTATTCATCTTGGCAGTCGACTCAACAACGCCTCAAGGTCTTGTGAAGACAGAGGTCACGCGATTGCTGAGCAGAACAAGCACTAACATGCGTGGCTGGTGTCACAAGGTTTAACGACGTCAATTTATAATGACGTCACGTTTCAGAGCCACTCCGAGTTTTTAAAATGTATAATTTAAATCTCAATGACCCACTGAAATCAAGAAGACCGTTCTTGGACATTTCTTATGCGAAATGTATCTCTAAACATAGAGTTGTGGTTGATCTATTGGTTGACATCGGTGAAATTAAGATGATTGAGAATACATTTCGGGCAATCCGTCGTCACCCGTGTCGCAGTATTTTTTTATTATTATTCATTTATATTGGGTAAAACGATGCACTGTAGGCCTACTGATGGCTACGATCTATTGGCGTCGGTGGATGATGAGATGATGGGATGATAAGGTGAAAGGTTATTTCATAAGGTGTTTTTGAATAGTGGAAAGGAGTCGGTCGTGGCCTGTTGTTAAAGAACCATCCTAGTATTGACCTGAACGACTGAGGGAAACCACAAAAAACTCTTGTCAGAGTGGTCGACCATGACGGGAATGGTCCCCAAGTCTCCTGAATGACGGTTCAGTGGACTAGCCACTCGTCTACTACTCGTTTTTCAGTATTTGAAAAAACGAATGTGTTTTTATTTCTTCGCTCTCTCTAACTTGTAACTGTGTAGTTTTGGGACGCAATCGGTTGAACGATTCATGTGAAGAATCATTTCGAAATTCTGAAAACCCAATTAGAATACTAAATAATCCGAAAGAAAAATTGTAAAAATTATTTTCTTTGTAGAAAACTTGAATTTTCAGGAATTTAAACAAAAGAGTGCGAAACATTATTCTTTCAACTTTTACAGTATCGGATCTGCCGTTGTGAAGAACAAGAACAACAACAACGTCCTCATGTGGTGATGTGGTGACAGACCGATGATCTGATGAAAAGCGTCTACCCCTATGGTTATGCTTGTTGTTAACAATGGTAAATTGTTCAAATCTCGACTGAGCATGAAATGCGTGTGACTGGTATCACAAGGTTTCACGACGTGCAGATTTATCCTATATTTGTGGACGTCATTGAACTAGAGAGACTGGAAATGGATTTGTACAGTTATACTTGTGACAATAGCCAATTGCTCTCGTCTCGACTGAGCATAGTTCACCAGCGCAGTGACCAATGGAACGGAAGGTTACAGGAAGTGAGAGGCCGTGAGTTTGAACCTCGACTTGTGTATAAACACTGTCAACAGTATTGTATACGATAATGTACGGGTTATAACCATATCATACGTAGTTCCTTTCCTGCCCAGTTCAACTGTGGGTCTACGTATTGTCAATAATCAAATGTCAATGTCATCACTTTAGTTGATTATATATACAGTTGTTTCTATACTTGCATGAAGTTTCCGGGTTACATGGTCAGTTTTCACAGCCAACTCGATTGGGAAGCGCAACAAATATCTAGTTGGCAGTGAATCATACTGTTTGGGTGATCATGAGCTCGGTAACCATGGTGACCGTCATAAAACAACCAATAGCCATCTTTCAGAAACCCCTAAACTATACGGTTTTTAATTGTGATGTCTTTGGATTGTGCCATCTTTGGTTTCCAATTGAGTAACTATACAAAGTGAGTATGAAGTACCAGTAGACCTTTTAGTACATTTTATTTTAAAATTTATAATTCACAATATGTCCTCATTTTCCACAGACATGAAACTCTGTTACAATTGATCATTAATGAACTTGCTAGTTTCTCAAAATTACCCATATATATATTACAGTTACTACGTCGGCCCTTGTTTTTCCGGATTTTGTACAAGAATCCCATTTTTGACAATTCATTTTATCACATGACAAGAGACATAAACGACAGGACAGTTCAGCAATAGTGCTATATTGTATCCTGGGAAGACGAGTATTGGGTTGGCTTTTAAATTAATTTGAACTGAATGATTTTTATTTATTCATATTTATTTATATTGGATTAAACGACACACTGTACTGTGACTGGGATTTATTGGCGTCGGTGAATGATATAATTTATGAGATGATGGAATGATAAGACCAAATTGTTTATTTTATTATGTGTTTTTCGATAGTCGGTCGTGACCTGTTGTCAAGGAACCATCCCAGTATTGACCTGCATGACAGAGGAAAACCACGAAAAACCCCTGTCAGGATGGTCGACCATGGCGGGAATCGAACCCCGGTCTCCTGAATAACGGTTCAGTGGGCCACTAGTCTCAATGTTATCCCCTCTCCAGTGACGATAAGGGAATGACTGTCATATGAACCTACCTGCTCCAGCCATGTGATCCACACGTCCCGTTCCCACGCCTGACTGAACCCCAGGAAGATGTGTCTCCCGTCACCTCCCACGGGATCTACCCGCAACACTAGTCGACCGGCACGCACTGCTCGCTCTGACACGTGACCACCCGACAGCTCGACCACCTCGGGGTCTGAACCGGGCACTCCTGAAACCAAAGTGCATTTTTTTCCATTTTGATTTTTAATTTTCTTCTCATTTTGTATTTCATTTGACTTCAATTAATATATACTGATATGATATTTATTAAAATTCATGCATAATATGTGAACAGGAATATATAATACAGAATGGAATGAATCGAATATATTCACGTTTGCGGTCACATAAAATGGTCGATCAAGCTACATCAAAAATTTAAAATACATCCTGAAAATAATATCTTGACATTTCATGCGTAGGCCTGCTAAAACTAGAAGACAAAGTGTATATACACTCCACACAAGTCCATTTAAAAATTATTAGTCAAATGTGGAAGATTTTTCAGTGAATATAAAAGGTAACAAAATAAATTGTTAAATTCGACAATCATTGCCTAATTAATGTATTATCTTTTCGCACAATCGGCTCCAAGTAAGATTGAGCAATTAGAGTAGACTTTCCAACTCTCCCACTTTCTACCAGGACCTACCAGGATATATGAACAGTTTGTCCTGGACGATGGCGACAGGACGCCGCTTCCACTGCGGGAAGACGAGTCCCTTAAGGACCTGCACGGCGCCGCTGCGAGCAAGTCCCGCCAGATGGCGCAGCGGTACGGCGGGGCCGACGTGGAAGGTGATCAAGTACCGCAGCTCGCCGTCGATGCCGAGACGAGCGCGACGTGACGAGTCCGAGTAGCCGAGGCAGCTGAGGAAGTCGTCTTGCAAGGCGAGTGGGGTGTCGTCGGGAGAGAGCCGAGTGCTGAGACCACCGCCGTACTGAACAGAGAGAAATGGAGTTGATGGTTATTTATTTAAATTGGGTTTAATGACGCACTGTACTGATGACTACGATCTATTGGCGTCGGTGGATGATATATGTGATGGTGGGATGATGAGATGAAAGGTTATTTTATTAAGTGTTTTTGGATCCCAGTATCGACCTGAGTCACAGAGAAAAAACCTCTGTCAGGATAGTCGATCATGGCGGGAATCGAACCCCGGTCTCCTGAACGACGTTTCAGTGTATTAGCCACTCGGCCACACGTCTCAGTTTGATATAGATCCATAGATATACTGGTTTTACAAAACATTACATTTTTATTTCTAGAATTGAACTGGAGGGTCAAATTTATCTCCCAGTTAAAACCTCTAGGTGCATGGTATTTTTGTCTTGCTGGTAGGAAGATTACCCAAGGCCCAGTATTACCAAGTCCAGTTATGATTAGCCGTTATCTGCGAGTTTGTGAAAAGAGATAGCATTTGTAACCATGGTGATAACAACTTTAAACTGCCAGTCATGGGGCTACTCCTACGGTTGTATAATTCTGGTGCTAAGTGATTTTTTTTTCATTTTGGGTTTAACTACGCACTGTAATGATAACTAAGATGTATTGTCGTCGGATGAATGATTATTGATTAATGAGATGATGGGATGATGAGATGAAGGTTTCTTAGGTAATGGGCAGGATAGTGGGAAAGAAGCGGTTGTGGCCTATAATGTAGTAACCATTCTGGCATAATAGCCTAGACTTTTGAGGGAAACCACTAAAAACTCATAAAAAGATGGACGGTGATAAGAATCGAACCGAAGATAGATATGCCCCTCAACTCCCGGATCACACTAAGTGAGCCACGAGTGCGTTGGCAACTGAGCTACGCGTGCCGGCTGCATCTTCCTGTTGAACTCTATGAACATACATTCTTGGTAAAAAGGATATGACATAGGCCTATATTGGTACTGTAAAACAACATAGTTTATAATGTGGCAATTAAGAGTATGAAGAGAATGAGACGGATATATAGTAAGTAGCGCACTGAACTGTCATTCAGGAGACCGGGGTTCGATTTCCGTCATGGTCGACCATCCTGACAGGAGTTTCGAAATACAAAAAAGTATAGAAATAAGATCAACCAAAATGGTATTGATTAACTACACATAATTGAGAATTATTTCATTTCATTTCATTTTCTTTCGTCCAATGAAGGATTTACAAGTTTATCATCGAAAAAACAACAATAGAATGCAGATCATATGGACAGTCAGTTGAAAATATAATCACTATAAAAATAATATCAAAATGAATAAATATATGGTGAATACTATTCCTATACATATATATATATATATATATATATATATATATATATATATATATATATATATATATATATATATATATATATATATATATATATATATATATATATATATATATATATATATATATATATATATATATATATTATATAATAAAACAAATGAATGAATGAAAGCAATGAATCACTGAAGTTACGATAAGTGTTAGTGAATGAATCACATCCTGAATATTTCATTCATCGGTTTCATTCATTTCAAGTATGTACATTCACTCTCCATGAAATTATTGCTTCCATCTTCAACTATTATAATATATTAAACCGAGTTAAAGTTAATAATGCTTCACCTGATTCACATGAGATCAACCAGGCGTGAAATAAAACAGGGGAAGAAGATTGAAAAAGTCGAGTCACCAACAAGAATAGCTCACTTCCTGCGGGGAATAAGCACACATTTAAGAGCCCGCATCTTAGCTGAGAATGTTTCTCTTCGAAATGCTCAACCCAAGGTCGATGTGCGTTTAAAAGTTTGGTTGTGGGTTGAAAAGTGAAAAAGGGATAATATTGGAAGAGTTCCAGTAACCACCGCTAGATGGGGGAGTTTTTCATTCCATAATTTGGACAAAATCCAGTTACATTACACATTTTGGCCAAGGAAATTGGGAAAACTGTGGAATAAAAGGAGAATCAGAATTTCAAATATTGATAAGCAAAGTTGAACTTAAGGATGTGCGTTTGTAATGTGCTCCCACTATTATTCAGTAACCGGAAATTAAGCAATGAAAACCATCAAATTAGGCACACTTTGATTCAATTATTGCTCCATAATAAAATTATTCTTCAGTTTTCGACTAAGCATATAATTGTGAGAGTATTGTTTATTCATTGCATTTTACCGCAAGTCCGTAGTGTTTGTAGTTCTTGAGATATATGTGGCGAAAGTGCACCCTGTAAATCTGTCTAAGATGCGGGCTCTTAATATGTAAAGACGGACATGGAAAGTAACAAGAATAGAAAGACGCGAATGGTTTGGTTATTTCCAACTGACCAATATTCTATCCAGCGTTTTGCCTTCTACTATAGGAAAAAGCAGGATGCATTTTATTAATTTTTCATTTTTAATTGGGTTTAACGACGCACTGTACTGATGACTGAGATATATTGGCGTCGGTGAATGATAAATGAGATGGTGGGATGATATAGATGAAAGGTTATTTTATTAGATGTATATTTGGATAGTGAGATAGAGTCGGTCGTGGCCTATTGTTAAGGAACCATACCAGTATTGATCTGAATGACAGAAAGAAACCACGAATAACCCCTGTCAGGATAGTCGACCATGACGGCCGACGGGAATCGAACCCCGGTCTCCTGAATGATAGTTCAGTGCTATAACCACTCCTCAGTAGCATGACTTGTAAGATGAGCGACATATTTATATATGAAATGTATAATCGAAAGCTATACAAATATTTGTTTTTAAACTATCAAAAGCCAGTATTACTAACCTTAGTTGAGTACTAATCCTCTGGTTATTAGTTAAGGTATACGAAATTAATATATGTGACCAAGGGTGATAAAAAGTTGATCCACTAACTATAACGCTTAATCCACTAACAATCAATTCATAGTACTGGGCATTGGTTTGTTCACTCGTTGCTCTCGTTATGCATCTCTAATTAATTGTCCTTGTTGATCAATGATCAATTTAATGGATTCAATTGATATTCCCCCCAAAAAATCTCTTCAAAACGTCTGATCCAATGTACGTAAAACTATGTAATAATATATGTATCATTGCTTTTTAATTCAGTATAAATGTCAATTTATTCTAAGAAAATGTTAGCTATGTTTGCACATCTCCATGTCTGTACATAGCTATACTTACATTCACGAGACGCGAACCAGAGAGCGCGCTGATAGGAGGCGACTGAAGAGCGTATACCGGAATAAAGTCGACTCGGTTGTGTGACATGAGTTTGGGTGTCCAACCTTACCTGAACCCTAACCACATTCCATTGAAAATACCCCGAAGCTCATGTCACACGATCGAGTCGACTTTATCTGGTATACGCTCTTCAGTGCCACCGCTATTAGTGTGGGATAGGGGAGAAGGTCGATTGGAACTATTCCTCGTGGATACCAGTGTGGTAATACCACGTGGTGACTTCCAGTAGTGCGTGTGCGTGCAGCGTGTGAGTGTGCGTGAGTACAAATAACGATAGTAGTGTAATTATATATATATATACGTTGACACACTAACCACCCTGTACTATCGCATCTTTGACCGGACGCTTAAGACGATTGAATAGATCGCTAATCTGAGATGACACAAATCTGCTGCAGGGAAGCATAATTAACGAAACAATCAACTCGAGTGATCAATAGGAAATAAGTTGATCGGTAAGTAACTTTAATTGTAGAATATTTAGGCTAATTATACAGTAAGAAAACGTCATAGATATCATTGTGAGATCTTGGGAGCGCGGGTGACTGGGAATTATAGAATTTAGAACTTTGTTATTTTATAACAAAAAGAAGTGAGAACTGACACAAAAAGAAGAAAGGCAGAAGTGACTGAACTAAAAGGGTGAAAAAAATAAGTGCAATATCAAAGACATTTTGATCTTTCAGAGGAATCTATTTTCATTTTTGCCCACTAGTATATTTTTTTGTATTTTTTTCACAATTCTGAATGACAAATTTCATATGAAAATATTAAAATACGATACCGAAACGATATGCGGCTATATTTCATTTTTTTGAGCACCCTAAAAATGATGACACATATCACATAAACGAAAACATTTTTTCATAGTATAGGATGTGAAATTGTTATGCGCAAATCAAATGATTTTACTTTATGCATAGGCTTATCAGTTGCAATAGGAGGCTGCGCAGGATGAGCTTGATATTACCAATTACTTTTCAGTTTCCCTCAGTAGTTCAAGTAAGCACTGGATGCTTCAACAGGACACGATCCTGCTTTCCTGCATCATCGCGTTGAACGAGAACACATCGTAACTTTTTACCTAACTTTTCATCTCGTGATCCCATCACAACATTCATCGTTTATCGACGTTAAATGATTGGTATTTAAAAGTGTGACTATAATTTGAACAATTCTTCTGTAGGCCTACCATTTTGTTTAATAATTTTCTATTTGTATGATATTTATTGGTATAAAAATGAGAAGAAAAGAACGCTCGGAAAGAGTTCAAAAGAAGACTCGAAGAAAAAGAAGATGAAGATATTACCAATATCAAATTGGTTTCCTTTTCCCCAACCCAAATACATGAATAATTGTTCATTACGCCTCAACTTGCTACCGCAGTTTTTATAGTTTGAGATGCTTTGAGTCACAACTAATTAATCATCTTTTGATTAAAGAGGGGGGAGGGGGGAGGGAGAGGTAAGGTCGTCTTTTTTGTAGTGTTCCGTCTGAGACATCCTACCTTCTAGACCTTGACCTTAATTGACGGACAATGACTTTGTGGCTATATAAATAAAAAAACAAGATAATTGTTTCAAATACTTCAATCGTTTTCGACATATTTTCTCATTTTCATATCCTAATTAATCTCCCAACGACACTATAATGTCGTTTTCCTCGTGGACAGTTGAAATAAAACAAATGATGGCGGTGGGATTCGAACCCACGCCCTTTCGGACTGGTGCCTAAAACCAGCGCCTTAGACCACTCGGCCACGCCACCTATATATAATTATAAGTGTAATTTGACACTAAGAAGAGCTTAATTGACAACTCGAAATAGGCGTGGTTTCACCAGTAGGCCAGTTGGATCTATATTATCATCCGTGGTTATTTGAAGATACCCCGATTGGATATTCGAATTTTACTACAGTTCTAACAGCCATGTTAATTGGACGGTATGATTTGTGACGTCAAGGGGGCGGAGACTGCTAGTCGTCAATTGAAGAATTCATTTCAACAACTAGAAAACATGTTACGTTTGTAATCAAATACTATAGCAATCAATAATAGAAATAGTCATCAATATCAAATACTAGTTATCTTCCATGTTCCAGTGATAGAGAGAAAAACTTTTTGTCATCAGAGATTCGATCAACCGTCTCCATTATTAATTAACAGTAACAGTCGGGTGCCTTTTCGTATGAAAGTTTAGGTCAACCGTAGGTTATATATTAAGGTCTTTGGTTTCGGTGATCGAGATGAGCGAGAGAGAAAGAAAGAGAAAGAATTCTCAGATTGCGACGAGTACTGCAAGTAATCAATAAACCTAGCGCACTTAGAGCCTAGGAAACAGTCCGTTTTTACTATGCAAAAGATTTTACAAAATGAAAGTTCTGATCTATAGAGTCTATTGTTGCTATAATATTGTTTGTTTGATACGTTACTTTATATTTTTGACGTCGGAATCTTGAAATTCGATATTATACTAAACGATTACAAAAGAAAGTAACTTTTCAAAATGAGTTTGTGAGTTGGTGCCTGACACGAAAAACAACCCTATTTAGCCAGCTGTTGGTGGAAGTACCATTCAAAAAAACTAAAACATAAGGTACTTTACATTTTTTTCCATATCTCATGTTGCCTTGCTTGATGAAACACTATATATATAGTTCTACTGACTGTATAGTGGAGAAATGAGGAGGCTTTTTTTAATTATCACTTGGAATTTTTAACTCGCTCGGTAAACGAAAATAGAAAATACGATAATTCCTTGGGTCACAAAAAATTGTTGAATCAGAAATAGAATCTTTACCGGTTGGTTATAATTATTTTGAACAACTCAAATTTGAGAGATAATCAATACGATTGGATGTTTGTATACTTTTACCTACAGATGGCGTATGTGAGGAGACGCAGCGTTTTATAATATACACAATCTGCATGTATGGCACCTTATTGACGACTCAAAATGGGCGTGGCTTTACCAGTCGGCCTTCTAGATCTACATCATGAGGTGATTTAAAGACACCCTGATTGGATATTTGAATATCACCTCAGTTCAAACAGCCCCGTCGATAGGATGTTATGATTTGTGACGTCAATGGGGCGGAAAATGCGAGTAGTCAATTACAAATCATGGTTTTAGTGGATCTTGAGTAATAGTTTAGAATTCAACTATCAAGAAGATGAAAATATTGAGATTATCAAAGTTTCCTTTTTTCTCCAACCCAAATGTAAGAGAAATTGTTCATTATTTCTCAAGTTATTACCGAAATATGTATAGTTTGTTATGTTACATTCAGATCATTCTTTGGGGGCGGGGTAAGATCGTCTTTTGTGTGGTTCCCTCGTCCAAAAGATCCTACATTGTAAACCTTGACCTTAATTGGCTTTGTTTTAAAAAAATGAAAACTGTTTCAATTAGGTACTTGAATCGCTTTCGTCATATTTTTACATTTTCATATCTAATTAATCTCGCAACGACACTATAATGACGTTTTCTTCGTGTACAGTTGAAATAAAACAAATGATGGCGGTGGGATTCGAACCCACGCCCTTTCGGACTGGTGCCTAAAACCAGCGCCTTAGACCACTCGGCCACGCCACCTTTATAGAATGTCAATACTGTAATTTGACAGTGATATGAGCTTAATTGTAGAATTCATTTCAACAACTAGGAAACATATTTCATTCATACGATTTATTTTGTTCGTGTAATCAATAGACAAATACTATGGCAACCAAGCAATAAATACTAGTAATAGTAATCAATATCAAATACTATATAGCTATCTTCCATGTTACAATAGTATAACAACAATTTCATTTCTCTTATGTACAACTATCATCAACAGTATACTCATCAACCAAACTTGATGATCCAAATATGCTGCTATACATATTTGTTGCGCTTCCCTACATCAAACCAAGGTCATGCACCACTTTCACCCAAAAAAGGTACATAGTACCTGGTATAAGTACATAACAATAGTACAAGGTACATATAGGGTACCCCTATATATGAACGCTTGAATTCACGCCATTTGATAAAAACGATAAAATCATTTAATAAAAGAGATCCAAAATGTGTTTCTATACCTGTATCCATATCGTGATATCATCACTTAGTACCAGATCTCTACAGATATCAGTGACAGTTGTCGCTAATGTCAGATAGACGAGAGTACCTCGACTGGAAGGCTCTTCATCGCCCGTGAACACTCGCACCCACCCACAATCTTGACCCAAAGTCACTGCAGATTGACCTTTGACACGGGGCACCAGTCCGTCATCGCTGACCTTGCCCGATTTGACTGTCGTCGGTGGAATAATATAAACATTCTGTTTGTTGTCTTTGAGTTTCTGATATTCCAAGTTTGATGTCAGACCTCGAGTTGAGGAAAGTCGTTTCGAATGTCGTCTTGGCAGAAGGAAACTTCCTTCCTTTTCGTCACTTACGAGTTTTTTACCATTACTTATGATGTTCGTACTTAAACTAGGTTTACCATCGATCAAGTTCACTCGCACCATTATTATAAAATAAATTGTCAATTATGTTCAAGTAAAACAATGCATCTTAATCACGTTCTTCATTTCCGAAAAAAACTTTCAACTTTTCATCTTTTTTTTTCGACTTTTTGAAAATACACTCGAATTTTAAAATTACTGTCTGAAATAAATTACGATTAACCTTTTAGCAGGTTAATTATTAATAGTCAAAAACTTTTCTCAATTTGTCTATCACTTAAAATGCAATTGGAATTTCAATTTGTAATTTTAAATCTCTTGGAAAAACACACGCATCACTGAAATGAGAGAAAATATACATTCACACATCGCTATTGCTAACAATTTCGTATAGAATAATAAATTACACAATTTCACTGGTCATTGATTTCATCAAACTGATCTTGAACTGTTTTTGTGTCGCGAAAAGAGAGTTGATCTTGGCTGTTGTTTTCATCGCGTCTTGTCTAGACGATCGCGAACAGGTGAACTATTGATGACACAAACAAACACATGCGTCGTTTACACAATACACCGACCACGGTGGCTCAGCCGATCAACGAAATGCACAACAGAGGAAGGTGGGCTGATAGAGGGGGAGTCGGCTGGCCGGATGTATACACACTAACCGAACACGGTGAGGGGAAGTGGCGGAAGGGTCAAGGGGAGACAATGAAATAATTAACTGAGAGAGAAAGAGATAGATGAAGAGAAAGAGAGAGAGAAAGAGAGGGAGAGATGAGTCGAAAGTAGGTTCCTTTATCTTTGAAGCAGCGATATGGTTTGCACCAGATCTAGTGAAGCGATATTGTTTGTTTTCTTTTGCTATCTGTTGTAGAAGAGCACTCGATTGTATTGGTTATGTGTATGCTACTGGTTTCCCACAGTAATTCATTTAGTCTTAATTGAAACAAATAAAACAGCAATTATAGGTTACCGTTAGGTTAATATAAGTCAAGTAATACCAATTTCATGTTCATCTCACAAAATGCCATCTACCCTGATGATTATATTCTTGGTATTATTGTTGGACTATGCACATGTCTGAATTTCGAGCTTTATCTTAGACAAAATAATAAATATACTTCAATATGTACCAAGCAATTGTAACAAAACTCATCATTACTCAAACTTCACTCCCTTCTATCACCTCACCCTGTGGTGGCTCCTCGGACCGCTAGAAAGCATTTCAAGCGTGCTGGATTGTTGATTGTGATTGGCTATCGGTCAGACCGTAGCCCGCTCTTTAAGTGGTGGGAAGATTGTAGACGTACACGCGGAAAATGGAGATTAGTACACTCACATTCTCACATTTTCACTCAGTCATTATAAGAGTGCAGTGTCTTGGTTGTATATCTTTAGTCAACGACTTTGAGCTCATCTTTACTGCATTTCACTGTATAAAACGAAAATGGTTATCATACAATCACTTTCAGGGTGCTTGAAACGTGTTAGCCCTGCTATTAGGCCTGCAACAAACCTATAATGCATGTGTGTTATTCATGTTGTTTTCACATTGTAGGTAGTGCAAAGTGATATTACAAACAAGTACAGTTAATTAACCCATATAAGAGTACCACATGTAACAAAAGTTGTCACTTGTTTTGTTAATGGACACTGTTGTCGGATACAATGTTCTTCAGCAAATATATTTTAAATTGAAATAATATCGCCGTATATATTTTGACACTATTTTTTCCTAGCTATTCGTGCAGGACGTAAATAAATTATTTGCTGGTTTTAGTATATTGTTAATGCTAGTAAATTTTTATCAGAAAGCGTTTTAATGTGGTTCAATCGAGCACTTAATGTAATCGAATCGTGAGTTCATCTTTTGATCAGATATCAGCAGAAGCGGATTAAGCTAAGCAGTTTGCCAAAGTACTTTATTATATTATATATAACAAGTCAACAACGCATACGAAGTTTTTCAAGCAGTGACTGAGAGTGAAAGCAAACATGTACAACCGAAAACGAAAAAGAAACAATTTTTGGAGAAGAATGAAAATTTTCCAAACGATCCTATCTTTCATCCATAGCCTTAATTGGGGAACAATGATTTTGTATCAAGTTTCGATGTTATTAAAAAAAAAAAAAAGAATGCAATCGAAATCAAAACCGATACAACTGAAGATGGAAACAAAATGTAACCGATTTTTTTTCCAAGAGATTGTGGACCAAGCCAAGACCGTAACGGGAACTTTTCCAATATTGGAATCAGAATCGAAATCAAAATCAAATCAACACTCTGTCAAGCTAGAGAAAAAAACCGAAATCATGACAGAAAATTTTAAATGATTGGGTCGAAGATGTTGTCAAAAATCGTGCCTGATGCAGGACTCGAACCCACGACCTACTTGACTTCTCAACTGACTGAGCCAGGGGGTCAGCTTTATATAGGCCTATACACGCTTGTAACTGCGAGAGAAGATTCTCTACCAACATGACAAACATAAATATCAGCGTTATATTTATATCGGTGTGGTAGTTTTAGGGTATTTTGATTTTTCAGGACGAGATTTAACCATTAAGAAACACAACTGCATTGTTCAAAAGGATTAAATATTAGAATTTGATTTTACAAAGAGCTTACAAATATTTATCTGGTAGAGAACCTTATCTCGTGGTTACAAATATAGCACCTAATGATTCGTATAGCACTCCATTCTATTCCTTACATTTACCGTAAGGGACATTTTAGCATCAGTTAAATTCGTGCGTATAAAGTCATTGCTTGTCACGAATGCACACTAAACTCACATACATTACATTGCCAATGGTCGTGTTTAAGTGATAACTTCAGTCCTGTTTCAGGTAACCTGAAGGACATCACAAACTGAAACAAAATCCTCCAATCCTGAAATCCAATCCAAATTCTCCAATCTTCCAATCCTGAAACTAGATTTTGACAAATAATGCCGATATTTATCAAATCTTCTCAATTTCAGAGAAAACTGAAAATCATAGAACTAGGGATCATAGAGATCAAAAGATCTCAATTTCCGAAATGATAACTAATCAATTTGTCCGGCCCCTTTTTCTGAAGTCGTGACGTAGACATTACTCGATTCTGTTCATGTTTCTATACAGAATCGGTTATGTCTACGTCATGATTCATGGCCTCTGTAAAGGACAAAAAATATGTTACATTTCTCAATTTCAGACTATGATTTCCAATTTTCTCTAAAATAGGGGAAATGAATTTCGCCAAGATTAATTTTAATCTAGTTTCAGAGTTGTGATGTCCTCTAAGTTTTTTTTATAAATATCTATAGCTCCTCTATAGGCCTATTTTCCCCGATATTAGGCCCACCTATAATCAAAGTGGCAGGTTTTCGACCATCATCAAGATTAGGCCTACTGGGATGGCTCCGTCAAAACAGGTCACGACCGCTCCCTTTCCACTATCCAAAACACCTAATAAAACAACCTTTCATCTCATGTTTCTCATCATCTCATTCTTCATTCACCGTAGCCAATAGTTCTTGATGATACTCTTGTTAAAAAGAGTCGTTGAAGAGAGGAGTATAGACAAAAATTACAACAACTGTATCTCAAACTGGAGTACTGTTATATTTGATATATTAAGGTACATTAAATCATTCTTATGTTAAACACATAATATTATAAATAGTATTTCAGGACAAAACACACAAAATACCTACCAGTGCGCGCGCAGCTCTAGTTTTCAACTTTTCATCGGTTCCCACAATAAGAACTCATCAAACTACTAACGAAATACTTCATTATTTTATCTTAGTGTTGCTATTCTACATACAAAACACTTTGACATTTTGAAGACAACAAATGAGATTTATATACAAGAACATAAATTGTCTTTCGTGTGCTATTCTCTGGACTGTTTTTATAACAACAGTTTATTCTCACTCAGTCTCATATTTCCAACAGATACAGAACATTATAGGGTAGCCATGCAAGTGTTGACAACCTTCTGCTAATATGTGACATCATAGTGACGTAAACAGGAGTCTTGAAACTATAGTGCTTTTGTCAGATTTGTCAGATCTTGCCTACTGGCTTGATTGCAGAGGTTCTGGGCCCAAGTTGGCAACGGAAAACCAGTCATCGTATTGACTTACAGTTTTCGGATAGA
Source organism: Brachyptera risi (assembly GCA_964007535.1). Taxonomy (NCBI): domain Eukaryota; kingdom Metazoa; phylum Arthropoda; class Insecta; order Plecoptera; family Taeniopterygidae; genus Brachyptera; species Brachyptera risi. The sequence goes on from OZ023332.1 coordinate 38,706,503, forward strand.
TGATTACTAGTATTCAATACGTGCTCGTACGAAGAGCTTTGGTTTGTGGTATATTTTCAACCCTTTCAAAATAATTGTCAAAAATCAACATGTTTCTACCTGTTTTTCATTATTTTTACGATTTTTTCAGAGTAATTTAATAGAAAAATATTATTTTTTAGTGAACGTAGAGGCACAGATATACTCATTGTTGTTTCATTGCAAAAAGAATTAGACTGATTGGTTCTACCGTTTACCCACCATGTGTTGTAAGCCAAAGACCTGTATTGACGCTTTTTGTCCTGTTTTGTTCGTTCCCTGCAGGTTTTACTCATGGATTGTGAGATGTAAAGTAGCCTCTTAAGAGTGTGTCGGACTCGAAGCTTCGAATTTCCCATCACTCACGCGACTTCTTAAAATAAGTATATATGGCTTTTGGCCGTGGATTATGGGGCATGATAACTTTACTCAACGTTCGATATTGAAATTGATTTATGTTCAATGATTTCTCGGATTTCCTTCGTCACATGTCAATATTTAGCAGGATATTGTCGACACTGAGCTACCCAAATGATAGCATACATCAATGGAACATCTTTAGCGATAACCTCTCTCACAACGATCATACACATCTCACATCGATAAACAACATCGATATATGTCGATTAATATCGTTCATATTTGTCATGGCGTTCACTATTCACACATCTTATTTCGATTAATATCGATCACACATCTTATTTCGATTAATTTCGATCACACATCTTATTTCGATTAATATCGATCACACATCTCAATTCGATTAATATCGATCACACATCTCAACTCGATCAATATCGATCACACATCTCAATTCGATTAATATCGAACACAACCGCAGATCGATGACACACCAGAGCACGAGTCTTGGTCGTCGTGGAAATGGTGGAAATGTGGAATCTTCTTACTGTTGAAAGTGTTGAAGTTGTTTCTGTCAAGTGACGTCACACATTGTTGTAATAAGTCGACAACAATGTCTCCCAAATTGTGTTCTTCAATCTTAACTTCAGTATGGGTCCCCAATTGTTGCTATGACAATCTTAATAAACATCGCCCAATTGACGACTCGAAATAGGCGTGGCTTTACCAGTCAGCCAGTTGGATCATCATTTGTAGTCATTTCAAGATACTCCGATTGGATATTTGAATTCGACTACAGTTCCAACAGCCCTGTTGATTGGACGGTATGATTTCTGACGTCAAGGGGGCGGAGACTGCGAGTTGCCAATTCGCCATAGTGATAATAACAACGGAATGCGCTCCTCAACAAAACTGCCAACAATGGGGAATTTGATGTAATAAATATGATTGTTTTTGTAATGCTCGGGTGCTTCTTTTTTTCTACTACTTTTCATAAGTGTTCGAGTTTATCGCTAGGAGCGTGCCTGCAACTTTTATGCCGACGTAAAGTTATGAATGCTGTTTAAACTTTTAAATGACATCAAAACCCTGAAATAAGATTTTGATGAATAATGTCGATGCTCATTTCCCTTGATTTCAGAGAAAACTAGAAATCATCATCTCAATTTCAGAAATTATAATTTATTTGTCCTCCATGACCCGGCCTTTTTTCTGAGTCGTGACGTAGACATTACTCGATTCTGTGCATGTTTCTATAGAGAATCGTAAACGCCTACGTCATGACTCGTGGTCTCTGGAGGACGAATACATCGATCATAATTTCTGAAATTGAGATGATGATTTCTAGTTTTCTCCAAAATTAGGTAAATAAATATCGTCGTCATTCATAAAAATCTAGTAACAGGGTTGTCATGTCCTCTAAATTATGGCAAAACTTAACAATGGTAAATGTTGAAAATGTCACTTCATAAATCCATCATCGTTGCTTTCAGTTTGTACCACTAGAAAGCGTATTTTCGAGTGTTCAGTTGACTATCTTGTCATGACAGTTGCAGGTGGCTTTGCACGATTTGTGTCGATCACGGCCTTCTGGCGTGTGAGTGTGACAGAGCCAGTTGTTCCACGTGCTGTTCAGCTCCCGACAGTTGGCCCAGAGGTCCGCGGAGTGACAGGAGTTGGTACAGAGTTTCTGGAGGCGACAATGGTCGGCGCACTTCGAGCACGGCTTGCCCTTCTTGTAGGGTCGACCGAGACGCTCGGCAAAGTTACCACTGAAACATGAGAAACACAACTGAGATGGGGTGGACTCAAGATGTACTGAGGGTTGCGTTGGTTTTCCGGTCTCTAATTGTCTCTTAACTCCGTATCTCACCAATGTTAAAAGTATGTGCCAATTTCTGGTTCAAATTCATGGAAATATCGATCGTGAGTATGAAAGGAAAGGGGCGCCTAAAGAGCTCATACTGCGGAATACGGATACCAAGAGTGAACGTGGGCTTGGCGTGTTTACTTAAAAAGAGGATGTGAAAGTGGATGGTGAGGTAAAGGTTGTACCTATTCGAGGGAAATATTAAAACCTGACCTAAATAACCCTAACCAATAACACGAAATAGTAGCTCTTACGGCATTATTATACGCCATAGCCAAAGTTCACTGTTGCCTGTTGGTAGTATCCGTATTCCCCTACACGGTCTTCAGCGCCCACCAAAAGAACTAAATTTGTTTAGCAAAATCATGTATATATATATCGACTCAGCTGTAGCAACAGTCATCCCTGGAAATGCCAATGTTTGAGGGTCACAGAAGACATGAAGCATATTACCAAATTGCATACTAAGGAATCACAGCGATCGGTTTGTCCGAAGACAGTACTCATGAAATGGAACAAGATTGACAACCGAGTAAAACAACCATGTGGGCTCGTTCTATCTTGGGTGAACCAAAGGGGACGCTGAAACGTCATTCAGGAGACCGGGATTCGATGCTTGCAATGGTCGACTATCCTGACAGATGTTTTTCGTTGTTTCTCTCTGTCGTTCAGGTCAATACTGGTATGATTCCGTAATAACGGGACACGACCGACTCCTTATAGCACTCTCTAAAACACCTGATAAAATAACAATTCATTTCATCGTCCCATCATCTCATCCTAATTGGGGAATATTGATTTCCTATCAAGTTTCAATGTTGTTAAAAGAATATACATCAAGCATGTTATTCTTCGGTGGTGATGGTAGATGTCACTTACATGGGACAGTAGTTACAGATGTACGTGTAGTAGGGCTTCCCCCGCGACCCGCCATGCTCGCACTTGTTGAACCCACAGCCGACCTTATGTGTGGCCGCCCAGACCAGCTGGGTGTAATGACCCACTGCAAACAGGTCGTTCCTGCTGGACCCGTACGTGAAGTTGTGCTTCTCCAGGAACCAGGTCTTCACCGCGAAAAACCTGGAGACAGGTCGAAATATCAGTCGGTTAAGGTCGTATTTCTTTAGCAAGTCGTCCAGGAACCAGGACTTCATTAGTCGCTTTAGGTCGAATTTCTTCAACAAGTTGTCCAGGAACCAGGCTTTCACGACAGAAAACCTGGAGACAGGTCGAAAGACCTAGTTGCTTTAGGTCGAATTTCTTCAACAAGTTGTCCGGGAACCAGGTTTTCGTGACATAAACATAATTATAATAAATAGCATATCACGTTCATCCAAAGACGTATATGCTGCGTTTTGCTAGTTAAAAATAAACCCTTAAATAATAATATTTACTTCTTAGTGTCAAGCTGCAGCATATTTTTATTCATTCATTAAATCTTACTGTAGGTTTGTGTATAATGCTTGCTGGATGAATGTTGAAATGTGAACTGTATTTAATAGATTATTATTTTTATTGGATTCAGATTGAACAGAATGATGGAATGTTTCTTGAAAAGATTTTAGTCGTAAAATTTCTTAGATCATATCTCAGTAATTCCAAGACAATTCAAAGAATTTCGAATCGCCTTTACGTGAGTAAACAATGACACGCTTGTAAACCAGTAGATTTTTGATAAAGACATTTTTCAAGAATATGTATTTTTTTATATGCACTCATATCTATATTACAGATTAGAATTGAATAGTTTGAATAAAATATTACAAATAAGTGATGGAATACTTCTACTTAAGACAGTAGTATACCATACGTTGGATACACTGACTCACTGTATATATTTGCATGGATTCGAGAGCTCATCAAATATATCATTTAATTAATCTATTATTAAAATAATTGAAATTGTAGACTGGTATTGAATATAATCACCCCCCTCCACTTCACTCGATATTCCTTAATATCCTCAAGATCACTCACTTTCGTTGGAATATACACCAAGGTGCTTCTAGTCAGTCAGCCATCTGTTAACTACTATGACAGTATACCATTATAGAGATCAGTGGAGAGTCCTCATGGATATTACCTGGATCTATGTGACTTGACATACAGCAATGTATTGCGTGACTGCGTGCAACAAGGCGTAACAGATATAGAAACTAACATATTATATCAAAATATTTATACCCTAAGGTCTAGCGTGATGTATTTTGGTATAATGAATTATTGAAGTGTATATTTTTTACGATACCATATATTCATTTGTGTTTGAATTTGTTGAAGGTACGTTGGGCGTGGGTTCTAGTGATAAGGTGATAATTTAAGGTGATAATTTTAAATATTAAATGTATACATCTAATATACGTACCTTCAATTGATGGCTGTTAATGGGATCAGTAAGGAAGCAATAAATCTTCAATAAATCTCCAACTTATCCTTCTATCCTCGTTGGAAATGGTATTACAAAATACTAGGTAAATTATTACAAAATGGCATAGCATCGACAGTCATGGAATATCTAATAGAATGTTTGGTCGATTTGACATGTTTGTTTTCAAGTACCCAGTGGCCAGTAGGCCCATACCAGGTAGCGTCTTCACAAACCCGTATAGACACCAATTAAGAGTCTATATGGAGTCGATTTAGCGAAATATCAGTTTTTTTGGTGATAACTTTTGAACGGTATTAGATATCGGAAATTTAATGCTCGAAAAACACAGATAGTTAAGATAGCTTCAAGAAGATATAAGTTGCAACCAATTGAGTAATGTTACCTGACCGTCAAGCGTATACACATAAACAAAAAAAAAATCATTTTTTCTAGCTGTATACGCTTGATAGTTATGCGACATGACTTGAATAGTTATATGGTCCCGGTCGTGGCATCCCTCTTAGGACATGGCTATAACATCCAAAATATTCCGAAATTGGTTCGTAACCAAAAAATTCAATTATAAATATAAATACACCGTACATTTATATATATATATATATATATATATATATATATATATATATATATATATATATATATATATATATTTTTTTTTTATATATATTTGTTCGCTTTTTTTTTAGTACGGAAGGCGCTAAATGACCTCGGTGTTGATGCGCCTCAAGACCCTAATATTCATTCTTTCGTTCGAGTACGGTGAAATTGAGTCTTCTCTTCGCTCATCCACTAACTGATCCCCACTTGTTTGCCTGGTGAGTGATGATTGCCTGTCAGATCTCACCAGGGAACTTTCTGCGTGGAGATGAAGATGTTCTGGCCGCAGGAGCCGAAGTCGTCGATCCAGCGCCCGTTCACGTCGTCGTGTGTCAGGAACAAACACTTGTCGGCCCACTTCTGCGCAGATCGCGCTGCGCCCTTGTGCCAGCTCTACACAAACAAACCAACAAACAAACAATATAAGTAATATCAATATAACAATATGATAAACAATATAAGAAGATGATTATTGAGATGAGCGTAGCGAAGATCAGCGAAAAAAAATGATATATATATTTTTTTAAATTTTGTACGCGACATAGGCCCTACATGGTCAGGAAAACAATCTGATCGACTCAAAACTTCTTCGATATATATATATGATTATAAATTTATATATATATATATATATATATATATATATATATATATATATATATATATATATATATATATATATATATGTATATATAGATATAGATATATAAATTAATATATATATATATATGTATATAGATATATATATATAAATTAATATATATATATATATATATATATATATATATATATATATATATATATATATATATATATAATTGACATAACACAAAAATAAACTGAGGTTGAAATAATTTTGGTCCGTTTGAAAATTCCGAGCATCAACTAGCTGACAGCTGAATCGAAGAGAGAGAGAGAGAGAGAAAGATATATATTGAGAGAGAGATATTAGAAAAGGAGAAAAAGAATCTGATAAATCTGCTAAGTGATCGATGTCCGATGAATGATCGACAAGTGCAGCGAATAAAATCCATTAATTGCCAGACATCCAGAAGTCTGAGGTGCACTTAGCGCTCAAGTGCAATAACCTGTCCAAGTGTGCATGGCGTGTAGAGGAGTACTGGGACTGGAGGCTCAATGGACCCGACGGGCGAGCACTGAGACTTTACGGTTTTGCATACAGTATTTGCACGCGACATTTGCGTTGTAGGATGGGCGATTCAGGCACATTCATGCGTATTGCAATGATGATCTATAGATATATATATATATATATATATATATATATATATATATATATATATATATATATATATATATATATATATATATATATATATATATACATATATATATATATGTATATATATATATATATATATATATATATATATATATATATATATATATATATATATATATATGTATATATATATATATAAATATACATATATACATATATGTATATATATATATATATATATATATATATATATATATATATATATATATATATATTTATATATATATTTATATATATATATGTATATATATATTTATATATATATTTATATATATATATATATATATATATATATATATATGATTTTTTTTTTTTTTTTTAAACTGTTTTAAAAATTGCGACCTCCCCCGGGACTTGAACCCGGATCTCCAGATTGCCGGTCTGACGCGCTACCCATTACGCCAGAGAGGAAGATCTTCTTGAACAGTTAGAAGATCTTCTTAAAACTGTTCAAGAAGATCTTCCTCTCTGGCGTAATGGGTAGCGCGTCAGACCGGCAATCTGGAGATCCGGGTTCAAGTCCCGGGGGAGGTCGCAATTTTTAAAACAGTTTTAAAAAATCATTAATTATAATAACCTACTGGTGGTCAACCAGGAAGCTATTGAAATCATATATATATATATATATATATATATATATATATATATATATATATATATATATATATACATATAGTTATATATCTTGATTTTAAAATAATTATGTCACTGCTTTCCTGTTAATGATGATGATTATTGTTTGCTTAACGACTCCACCAACACCGGGCTACGGATGAGCATGTGAGTATGAAACTATTAATTGATGATGAGTGAAAGGACTTTCACAAAAACCCATGCCTTATGTGGGCTTCGAACCCACGCTCACCGGAGACTTCAGTTTGTAAAGTGGTCCCCAGACTGAGCTACCGAGCTTCTGTTTCAACTTTACGAATTTGTTCGGTTTACGATCTAATCAATTTTGATTGTCGCTCTCATTGATGGCCCTCAATTGTTTTTAGTTATTGTGAAAAAAATACTATATCATTAAAATTAGTTGATAATAATTGAATGTTATATAATATATATAATATAATATATGATAATTAATATATATTCATATATATATATATATATATATATATATATATATATATATATATATATATATATATATATATATATATATATATATATATATATATATATATATTCATATATAAAATGATAATGTTACTATAATTAGTGTAATACCGATAAAGAAATGGTCCTGTTCGAATAATAATAGTATATAAACACGCAAGATGGCCGACGGGTTGGCTTCACTCGAGTGCGCCTGTTGTCACAAGCCAAACGGTAGTAAGTGCCGTAATGCAGTCGTATGGCTATCCGAATATTTTGTAGGGAGTTATTGACTTTATAATACTAATTCAAACGTTCGACGGTGAAGAAAAATTACCTGTCCGATAACCTTTCGTTAAAAAGCATTTATATAATAATTAAAAACCAAAATAAAGCAGCACTAGCAGTAGGCCTATTACAACCCACACTACGTACCAGCATTGAGAGCAGCAGCAGACGCCTTTTTCAATACCCTACAAGGGGATACTGCAAAACTTCGAATTGAATACATATACAAGTTTCTCTCAATGGTTGGAGTGGAGAGATCAGGTACGTTCGCAAGTCCCCGTGACTGGACTTCGGGTCTGTATTAGCGCCGCCTCTACCGTTTCACTTGTGATAACAGTTCCACCCGCTTGACTTACCATGCTGAGCATGTCAGCCGCTGGGGGAGTGACGTGGGTGCGGAAGAAGTTGTGGTACATGACGATCTTCCTCTGGACTCGCCGGTTGAACGGCAACAGAGCTCGTCGAGGGATTCTGTCTCCATACACTCGCGGACCTGCCACACAAATACAATATCTTACGTCATTCGGATTGAGACATGTCACACGTGGATCATACAGGAGATCGGAGTGCGATTCCAGCCATGGGTGACCATGCTGACTGAGATTTTTCGTAGTTTTCCTCTTTCGTCAAGGTGAATACTAAGATGGATCCTTAACGTTTACTCTCGAGCTTTGTGCTACGAGCAACATGCTTTGTGCAACCGACAACATGCTTTGTGCAACCGACAACATGCGCTGACCAATCAAAGAGCGAGTTTCTCCCGGTGGCATTAACACGTGCAACATGCGCCAAGAGATCAACTTGGTTTATCTTTGCTTCTGTTTTCTTCTTGCAACTGCGCTGAGACCAACAAACAATACGTCACGATATTCATCACGGCCACCTTTGTTTTTTGAACTGACAGAACCAACTTTTCGACTGATATTCATGCACGAGATATTAGACCTATATCAGTTTTTGACACTCTTATTTGGGTAATTAATGGTCCAACAGTATTAAGAAGCTCATATAGATTTATTGGATACATGGTGTGAGTTTGAATATTTTCTCGTGGTAACATAACCACAATGTGAAGTCTAGCTATGGCGTCGTCACGGCGCTCAACAGTAAACGTATTCGTGCGCTGAGCGCATGTTGTCGGTTGCTCAAAGCATGTTGCTCGTAGCACAAAGCTCAAGAGTAAACGTATACATTCACGACCATTTTTTTCCCGCTGTCCAAAAACACCTGATAAAAAAAACCTCCATCTTATCTTCCCATCATCTCATTTATCTTTCAGGGACGTCAATAAATCTCATATCAGTTCAGTGCATTGTTGAACGCAATATAGATAAATAAACTTCAATCTGTACTAATGAATAATAATATTATTAAAGTGTGACATATGACATTAAATCTATATTCTTAATCAAGATACAGATATATTGAATGATAATTTAATGTTTCATTTCAGCATCTTTCATTTTCTCAAATGTTATCAAGTTCGAATGTTTTAGTGAATTACGAAATTTTGAATTTTATAAAGTTTTGAATGTGAATATTTGAAATTCTGAACGCTTGGATCTTTGAGCATATGTATTTTTTTATTTTGATCGAATTGAATGTGACTGTTTGAATTTTAAAATTTAAGTTATGATTTTTTAATTTTGGCTATTTTAAATTTCTTTTTTAAATTTACTCTTATTGAGTTTTCGAATATTTATGTTAGAAACTTTGAATTTTCATATTTTGAATTTTTTATTCATCATTCTTTAAATAACTACTTTCGTTTCCCAACCCCATAGAGGTCAAAAACCATCACATCCAATCAAGTGGGCTGTTCAATCAATCAGGGTATCTATATGAACACCGATGTAGTGATACCAACTTATTTTATCATAATATAAAGAAGGTGCACCAACTCCCATACTGATAACATGGAAGGCATTTGTGTTTTTTCGCGGTTATTTCATTTCAGAGACTATCGTCGCGATTGCCTGTCACGATTTAGCGGATTCCCTTGTGAACTAGATGTAAACGAGAGTGGCTACGGCACCGGTAGCATTGTTCAACTGACAAAATCTATAATTCTCGTGATCTTCAGGGCCGTGTATTTTTGTCCTAAATAGTTCGATATAAAAGCGATAGTTGCGCCACAGGCAATCGGGACGATGGACTCAGATTCTGACCCCGGAAATATTTCACTTTCAAGACCCGAGTTGGGTCACCTCCTTTATATTATGATGAAATAGGTTGGTTTCACTACATCGTATATGAACGATCACAAGTTGTATACATCTACATGGCTTATTAATAAGCCACGCCTATCTTTAGTCGTTTAATGTATTAAACATTTGAATGTTATTATTTCCAATGAGTATCGTGCGGACCGTGGGCCTGTACTCACGTCGGTCGGTCTTCCACGTGTCGTAGACTTGTAACAAGGTGAAGAACACGATGCACCACAACACGTTGTGGACTCGGTAACCCATGTTGTCGACAGCCTCTGATCCTTGCTCCTGGAACAAATAGAGCACATTGTTGGCTACTTGTACTAGGAAAACGCGATAAATGCGTTGTTGGATGAGCGATAGGCATGTTTATATGAAATGTGATGGAAAGCTATAGACACAACTTGTCTTCGAGATACTATTATGTGACTGTCTTCCCGTTTCATCTTTTGATAGTTTTAATCGTTTTACAATTTGATTTCGAATTATTTTTAAATATTATGATTTCGAAAAATTATGGTCACAGACAGCGCAGTCCTGGTGTTGAAGTTCATTAGTTTTAAATAATCAAAATGGGGTGGTAAGATCACCCTTGTGGTGCCCCGTCCAAACGATCCTATCTTTCATCCATAGCCTTAATTGGGAAACAATGATTTTGTATCAAGTTTCGATGTTATTAAAAAAAAAAAAAAAAAATTTGATTAGTTTTACTTTATTCTTATAGCTTTAGAAGACTTCAATTGATATGAAAAAATTACATATTGTTTTATTTTTCATCAAAACGACTGCTTCGATTTATGTAAGACTTTAAAATAACATGTTTAATTCGTGCGCATAAATTTTGTGAAAATTTGCATAAATTTAAGAACATTTTTTTCAATTTTTTCCTCTCTTTGTTATTCTTATGAGGAATTTCAAAATTTTGAAATACTTCTCAAAAGTGGTTCAACCGACTGCACCTCGAAACTAAACAGTACCGAGTTGAATGATTTATGTTTTAGATTTTGATTGGCATACGTGCATGTCAGTTTCATCAAGATTTGTGCTTTCGTCTGACCTGAGGAGCACGAACAGAAAAAAATTACGAAAAGAAAAAAAGTATCGAATACGGTAAAATTGAGTCCACTTCGCTCTTCCAACCAGCACAAGAATACCGTCTGTAGAATACCACATACCGTTTTACCTTTTTATAAGGTGACAACTTAAACACATTAATTAAAAAATCCCTATATTTTCATTCTAATATTATAGGCCTACCAGTAAGAAATAATTGTGAATGTAATCGAGGGAAATGAAGATTCCGAACGACTCTTTACACTTTATGACTATCCTTCAACATTGTCGATTGGGAGTTTCGCTTCAGACTTCTTAAAAAGACTCCAGAATATAAATGCAATGATAATATTCATAAAAGTGTTTATAAGTTGTTACCATAATTGATACCATTTTACCTTTTTCTGATAAGGACTTCACCCAAATTAATTCAAAATTACTATATTTTATTCAAATATTATAGTTAAAAATAATTGTGGATGTAATTAATAGAGCAAAAGTGAAGATTCCAAACAACTGACGTCTCTGTCATTATATATTCCTATCCTTCAACATTGACGATTGGGAGTTTTGCTTTGGATTCTCATAAAGATGCAAGCTGCCTATATAAATGCAATGATGATAATTATAAAAGTGTTTATAAGTTGTTACCATCATTAATAACACCAAATATATTCCATTGTGAAGAATAATTGTCTGAATAGAAATCGCGTGTTTTTGTTTCCTTTGTTTTGATTGGCTACACAACCAGTCTGCGTCCAATGACAGATCGCTTGTAAAATGACGACATTACAGATCGCCAGGAATGATTACGACAGCACGAAAAGAATGATGACACGCCTAGATTTAGTTTATTAGTTCGTTTTTATAGGATCATATTTCATTCATTGTTGGTTCGATACTGAATCACTGCATAATATCAATCTTATATATTTGTACTCAAGTGAGATGAAGGTTCCGATCGATTGTCTCACCGATTGTACACCACTAGAGCGCGGGTGGTTCGAACCTTCACTTCTCGTGTAGACACTCGAGGATTGAATCAGTCTTGTCAGCAGAACGTAACTCGACTGTTATATACTTGTATACACGAAAGAAGAAGGTCGTCTACCAACATATTTTTCATTCATATTGGGTTTAACGACGCACTGTACTGATGTACTGATGACTGAACACTGATGTACTGATCATGAATGATGAATGATATATGACATGATGAGATGAAAGGTTACTTTATTTACCCGTTTTATTAGGTGTTTTTGGATAGCGAGAAGGAGTCTGTTGTGGCCTACTGTCAAGGAACCATCCCAGTATTGACCTGAACGACAGGGAGTAACAATGAAAAAACCCTGTTAGGATCGTCGACCATGGCGGGAACCGAATCCCGGTCTCCTGAATGATGTGCTAGTCACTTGATCACTCGTCTCAGTATATATATATATATATATATATATATATATATATATATATATATATATATATATATATATATATATATTTATTTATATATATATATATATATATATATATATATATATATATGTATATATATATATATATAGGCCCTATATATAGACAGAGAGAGAAAGAGAGAGAGAGAGAGAGAGAGAGAGAGAGAGAGAGTCCTATATAACAGACAGTCACAGTTCTTACAGGAGTGCCTGACAATGGGTATTTGGGCGTCGCGACGCCCAATATAGAATAATTGAATGTCATACCCTTTGGATAAATGACATGACATTCACAAATATTCTTAATTGTGTCTGTATGTGTGTGTGGGAGGGGGGGGGGAGGGGGGTGACTATAGAATCAACAGTTCTCCGACATTTAGTGACTTGGACATCATCTCTCTTGCGATCGTATAAAGGGCGGGATAATTAACAGATTGCAATCAATGGAATATTTCAGACAATAGTCAAGGTCAAGGTCAAATCACGTGACCTTCTTCTGAGATGAGGGATTAACCGTTCTGGTTTATTAATCTGTTGTATTACATCTTTATTCATGAACGAGTTCCTGCTGCGGAGCACTGGCTTTTATCACAAGCCAATCAACCAATGGGAACGCGCCTACCGAAAGCTATGACAGACAAGGAAATGAAAATGGCACACCTTTTATATCGGCGGATCTCGGCGCTTTCACGTTTATGAGCCCTCATGGGATTAGATACTCATTTGGCAAATTAAAATTAAGTATAATTAAAATGAAATCCAATTTAACTTGACTCTATACCTTGGAAATAGTTATACGAGAGTTTCGTAAAATTTTAGTTGTCAATTTTGGCCAATGGAAATAGTGAAGAAGGTTCACAGACTCCAAAAACTAGAAAGAATGTGTATTTTTATTGATTTTCGTACGTTTGTCCACATTTGAATCAAAGCAGAACTTATTTCCAAATTAGTTCCATTACAACGCGATTCATTTGGGTACAAAATACATTAAATCTTTTTTGACAACAACAAAAAACAGATGAAATTTTGAAAAGCTGAGAAGCAGAAATTCATATATTTTTGTATCAGATTCAGATTACAGTGCGTCGTTAAAACCCAATATAAAAAAAAAAAAATCAAGAATACTGTTTGTCCATGAACTTGTTTCTAGTGATGTCAAGAATGGCTGTTAGAAGTGAACAACATTGTACCCAAATGTGTTCTCCGAACACATCACAACTTCAGTATAATATTAATTTGTTCTCCCATTGAACCTAGCTGTTGGTGGGGTCGTTAAGCAGCATCAGATTAGATGGTTTGTCCCCAACTTGCCTATAATTGCTATGGTAACCGGACAACGTTGAAAATAATTTAATTTTGTAGTTTCAATTCAGGCAATTCAACCATTGACGAGATGAGAAAATTAATTACCGAGATTTATTGGACGGGTGACCGAGTGGCTAACACACTGAACCGTCACTCAGAAGACCGGGGCTTATTTCCCGCCATCGTCAAGCATCCTGGCAAGGTTTTTTTCGTGGTTTCCTCTGTCCTTCAGGTCAATACTGGGATGGTTCCTTAACAACAGGCCACGACCGACTCCTTCTCGCTATCCAAAAACACTTAATAAAATAACCTATCATCCCATCATCTCATATATCATTCACCAACGCCAATAGATCGTATACTTCTCAGTACAGTGCGTCGTTGAACCCAATATGAATGAAAATAAAATAGATGTCTGTCATTTTCATTACCCTCCTCTCTCTCTCTCTCTCCTCCATCGCCACCCATATTGTGTTTTCCTACTCTCTAATCTGTACTTTAGCACACACCCACCTTTAAGTGCATTCAAGGTGTTTAGCATCACCTGATCTATATATTATCGTTTTATGACCTAATTATTGCAGCTATACGCATCTCCCAACATCGCAGTATTCGACTCGACTTGCATCCACGAGTTTGGGCTTCCGATCGACCGTCCCCCCTATCCCACATCACTAGCGCACGGGTAGTTCAAGCCTTCATCTCTCCTTGTACCTTGTATCCACGAGATACGAAGGTTCCGATCGACCGTCTCCCCTATCCCACATCACTAGCGCACGGGTGGTTCAAGCCTTCATCTCTCCTTGTACCTTGTATGCACGAGAGACGAAGGTTCCGATCGACCGTCTCCCCTATCCCACATCACTAGCGCACGAGTGGTTCAAGCCTCGTGATCACAAATACAGAAACTATTAGCGTCAAACGGGAATCAATAAGTAGCAAGTTTTACAATTTCATGGCTAGACGCTGAATTGAGTGATCTCACAGTTTCTTGGCAAAAAGAGCAAAACACATGGAACCAAAAAAAAGTAATAATAATATAGTTTGGTAATGGGTAAACGGTCATTCAAAATAATTGACAATTAAATTCGTTTTATATAGTATGAAAAAAAGCAGTGGGTGGAAACATGGATGCTAAGAGGCATTTAATGTTGAAACAAAGTCTGCGCTGTTGAAAAAATGTGACGACATCGATTTTTTAATGACCACTATTTTTGGTTTCATAAACACTGTTGAGTTAATAGATCTTTCTCGTGTTCTCATAAAAAACATTAATGTTCACTGATTTCTCATGTGGGCTGTCGAACGTATTATAGTACAGGAATAGCAAATTTAGCACTATAAATGTAAATAGTTCGAATGAAATAAATTGAAGTCAAAATGAATACAAAATAATTTTTTTTCTTTTTTCATCAGACACTACCCTCCACATTCTACAGCCATCTTTATTGAGTTTAATTATGGAGTACTACTTTTTCTGTTATAATTTTTTTTTCGATTTCTTTTTGACTGTGTATACATCTATGCGTTGCTCATTTTTTGACTCGAGGTCATTTTATTTGTATTATAATATTCCTTCATTTAAAACCCGTTAAATTATTACGTTGTTATTCTCTTAAATAGTCAATTGTTATTATGATTCGATTTCAATTGTATTCTTCTGATTGATTGATACTCATTCTGAATTTATGCAATCGCGTACGAACGACAGAATATATATATATATATATATATATATATATATATATATATATATATATATATATATATATATATATATATATATATTATATTGTTATATATATATATATATATTATATTGTTATATAATTTCATTTTCAATAATCAGTTGATTTGTTTGTCTCGTATGGCCTACAAGACAACGTCAATTATGAATAACTAGTCAAACGCGAAATATGCGTTGTAAGATGAGCGAGATATCTCAATAAGGTATAAAAGTCCTTAAAGTAGTTCTACCCTTGCTACTTTATCGACTCTGGTATTCTACACACCTTGATATCTGAATAAGCTATTAAAGTCGTTAAAGTAGTTCTACTCTTGCCACTTCATTGACTCTGGTGTTCTACACACCTTGACGCATATAAAAAATACTTCATTGTTGGTCAACTCTTGAATCTAGAAAGCAGTGAATCTCGACAACTTAATTCTGTCACAATTTTTATGATATATTTTATGAATATTATCAGTCATTTTATTTTTTTTCTTCAAAACGGCTGATCAGAATTGCTTAAAAAATCGTAATGATGTGTAAACTCCATGTATACACATTTAGAGAGAATTTCATTCTATTTGGAGAGATTTTATTTTTCAACATTTTCTGCCCAGCCAAATCTTATGGGGTTTTTAGAAACTTTGAGATGATGATTCTCAAAATCGGTCCAACCGATTCATCCCAAAAACTACAGTTCTAAGTTGGATGAGTTTGCGTGTACAAAAAAAGTTTCATGTGATCAGTCAACCCTTGCGACCTGTGGAGTGCTTACAAAAAAAAAAAAAAAAAAAACACAAAGCCCTATAAGAGTGGGATGGAGACTTCGCTACGCTCATCAAAAATAAAACAACTGAAGATCTTGTATTTTCATTGCCTATAGGTGGCTGTGGATCGGAGAAAATTAGATTGAATGTACTTCACTTCCTGTTGACTATTGTAAATAGCTATAATTACGAACAAATCAAATAATAATTACAACAAATAAAAAATTATATGAACACAAGAAAAATAATAATTGTATTATCAAATTATGTATATTTACTATGAGCTTTTGAATACGAATACTAGAATAAGCTAATTTGAGAGCGTAGTTCAGTTGATACTGGAGGTTGTTTTCTGATGGTCACCATGGTCACCGAGCTCATCATCACCCAAACTTCATATTCCACTGCCATCTAGATATTTGTTGTGCTGCCCGATATAAGAAATTCGAGGGAGTGAATACAATTATGAAATCGCAAGAGAGGTGTCAATAAATTCAGCATATTAAACTAATAAATCGTTTCACCCCACCACGATTAAGTTATGTAATAATATATTACACTGCAGTGTTTTTGAATTCAGTCAAACGATTATATTCTACACAGTTTACTATCGTGTTTACTACTTTTTGAAGGCTTGAACACGTTTAGTTTCAGTCATGAATGGAGACATAGAATCCGTGGGGGTATGACTTTATAATAGCAGGGTTATTGAATTATAAAACATATTAAGAGGACATGAAACAATATTTAGAGATAATTTATTTATTTGTTCAAATTGAGTTTTAACGACGCACTATAGCCTACTGATGACTACGATATATTGGAGAATGGAGTCGGTGTTCAAATGATTATGAGATGATGCGATGAAAGTTTTTTTTTGATAGGTGTTTTTGGATAGTGGGAATGAGTCAGTCGTGGCCAGTGGGTCCAACCGACAGAGGGAAACCACAAAAAAAAAATGTCAGGATGGTCGACTATGGCGGGAGTCGAACCCCAGTCTCATTATTGACGGTTCAGTGTGATAGTCACTCGACCACTCGTTTTTTTTTTTTTTTTAATTGGGTTTTAACGACGCACTCTAATGATCACTAAGATCTATTGGCGTCGGATGAATGATTAATGAGATGATGGGATGATGAGATGAAGGTTTTTTATGGGTAGTGGGAGGATAGTGGGAAGGAAGCGGTCGTGGCCCATATTGTAGGAACCATCTCGGCATTAGCCTAGACTACAGAGGGAAACCACGAAAAACCCCTGTAAAGATGGACGGTGGCGGGGATCGAACCGGGTCCGATATGTCCCTTCACCTCCCGGATCACGCGAAGCAAGTGAGCTAACCACTCAGCTACTGTGCCGGTCGACCACTCGTATCAGTATACATATATAATCATTTGATGATTATGATAGTGATTATTGTTGTTTGCTTGATGACCCCAACAAAAAATATACATTATTTGGGGGTACGAACGAGCGGCTGCTTACAAAAACTTTTTTGTATTTTTTTTTTAATGTACACAGACAAATATTTACAGCTGATGCAGGTGAAAATTATCTACTTTTATTAATTATGTCTGTAATTAATTAAAAATAATTTGTACAATGTATTGAATGAGCTATATGATATCTAACTTTTTCTTGCGGTGTTAATATCGCCGTTGTGGTGCCTTGCTCAAACGATCCTCATCCTTTGTCTTCATTGGTAAACAATAGCTTTGTGTCAAGTCTCGATGTTGATATAGGAAAAAAATGTTTACCTGTGAAAATTGTATGATTTTGATTGTAGTCCTCACGTATAGCGGCCTATACCAAATTAAAGATGTTGTAAAAGAACTGATTTTCTAATCAATTTGAATTTGTATACCTTAAACCGTTCGAAAGTCATCACCAAAAATCTGATACTTCACTCAATCGACTCCCATGGACTCTTAATCCGAGTCTCGCCTCCGAGTAGCCGTGGGAGTAAAATGCTAATAGTCAGGGTTAGTGTAGTACACTGTTGGTTGTCTAACCTAATTCCAGACACCTACGCGCATGCGTTAATAACTGTCATTCAGACTCGTTTCCTACACTTTTCTGATACCTCTAATTATATTTATTAGCAATCATTCAACGTTAATTGGTAGATATATACGTGTATCCTCGAGAGAAGAAGGTTCCGAGCGACCGTCCCCCGTATCCCACACTACTAGCGCACGGATGGTTTGAACCTTCTTTCGATGAGTACAAGTTTATTATTACCGGCGATTAAAACACAGTCGACAGAAGTTGAAGTAGCAGCAGTTCTATTTGTTCAAGTGTTTGACCATGTGCTCTCGAATACCGGTACTTGTCAATCGTCTGGTCTGAATCAATATGGTAAACTGGCGGAGATTTATTTGCATACGCACTTTCCCTGCAAGGACGGTCACTTATTTGGGAGGAATTAAGAGATGCAATTAGTCGGGGTTTTAATCTTGTGATTAAGTTTATACAAGTGCCGGTATGGTGAGGAATTTTTCCTGCAGACATTTTAAAATGAACGTCCATGATCAAGTTGGTTAACTATTCCTGATATTTTTTTACCGAGATTTATCATTAGTTAGATTAATTATTTTATTTTAATTATTCTTTGGAGTGGTAAGATTGATCTTGTGCTGCTCCGTCCGTCCGAAAGATCCTACCTTTCATCCATAGTCATAATTGAGAAACAAAGATTTGGTATCAAGTTTCGATGTGAAAAAAATGGTAGAGAGGAAAGTACACTTTACACATACAAAAAGTGGTCATCACATTTAAATTCACCATGAAGAAAATTCACTGACAGTATATGCATTAAAACTGATACAATGTATGCATACGCACTTCACGTACAGTCTACGGAGAAATTTGTGGTAAAATAAGGATTGGATTCAATTTTGATTTCACGAAAACCATAAAGTCATCTCAGTGTATACATGTAATACTGATACGATGCTGAAAATTGATTGATTAATTGGATAAATTGATTGATTGATTGATTGATGAAAATGGAATAAACCAGAATAGGTTGGGATTGCAAAACCTGTTTGACGGTTATTTCGGAAAATATTGGGAAACTTTGTAAAATCCCTGGATTACAATCTTCAATTTTTCAATTATGTCCGTTTTACGCGAAATTTTCATACAAAGTTGATATTGTTCTAATACATATTTCTATCAAGTTTATAGAATTCAGATAACTCGTTTTGAAGAAAATAAAGTATTGCATCGGAAAAATGATCAGCATTGAGATTGATGTTTATCAATGAGAATCTACAGGTTACAAGGCTGTAGAGTTTCAAGAATTGAATTATTTGAATCAATGTGTAAACGAGAGACTTGGACATTTGAAAACCAATGTGTGTGTATAACTTTCGAGTACATTTCTATATTCAAAATAGTAAAAATAAAAATAAAATAGTGAAATAGTACTTCAAAATAGTAGTTTTACCAATAGCTTTTATTATTATTATTGTAAAAAAATTAATATTAATTTTTATCTCCAATACGACTCATCCGATTTATGTAAAATTTTGGAATTACATTTATAATTCATGCACTCAGATCCCGTATAGATGTAAATTTGAATTTATTTGGAGACATTTTTTTCCACTTTTTGCTCCTTCTTTACTCACCCTCTTGGATCATGGGCCTTATAAACTTTCGAAATCATTTTTCTCATGACCGATTGTGCCTGAGAAACTATACAGTATCAAGCTAGATGATGACATATGTGCGTGCCACTTTCATCATAAAAACAAATCCTTCCAATTGACCTGTGGAGCGCGAACAATATTTTTACAATACCGTAATTTTGAATCTTCGCTTCGCTCACCCAAATCAAAGACTCAGACGACCGCCAACGCACGAGGGTGTGTGTGACACTTGAGTTACCGCCTACAACTCTTAGCTCTTACGTCATACCAACAATTAGAAAAAACAAAACAACAACAAAACTAGTATTGTTCGTAACAGACATTCTGTCCGTCCTCAGTTGGTAGTAAAACTCTTTTTTGATAGATTATTAAATTGTTTGTAAATTTTCGCGTTGCGTTTGGCGTAGATATATTTCACAGACATGTTAGTACAGTTATCAGACCTCAGACTAAAAGGTACATTAGTTCGTAAATAACTTTTTTGTATGTTGCTCAGCCATCCCACCAACAGCTAGGTTATGCGAGGGTGTAGGAACGTTCTGGTGGCAATGAAACGATGAAGTGATGATAGGTGAAAGCTAGGGAGTTTACGAAAACCCATGCCTTATGGGGGGTTCGAACCCACGCCTAACGTGACTTTAGTTTTTAACGCAGGACGTTAGCTGACTGATCTAAGCGGGGGGCACACATTTGCTTCAACTTAGGTGAACGCCATGCATATTGGTGTCGTTGATGGATGAGTGTGCATTACAACTCCGCAAAGAGATTATAGATGTATAAATGAAGCATAGGTATATATCTCGATTCCATCTAGCATATCTATGTATTATATATTTTTATCAGAGGCGAAGAAGTATGGTCACACATAGCGTAGTTTATGCAGTGAGATTCTTTTTTAGACGAGCTTTAGCGAGGATTCAATTTGACACACTGAAAAAAATTGGTGTTCGTTTTTATGTTTTTTTTTGTTTCTATGTTTTTTGTCGGTTCTCCACAGGTCAAACGGCTACAGCTATCAACTTCAAATTTTTTTCGTTATGGTTCCTCATCTAACTTAGATCTGTATAGTTTTGTGGCATTATCGTGTGATAACCTTTTTTTTATGAATTTTAGAAATTTCAAAAATACCCATATTAGAATAACACGTCGAAAAAAAAAGAAAATATTTTTATTTAAAAAAAAAAATGAAATTTTGCGTGAAGGTGAGTTACATTATGGTATGCCTACACATTTCTAAAAACTTTCAGTTTGATCGAGTGAGACATTTTGAAGAAAAACTATAAAAATGTGCTAAATTGGTACCATAGCAGGTTTTACCTATTTATATCGTAAATGTCACCCAATTGGCGGATGTAGGCAAGAGTTTGGCAAAAAACGCGTTTTCCTAGTATAATATATTATCGATCGGAATCGAGTAATTCTTTTCGATAACTTGATTTTCTAACGATATATTTGCCTATTGCGTGATTCTCTGTGACAACTTTACGATTTCAAACGATGAAACTTCTCAAATAGACAATAGACAAGAGCTATCGGTAACTATATCAACTGACACTATACTCTCACATTCAGACGAAAATGGCGACACTTAGTATTAAAGCTCGTCCATCATTATTAATTCATAATGGTATATTCATAATTATTTATATTTGGTCACAAGACCGCCTTGAATCCTTGAAACGACCCGAAAGGTGCCGCGTTTTTAAACGGTATTATTAATTCATTCTTTTAACCTTTTTTGGAAAACAATAACTATAGGTCTATATATCGTCTATGATGAGAGAGTCAACCAAGTATTGTGTTGTATTCTTATTTATTTATATATGAGTTCATCACGACGCACTCTACTGATGACTACGATCTATTGGCGTCGGTGAATGATATATAAGATGGTGAGATGATGAGTTGAAAGATTATTTTATTAGGTGTATTTGGATAGTGGGAAGGAGTCGGTCGTGGCGTGTTGTTAAGGAATGACCTGAACGGTAGAGGAAAACCACGAAAAACCCCTGTCAGGATGGTCGAATATGCGGGAATCGAGCCCCGGTCTTCTGAATGACGGTTCAGTGGGCTAGCCACTCGTCCACTCGTCTCAGTGTATGCTATTCGTATTATGTAATTGGCTGTATCGCACTATATAATAGCCTATGTATGTAATTGTAAATGGTATTTATATTGTATTTTGTAAATTGTATTTTATTTATTTGTGTTGTATTTTCCATCTATACCGAGTAAATATTGTAATACCAATTGTATTTGACGTAATTCATGAAAGCAGTGGCACATGCATGGTATAAGTATTATTAAAAATGATTAGTTGAAAAATGAAAATATAAAGCAGTATATACTCTTGCATACGTTATAAATCAAAATACATCCTCGGGCATGTTCGTAGCGTAATTGACGGGTGAAACGGCTACTGAAATGAAAACCAATTTAAATTGTGTTCCAAAAAAAAAAACATACGTTCGAAATGGTTTATACATATATTTTATTATGCAATAAATCATCGTGAAAAATTGAAATCCTGTTCACGATTTTATTGTTATTAATAATATATATTATATATATTGTGCATGCTAATAAATCGCAGTTGTGGAGTGTAATTCGGGTCGTAAACATGATCAGGCATGAGCTTGAAGCCGAACTGGACGGAATTATCGTATTACTAGCGAAAGTCATGCATGCCTCTTGGGAAGTACACAACCTGAGGATAGAGCAGACGGACAGATGATTGTTCAATAATTTGTACATTTTTAGTTGCTTGTATGAATGTAATATCATGTTCTAATAAACGAGATTTATATATATATATATATATATATATATATATATATATATATATATATATATATATATATATATATATATATATATATATATATATATATATATATATATATATATATATATATATGAACAGAATATATGGAGTATATAGAATATATTATCCAAGCTCCTTGGATACAATCTAATATCGATATATTTAGGATGTCATAGTCATGTCATAAAAGATACGCCTCGACCGGGACTCGAATCCATAGCTCTATAGCTAGACCCATGAAGTGTCGTCACTCTGAGTAGTCTTGTCTTAGAAGTAATACCTCGGTAGCTCAGTTGGGAGAGCTCCTGATCGGCAATAAGAAGGTCTCGGGTTCGAGTACTGTAGGTAAATCATCAAAGCCAATAATTATTGATAGGTAGATTGATATAGTTCGTATTTTTCAAATCATTTATCCGTTAACTTGATGTGAGATTTATGTAGTTTTTTATTTTTGAGCGTATTTTATACAGATTTCAAGTACATTATATATAAATTGATTTATTTCAATCAGAAAGATTCAGAGAATGCAAGTGAATTGAAGAGAATGCAAGTGCATGCAAGAGAATGCAAGTGCATGCAAGAGAATGCAATTATATGCGAGTGCAGTCATCCCAAGTTACAGTAAATTCTCGATTTATCATTATAATGAACCCATGTATTTCGATAGTGGAATTCATCACGCCTAATTATAATCACGACATTTTGATGATGCAAATCGAGTGCAATCCAAGTTGCAAGTTATGTAGAAATAAAAGCTTATAAAACAAATATATTAGACTATAACAATCGTCCCTTTAATCCCTCATTAACAGTAACACGGTTGCACGTAAATTCCGTCCCGGTCAATGAGGTGAACCAAATAGAATATTTACGAAAAGGCTGTTATTGGTTTACGTGACGGACGGAAAAAAAATGTAACAGCGTTACTATGAATCGGACTTTAAAGTTTTGAACAATCATGAGTAAATAAACAGATGTGGAAGATACATTGTGATATATAAATCCAGTGTCGTGCTACATCTTTTAGTCCAACGAGACTCAGTGACCGTATAAGCTACGAACCTTCCAGGGCCTATAATATTTCGATGGAAAATATAAATACATCAACAACAACAACAACAACAAAAACGATCGGAAATATGGGAAAAATTATTCAATTCAACTCTTTAATTCATTTAGAGCCGATTTTACAAATCTTACTTAAAAACTAGGTAAATTTACTGATTAACGTACCAAGACAATTTTTTTTTCATTGTTTTTTCATTTTTCATTTTTTTTAAACATATAAGCTCCGTTTCGCCTGCCGGCGGTATACGCGAGGTTTGGACACTAACCTGACCCAAACCTAACCTACTGTCCACCTTTGTCACCTTTGTCAGATCACAAATTAATCAACTTCTAGTGAGTAAAAAAACATATTAAAACAAACAAAATTCAAAATGTCCAAACTACACACCATAGATAGAAACAGGATCCATCACAAAACACCAAAAACGCAAACATCGAACAAAAATTGGCCATGGTACGTTAATCAGTAAAATTACCAAAAACCAATCCGCTAACTATTAGTTAAAGTACGAAAATAACATGTAACCAAGGGTGATAATGAATTAATCCGTCAACTATTGCCGAATCAACTAACTATCAATTCGTAAAACTGGGCCTCATTTAGTTCTGGCCTATTTGTATAATCACATCCACAGAAGTGTAAAGTGTACACTAAGTTGCGACATTTTCTGTGCAAATTTTGGAATTATATCATCCAAAGAAGTTTGTCACATAACATCGTCAGTCTATATTGAAAGTAGGCATATATGAAGTGACATTCGTTGCTGCCCCATTGTTGATCGGAGATCATGTTCATGCAATTTTTAAATTTTTAATATGCAATACCTTCAATATTCAATGACATTCCGGTTGAGTTAAGAAAAATGAATAGATATGCTCAAATTAAAAAAGAAATTAAAGCTTTCATCATAAATTCAGTTAATTTCACATAATTTAGTGTCTACGTTAATTACTTATGGTACCGCATATTTTTTGTGATTAATTTTAATTTTTGTTAGGGTCATCACAGCATATGTTGATACAATATGGAAATTCTAGAATTAGTTTCCCATTGGTTGCCTTATTTTCATTTTCAGTCTCATTATCATTTAACCTATCGAAGTGAATTATGTTTTAATATGAGTTTATTAAATATTAGCATAGTAAATCACAGTGTATTTCAGTGTTTTGTTTTTCATCGTTTAAACCACAGATAAGCCTGTATGGCTTAGTGGACGAGAGTTCAAACTGTGTCACTTTATTGTATAATTCAATTTGTGACAATAAAAAAAAAAAAAAAAACTCTGACAGTTGGGCTTCGAAAATGCACTGAACAAATATCATATCAATCCTGTAAAATAATTATAATTGGTACCTCATGCGTTCCATATTCTAATTTCAAACATCCAAGGACCGTTAATTATCTAATCAATAGTATAGACTCACAGTTGATCAAGTACAGCATAGTCTGTAATTAGTAGCACTAACTTGACGCTAAGTCGTTGTTATCACAAGGTAAAGTACCTCCAGCTCGCATCACTATTATCTGCAGACAGATAGCTTGTGTCTATATACGAGACTCGCCGCGGCCAGAGTAAACTGACTGTCGGTCTGTGCAGTCTAACCAGCACTGACTCGGAATGATCCACCGGGCCGGCGTGGCTAGCCGCTCGTAAGGCCCATTCACAAGTTAGCGCGCGTAACGAATCGACGGGAAAATAAACAACAGAATGCGCTTGTAAATACAATATCGAATGGTTATAAAAATACATTTAAGAATGTGATATTTTATTCAACGGTATTTTTTTTTATCAACATCGAAAACTTGATACAGATCATTGTTATGGGGCTGTCCATTATCAATGTCACACGATTTTATGACGTAGGCCTATCAATGATATCACCCCCCGCCCACTTGTCCGAGAAAGTCACAGAGATGATGACCCCCTTCCCCCTTTAAAGATTAATGAATGAATAAATCTTTATTTACTTAGAATACAATACATTGAATAACAGTAGATCTATACATAAGTATTCGGTAGGTATTCTCATCAAAAATTTCACTTTACCTTGATAAAATACCATTCATGTAGTTGTTCAGCAACTTATTTTGACTGGCGCTAAATGACCTCGCTGTCGATGCGCCTTAAAACCCTAATATACATTCATTCATTCATTCATAAGTATTCGGTGATAAATGTCCCAATATCATAATTCTTAAAGTGTTATTCTGAAGTAATGTCACAAACAAGTCAATATTAACCCCCTCTCCCCCCCTTCAAAAAAATTATTCATGCAAATTTGGAAGAACTGGGATATCAGTGTTGTTGTATCATTGGGATGTTAAAAAAAAGTTCTCTTCTATTTTTTAGTAATTGCATATTTTTTTAAATAGCATCGTAACTTGAATGGTGATGCAAAACAGATGATTGCTAACATGTTACTGAATTAGTGACTGGTCAGCAGTTTACATATGAGCAATACAATGCAATAAACTTGACAGAACTGAATTCTCATAGCTCATAGTTTTAGCAAGGGCAGAGAAGTTCAATCACAAAGATGAAAACTATTCACCGCCACCTATACATATTTTGCATTGAAATATAATTTCATACAAATTATGTTTCGCAACTGATCTGCCAGTAAATTAGAATAAATTAATAATAGTGCCAATGTAGTGCCAATGGGGATGTCACATAGTATACATCCCCCCCCCTCCTCCTTGTCACACATTGTCACATGTGTGACGACCCAAATTTTGGACGTCATTCATGTATGGAGATGAAAGTAGGATCGTTTTGACGGGGCACCACAAGGGCGATCTTACCACCCCGTAATCAACGCCATTGATGATAATATGAACGCGCTTTATTCCGTGACTTTTTCACTAGTTCCACTTTTCAACACTAACAGTGTAGCTAGATGATTTTTTTCTTGCGAATAATTGACGAGTCGAAATGGGCGTGGTTTCACCAGTAGGACAGTTGGATCTATATCATTTGTGATCATTTGAAGATACCCCGATTGGATATTTGAATTTCACTACAGTTCTAACAGCCCTGTTGATTGTACGGTACGATTTGTGACGTCAAGGGGGCGGAGACTGCGAGTCGTCAATTAACGTATGCGTAGTAAGATGAGCGAGACATTTAGATAGAATATACTCGAAATCACGCCTTGATTTACAAATTGGTATAAGCCTTCCTTCATCAACCATTCATTCATATCATTTCATTCTTGTAACTCATAACCTTGCAACCTGTGGATTTTCATTGACAAAATGTAATCTCGATAAAATCAGTACTGGAAATGACTGAGAGTACGGTTTGCATAATGATATCTTATGTCTCCGTTCACAACAACCAAGTACAAGTGAGTAAACAAGTAAGTAATTAGCCGTAAGAGCAATGTTCAAGCCTTGCTCCTATAACAGCACGTTCACACCAGGAGTTAGCAGTGAAGTCAACGTCAAGAGTATCGTTTGTATAAGGATATTTTATGTCCTTATTCACATCACCACGCAGTACGGCAACGTAACATTCAGGAATTATTGTACATAATTACAATTTTGTTCCAAGTTGATGAGCACCAGCCAGTCACTAAAAACTGAGTTTTTACAGTGTATTGCCCCGCCATAAATAAAAAATGTTAAGATATAATTGCAAACATAGCTAGATTGCTAACATATTTGCTAACATTTTTGGTCTGAAACCATGCACCCCTGCTTTAATATTAAAGTTGATTGAATGCTAATTACTTTTGTGAATTGGCATTGGAGACCCGTCACTAGCTATTCCCATGATCTAAATCTGTAATGTCCAATTAATGTAGATATAATCATTATTCTGTAAAGAATTTTAAATAACTCTTGAGGAGGCCTAATATGTAGTTCAATGAATCAATAAATCAAAAATTGGAGGTGTAAGGTGGTAAACTTACTTCAATAGGAATGTTTGTCCAACGGTATTTTATGTTCCCGTTCACAAGACCACTCAGTATAGTGGTAAGTAATTAGACGCATTAAAGCAATGATTGCAAACTCCAAACTTTGCTCCTGATTTTACATCAAACTGTACAAGCGCCGACCAATCACATTTGAGTGCGCGTTTGGCGCGTAACACTTCTGCGTTTGTCCAGTGATTGAAATCAAGCTGCTTCTGAAGGAGAGATGAATCTGATGTCAGAACTTTTTTCCCCGTCACGTTACCCCCACTACTCGCTTCGTTGAGGTGACAGGTCCGAACTTCGGCGATGGGACCGTAGCTCTCACCCCAACGAGACGAGTAGTGGGGGTAACTTGACGGGAAAAAAAGCTCTGACGTCAGACTCATGGACTTCAGAAAGAACTCAGGGTGATCTATGTTCGTAGACATGGTCGTAGTGTTTACATGAATACATCGTCGTGGGATGATTGGCCCTGTGCATACAGGGGGCGTAGAAATGAGACGCCAGACAGGGATTTACAAGTTTATATTGAAGCAACGGGTACAAATGTTGCTGCTCTCGTCGTTTTGTGTGTGGGGGGGGGGGGGGCGAAGAGGGGGAGGGGTGTAAAAGAGAGAGAGAGAGAGAGAGAGAGAGAGAGAGAGAGAGAGAGCCAGAGAAAGGTGACACAATATGATGTTCTCGCCAAATATTCGCATTCGCCGATCGAAATGAGCGTGGCTTAACCAGTAGGCCAGTTGGATCTATATAATTTGAGGTCATTTGAAGATACTCGGATTGGATATTTGAATTTCAGTACAGTTCAACAGCTCTGTTGATTGGACAGTATGACCTCGCTGTCGATGCGCCTTAAAATCCTAATATTCATTCATTGGACGGTATTAGTTGTGACCTAAAGGTGGCGACTGCGAGCCGATCGATTTCATAGACGATTCATGAATAAACTAAACTAGTTCCTCATTGACAAGTTTCTAACTGCTAAATTGCTGAATTATGAATATATAGGCCTACATGGAAATGTACTCGTAATCTTGACTGGTGTGAATGGGCCTCTAATCCTTGTTTTAATCATTCGCAAGGTTACTTATTATTATCAGAATATGTTTACACACATACGCATGGTTAAATAGATTTGTGTTGGCAGTTGTGAAAAGATTATAATCATCAGGTGTTAACAGAAACTATATGAAGGAGAGATGCAGTTAGTTGTTTAGCATTCAAGGACGATATGCATTTTGTATAGAAAGCTTGTTATTTTTAATAGTCGATTACGATTTTGAAAAGACTTCATTTTTCTCTGGTTTTCTTTTAGAGGAGTTGCACAAACATTACGTTGGCAAATAAACTTAAGAATCAATGGGAGTCAACTTTACGAAATAGATTTTTTGTGATAATTTTTGAACAGTATGAGATATAAAAATTCTAATGCGGAGGAAACAAAGATACTTCTAATACCTTCAAGATGGTATAAATTATAACTGTTTAAGTCATATCGTATAAGTGTCAAGCGTATACAACTGAAAAAACATTTTTTAGCCGTATACGCTTGACACGTGTATGCAACATGAGTTATGCAAATAAATTTGATACCATCTTGAAGGTATTAGAAATAGGTGTTTCTTCTGCATTAGAACTTTGACATCTCATACCGGTCAAAAGTTAATCGACTCCCATGGACTCTGTATCTGATGTTAGTGATTTCTTTCATTAAATATTGAATAGAACCGATGGTAATTTCAAAGTATGCCTTTTCAGGGACCTTTATATAATTCAAAATAGTGGCGTTCAAGTAAATCGGTCCATCAAGACCAATGTAAATCAACTTATATAGTTGTATCCACGCAACTCGAAAGAAGAATTCCGATTGACCGTCTCCCTCTATCCTAAACCACATAGCACACGGGTGATTCGACCCTCCATGTTTCGTCAATATATGTATATATAGAAGTTAATTTTCGAAAAAAAACTATAGCGCATTTTACTCAATTTAGTCAAAATTTGACCGTAAAAATCAGAATTTAGCGGTAAACGGTTGTAAAGGTTCAAAAGCGTCAAACAATTTCGACTACCAAAGTTTTGATAAATTATTTCCTATCTGAAGATAACTCTCACGTTCTCTAATGGGTAATATAAGTGCCAAGTCTATTTCTATGTTGCATGTTTAATGGTGCATGTTTCTGTTCACAACAGCAGACTGTATACTAATTGTTTTAGTTTGTGTATATAAGGTGGTTAGGCTCGCCTATTGTGATGGATAGATACTATTATTATCCATTTATTTATAGAGTGAATGTAGGGAAACACCCTCTTTATTTCGTTTGAAACTCTTGTTGAGGTAAACCTCTATACCGTCCATATAATCATTGTATGTGTACAAGTGTGCTTCATTAAAGTAGCTGTCCGTTTATAACATAATCTTGATCAGCTATACATTATGACAGCTTGTATTAATGACACAGTAATCATAAAAATTAGCAGTAGAGAAATGTAATAAATCATTACAGGCTTATTTCAGAAAATTTATTACTAGATATACCACCGCCCCCCGTGGCTCATTCAGCTAAAGTCGAGTCGGGCGTAGGCTCGAGTCCCGTTTATGAAAGCGTCCTTTCACTTATCCCTTCATGATTTTCTTATCAGCTGCATATTCGTACCCCCATATAATCTATCTATTGTGGGGTCGACAAATACCATTAAAAAATGAACACAAATAAACTCGACCAACCGAATATGACCGGAAGTACCCGATGAAACCCGATGTGATTGCTGGGGATAGTCTCCAAGCTGCATAATATAATAATAATAGTGAATGAAATGAATAATTAGCAGAAAGCAATGAAAATGTCACGTGATTTTACATGAGTGATGACGTAGTTGTATTCCACGGCCGATTGGTTTCGAAGAACAAATGATTTACAAGATTTCATTCATTGTGTGAACGCCCTTTTCTCTTGTTCCACGGTGCCGACTTGGCAATACCGGTTCTCGCACCCGGTTCTCGTAGAGGTGGCACAAACAATTGGTAAGAACTGTAGGAAAGTGACTAGTAGGCCTACTCGTTACAATAGGTGGTAGATAACCATCTCGATGTACAGTGTTGTATCATATAGGTTGTATGCACCCCACAGGCCATACGAATGACCTGGTGTACATGTGGTTTCTGTCATACAGGGCAGACAACTTTCAAGAACAAAACAGTCAGTATACAGCTAGTGATAGAAATGTTTTTTTTTATGTTTTTGTTTTTGATAACATCGAAAACTTAGGATGAAGCTATTGTTTTTCAATGAAGGCAAAGGATGAAAGTTGAGGATCGTTCGAACGGGGCACCACGAGGGCGATCTTACCAGCCCGAAGAAATAGTTGGATGATTATTCAGTTAGGTAATATGTATGAGATTCGCCTATATGGAAAATATAGAACGTTTTAGTTCCAAATAGTTGAGTACAGATATCTTAGATCGATGATGAACTTATAGGCTGGAATATATACTTATGTAAATTCCATGATTAATTTTAATCCATGGGAGAAGGAGGTTTTCTGCCAACTATATAAGTGTGAAAACTTCTTTAGTCACATAATCTTGCTGCAACTTCAGAGTTTAAACGCTTATGAGAGATGCAGTTGCTATTCTTATCGTAATCCTCTTCATTAAAGAACCCATATGACTCTAAAAATCTCACAGTTAAACAAATACAAGAGTGAAACTTGTGTTTATTTTGTTCGTAGACATTCTTCTTCTTTCGCGGATACACGTTTATATTAATCTATATTTTTCAAAATGTCCATGCTCTTTCATTTCTGCCAAATCTTAATCTTTTTACCATACCACTTCGCTTTTCTCTTACATCAACACAAAGATGACATTCACCTTCAAAGCTTATCAAACATCACAGCCGTAATAACTTATCTCACTCTCATCACTTTCGATTGTGTAAATAATATAAATCAAACCATCTCTCACCTTGTTCTTCTAACAGCACGTACTCTGTCCGCTGTCGTGTCTCTCACGTACCACAATAATACTCGCCAATAATCCTATTGTTCTGCCGGCAAATGACACAGCTCAATAATGTTTCGAGCATATATATCATGCAAAAACGTCAAATAAAAATAGTTTTCTGCTGCTAAATGGTGTACTCCACCCAGCAATGCTAGGATGATAATTTAAACAATTATGTCAAGTTCATTCAACATGAATTTAATAGTCGTAAATCGTAATTACATGAAAGTCTGTGGAATCTTCATACGATCTGAACTGAAAAAGACGTTTGACATAATAATTGCGCTAACCTCGGACTAGTTTCCTGCCAAGATATTGAACATCTTGAGACAATGAGACAACTTGAAGGTGTCATTCTGTCCGACAGGCTTGCCGATATGTCAAGATCTGCGAGAAAAGGTCGTCTACCGATAGAAAAAACACAAATGTCAACGTTATATTTGTAGAGCTGTTGAATTTGTTCAGGGTATGATCATTAAGAACGATATTTGCGATCAGAAACATCTCTACATATTTAAAAAGTGTTGTATTTTTTAAGTTGCCCCGAGATTAGATTCGATGATCATACCAAAGTGTTAATAGTTATTTATTTATTTAGTTATTTTAGTTTATAGTTGATAGAAGATATCCTTTGTTTCGTGCATGAATAAGTGTATCAATAATTCAAGTTCTAAATCCTTCCTCATCAGCATCAGTCTAAATTGAGA
Organism: Brachyptera risi; assembly: GCA_964007535.1. Classification (NCBI taxonomy): domain Eukaryota; kingdom Metazoa; phylum Arthropoda; class Insecta; order Plecoptera; family Taeniopterygidae; genus Brachyptera; species Brachyptera risi. Next base: position 38,739,120 of record OZ023332.1, read on the forward strand.
AAGGCAGAAAGACAGAAAGAAAGACAAAAAGATATATCTTTTTTAATGACATCAAAAACTTGCCACAAATCCATTGTTTCCCAATAACGGCAAAGGATGAAAGTTTAGGAATGTTTGAACGGGGCACCACAAGGGCGATCTCACCTCAAAGTTCATTTTTTAAATTCTAATGATTGATGACCAAGATATATTGGCGTCGGTTAATAAATAAGATGGTGAAAGATGACGAAAGATTATTTCATTATGTGTTTTGGACAGTGGAAAAGAAATATTCACTTTATAGGCACATGACGAAAATGATGAAAAATGTAAACGACAAATCGCCATGGCGGGAATAGAACCCCGACCCCCTGATTGACCATTTCGCGAGCGATTCAGCATTTCAAATCGTTCGAGAAAAATAAGTTTAGAATTTGAAAACATTTCCTTCAAGAAAATAAATTTTCACCTGAATGCATGCACGGATACGCAGTTTGAGATCATTTGTATATTTTACCACCTCACTATATTCTCACAACGTCAACTTTGACGATTTCCTTGTATTTTGGGACGGTTAAGACCGCAACAATGATGCAGCTAAGCTATGAAACTATAAGCTTCACAATCGAAGTAAGAAAAGAAGAAGATATGGACCAGCAAGCAGCCGATGATGCTCTTGTATATATACATATCAAGAAGACATGGACCATTAAACAGGGTCAAAGGTCACATTCTCAAATTTATCATCGTTATACCATAGAGACGGCAACTGCTGAATAATTGAACATGATTGAACATGATTCAATCTGATAGGATGGCATACAAAATCAATAATCTACTTTTAATCATTTTAAACATTTATTAATTTGATTTAAAATATTTGCAATATTTAATTCCGAAGTCTTAACGAGGCCTCAATTATTGAATGTAGACCCTATCACATGGGAACAGGTGGTCAAATTTCACTAGTGCCATCTATAGACGAAAAATATACTACCAAGCCGCTTATGGCAAAACAAAACTAAAAACTCTCTGCACACCACCATTCCCCTCGCCGACATCTGTATAATTAGTATACTATATAGTATTATATGAATAGACTCCTTTTTGGATCAAGGGTGGTTATTCCCACATTTTTTATTACTTTTTTAAAATCATGTAATATATCAAAATCATTCATTCAAGAATTAGTCTTCACAATCTTGAGAAAATCATCACATATTCTCCACAATCATCTCTTCAGCGTTTCTCAATCAACTTGAACGACAGAGGGAAACCACGAAAAACCCCTGTCAGGATGGCCGACCATGGCGGGAATCGAACCCCAGTCTCCCGAATGACGGTTCAGTGTGTTACCACTCGGCCACGCGTCTCGGTACTTTATACTATCGTCTTCAAAAAATAAATTAATATGAAAAATATCTGAGTATAAATTTGATTGATTTCTAAAGCGATTCAGCAATACCACGGCCTTTTCCTAATTATAAACTTGTCCTCAAAGTTCAGCTAGGACAGAAGAGTTCCTTTGTTGCTGTTGGAGTTATGATTGACATCTTTACCTATTCAACAGTTGAACTGATCGAAGAAATATGGACACTTGCTATAGATTGTTGAGTAGGACTATTTCTTTGGTCCACGACCATCTCTATTAGATCTCTTGACAATATATCGACGTTCAAAAATATATTGAGACAGTTTCTGATCAAGAGTGCCTTCTATAGTGTCGACGAATTCATGTTGGGGTGCAAAAATGAGTTTTCAGAACCTGGATCTTATACTAATTGAGTGTTCAATGTTCATAGCATGTGTGTGTTTTTGTTGTGTTTTATTATTTTAATGACTTGATAGATGCTAAATATTTATAAAAAATAGCATCTATCATATGATATTCCACCTTATCTAATACCGTATATAATTTTATGCATTTTATAACTTAAATCAACTGTCCATATGACTTTATAAATATTTATAAATTTTATAAATTATTGTTGTGTTATTTTTTATCTTTATTGGCTTGGCGATGCTTTATATATATATATATATATATATATATATATATATATATATATATATATATATATATATATATATATATATATATATATATATATATTATATATATATATATATATATAAAGAATAGCATTCGCCGTATATTTATTCATTTTGATATTATTTTTATAGTGATTATGTATTTTTAACTGACTGTCCATTTGACCTGCATTATATTCATTGTGGTTTTTTCAATGATGAACTTGTAAATCCTTCATTGGACGAAAATGAAATGAAATAATTGAAAACGAACATTTAAACTTCAATGCTGCAAACTTTTCCACATGTATGAAACGTCTCCAAGTGAACGCCTATAGCAAGACAGTAGAGCAATAGTCATTATGAAGCAGCTGCTAACATTTAATGGTATTGTTTTATCAAAATGGCTTTATTAAAAATGTAATAAAAATAACAACGAATCAGGTCAACATAATAGCAACAAGTCCCATTTAGATTTCACGACGACAAATCAAATAACTTGTCAATGATTAAAAATTCTAATGGACTTTGATATGTAGTAAATTTATTATTAAATTATAGACCACACAAAGAGTATAAGAGACTTTGAAGAAAATATTTGTAAACTCTTGCTGATAAATTACAATGCTCTGTGAGGCTTATGTTGCAGGCCTAGTAGGCCTACAAATCTGCAGTTGCGGTTTTTGGATTCAATCTCATCTTCAATTTTGGATAATTTAATGAATCCCATATGAGAGTAATTCAGCTGGGGATGTTTCAAAATAATATCATAACAATTGAGTTATGAACTTTATTCAAGAATAAGTTTCAGACTTTCGAACAATCAGTAAAAAAGGTATATTACCACCCTCGGTAGCTCAATCAGCTAAGGTAGAAACTGAAGTCACCGTTGGGCGTGGGTTCGAGTCCCGCATAAGGCATGGGTTTTTGTAAACGTCCTTACACTCATCATCACATCATAGTTTCATATTCACCTGCTCATTCGTACCCCCGTATAACCTAGCTGTTGGTGGGGTCGTTAAGCAAACAATAATGACCAAAAGGTGTATTTCATTCAAATGTTGCGGGCAGATACTTTTTCGCTCAACTCACACCAAGATTTGTAGTAGGGCCCTATAGAATGTTCCCATACAATCTAGCTCTTGGTGAGGTCGATATTCTATCGGTGCTGAAAATGTGAATTGATGAAAATATGAACTCCCTAATCAGGGACCTGAACCGAAACCGGAGCCGAAAATAAACCGTTTTTCTTTCTGGAACCAGAACCTTTTTTTAGGGATTTAAAGATTTAAAATATAGGTCAGTTTTTCAATAAAATGATTTTATCATCAATTTTGTGATTCATTATTCCCACTTTTTCATGCTTTATTATTATATTGAATTATTAATTTGAATTTATGAGATGGGAAAATGAATTGGAGATCTTTTCGAGCGTTATGAACTTATACAACGGTTGTGGAAAAGAAACTTCCGGTTCCGGTCGAGGCCCTTATGAAATGTAAAAAATATATTTCATAAGGGCCTCGACCGGAACCGGAAGCTATACATGTTTTCTTTTCCATAACCGTTGAATAAGTTCATAACGCTCGAAAAGATCTACAATTCATTTTTACATCTCATAAATTCAAATTAATAATTTAATATAATAATAATGCACTAAAAAGTGGGAATAATGAATAACAAAATTGATGATGAAATCAATTTATTGAAAAGCTGACCTATATTTTAAATCTTTAAATCCATCGTTCTATCTATCCACTCCGATCCTGAAAATTATTTTAATAAAAAAATAATAATCTAAATTATGGGCGCTTGTAACTAGAACTGGATCTGGTTTGGACCTCTCAGAACCAGAGCCCTGAATTGATGACGGGATCGGATCGAAACCCTTATTTTCTTGTAGATACAACCGGAACCGGAACCAGAACACATGAAGGTCGACAACAAATCTGCATGAGAATTGTTTCGTGGGTAAATAAGACACATTAAAGGGTCTCAAAAAATATTTTATTGCCCATATAAATGGTTGGAAAAAAAATTTAAAAACTGCAATCGCATCGGAAATTGATTAATCTCTCCCACGAAAATATTCTTTGATCTCTCAAATTATTTTTAAGTGTAATAACTGGGACGAAAATATATATATTTTTTTTAATAACATCGAAACTTGATACAAAATCATTGTTCCCCAATTAAGGCTATGGATGAAAGATAGGATCGTTTGGACGGGGCACCACAAGGGCGATCTTACCACCCCATTTTGATTATTTAAAACTAATGATCTTCAGCACCAGGACTGCACTGTCTATTACCATAATTTTTCGCCGTAGATAAAAGTCTTTCAGATAAAATATATGATAGGCCTACAGTATAGTATTTGAGAAACCGATTATCAAAAATTATGATTTTTGTGTGTATATGCCTAGATCAATAATTTATTCACTCTGAGTAGCTGATCAAACTGGAAGTATTATAAATCTAATTAAACGCAACCTGTATTTTGATCAAGACAGTAGCGGACTCGTGTGGATGTCTGTTGAAGCTACCAAAGAGGCAAGATAGTAACAGAGGAATCAATCAACACACAATCAGTGGAAATTATACCACTTTCAATTCAATTTAATGCATCTTCCAGATTATCTAACAATTAGCCACGTTTGACCTTGACCTATGTGGAAACAATGACATCACTGCATGTGTGTGTTAGCACTGAGAGAAATGAGGTCAATTGACGAACCGAGTGACAGTATTTGCCATAGATTCCTTTGCGAGCGTCTCACAGCCGCCTTGATGATGATGATGATGATGATGATGACAAATGTGCCATCGAGATCTTCGGGGTGGTGAGCAGTTGGTCAGAGTGATTAGCGAACTGTAACTAAGGTCTTTGCTGTAATCAAGATCAGGGTTCGGAGCCTGTTGTTGACCATCCTGACATTGACGGACGACATTTCCATTGTTGGCAATTGAGTAATAGTAAGAGGCACATTGGCAGTGATTTTTACTGAGGATATTTTTTATTAAAGGACATCACAACCCTGAAACTAGATTTGAATGAATAATGACGATATTTATTTCCCTAATTTTAGAGAAAACTAGAATTAATCATCTCAATTTCACAAATTGATATTTTTTGTCCCTTCAGTGACCATGCGTTATGACGTAGGCATTCTGTATAAAAACATAAACAGAATCGAGTAATGTCTACGTCACGACTGAGAAAAAGAGCCAGAAATTGAGATGATGATTCCTAGTTTTAGGTCAGTTATAGTTTCAGTACAGTTGATATTTATGAAAGTGGTTTTTAAGACAGTAGTATTTTGGGATAGTTGATTTTTAATACAGTTGGTAGCAATTCTCACCTCAACATTGTTCATTCTTTTCTTAATACCCGGTCAATCCGTACCCCCATATAACCTAATTATTAGTGGGGTGTTGAGCATCATTGAAAAACTTCAATTTTGTATTTGCACCCTCTAAAGAAGAATGTCACCGCCCTCCGTGACTCGGGTCAGCTCAGGCACCGCTTCAGAAACTGAAGTCACAGTTGGGCGTGAGTTCTAGTCCCGCATAAGGCATGGGTTTTCGTAAACGTCCTTTCACTCTATCATCACTTCAAAGCTCATAATCACCTGCTCATTCGTACCCCGTATAACCTAGCTGTTGGTGGGGTCGTTAAGGAAACAATAATCATCAGAAGTAGAATGTCGTCATTACAACTAAAGATAATAATGTAAAAACTGGGTTGCCGTAAACTGATCCATCCAGAAACTGGTCCATCTCGTCAACTAGTCCATCTCTATATTATTTTATTAATTATTATATATTTCATGAAAGCAACTGGTCCATCTGGGAACTAGTCCATCTCGAATTTTGATAATATTAATAATTATCGTATTTATACGTCTCGGAAAGTGATCCATCCGGCAACTGGTCCATCAGTACTTAAGTAGAGTACTCCATTTAAGCATTAAATTCCCATTGTTGAGCTATCTATTCGCGCGTGGTATCATTTGAAAGGTAATTTTGCGCACTTTCTGAATATGCACTCCATTTTTCAATCAGAGGACAATACTGGTAGAAAACAGTAGCTTGATTGGAATATTCGGGAGGAAAAATTAAAAATATCGTGCAACGTTCAAAACACGATATTAGTTTTTGATGACTGGCTATAATGATATTTTTCATTCCTCATGATAGGTATCGAATGAAACTAACATGATAAGTTGAATATATTTTAATTCTGACATTCAAATCACCTGAAAACTGCTCTGAAGATTGAGGAAAACCCCAATTCACAAGGTTGAGTGACATAAATCCAGTTATATTCAAGCCATTGTGAATTTCCAAACTTTTTCTTATATCCCATGACACAGATCAAGCATATGGGAAATTGAAAAAAAATACCATGTACGCAAAACGTGATTTTTGTAACACACTTCTTGATGAAGAGAGAAACACTCATTTTTTTCTCGAAATAATGTATTATCCAACATTTTGTGTGTTTTTCTCTGTGGAAGTGTATCGTCTATGCAATTAATATGGGTGAGCCTCTCACACAAACAGGAATGCTCAGTCCACAGTATTTTACCACATTATTCATTTTCCGACAAGGCGATATAGGCTTTCCACATCTTATCGGGAGCCCGTTGCGCTTGAATACGCGTACCCAAATTTCGAAATTTTGAATGCGAATTGAGAGTTAATCATTTGCATTGTTCTTCCTTTTTTGGTTCGTTACCTTGGTCCCGTCCGCCCAAGATTTGATCCGGAGGTATTGTTTGATCAACACACAGGAATTATTTGAACAACGATCATGCATCCGAATTCTCTAAAGTTTCCAATCTGTACGATTTTTTTTCATCGACTATGTGTGAAAATTTCGTTTTCATACAAGAAAATGCCGCAAAAAGATTCGAATTTGATTTCATGATTTCATCATATTGTTGATTTTTCCGCGTATTTCACACGACCTCAACGTTCATTAAACATGTATTGAACTATTTTCGAGAAGATTCGAACATTTCAAAAAAAGAGATCGTATTTCACAAAAAGTGGGGAAAGTCTGTCAAAGAGTCAGATGTCAACTTGATTCTCTTGTCTTGGATCAATTTTCCAATTCGTCAAATCCTAATAACTCTCAAATTTGTGACCGGGAAACCACGAATTCAGAACTGGTCCTTAATTATACTAGTTCACATATGACGGCCAACTTTCATCACATTTCTATGAATGATTTCAATTCAAAAATATTTTGAGAAATTCATCCAAACGCTACATCCGAACGCTATTTGAACATTGGCGTTACTATCGGGTGGGCCAAGTGGGCTAGTGCCATAGTGAGCACGTATGGGGGCACCAATATGAATTTCTTTAATTCTAGATAGTCCAGTCTAATCAAAGAAATGATAATTTTCAATGTTGAACCTGTATTCACAATTCTTTCAAATTCACGCTCTCTCATATATTATCATAATATATAATATTTCGGAGAGATAGAAGATACCCCAATAATTTGAGAAGAAGAGAGTCAAGAAAGTGAAGCATCATTTTGACGAATTAGGCCAACGTCTATAAGTTGATCCCGAAAAGTGCTTCAGAGTTCAAGTGTTCAGGAGGCCTCTTTACATGTTGCCTATACCAGCTTGATTGCAGACGTTCGGGATACAAGTTGGCAACGGTAAACTAATCATCGTATCAACAGACAGTTTTTATTCAATAATCAGCAGTATTCAATACGTGCTTGCTTGAAGAGCTCTAGTTCGTGGTATATTTGAAACCCTTTCAAAATAATCTGAAAATCAACTTGCTTATACCTGTTTCCCATTCTTTCTACGATTTTTCAGTGATATAATATGAAAATTAGAATTTTTAATGAACGTAGAGACACAGATATACTCATTGTGGTTTCATTGCATAAAGAATTATACTGATCGAACTCAACGTTTACCCACCATGTATTGTAAGCCAAAGGTCTGCATTGGCACTTTTTGTCTAGTTTTGACCGTCCCCTGCAGGGTTTACTCATGAATTGTGATATGTAGATTAAGGTTCGAGAGTTCGCGTGAAGTAACAGAAACCTTCAAAGTCTCACATTCAAGTCATCTGACTGAAATCTCAGATGTATAAGTTCTGGGCGATGCAAATACGTTTCGAATCAAATTTGAAACTGATGTATCGCTCGCATTTCCCTCCAACTTCTCGACATGAGATCTGCTTTGCGTAAAGATATCTTGAAAATATCCAGTGTACTATAGCCAACCCTGCAAGTTTCCAGGTGTGCTCCGCTCGTGTCCGGTTTTCAACAATACCTGTCACAGTTGCAAGTGCAGGGAGAGGCTGTTTGAAACTGAAGCAGATAATTACGTACCTTTTTAGATCAAAGTCACAAGAAAGACTCAAAGGCTCGACGTCTATTCCATAAATTGAACGGCGACGAGCGAAAATGAATGATTTTGATCAATTAAGTTCAATAGATATTTTCGCGGATCATGAAGCTCGAAGAAAGAATTTCAAGTAGACCACAGGGTGGACTGCTGCATTTTTTTCCACCGACGCAAACTTTATTTGTATTTACTAATTTACATCAGGTTACTTTGAATCGAAGTTATGATCCACTTGAATATATGTAGGCCTATAACATAGTTTTTAATCGCGCCAAGTAGTTTTACACCGACGCCATAAGATTCTTCAACAAGTTAACATGAAGTGCTTCGTTAAACCCTAAAAGCGAGGTATTTCATGAGTACAAACTATCATAGCAATTTTCACAGAGCAGTGTGCTTGACTAAGTATAGGCCTATCACCCAAATTGATTTAATTCATTTAAACGGATTGATTAGGAAATGTGAGAGGGGCACTCCAGGTGATACATACCCAAGGGCACTCCGTATTGAAGTTACGCCACTGTATTTGAATAATCGAATATTCTGAATGTATCGAATCATTGAAACAGAATGAAGAGTCAAAATCAATGCAGAATCAAGATTAGATTGGACTCAATTTTGAATGAATTTAGAGATAAGAAATGTCCGGTGTTGACGATGTTGATGTTGCTAAATCTTATATCATCATCAAATGAAGAGTGACCGTATTTTGAAGACAATCATTTTCATCTGTAACTGTCCTGAAAGTTATTGATAAAATCGATCCATTAGGTAGGTAGCCTACTCCAATATCTCTTCTTAATTCTTCACTGTCTGTTTCATCAAAGAGGCAAAAAAATTGCCCCTATAAGAATGATGAAGGTCTGAATATGTATGTTGTGAAATTATTCCATCTTTACACATCTTTTATTTACATTCTTATCTAATTTCCAATATCACGTTCTCAAACACTGTGGTACTATTATTTCTGAATAATATAGTTGAAAGGCATTTCTCCACAACTGTGATGGTAACGTAGCTTCGATTTTTCCATAGTGATTTGAATACGAATTCCGCGCGTATTTTCTTCCGTTCTGGTTGGACAAAATTGAAACAAGCCTCGTAGTCGACCAACCACAGGTTGCCGTCGATCAGGCGCGAAAATCTCGGCAAGGATGCATGATATTACATGAACCATGAACTTCTATGATGTTATAATCATCTAGTGAATGAGAGTGTAATAATATGATATAATATTACTGATTTTGTTCAATTTGAATGTGTCAAGTGTAAATGATTGAATATGAGTTTGAATGAAATAAATTCTTCTTTCTCATCATGAATTGTTTTCATAATGACTTTGTATTCATCTCTTGAATTTCTCTTGAAATTTTTTCACCAAGATTTTTTTGCAAACACATGTTAAGGGATGTGTCGTTGAGGCTGTGACCAATATATAGCCCAATCGGGTGATTGGTGTAGAAATGAGGAGCGTTTCACATTTCGATGTGTCAGACGGCCGGGTTTTAGCATAGGCATATACCGCTCGGGTGAGCCGGCCAGTGCACGACTGCGCGGACGGGCGCCCAGATCTCAGATAATTTTTTTCACCAAGATTTTTTTGCGACACATGTTAAAGGATGTATCGTTGAAGCTGTGACCTAGTAACAGCCTGATCGGGTGATTGGTACAGAAATGAGGAGCGTTTCACATTTCGATGTGTCGGACGGCCGGGTTTTAGCATAGGCCTACCGCTCGGGCGAGCTGGCCCATCCAGTGGAACCTCTGCCCATCGTTTCCCTGCTTGTATCATTCACTTTGTCATACCCCACTCCCATCCAACAAAAAACAACAAAAAACGCGTAGTTGCGGATGCAGAGCCCGTGATGTCCGAGCCTTTGAACCCAAACATTTGTAGATTGGTCTTCTACGATACCGTCATTTAAAACCGCGTGAAAATCAAACTATCCCCTGGTCCGTGGGCTGAGGTGGGAAAATCGAATGGAACCGGTCTGTCCTGGCTTCGAACCGGGCACATACTGACTAAATCATTGTAAAAATATTGTGGAAAATGCCCTCAGCTAAAATACTGACGACGGGCCATAGGATGATGTGATTTTGATGCGATGAACTTGAACTTGGTCACAGCCTCAACGATACATCCTTTAACATGTGTTTGCAAAAAAATCTTGATGAAAAAAATTATCTGAGATCTGGGCGCCCGTCCGCGCGGTCGTGCACTGCATGGCCGGCTCACCCGAGCGGTAGGCCTATGCTAAAACCCGGCCGTCCGACACATCGAAATGTGAAACGCTCCTCATTTCTGTACCAATCACCCGATCAGGCTGTTACTAGGTCACACCTTCAACGATACATCCTTTAACATGTGTCGCAAAGAAATCTTGGGAAAAAAAATTATCTGAGATCTGGGCGCCCGTCCGCGCAGTCGTGCACTGCATGGCCGGCTCACCCGAGCGGTAGGCCTATGCTAAAACCCGGCCGTCCGACACATCGAAATGTGAAACGCTCCTCATTTCTGTACCAATCACCCGATCAGGCTGTTACTAGGTCACACCTTCAACGATACATCCTTTAACATGTGTCGCAAAGAAATCTTGGGAAAAAAAATTATCTGAGATCTGGGCGCCCGTCCGCGCGGTCGTGCACTGGCCGGCTCACCCGAGCGGTAGGCCTATGCTAAAACCCGGCCGTCTGACACATCGAAATGTGAAACGCTCCTCATTTCTACACCAATCACCCGATTAGGCTATATATTGGTCACAGCCTCAACAACACATCCCTTAACATGTGTTTGCAAAACAATCTTGGTGAAAAAAATTATCTGAGATCTGGGCGCCCGTCCGCGCGGTCGTGCACTGGCCGGCTCACCCGAGCGGTATATGCCTATGCTAAAACCCGGCCGTCTGACACATCGAAATGTGAAACGCTCCTCATTTCTACACCAATCACCCGATTAGGCTATATATTGGTCACAGCCTCAACGACACATCCCTTAACATGTGTTTGCAAAAAAATCTTGGTAAAAAAATTATTCGTAGTAGTCTGGGCTCCCGCCCGCGCATTCGTGCACTGGCCGGCTCACCCGAGCGGTAGGCCTATGCTAAAGCCTGGCCGTCCGACACATCGAAATGTGAAACGCTCCTCATTTCTGTACCAATCACCCGATCAGGCTGTTACTAGGTCACAGCTTCAACGATACATCCTTTAACATGTGTCGCAAAGAAATCTTGGGAAAAAAAATTATCTGAGATCTGGGCGCCCGTCCGCGCAGTCGTGCACTGTCCGGCTCGCCCGAGCGGTATAGGCCTATGCTAAAACCCGGCCGTCTGACACATCGAAATGTGAAACGCTCCTCATTTCTGTACCAATCACCCGATTGGGCTATAGATTGGTCACAGCCTCAACGACACATCCCTTAACATGTGTTCGCAAAAAAATCATGAAGCATATGTAAATAATAACATGAAACATACATGGCTAAAAGGGTATGGTCCATATTGATTGTAACGTATACATAAAGCATATGTGAATTATATTCATATATTCATGTGTAAGTTTTCTCTTCAATCGTCACCAGAAAAAATTCATGTTTTATAATATTGAAACTCTTCCTCTAATTGAATTACAACTGCATGGTAGAAGATCACTTATATTCATCGTATGAATCGATCTTATGGCATTCTGGTCATTGCGGGGCGCAACACTTGATCAAAATGACTGTGAATCATAGAGTAAGATCTTATGTCGATCATTATCTCGATGTCAGTTGGGAAACAACCAATAGCCAACTTTCAGTATGGAATAAAATGAGCTTCTCGAGAAGATCGGTGTACGCGTATTCCAGCGCAACGGGCTCCCGATAAGATGTGGAAAGCCTATATCGCCTTGTCGGAAAATGAATAATGTGGTAAAATACTGTGGACTGAGCATTCCTGTTTGTGTGAGAGTCTCAGCCATATAAATTGCAGAGACGATACACTTCCACAGAGAAAAACACACAAAATGTTGGAGAATACATTATTTCGAGAAAAAAATGAGTGTTTCTCTCTTCATCAAGAAGTGTGTTACAAAAATCACGTTTTGCGTACATGGTATTTTTTTTCAATTTTCCATATGCTTGATCTGTGTCATGGGATATGAGAAAAAGTTTGGAAATTCACAATGGCTTGAATATAACTAAATTTATGTCACTCACCCTTGTGAATTGGGGTTTTCCTCAATCTTCAGAGCAGTTTTCAGGTGATTTGAATGTCAGAATTCAAATATCATCAACCTATCATGTTAGTTTCATTCGATACCTATCATGAGGAATGAAAAATATCATTATAGCCAGTCATCAAAAACTAATATCGTGTTTTGAACGTTGCACGATATTTTTAATTTTTCCTCCCGAATATTCCAATCAAGCTACTGTTTTCTACCAGTATTGTCCTCTGATTGAAAAATGGAGTGCATATTCAGAAAGTGCGCAAAATTACCTTTCAAATGATACCACGCGCGAATAGATAGCTCAACAATGGGAATTTAATGCTTAAATGGAGTACTCTACTTAAGTACTGATGGACCAGTTGCCGGATGGATCACTTTCCGAGACGTATAAATACGATTATTATTAATATTATCAAAATGCGAGATGGACTAGTTTCCAGATGGACCAGTTGCTTTCATGAAATATATAATAAATATTAAAATAATATAGAGATGGACTAGTTGACGAGATGGACCAGTTTCTGGATGGATCACTTGACGCATCCCCGTAAAAACTTCATTAGCATTAACCACGTTTAGCTACTTGGTGACGTCACATACCAGTGCCACATTGATATTTTTAAAATTCGATATTCGCATTTTAATGAGTTAATGACATATCACAATCAAGAATGCCGTTTTCTGACATTTTTCGTCAAAAATATGTATACAAAATAGATTTGTAGTAATGCTATAATCACATAGAAGTTGAATCTCGTTGCAGCTTTAACGCTTTTGAAAGATGAAGTTGCGTTTCTTTTCGTAAACATCCTGAAAAATTATAATTCCCATACCTCAGCTTTACTCATCGGTATTCGTGTCTTTATGTTGGTAGACGACCTTCTTCTTTCGTATTACAAGTATATTTTTATCCATGTACCGACAACAAAAGGGAGTCTGTATTGTATGATGTTTATCAATGATCAGCTATAGAATATATATGTAACTATAACCAGCAATATTGTGGATCTCACCAATGACTATTCAATTGCATTGTTGATAACCTTGAACTTTATGGCGGGACACTGTAGCAATTATTTCTGACAGCCGCATTATCCAGACTGTACAATAGAAATCACAATCATGAATGGAAACAGATTTAAATAATTGAAAGAGTGATAAATCACTGTTAGATTGCGTCTGTCCGATGACTTACTTGAGGCTCCCCTGGTCACTACCTGGTTCTATAGTTACTGAATAGCAGAAATTTAATCATGACCATAAATAATGTAAACAAGGCCTTTCATGTCACTAGATATTATGGTACAACATTTTACCCTCCAATCTCCTCGCCAATATCAGAGGTATATGCTATTAAATTATTACAATCACAAATCTCTTTCAGTTTTGAAGCCAATTATTATCATTTTTATTATATTGCTGGGAAGAGCAACAAATGTCTAGATAGCAGCTGAATATAAAGTTTGGTTGATGGTTAGCTCGGGGACTATGGAGACCATCAATAGCCAATTTTTAGTACCAAGTAAACGTATTACAGTAACAAAATACAGTATGGATTTTATAAATTCATAAAAACTGAAACTGAAGACTTTTATCTGCGGTGAAAGAGTATGGTCATAAACAGCGCAGTCATGATGTGAGAGAACACTTTTTTTTCGAACAATAAAATGGGGTGGTCAGATCGCCCTTGCGGTGGCTCGTCCAAACGATCCTATACTTTCATCCATAACCTCAATTGGGGAACAACGATTTCGTATCAAGTTTCGATGTTACTGAAAAAAAATCATATAACTTACCGTTCTCCGATAAACCACTTCCATTTCTCCGCCCCTTTGACGTCACTATACATCACCTCCAATCAAGTGGGCTGTTTAAACTGTAGTAAATTCAACATGTCCAATCAGGCTTTCTTTGAATGACCCAACGAGATAACTAAACTATATAGAGTGGCGATTGCCCTGTAATGCGCGCTGTCGAACTGCGTGAGCAGGAACTAAAGTCGGCCATGACAGAGCAGGGCCAGAAGACATTTGTTGACATTCTATCGACGGTGAATTTTGTTATTTTGTTCCGTTGTTAGATTATATTCTGACTACCGCATAGGTCAGCACTTTTGATTACTTTTCACAAGATTCACGTGTCTTTTACTGTTTAGAGTTGGATTATTGTGATTAGTGCTAATTTTTGCACGTAGTGTGATAACAGACACCAATTTTTTTTAATCGTAAGTTTAAGAGCTTTTCCAATATTGAATTTTTCCGATCATACATTAAAGTAGAATGATAAACTCCAGGCACGGCCTTCTCTATCACTGATATATTTTTTAATTCATCAAAATCTTTCTTGCTCCAAAGTCTCCACTGTCATGGCCGCCGAAAAAAACAAACTTGTCGGGTACTTTGCCACTCTATGGTTTACTATTATATCTCGTTGGAATGCACACATGATATAGATCTGACTGGCCAATTTATAAGCCACGTATATATTTTGTTATCAATTGAACGCAAATAGAATAAACATTATAGGCCTATATTATTTGCTTTCTCTACGAAAAAGGCCAAGATAAATTGGTGCATTTGAAAAATGCAATAGTCGTAGACCAACTTACGCAAAAAGTAGTTCAAATCTGATTTGCATTTGAATGTTTTGGTATACTGTATATGTACATATTACTTGTCTTAGACTGTGGCAATGCATGATAATAACGAAGTCACGGGTCTCCTAAACTGCAAAAACTTAACATTTTGACATTTTTAATGTCAAGCTAACATTTTGTAGTTACAATAATGGCAATACTCAAAGACTGGACACATGTTGCCATGGTACTTGACTCCTACTAGTAAATAGAAACCAATTGAAATCCTATAGTCACTTGGAGCTAGCTAGGCCTAAGACGATGGTGACAGTCGCTGTGAGGGTCCATGGTATATCTATTACAAAGCTTAGTTTAGGTGATATTGAAAGTTGACTGTTGGTTTTCTGATGGTTATCATCGTGACTGAGTTATGTGATCACTGAAACTTGACGATTCACTGCTATCCAGATATTTGCTGAGCTTTCCAATAGAAAGTCTTTGTAATAGTCGGGTACCGTCATTTATTTTGGTGGAAGGGCCGTGTTTGATTACAATCTCCTGGTAGGCCAATACATCTTACAATCCATTGATGAGTTGATTTGAAGTTAATTTTATTGGGCCTTGATTGGGGAACAGTGATTATTTGTATAAGGTTTCGATCTTATTTTTATTTTTTTTAATTGATGGTGATTCATCTATTTTATAGGCATAGACCTAGTGATATAATTTTATAGGAAGTGATATATTAATTTTATACTTAATTTCATACTTTTATAAACAAACTTGACATACTTATGAGTAATAACTGCATAATTTAGATGATAATATATCATTATACAAAATAATTTATTTGATTAGGTTACTTTTTTTCTATACTATACTTACCTTTTCATGGCAAGTGTATACTATATAAAAAACAAAGTAGGCCCGTGTATACTTATATGTGATTGAACACTTGTCATGTACTCATCACATTTTTTAGTAGGCATGTTGATTATTAAAATAAACAAATACAAGTAGCCTATTGTATTATACAATGAAAGAAAAAAGGGAGAGAGAGTGCTAGAGTGTGTGTGTGCTAAAAATAGAAGTCAATAAGAGATAACAGATGTCAAGAGCAACATGTTACCTTCCCAATATAAATGTTCATATAGCTATATACTTTCCTTGGTAATCACTACTTTCAATTAGCATCATGAACATAATAAAACGTGTAGGCCAAATAGTAAGTATGTAATCTATAGTTATCTGTTCGATAAATTACACGGAACAAAGTGAGTTGTAGAAAAAGAAAAAAATCATTCAGAAGTTGACATAATCAAACTCCCGCACCATCTTCATGGTGACCTTGATTGCTGAGAGGTCAGCGAGCCACTGAGCTTTGCCCGACTCAGGATCGACAGGATGTGGCAGAGCGAGGTTCAGCCGGTACTCGTTCGATCTCAGATCCAGAAACTGCTTGGTCACGTTCACGTCTACATTCTCCAGTTTCTCTCCAGGCAGCTGGACCACGACGACCATCTCCTCGCAGCTGGCTGAAGAGGGCGTTTTATTGCCCAGCTGAGCAGACAATCGCATTAGAAAAGTGCTTATTTATATGGTGTTAGGCCCTATCAAGATGCATTGAGGGTTGCGTTGGTTTGCCGGTTGGAAATCAACGCAACCCTCAATGCATCTTGGGCCCTATGGTTATTATATGGTAGAGCAGTCCCTAAGAAATTGTATCTCATATACTGATGATTATCGTTTTTTGGGGGTTATAATGTATTATCTTCATTATATGTTGTACTGTAACCTAAAAATGGAGAAATTTGTATTTTCATTTATATTATTATTATTATCACTAGGGTATAGTATTATTTACAAACGGCCCTGTTGGTCACTATTAGGTAGCTGACTGTCAATTTAGATTAAATTATGTTAGTTTTGGGTTATTATAAATTAGTTTTTAATGGCAGTTCGGTTAGGTTAGTTAGATTGGTTAATCTTTCGTCAATTTAGATTAATCGCAACAACAACAACAACAACAACAATAATAATAGCAAAAAAACGCCCGCCAAGAGAAACGACATACTCAAGACTAGCTGCACATAGACCTGGCCAATCACAAGAGATCGTGAGCCAGTATATTCTTGTTGTTGTTTTTATTGACATTTAAATGGAGAAGATACACGTTATTGTCTTCTACACAAGAGCCCACACAGCCTATTTGGCTTGTCTGAGGAATAAACATGATAAATCATAAAACAAACGTGATCACAAAATAAAATGTCAAATTAGTTAGAATAATATCGCCAGGAACCGGAACATGCCTGAAAATGAACTGTACATATTGTTATTGAGAAAGGTGGTCGAGTGGTTAGCACACTGACGCGTCATTTAGGAGGCCGTGATTCGAATCCCGTCATAGGCAGCCATCTTGACAGAGGTCTTTTCGGTTCCATTGATACTGGGATTTATCAACAACAGGTCTTATAGGTCAAAGACCAAGACTAGAGATATGACTAAAACTACCGGTATAAGGCCTGGTATTACCAAGTCCAGTTAGCCCTTATCTGACAGTTCAAACTTGTTATCACCATGGTTACCCATGCTATTTGTTTTCACCAACTGTCAGATAAATACTAACTGGCCGTGGTAATACTGGGCCCAAGTAAAACAGCCATTAAAACTGTTGCGAATAGTCGTTCAGTGCATGGATATTTCTCACCTGTAAATAGACATCTTCGGCAGACACCAATTGACGGAACTTGATCTCGTACTCAGGCATTTTCCGTGGATCCTGAGTCGCGTCACACACAACTTCCTTGGGTATTTCATTCTCGTTCCAAATACTCTGGCTTGCTGATTGGCCGTCTCCCCCAGCTGCGATCTGATTGGTCGACGCAGCAGCACGCGTCGCGCCAATACTGCCGGGACCTGAGTCACATCAACCCAAGTGATTGCACCGACTACCAATCTACCCTCATCTTCCAGTCACATGGAGGCTGGAACAAGTGTGTTTCTAGCTTCTGAACTACCAATGCCGGTTTCAAACTAGTACGTTTCAAACAACTAGGACTTTTGGTGTACACACGACACGCGGTTCCCAAACAGCATAAGGTTCCGAGGGGTGAGCAAATAGTAAATTTGGTGTATACACCCGATTTCAGATCTCAAGGGATTCCAGGTAGATATCACGGGATTTCAAGGAGATTTCAAGAAGATTTCAAGGGATTTCATGAAGATTCCATGACAAGTGTACAACATATTTCAGAAGTTGTTAACCCCTCGCAAGGTTCATTAGGACTATTTTCTACTTTCTTCAGGGGCACAGCTACGCGATCCCGATAGGTTTAGTAAAAATAGGCCCATCCTTCTCAAAAGATAAAATATCAGAGACCTTTAGGCCTGTACTTGTAATAACTTATCAGTTTCGCGTTAAATGACAAGTTTTAATGAACATAAATCTACTTAATTATAGTCTTGATTTTTCAAAAATGTGTCTAGGGCCTAATGATATAATATTTATAGTATACAATTAGTCATTCACAACTGACTGATTGACTGAGGTGAGGTGTACTGTCGACACTGTCGAGTCCTTCAGCTTCTTTTATTTATTCATTTATTTATTATTTACATGCAAATGCAACTTTGGATTTAAAATCCAGTGAGCAGTGATCTCAGTGGCAGTGAGTAGTTGAGGATTAGTACTTAGTAGCTATACATACATATTGTTGAAGTATGACAAGAAGAATGAGTAGGGGCTATATGAATTATTTATGTATAATTATTTATAATTTCATTGAAGTGAAAGATATCTTTGGAAAAAAACTTCCATCTGGTCTTGGGGCAGGTCATTCCAGAGTCTAATGACCTGACCCAAGAATGAATTCCGTCCAACATTGGTTTTGTACCGGGGCACAAATAACTGATGTTGATGGTCTCGTCGACCATGGAATGAGGCGAAAATACAAAACAAAAATAAAGAGTAGGAGTTAGGACCTAAAAAAACTGAGTGGTCACTCATACCTACCTAACTTGGCGATACTGGATTTCGGTAGATCGTCATCACTGCTGTCGGAATCGTCTTTTGGTGGCGATAATAATTGTTGTAATGAACGTATATCAAATCCGTCCATATTGCAATAAATAATTATAATGGCTCTAATATTTTCACAAAATAGGCCTACCTTATATGAAGCACCATCAACATTGTTTACAATAATCGATTAATGGCATTGTTGCTATAGCAACCTAGAGATCAACGTAACATGAATGGATGTAGTAGCTGTTAGTTGCACAGATTGTCGCTGCACAAACATTCAGAGCAAGCGTAGGTTATATATTAAAGTCTTTGATTCAGAGTTTACACTTGCGGTTTACTAAATCAGTTGAGCTCTTATAATGTATCTCTTTTGATAGGTCAAATTCGACGACCTACGTGAATGGTTATCAAACTACAGTTGTTTACGGTAATACCATAGAGGCATAGACATTAGACAAAACTGAAAGATATGCTATACCTTCGATATAATAATTATATTATATTACATAATATAAAATATATACTAATTCTATCGTCTATGGTGAACTTTTTTTTACAAAACAAAATAAAAACACGTACATAAATGTATACCCTTTGTTCATACAATAAACATGACAAAAAGTAAAAATTGTAGAAATAGACTAACGAATGTGTGCAAAACACTTGTGAAATGAAAAGTAGGTAAATTTTCTACAAATTACATCCTGTAACAACTAACAAGTTCTAGTCTAGTGCCGTTACAGCACAGACGACGAAGAACCAATATTTTGCAATTCGAATAAAAAATTGGACTCAAACCAAAACTGACTGAAACCATAGAATGAGGAACCTTAAAAATGGCTTAATAATAA
Source organism: Brachyptera risi (assembly GCA_964007535.1). NCBI lineage: Eukaryota > Metazoa > Arthropoda > Insecta > Plecoptera > Taeniopterygidae > Brachyptera > Brachyptera risi. The sequence continues at coordinate 38,759,178 of OZ023332.1, forward strand.
ACTTGGATAATCTTGCCTCAGAGAAAGTGAACCAAGGGTACGAGCTGAGTCGATAAAGGAGTTTTACCTTCTACATGACTGTGTAAGTATAGCAAGTGTACAGGGAACAGGTGTACCAAATACCGCAATAATGTGACCGTTGCCAACCTACCGTTTTATGATCCATCAACTTGGCTTCGCCTACGTTTACGTTTGCCAAAATTCTGGAGAATTTTACTGGTTGCCAGCATGGCAGAATCTGGAGAAAAGTTATCGAAAAGGTAGGAAAAATGTACAATTATCCACATCGGGCTATTTCTCAGTATTCCTTTGCACTCCCAAATTTAAAACTCTAATTCGAATAACATTAGTAGCAATAGCATAGTTGCGTAAAAAAAATTCGCTGTCCCAATCGTAACATAACCTCAAAATATGATGCAACATCTGGGTTAGTAAAACAAAATAAGCTAGCCTACAAATCCTTATTCTTCCAGATTGTTAAAACATTATTGAAGAAATGTTGGGTTTCACGGTTAGTTTCGTAAGGGTTGTTGGGAAACTACCATTCGGATTAAGTGCAACACTACATAAAGCTAGAAGAAGTGACATTGTTGACCTAGGCCTACGAACACAGTCATTTTCGCAACATCGGTGCGTTGAGACGTAGCATTAGAACTTCATAGAGATTATTGATTTGCATCTATTGTTTCATCACAGTTCATAGAACACTTCTATTTTATTTGTTCCAGTGAGCTTAAGCGCCGTTTGAAAGCGGAGCAAAAAGCCAAAGAAAAGGCAGAAAAAGTAGAAGTTCAAGCCCCTAAAAAGAAAGGCCCAGTAGATGCAATCAATGAAGAAGAGATCAGTCCAAATGAGTACTTCCGATTACGAAGTCAAGCAGTAGCACATTTAAAGCAGATTGGAGAGCATCCATATCCACACAAGTTCCACGTTTCTTCTTCGCTTGATGAATTCATTCAAAAGTATGACGGCATAAAAGATGGAGAAATTTTGGAAACCATCAGTCACAGTGTTGCAGGGCGTGTTCATGCAATTAGAGAATCAGGGGCCAAGCTGATATTTTATGATCTCAGAGGGGAAGGTTTAAAAATACAGGTTATGGCCAATGCCAAACTATACGAATCTGAAGAAGCATTTACTAAAGATACTGCTAAGATAAGACGAGGAGATATAATTGGTTGTGTGGGAAATCCTGGCAAAACAAAGAAAGGAGAACTTTCAATTGTACCAAAGAAAGTTGAACTTCTTTCCCCTTGTCTTCATATGCTGCCTCATCTTCATTTTGGATTAAAAGACAAGGTAGGCCTATGCATAGTTATGTTGAATTATTTAACCAGAATTGAAAACCAATGGAACCTACGATTTTTCTATTTACAATTTTGTAGATAATTAACAATCAAGTTATTGATGTTGTAATGCTTCGAATCTAAATCATCATCATTAAATGATGGCTGTAGTGTATGACCAGGCCTATAAATGTCTTAGACCTTAATAAATTGTATGTGTCATAGGAAACACGATTCCGGCAGCGATATCTTGATTTGATCCTCAATGAAAAAGTTCGTCAGAAATTCATTGTCCGAGCGCAGATCATCTCGTACATTCGTAAATTCTTTGACGGCCTTGGATTCTTGGAGGTTGAAACCCCCATGATGAACATGATCGCTGGAGGTGCCACTGCTAAGCCTTTCGTCACACATCACAATGATCTTAACATGGATTTGTTCATGAGAATTGCCCCAGAGTTATATCATAAGGTAAGCTGGTGGTACTATATCAAACCTGGTATTTCAAGTAAGTTGCAAAGCACATGCCCCATCCCAGTTATCAATTTCTAGGTTAGTTTCATCAGTTGGTCACATGCTTCATTTTGTACTGTGGCTAAAATATGAACTTTCGTAATCTACAAAATGAGCTCGCCAGATATCTACGACGTACTTCAAAAACATGTTTTGAGATTTGCACAATTTTATAAATTGCCAAAATTTGATTGGCAGGAATTCAATAGTTTTTTTATTTACCATACTGTTATCGGGAACCATAATATATGGTAGTGTTTTCTCTGTTTAGACCAGTCCAACCTTTCCTAGCCAAAAAATAATAGGACTTCAACTTGAAAAACTAGTCATGCCGTAGGGCATAACAAGTACTTACAAAGATTAACCACACCTTGGCCATAGACCTACAGTAGGGTACAGTATGTCATAGTGAGTCACTTCAGTGGTAGACCTAGTAGGCGTATTAGTCACCAAACCTAAACCCTTGACTATAATCATACTACCGGTATATTTTGTTTTACTGGTAGCTCTGAAAAATTAATATGCATGCAAGTACCTCAAAATGTGATTTAAATTGTCCAGATGCTGGTTGTTGGCGGCATTGACCGCGTGTACGAGATCGGCCGACAGTTCCGCAACGAAGGCATCGATATGACGCACAACCCCGAGTTCACGACCTGCGAGTTCTACATGGCGTACGCCGACTACAGCGACGTCCTCGAGCTGACCGAGACCCTGGTGTCGGGTATGGTGATGAGCATCCACGGCTCATACAAGGTCGTGTACCATCCCGACGGGCCAGAAGGAGAAGCTGTCGAGATAGACTTCGCACCTCCGTTCAAGCGACTGCCCATGTTCCCCTCGTTAGAAGCTATCCTCAAGATCAAACTGCCCGATCCAGACCAGATGGGAACGCCGGAAGCAGCGAAGTTCCTGAGTGACTTGTGCACGAAACACAACGTCGAGTGTCCACCACCGCGTACTGCAGCCAGACTTTTAGACAAGGTATTTTCTCATTTTGCCATGACATGCATACACAACGGGTATACATGAAGACTATGTCATTAAGTTCAATTCCAAGCCAACTACATTACTGCATGTACTAGCATCTAAATCAGACCTATCTTTGTTCAAAATAGGCCTACCAATTTTTTTTAAACAATAATTATTTATTTCAACTTGTGCTTCTTATTCAGGCCTATGTATATAGGGCCTGATTTGATTACAATGTCACTGTTAGTAGCCACTAGAAAAAATTAAAATCTGTAATTCTTTTTAAAATATCAAATACCGTAGGTAGTTGAGATAGTAATTAATTTGGTAGCTTGCATTTAATAGCTCGATATTGTAGTGAACCTACAAATCAAAATATTTTGTTCTAGTATAACTACACATATTTGTGTTTTTTTTTTTTTGGAATGAATTCTTTTAAAGGTCAACTGTCAAGAGGTTACTATAATTTGCAGTGTTGGGGAGTCATTAAAGCCTACAAAAATAACTTTTTCAAACTTTCAATCATTTGAAAGTTCAAACAATCGTTTTTGAAAAGATCAAAGATTGTTTTCCAGCCTTCCAAGTTGAAAAAGTTCTTACATTCACCTGAAATTTCATCATGAAAAACATTTGCAGTTTAAGGAAGTTGTCAATAATTGGTAATAAAAGTGTACACATGTTTTTCTTGATTTGTCTTGGATGGTAGGCCTAAGAAATTGATAAGTATACATGAAATTGTTTTGTACATGAAAAAATATATGACGGCCTATATAGTTCTAATCTTGGATGTTGTGTTGATCAAATGCGAACCTAAAGTCACCGAAATCAGTACTGATAAGTTTCCCTATTTACTAGTTTTTCACATAGATAGGCCTATTTGGCTGACCTCCAACGCATATGCTGCGTTTTCCTAGTTCAAATACACGTAGAAATGTAGAACTGATTTTGAATCTTGCGTATTCATGACGGTTTCCAGCTAGTGGGCGAGTTCCTGGAAGAGAAATGCATCAACCCGACATTCATCTGCGACCACCCGCAAGTGATGAGCCCGCTGGCCAAGTGGCACCGCAGCATCAAGGGCCTGACGGAACGTTTCGAGCTGTTCGTCATGAAGAAGGAGATCTGCAACGCGTACACCGAGCTGAACGACCCGGCCGTGCAGCGGGAACGGTTCGAGCAGCAGGCCAAGGACAAGGCCGCCGGCGACGACGAGGCGCAGATGGTCGACGAGAACTTCTGCGTCGCCCTCGAGTACGGCCTGCCACCGACAGGTGGCTGGGGTATGGGTATCGACCGCCTCTCCATGTTCCTCACCGACTCAAATAACATTAAGGTTCGTCTTGCAGCTGTTACGTTTCATTTCTTAGGGACAGCCGTCACTTTCTAAAGCTTTGTTTATCAAAGTTGAAATATTTTCATGTCTTCAATTTAATTTCAAAAGATCCCACTCTTGACAGTTTTTTTAATTTCAATATCACTAATAATTTTACCATCATTCAGTTGTGACCTATCCATGTGGACATGATTAGAAAATATGCAATAGGCTAGCACTATCTACCATACTGACCTCTAATGATGTCTGATAGTGATGTAGTATGGCATTTGTTTAATGAATATAACATGATGTGGGTGGGTCTGAACTCTGAATAAACGTATAGATTTCACGAGGCGAAGTTCTTTTCGATTGACCCAATCAGTTGTCTAGAGTTCAAATTCCAATCGATCCGCCCACGAGCGTCACAAATCAAAGGAGCAGGAGACTCATTACTGTAGTTGTGACGGCCGTAAGTAATCACTTGAACCACCCGTCATATCTTTCATCTCCTATTTCTATTTGTGAATATTTAGGAAAGTGATGTTTGCGTGGTTGTATTTTATATTGAATAAAATTACTCGTCTAAATACTTCAACAACTCGTATGTATATTCTAAAATAAGGAGATTGAAGTTACGACATTTAGGTCAAGTGAACACTTACGACAGTTGCAACTACAGGAATGAGACCCTGTTGATTATTCGAGAATAATAACTGATCATTTAGTCACTAGTCACATTAATGAATACACCACACACCGTTCTTTTTTTTCAGAATAGAGAATCTGTATTCTTAACTTTCCTCTGCCTAGTTGTGGTATATAAGCTGGCCTTCTTGATTATTTAATCACTTGGGCATAAGTGTTGGTTTAATTTTTTTTAATGATCTTCTCGACTTGAATTTTCCTAGGATACCACCTCCTAAAACCAAGCTATCACAAAAATGTGTGTTACTTCATAGGTCTATTCCTGTCTTGTCGTTCTATTACAGGAAACTCTGGTCGGGACACCATCCCGCCAGCCCGGAAGTCAAACTTCAGAACTATTGAATGATGCATGATTTATTTGTGTGTAATTTAGTTTATACTTTATATGGGATTAAATTTAGTTCAATCAAATGTAATGACTACGGGATAATCATTCCTCTACGTGATGATTTTTCTTTTAATGGCTCTAATACTGTATCTCAAAATGTATGTTCAAACTTTCAACACCTAATAGCTTGAAGTTGTATTGCAACGTTATATATGGAGGTGTTATATTTTCACTTGCGACTTTTTGACACTTTAATACTTTATAGCCTTACAGCCATTCAAGTAGATCTAGGATACAGATCAATATGCTATCTCCAGAAGTAAATTCATTTGGTTACAACTTACAAATAATAAAGTGACAATATGACTGAATACTGTGAATTTCTTGCTACTTTTAAGTATGTCTCCAGTGTGGTTTGGTGGGCACATCACTCGCCGGCTCGACAGCGTGCATGAAGGGGCTTGCCTGATACGTGTCCAGCGAGCAGACGGTAGCAATGCATGTCAATCGGGTTCTGACCGTGTACCAATTGCTTTCAGGAGGTGCTATTTTTCCCGGCAATGAAACCCGATGATCCGAACAAACACAAAGAGGAAGATGCGACGCCACTAGCTAACGGAAACTAAACAAACACTGCTAAGCATGCTAAAAGGGGAAACTGCTCTGAAAATAGTCGTGGCTGGCCCATATGAAACCTTATTTGGGACTAGTAAGACTGATTATCAATTATCAATTAGTTTTACAAATCACTTGTAAACGTAAATGCATGTTGCTTTAATTTATTTCCAACTGGCAAATTATCTGGGATTGCTTGTCGATCGTATTATGAGTTGAATAAATATTTCATTTTCTTAATGATCACTTTTTAGACATAAGTGCTAAACTATAGACTTTGTAGCCGTTAGCGATAGCTATGTAGGCTCATTCAATATCATTCAATCTTATACTCGATATCAAAATACGATTGAATCTACTCATTTTGCAAAAGAAAAGTAATAAGAACGTTATTTACACTTCAACGTGAACATATTATTTTTAGATTATTGTAAATGAGATGAATCAACAGTCTACTTACATCCATTGATTGAATGCCAAGGTAAGCTGCTGGTTGCATTGTATTGTTTTGAGAACGAACGATGGAAAAATGGCAATTGAAGTTGATTTCATGTGAAATCGACAGTTGTGTTGCAAAACGTAGAATTTTGATGTTGCCTATCTGATGAAATTGTATGGCGAATGGCCTACATGGGAAAGCAACAGAACGTAGGCACAACTGCGACTTTAGAAGCAGCCACAAGGATGAAGGTTAATTTATTTTATTTTTACTCCTACTTTTTTAAACAAGTATTCAATTGTGGACATATTAATATTGTCAGATTGCAACCCAGTGTAATACTAACTCTCTCTGTAACTGCACGATCAGCCCTGTCCATTGTCGATGTAACGGTTTTAATTTATTATATGGGTATGATTGTGTTTTGAATAGTATGATTATATAATACCACATGAAGAAGTGCAAATAAACACCTTGCGATACAATATTTGTAAAAAGTTACTTTCCTGTACATTGCATCATTTTCCCATAAAATTCCTCCCTTCTTGATACCTTTTCCAGTGGATTGTTTGTCTACCAGATTCAGCAAAACACTGATTAAATAAGGTAGTCGGTAAAGTAGTTCGGAACTGAAATGCCTGAGTTTTGAGTAACGTGACCAACATTCAAATTAGTTTCCAAGTAAAATGTTGGTTAACCTACACCAGATCAGGAAGCCGTGCAAATGCGCACGTAGGCCTATGATTAATAGGAATGCAAAGATATGCATGGCAAAAGTTCAAAATGTACCACTTGTGCTACCAATTCTGCTGAAATTATTAAATTTTAATTTCAAGAACTAAAAGGACTGGAATTATATGCAAAGCTTTTTTCTGTAAGAACCACTATTCCATCTGTCTCCTCTGATAAATTTAGAAGTACCAAATATTGACACCACTTAGAAGAAAATTCAGGTAACAAGACAGGTAATTTCAATGTACCGTACCCTGTAGTGTGTAGACCTAGATGTATCTCTTTTATATTACCAGTACTGTAGTTGCATTTTTAAAATATTTTTCACTTTTTTCTCTAAATAAGTAATCAATTACAATATTATCTTTTTTAAACTATAGCTCAATATTATCATCAATTTTTGTGTCCCACACTATTGTAATGTCGTATTGCTCTCTTTAAATGTGTTATAATCATTGTTATATGATTCTGTGAAATGGGAACCTTTTGAAAGGCAGTCTTTATTTTGTATTAATAAAGAATTTACATACACGACGTATAATATATATTATGATTATGTTCTAATATTGTATTTGTTTTTTAAATTAGAAGTCATTATTAGTAGCAACAGTAAAACACACAAGACTGCTAGGAAAGTATTGGCTTACCACGATAGACAGACAATCGAGTTGATTACAAAGCACGAAAGCTAATATTAGTGATATACTGTACTCACATGCTATTGAACCAAGTGATATTACGGTAAGCCTACATGCTGAGGTAAGTCTAATACATCATCTTCTTTAGGCTCTTCGTAAGGTCGAACAGAGTTGTAATGCTCTCCCAAACCATACATATGTCTGTGATACGTTAAGATCACTCTTTCACCATCTTTGAACTCTTCTCCGATAACAACACTAGGACCGGTAGCTTGAATTACTTCAATAGAGGATTTGAGCACGTGAGAAAGTGCTCGCAACTCCACTTCTCCGCCCCACGCAGACGTAGTGGCTACCTGATGGCAGTATTCTTCGTACTGGTCCTCGGTAAGTAAGTCGTCGGTGACTGGATGAGTAATGAATGGGAGAAAGTCGGAAATGTTGGCACGCAAATGTTCGCTGGTCGCTGAACGAAGCTTTTCGAGACCGATTAATTTGCCATGTATCAATTGCCACTGGAAGTCTAGAGCGCAATACAGACTGAAAATGAAAACAATTTACAATCACAAAGATTTCAGACTTATAACCATACACAGGCGAGGAAAATTCAATGTTGCATGCTTTTGAAGAGATATGTATAGCAATAGCAGAAGATAGAAGATACAGTACAAACGATAACATAGAACGTATATTGCTAATTGGGCGCGGCAGGTGCTTAATGACCCCACCAAATGGCGGTGCGAATGACCAAGTGATGAGAAGTGAAAGGACTTTTACAAAAACCCATTCTAGGCGTGATTTCACTTTCCAAAACGGAGAGTTGATTAGGTGAACCACATGAGGCGGCCTTAAGCGGCAGGTTAGTCGTATATGCCTACAATGACCCAAAAATAAAAATATATGCATTCTGAAGTTGCTCAACACAAATACAGATACAATAGGCCTACAAAATATTCTTACTGCTCACTTTATATTATATCATCGAATATAATAATTAACAAGAATATGAAACAAGTGGCGACAAATTAGTAACCAGAACGTACAGACTTTTTCTTGAGATCTAAAGAGAATGTTTCTTTGTTATTAGCAAAATTTTCAGCCTTCTAGATGATATATTTACAGTTTTTATTCAGACTTTTACGATACTGCGCATTAAAATGCATTGTCGATTTAATACTAATTTTCTTCTTGAAATCCATAATGTATGCTTTGCCACTAGATGTTGCATAAGAGCATCATATATTCTAAGAGGCACTAGTCCTGCACTACTATATTTAATATCATATAGGCCTACACCTTGCTTCACCGAGACGCGTGGCCGAGTGGTAACACACTGAACCATCATTCGGGAGACCGGGGTTCGATTCCCACCATAGTCGACCATCATGACAGGGGTTTTTCGTGGCTTCCCTCTGTCGTTCAGGATGATACTGGGATAGTTCCTTGACAACAGGCCACGACCGACTCCTTCCCACCATCCAAAACACCTAATGATAACCTTTCATCTTGAGCATCATCTCATTCATCATCCACCAACGCCAATGGATCGTAGCCATCAGTATAGTGCGTCGTTAAAACCCAATATAAATATACACCTTGCTTTACTTGTTGATCTTATTAATTTCACCTGATGAACATTTAGGGGCACGCACAGTAGTTTACTGCATAATTAGCTCAGACCATGTAAATAGCTTACCGCTAATAAAGATATATATTACATAGGTAGAGCCGTAGAGCTAATTTTACGTTTGCCAGTGCAATAATGTAAAATTTTGAGACTGCAGTATTATAACCATAATCATTATCATAATCATTTCAGAGTAGGCCTATTTGATATTATTGGGTCTGGGTCTATTTAAAATTTAAACGATGCAAAAATATACCAGTAGTATCTGAGGTAAAATGTCAATAGTTAACAAGAGCAGTGGGTTTCCATACCAATTGCCATCGGAGGGAATTTCTTGAATCATCAAGTTCCGTTCTTTGAGTATTTGCTTAATTTTCTGAGTCTCCACATTCCTTGCGCCAAAGACGTTTTCTGCATCCTGTGCTTTTATCTGCTCATCCCGCACCTTGGACTTTGTTGATTTCTTATCTCTTCTCTTTTGAGCTTTACTGATTCGCTGCGATTGCTGTTGATCTTTGTCATTAGCACTGTTCGGTAGACTTACACCTTCGGGTTGAAGTACGAGGTTTTGAGTGAGTTCACTTATTCCACACAACTCTTTGAATGTCAACAACTCTTCATTTTGTCTTCTATCAAGTTCTATTTCCAACCTAGCTATTTCTTCTGTTACTTCTTTTTTCTTCTTCTTGTCAGCTTTTGCTGAAGATTTTTTCAGAGAGACCATTTTACCTACAAAAAATTGTGCCACATTAAATAAGTGAGGTTAAAGTTGGGTCTACAAAAATAATATAAGACATTCTCTCATTTGTATGAAGTGGATCTCTATTCGGCCATTGAATTATAGCCGGTTAACTTACTTTGCATTTCTTTTCGTTCTTTTCTGTGTTTAGATAATAATTCCTCTTCTGAATTCATGGTTTGATCATTAGTAATGACCTTATCAGACATGGACGACATTTTCCAGACGTAAATGAATAGCTCTTGAACAGCCAATAGCCATGAACCACATTGAAGGGGGTACGGGGTTCGTAGCCATCAGCTGTGAATGACAGACTGACAGCTGAAATATCAGTCATCATCAACAATGGTTCGTAGACGTAATTACAATTATTTACCAGAGCATCAACTAGCATAACTAGCATTTTGTATGCACATAGCTTGAACTAGACTGTATTCTATGTGGGGTTAATATGAGTTGGAGTGAGAACATTACACACATTTAGGAATGAAACGGGCAATCTAACCTAAAATGTCAACAGAGATTAGATCGTGACACTCCTCATAAATCATCAACCATAATGCAGTTTTTTTTTCTAAATTCACAAATGTTGAAAATGTAATTGTTGATATATTTGCCTACTTCAAAGCTTCAAGTGTTTATTTTTAATTAATTTTTTTTTCGATCTGGGCCTAGCATAAAATCAATGTAGGTACTATTTAGTCTGAATTGGACTGGCCTGTCACTATTAGAACTTTTACACTAAAAGCTGTGTGGGACTGGGTCTGATATATCGATAAGTTTCCAATTTGAATATTTTAATTAGCGTACAAAAGTGGGCCTACATCAGGCCTACCGTATACTAGTGCGTCAGTTTGATGGTTAGCCGAGATGCATAACATTTATGGTTACCACCCGTCCCCTTCCTAATCTAACAGAACCGTCCCATAATTTCAACATCTGTCTAGAAGGTATAATCTCTATAAACTCAGTGGCCCAATTACTAAGATCAATATGCTAAGATTCAACAGTGGACATTTAAAGTTCTGTTTTCAGATCATTTGACTTTTTATTTTTCTATTTCCTGCACAAGTAGCTCAGTGCCGATGCACTTGCTTCATGTGACTGGGGAGATGAGGGTGGATCGGCCCTTGGTTCGATCCCTGCCACCATCCATCTTTACATGAGTTTTTCATGGTTCCCCTCTGTAGCCTCTGAGGCCAATGCCAGAATGGTACCAGTTTGGATCACGACCGCTTCTTTCCCACTATCCTTCCAATTCCCTAAGAACCCTTAGCTCAACATCTCACCGTCTCATTATTCATTCATCCGACGTGAATATAGCTTGATTATTAGCGCATAGTTCAGCCCAATAAATATTAAAATTTATAAAAATAAAACAAGTTATCAAACAATGACTTTGACTCCTGGATCTTGGTGGTGTTTTTCAAGTAAAATGTAAAGTTTACATACTTTGATTTCAGCATGGTCGGGTCAAACTACGCTCCACCGAGGAGCAGCAGGAACTGAAACGTATAGAAAAAGAAAAGAAACTAAAGCTCTTCCGAGCAGGTATCGACAAGGCATTTGAGAAGGTTGAATATTTCTTAATTTTTCCTTCACAAACCAATGTGTATATAATAGGAAACATTGCAATTTTAAAGTGTCATTAATAATCTGTTCTAGCGTAAGAATGGAGAATTTGACGAAGATGCTCTTGAAGTTACTGGGCAACTTCTATCTGCCAATCCAGATATTTACACATTGTGGAATTTTAGACGTGAAATATTATCAGATTTTAAAGAAAAACGGTAATTTTTATCAGAATTCATGACATAAATTAGTTCAATCTTTGTTTGACGGAAGGATTACTCATCTGTTGTTTATTTCTATAGCTCTGAAGACGATTATCAAACGTTTATGGAAGGTGAGCTGAAACTAACCCTCCAATGTCTGCGAGTAAACCCCAAGTCATATGGTGGCTGGCATCATCGGGTTTGGGTTCTAGACAACATGCCGAGACCAAACTGGCCTCAAGAACTAGCTTTATGTAGCAAATATCTAGAGATGGATGAAAGGAATTGTAAGTATCTCGATAAGTCATGGCTTGATGCAAAAATACATTTGACACATGATAGCTTACAATTAAAGCCTAGATCGTTCGTGTGAAAGAACGCGACTCTTGGGCTCGTAATCAATCCATAGTATACCGGTAATGAGTTCTATGCAGACGTCCAACACTTATGGGGAAATATCTGCGCTTGAGAAAATAGAGAGTAAGACAGAGGTGGTGTGGGAGAGATGGAAATATGTCCGATTAGTTCATCTCAGCCAAGCTACGCACGCTGATATTGATGTAAATGTGATTTCTTTCTCGCTCCACACCGTTGCCATTTTGACATTATTGTGATGAAGTTCTCTAGCTGAGACATTTGCCCTCGTCTAACTCTTACCAACACAGTACAGTCGAGAATGATGACGAGTGCTAGAGAGAGAAGGAAATAGATTTCAGCTGGCCAACAGCGAGGCGTAGTCCGGTTGAGATGAAATAGTATTACAGTTCGCTGTAGCTTTATCGTTACAAGTAAACCTTCTAATGCTCTTAAATTGGCGCAGATATTTCAACATAGGCATTGAACATCTTCAAAAACCTCCTTCATCTATGATCAATCCTAGATCATAAAAGAATCCTGAAACTGTGATAGTCTCAATATTTAATTTTAGGTTTTCTTATCCATTGGTAGTCACAATCTTGTAGGCTAACCTACTTATAACCTAGTGTATAATTGTATACGGTAAGTCTGCTTGTCCTTGGAGATTATTATTATATATTTCAACTTCAATTGATTTTGTAGGATACTGTATTACTTGGATTGATCAGAGGAAATTACAGTATATGCTTTTTGAATAAATGGCCAAATGTCACCATAGATGAATGAGTGCCTAACACAACCCAATTGACATAATTTTGAAATATCATAAGGTTTGATTTCGAATTCCAACCTACATTATTTTCACCTAATGTACGATATTCTTTTTGAGAAGTAGATTATATTAATGCCAGTATGTTACCTACCAATTTGTAGTTCATGTTTGGGACCATCGTCGGTTTGTCGTCAACCGAGCCAAAGTGCCTGCGACAGATGAATTTACTTATTCCACGACCAAAATCACAACAAACTTCTCAAACTACTCGTCGTGGCACTATCGTAGTGGCCTGTTGCCTATAATCTACCCAGACCCGCAAGGCAAGCGACCAATCAGAGAGGAAGAACACAAGGAAGGTACGTCTATTGAATCATTCTATGATAACATTCAGGAGTTTGAATACCAGTGGTAATTCTTTGTCAACTCTCAGCCGTCTTAATTGAAAGCGCATGGCCTCCCTCCGTTGCTCAGTCAGCTAAGGCACCGTTTTAAAAACTGAAGTCATCATTAAGCGTGGGTTCGAGTCCCACGTAAGGCATGCGTTTTTGTAAACGTGCTTATTCCTACCCCCGTATAATCTAGCTGTTGGTGAGGTTAAGCGAACAATACTTATCATAAGCACACGGGAAATGACTGTGCAAAGTATCTATTATTCAGAACTTATCTAGGGACTTCTAATAAAATCTCCAATACAAATCATTTGGCAGTTATTAAAAAGGTCAGTTCCACCAATTTATATTCTACAGTATTCCTAATTACTGAGACGTGTTGTCGAGTGGGTAATACCCTGAACCAGCATTCAGAAGATCAGGGTTCGATTCCTGCCGTAGTCAACCATCCTGACAGAGATTTTTCCAGGTTTCCCTCTGTTGTTCAGGTCAATACTGGGATGGTTCCTCAAGAACAGGCCATGACCGACTCCTCCCCATTATCCAGGAACACTATTAAAATAACCTGTCATTCACTGATGCCATTAGATTGTAGTCATCAGTACAGTGCCTCATTAAACCCAATATAAATAAATACAACAAAAAAGTATTCCCAACTAGAATTTTGAGGCTCGTGTCATCCAAAGCTTGTCAGCACTAATGAGGAAGAATAGACGCCCATGGTTGGACCAATCGTAGCCTAATGGTACGTTATGTTGTAGAACTGGATCTTGTACAGAATGCATGTTTCACGGACCCCAACGACCAGAGCGCATGGTTCTACCAGCGTTGGTTGCTCGGTCGCAGCGAGCAACCTCTCGGTCTCGGCCTGGTCCTCGTGTCGCCCGACTGCGTCTGTATCGCGCTCACGCGAGCAACGCTGCTCAACGACGAAGATGTCGCGCTGACCATCAACGGTATCGCCGTTGAAGGGGCTTGGGCGAGCAGCTGTGGGGAGACGTCACATGTTTGGGTATCCTTCAAATATGGCAGTCTATTCAAGTTGAAATTATTATAGTTTTTTTATAACGTCTATCCAGAATAATTATAACTTATATTTCTTGTAGTAAGAAACCCATTTCAGGATTAATGTCTAATTCAAAATAGGTCCTATTCAAAATGAAAATACAAAATAAATTGTTTTTTATATGTCACTTATCTAGGATGAAAATATGTATGTAGTTCCATAGAATTCTCCTTGTATTTATTGAATGATTTGATTGGACTGTACTCAAATAGTTCCCCTTAACTTCGTGTCAGGTGTTTTACCCGAGAACAGAGCTGGACAACGAAACGTATTACGTAGTCGTGACGGTGCTGCGCGATGGCATCGAACTGGACAGTATGACGGTGGAGGTGATCGACGGAGAAGGTTTAGGACATCGGAAAGCGCAGTTCGGAGCCGGTTTCACCAAAGGATTGACGTCAGTGTTGGAGGAACAGTTGGACTCGTGCTTGCAACTGTTTGAAATGGAACCAGATAGCAAATGTGAGTTGTATAAGGAAACTTGTCAAAATACAGTAATTATTTATAAATTACTAAGAAAATCCTTGCAGGTTCCCAAAACTCAAACATTTTGAAAACATAGATTTTGGTTGACTATTTTGCACTCAAATCTATCTATAGAAAAGTTTTTTCTGACCGGGTTACCTATTCTACTGGGATCTTCTCAGATGTGTTTATTTGTTGAATATAGAATGGCTGATCAGAAATTCCTCAAAAGTCGAAGAATTCTACCGTATTTATTCTAAGCATTTTTGACAGAGGATACAATCTACCTAAAATAACCTACATGAAAATAATATAACCTGACTGTTGGTGAGGTCGTAAGCAAACACTAAGTCTCCGTTATGCTGATTAACGTACCGTGTACAGTACAGCATAGGTACATGTGTTGGGGCTATGACTATCAATAACGTAGCGGGATAAGCAACATGGCATAAGTCCTATCCTTTTAACATTAGGCCGTTTTCACCATGATGGAATCAGCGCGCTTTCGTGTACATTTGTGAGATTCGCAATTTCAAATCAAATCGTACGTATAAGGCTCGTATTTCAATATATAGTACATAGTTGTACAATTGCATTGATTTTAATCTTTCTTATAGATGATGAGTAATTATCCAGTTATCAAAAGGTAAATATAGCAGTAGGGCTCTTGACCAAGGGTCTAAATGCTTTTACAGACGTATTTTAAATTTAGATTGGCTAATTCAAATGAAATTCATCCCAATATTGTTTAATGCAGTTGGAAAGAGCTGGATTCACAGATTGCATTACATCTATTACTTGTATAGATCAACACACAATAATACCAGCAAATCATCATAACATTTTTAAGGCGGCATCCCTTTGATATACGCATGGTGCGAAAGGAAACCGCCATGTTGCTTATCCCGTTACGTTATTGATAGTCATAGGTTGGGGTGAACATTCGTCCTTGTTTTGAGTGACGACAAGGATTCACTATTGTCCCGTTTCTAATAAAGAGTAAAAAAACAAATGATAGAATGAGTATCAATTAAAATTCAAATATTGTACTACTATACCAAGTTCTGAAAAATGGATTATGTTTGGACTTTTTAGAATAAAGCATTGTTCCAGCAAAACACGATTAAGCAAAATTTTCCATTGTCCTAGTTCACCAATTTTTCTTAATATTATCCACAACTAGTCTCAAACTCAACTTGTATTTGAAACATTAGGAGATCTCAAAACTTGAAAAACTTTGATTTTTTTCAACTTCAAAACCAAGAAGATGCAAAATTTTGATTTCCAAACGTACCACATTCAATCAATTTCTCTGCAACTGTAGTGCCCCCCCCCCCCCCCCCCCGCCATCAAGCGTTGCTCTACTTTGTTTCCGTTACTATTATTTGGTTGTCCTGGGTTTTTTTTTTTTTTTTCACAAATGGTCGCCCAAATGCAGATAAAAAAAACATACAAGAGGCACAAGAGTTCCATAGTCTTCATCTACTTCCAATTACCTACTGTAAAATTAGTTTGTTTGATTGGTAGCAAGGAATCAGGATGTAGTATCTTGACGTACGTATTCTCTTTTCCCAGGGACGTTACTGACATCCGTTCTGTTGATGCAAGCAATTGATCGACACAAATACAAAGATGAGACAATGCAGAAGCTGGACCAGCTGTTGCAGTTAGATCCACTGCGTACTGGATACTACAGAGACTTGCGTACGTAATGATTAGGATGTATTTCTTTCCGTGGAAGGAAAAGGTCGTCTACCAATTAAATAAAAGTAAAAGTTTTGGTGAATATAAAACCTTGCTGCAATTAAAAAGGAATGTACACTTTGAAAGGTGTAGTTGCGTTTATAATAAATCTCGTTCTACTGAGACAAGTGATCGATTGGGCTAGCATACTGAACCGCCATTCAGGAGACCAGGGTTCGATTCCTGCTATGGTTGCCCATCCTGACAGAGTTTATCGTGGTTTTCCTGTTGTTTAGTTCAATACCGGGATAGTTCCTTTAAAACAGGTCAAGACCAACACCTTCCCACTATCCAAAAACACCTACCTAATAAAATGGCCTTTCATCTCATCATCTCACATATCATTCACAGACGCCAATGGTTTGTAGTAGGGATAACATTGATTAATCGAGAATCGATTAAGGATCGATTCTGATGCCAAACGATTCCAAAAATGAAGAATCGATTTTCCTGTAATTTTTTTCTGGTCAATAACTGTACTTTGCAATCATGTGCAATATAGAAATATAGGCCCAACGCTAATAATTGTGTTTGTTGTTGGAAGACGCCGTCTTCTCACATGGATATAAGTATACTACACTCTACACAATACTTGATATTATTGGGAAGTGCAACATATATCTAGATGGCAGTGAATCAGATGCTTTATGATTATCAGAAAACAGTAAATTGCCAATCCAACTAAAATCTAGTGCAGGTTATTATGTTTGATGTTACAGGCAGCAGATTTGTTATGGAATATGCGATAAACACAATGGACGAAATGCTAACGAATAGTGATTTACATCGTGACATTGACTTGTCTAATCAGAACCTAACCGCATTTTACCACGGCCATCACCTCAGTCTACTACTGAAAGTCGATCTAGCGAACAACAAACTTTACCGTTCGTTGAGTCAATTCCACACGCTGCAAAGCTGTACGTGGCTTTGTTTGGACAACAACTCGATCGAGGATCTGAGAGACTTTCCCACGTTGCCTGCGCTTCATACGTTGCTGATACGTGGGAACAAAATCAAAACGTTGGAAGATCTCCATTCGATCGAAAAGTGCGCAAGTGTAGGGGTACTAGACGTGACTGGAAATCCGGTTCAATATAATTTCCTGCTTCCCGACAGATTGAAAGAATTGTTACCGGGTCTGAAAATATTGAATGAAAAGGCATTGTAACATGATCTAGTATTTGTTTAGGCACATAGCTTCTTCCCTTTGTGAGTTGCCGATACTATTTATGATTCGCACATTTCACCTGTAATGCAGTTGGTGTGAAATATCAAATATTGGTGTTTTTACTCAAGTTAATTATAACAATTACTAGTCAATGTGCTGAATAACAATGTAACAATGGTAACCACTGGAAATGATCATATAAATCCACCATCACAGCTTTCAATTTGTGTCACCAGAATTCATGTAGTCTCTTAAACTTCACTAATAGTGATTCTTTTGTGTAATTGATCATCTCTTATTTCTACGCCTACATATTCTTTACACCGTTGGGCGTGGGTTCGAGTCCCGCATAAAGCATGGGTTTTTGTAAGCGTCCTTTCACTTCACTTTCTAGTTTCATCATCGCCTGCACATTCGTACCCTCATATAACCAAGCTGTTGCTGGGGTCGTTATGCAAGCCATAATCATCTTCATCATACTCCTTACTTCATATTGTTTTTCAATTGTACCGGTAGTGAGATTGAATGAAAACCAAAACGGCTCATTTGAATATCGCGTGCACATTACGGGATTTCACGGTGAAAATATCCATGGAAATGTTTTTTTCATGTCTCATTGTACACATAAATATTTGTAAATTTACATAATTTATTTGTAATAAACATTTCAGTAAAATCAGACAATGTTCTTAAACCTAGATAGTCTCGGCAGTAACAAATGCATTGATGAAGCAAACAATAAATATAACAAACTATTTCACTATAAGTCATTATCCCAAATAAAACAGTAAAATGCCTCATTAATCATTATCTCCCACTTCAATTTAGGGTACCGGGTACATGCTAGCTACTTGGTATTGTTATGTGATACAGTATTTTTGTGTAAAGAATGATGAATTACTTTTAAATTCAGAAAAAAATTATCCTGTTTGTATATTAATGTTCCCATTTCAATCTTGAATCATATCTTACGGGAGTTATGGCAGATCTACGACGATAGAGTTGGCAATCACTAAATAATTATATTGTTCATATACATGTTATGAACGAATTTGCAAATGGCAACGTACTACACATATACAAGACATTCTTCACAGCTATACTGTTACTTACATGATCAACAACTTGACAGAATATTTTACAAAATACATCATTTCGTTTCTTGGTAGGTAATGGTAGGAGCTGTAAATTGATGAACCTGTTCATCGTAGATCTCTTCCGGAAGAGACTCTTCATCCTCTGGGAAGTAAGTGGGAAACCGAGGTTCTTCTTTTAATTTCCTACGAAAATCAAATTCAGAATTCAAATTATATCGAGCTGCATAATTCATAAGATATTCATCTATCCAGCATTATTGTACAGTGTTACATACCTAAAAGGAAGTATAGTGTCATAGATGTATACAATTGAGTTAGTTTCCCCTGCAATTCCAGATCCTTGTACCCAGATCACATTGTACTTGGTGTTGACTCTCCAAACCTGCGTAAAAATCACTTCATTTAATATTCATTAAAGCAGCATAATTTATGTTTCACGTGATTTTCACGATCATTGTTCATCTTTATATAGATACCAACCAACGTACCTTTAGCCCCTTGAGCATCCGGTATCGGTTCCCCATGTGACCGGGCATTTTTGTTCCTGGCCACACCCGAGCTTTTTGACCACCAGCACCAATGTTACCACCACGTCGATGCGTCTTGGTGACACCGTGTGATGCTGGCATTCCATGGAAACCCCACCTCTTCATCACACCTTGAAATCCACGGTCAACGCTGGAAAACGAGATAATTACTTTCGAGTCTAAACCCGACTCGAAACAACGATGCTTCGTTTCAGGATCCATCGTTGTCCTGCTTTCATTATTTATTTTTTACCTTAGTTTAGCATTCTAATACCCTGTAGGTAGTAAGTACTATTATCCTTATATGTACCAAGAATTTCAATTTCTGCTTGGAACTGAATGTAGCTTTTTTGTTGTAGGGTTAGGCCTACATCTTATACAGTAGCATATCTATAATTGGAAAATTTTGTCTACAAATCGATTTTGTATGATTTTGTATCAATGATTTTATATCAAACTTAGATGTTGTTATGAAAAAAAAAAAAATCAAATCAAATCATGTTCAGGAATGCTTCAACTGACTATTGAAAGACTATCCTAGTACCTAGTTACGGTATCCTAACTGTTGACAGATCCAAATTATGTTATTTAATGATAAAAAAAAAATTTATCAAAATTTTTAGTGATGCCTTCGGATAATGAATCAGGAAACGGGTACCCGCCAAGATTACCCGGGTGATTTTGAAAAAAAATCATTTCGTTTTACATCAACCCTCTAAATTCCGGCTTTCCTGTGTCCTGATTGTGAGTTGAAGATTCATGATATTATGACTTTATTGCCCTCATTCAACGGAAACCATATCTGTAGGTCTACAACCGGAAAGGATGGAGGGGAGGCTTAGAATTCCAAATTCTAATGAATTTCCAATAAAACTGTGTATTGAGGTTGGACAATGGAAGCATATAAAAGGGATCATGTTCTTACTTTTCAGTTCATGTTGGTCAAGGGTTATACACTGAATATATCGATATGTAGAGGATACGATCGACTGTCCGTCCTATTCATTAATCCTAGCAGTCGTTGTGAACTTGTGTCCATCCCCCAACACTCTTGAACGGCTCTCATTTAGGCCATTGATGCATCCTTTTTTCTATATTTTGGGTATCCGGATACCTATATAATGCATTACCCATAACCGACCCAAGTACCTGAAGGCATCACTAATATCAATGCAGCCTTTCTTTTGGCCTCATATTCTGTTCAAATAACAGGAAGTCCACTTCAGAATATCCAAATAATTAAATATTATTTCCTAATATCATAATGTAACTAACGTTTTTCCTCGAACATCGACAAAGTCTCCGACGCGGAAATGAGAGGCGTAAAGAGGCGTTCCGGGCTGGATGGCCGCCTCGGGAGATACAAAGAACCGTCCCAAAACTCTTTTTGGCATCAGACCTGATTTGTTGAACAATCCACAATACTCTTTTGTAAACTGAAAAAACATCAACACAGTTTAGACACACAAAATAATCCAAATTAATAGGACGACAAACATCTTGCAAAAACATTACGGTAGGCCTATTGATACAAGACATGGTCGTAAACGGAATATCAGTTGGGCTTGTATTCACAAATGAGATTGTTCATAAAATAATTAAATACATTCAAAACTAACCACTTGTGGATCTACACTTTCTGCCCCAACAAGCAAACACCCCAAACGGTTCTCCTGTTTACGCCGCTTCACATCCGGACGAGTCGGTTGATATTCTTCTGGGGGAGTATAGCTAACAACATGGTTATCGACAATCTGAAACAGATAATTACACATATTTGTAGAGCGTGTTATATAGAAACGTAAGTACTAGAAACTCAGTGCTTCAGTACAACCTCACCTGTAATAATGTTGTTTGTATTTTTGAGCCATCCTTTAACCACATTGGGTAGACACCAATTTTTCTAGCAATCAATCCCGTTCTTTTACATCCCAGTGACCACGTGCCTCGGGGTAGCGGTTCATTTTTCAGAGGACTCTGTTGATATGTGCTAATACCTCCAATTATGGCTGGCGGGCCATATTTGTCGTGAACAATATCTTTGAGGAATGACACATTTTCTGGTGTCAAGTCATCTTTATATAGCTGAAACCATAAATAAGATTAATTGTGGAGAAACGATGCAATTATAACCACCAAAAATGCAAACCTGAAGATAACAGGTCCTCTACCTACAGATTCAAAGCCACAGCATGAATGCAAAAAATCTATGTTGTCCAGGTTGACCGAATATCTTCAGCATTGCATATTATGACTGACACAAATATGTAGGCCTATATTTACTTTCATCATACAATGCAGTATATTATGTAATATGTATATACCTAGTTGTTATATTGACAGTAGGCCCTATATTCCCAACTACCGAATCTCTGTAAGCCTACCTAGGCGCTAGTACCTAACCACATACTTTTACAATATAAAAAATAGGTTGATGAACTGTAACCAAATGACTAAATGCCAATGACTAGGCCTAGGACATATTGAAGTTTGAACTTACCACTCGCTCTTTTTTCAAGAACCAAGACGGATTTCGTAATCTTGGACGATTGGGTAGTTGTTTTTTCCCTCGTACCTGTGTAAAAATAGCTTCGAAGCTGGAAGTGAAAATAACACATTCAATTGAACTGAAAGTGCATACGATTATTAGGGTGAATAGTGCCGGTGAACCCAACCATTCCGATTTCCTCGGAAGAGGGTTGAAGGAATTATTGAATAAATAAATAAATAAACCAAGTGCCCAGACCACTTGAAAGTTGTTTTAAAGCGAGAGAGAGAGAGAGAAAGGCAGAACGGTTATAGCGAACCACCCTGGAACAAAGAACACCAAGGGGGTGGAACGATCTGTATACGGAGGCAAGAGGAGCAAAGAGCCTGGACGAGTTCAAGGAGAGGCTCGAGGATAAAAAACAGCTGCCACCGCGCAAACATGCGCAATTGCAGTGAATACCACGATCGTCTTGATGTGTCTCTGGGGTTAGAATACTCCATATAGGACATACTATATAATTGTATCTATTTGGTTTCCATTTCTTGCAGTCACAAGTCAGGAATAGTGGCTAGTTTACTACTTTGTTTGTTACCATAACCTCACCTTTTTTTGAAGATGTTCAATCCAGGCTGCCCCAAGTGCAAACGAATTGACAGAGATGCCATCTAAATGATCCTAGTTGTCTCACAGTTGCACGAAAAAAATCATTGGAAACCTTGATTTTTTGTAACGCAATTATTAAATGCTACAATTGAGCAGCAAGTGATTAAAGAACTTCGAAAGGTTAGGTTAGTAAAATCGAAGATCTTTTTTACAGTTTTCTTCTAGTTCGTTAACTTCGTTTTCTCCGGTCACAGCCTTCTTACTTCCTAGAACCCGCACTTTCAAGTGTTGTGATTGGTTTAAAACTTTGTGGTCAATACAAAATCACAAAAATGTGGTGTTATCAAAAGAGTTTATAATAATTATATTACATTATAATATAATGACAAGTCTGTTGGTATCACCATTGAGATTGTAATGTTAACATTACAATCTCAATGGTATCACTACATCGCGATGAAATAGAGCACCTCTTTCTTATAGAGTGAACCTTTGATTATAAATATGCAAACAATATTTTCACTATTTGGTGACAAAACGAACATTAACAAAATGTTATACTGGCAATGTATGATTATTCCACAATCTATGTTTATTAGTGCATAACTTAGCTGCACTATTTAGATTGTTTTTTTACCTGGTTGTTACTCTTTTCCAGCCTCTATTGAATGAAGGCAAGCGAGGGAGAAGAGTACTTGTGAGTTGGGTTCAATTGATTTTCAACTCACTGCAGAGTGATAATTATGTCATAATGTCGGGTCTAACAAAACCATAATATACGTTTCTGGAGGTTCAACCTTTGATATATTAATCCCACTTTTCAACTGTAAAAAATTCAATTTATGTAGAGAAAAACTGAATCTAAAATTAGATGTTGCCTATTACGACACATTATAGAGTGATTATACATCACATTTTATTATTTCAATAGTGATTATAATGATAATAATGGAGAACAAAAAATGAATGCTTAGATGCCGAGAGGTATTGGTAGACAATTATTATATTGATAATTTTTGTGTATCAATGCTGTAAAATAATTGTTTATATTTTACTCTCAGTGCAACTCAAGATTTCAGATCCAACTGGAGTTCAGGTTCATTTATCTGTGGGCTATACATTTATTTAAATTTGATTTATATTTCATATTATTCATATATTTGAGCTATACAAAAATGTACAAAAAAAAACTCCATTTCAGTACTTTTCAATACCTGTAGGCCTAATTGATATCACTTTCACTACTAGCCTTGCTGCTACTGTTAGTGAAACCTCTTGAAGCACTGTTAACGGATCTATCATTTTCCTATTTCTATCTTTTATTATATCCCACCTTACTCCAACCTGTATAACCAATGTCAACTTTTTCTGGATGGATGGTTTTTATTCCCCTGGTCCCTTGAAAAACGATACAGGTTTCACTATAAGGTTCACAAGGCACATATGGTTCACTGAGAATCGTCTGCTACAACAATACATAAACATGACTAATTCTTCAAATATAGGCCTGTGCAAGTCTTAAACTGGATTTCCATGAAAGCCTTATTCGCCAAGCGGTTTTCTGAGCTGCCGTGATGATAAAACGACCAATCAGTGAAGCAATTTTCTGATTGTTGAGCTAACCTCAACTTCACCGCCTTGCGAAAGCAAAACGTAAAACGCGTCATGTGAAGCCAGCGTTATGAGTGACTATTTATTTTTCATTTTTGGGATTCAAGTTGTAGACTAATAGTTCATTTTACATCAACCATATAAGTACACCTACATAACTGGAAGTATTACTGGAAAATGGATTCGTGAAGAAATGAGGGATTAGTTTCTCCATATTACGTCATTTTATTTTCATTAAATTTTACGAGGATTAATTTTCTATTTAACATATTACTAATTATTTACTGGATATTTACATAACCAAATTAAAT
The DNA here is from genome assembly GCA_964007535.1 of Brachyptera risi. Taxonomy (NCBI): domain Eukaryota; kingdom Metazoa; phylum Arthropoda; class Insecta; order Plecoptera; family Taeniopterygidae; genus Brachyptera; species Brachyptera risi. The sequence continues at coordinate 38,783,468 of OZ023332.1, forward strand.
GTCAACATTTCAACTTGGTCTCTAAGCCCCACAGACACACCCGCTATCACACACATTGGCACTTTCCATAGGAGGGTAAACAGTCGGGCGTAATGTGGCATACAAACAATACTTGGTTATCACGTTGTCTCACTCAGGCGCTCGTACGTTCGCATTCACACAGTAATACTGTAAATATGGTCCATCATATCAGTGGCAAGCTTAGCAGCAAACCCCATGCTGGAATCATGGTACAATTACTACCAAAGAATTTCATTCACAACAAGAGAGCCAGAGATGACAGAGCATGTATTAATAATATTGTATTAAAATCATTTAGACTCTTTCATAACTTTTACTCTTCTTTTCGCTTAGTTTTACTCTTGAGCTATACTATTTATTTGATTGAAACTGCCCTGTTTCATGAAATTAATAATTAATAGAATAGAAATGAACAACTACTGTAATGTACGTATCCATCATATTTAGATAGTTTTACTTTGTAAGTAATGTAACGGATCATATAGCTCTGAAAATACTCTAGTGATATCAGTGGTCGACAAATGGCAGTAAAATGTACATATATATATATATATATATATATATATATATATATATATATATATATATATATATATATATATATATATGTAGGATGTACGGTATGTGTTACACAATCAAAGATTATGCTATAGTAGGCCTACAATAATATTTTCAACATATTATATGCATTTAATAAATTACACTATTGGAACTATTTGGTATCAATGATTTTTTTTACTGTACTGTATTATCTTATCAGACAATATTCTATTGTATGTTACTAAAATTATTCAAGTTCATTAATAAATAGTAACACACTTGAAAATGTTCAAATCATGTAATTTATTAAACATTAAAGCATTGTACATAACTTTCTACATATAGTTGAAATCTACCGTTTTCTTTCAAAATCAAATTTGAATTAAAGGTAGACTGAAAGAGTTAAGCACATACTTTTTTTCCCAAATCTAGGGCCTGGTGCCTTGCAATCAAACAACAAATTTTGAGTCAACATTCTGAGCAGAAATATATTTGTGAAATGTCAAGATCAAGTATTAGACTCCAATCACATCAGGTTATGTAAGAATCAACTACCAGAACAATGCAAGTATCATAAACGTAACAAGAAAGAATTACAAACAAAAATTTGAATCTGAACATCAGAATTTATCCTTGATATCATTCTATGTTGTAACAAACAAAATTATACACAATAAGTAACATTGTACATCTACATCATAACATTTTCAATTGCCCAAAAATGTAATTCTCATACATTTTTGCAGCATCATTCAACATTTAATGGTCAAATTCGGTCAAAACAAATATATAGATATCAGATATCCATCTATATATTTTACACTATTATATACGTATTTACATATCTAAAAAAATACAATCTCGTGGATCAAGAAAAAATATGGACAATTATCCCTACAAGTATCCATACTACATGTACATCATATATACATATTATTCAAAAGGAGTTGAACATTTCATGGCAAAATATTCCCAAAATAAAAAGGAAAAACAATAAAACATCAAACCCCTTTCATTTGGGTGAAGATAAAATAGAACTAATAACATACTCGTCACTTCGTGTGGTCTGGTGCTCAGAACTTTCGAAAGAATTGAATTTGCATGATGGTTAGGTAGACGAAATGAAGAAGTAATTCTAGTCTAGCTTACACACTATCTCACATTTGTTACGTCCACGTGTACACATATTATGGCTCTTACGTCGCGACAAACCGGTGTCTAATAAAAATGTCGAGTGAAAGTGAAGGGTGAACTAGTGTAGTCCACTGGCCCGTGGTCAAAAAACATTAAATTCTACGTTTTAATAATCAGGGAATCATCAACAATCTATGTACAAAGTTAGTCGAATCTCAGGACAAATGAAATCAGACTTGAAAAGAGGGGTCCTGAGTCCAACGAAATACTTAGGCCGCCAAGGATATCTTCTACGAAGAATCCCTAAAAGAAAGAAGTAATTAAAATAGTTTAAATTACAAAGTTGGCATACTTAAATACATTCAACTTGTAGATATTTCATCATGACAATAACACATACGGTAATTCAAGGGTATACCATCAGAGAAACGATATAATGTTACGTTTGTTAACCATCCCCAGACCACGTCTTGGTTCCTTACGGATACGAACAGGTGATTATTATTTAATATTTACCATTTACGAAAATGAGATTTACATATAAACCTCTTAAATAAACAAAGGGGTGGAACCAATCGCATTTCAAACACTGAAATAATTGACGAAGTAAGAGAGTACCAGTATAGTACAAACTTACATCACATACATTCCAATTATAAATATTTCATTTTATTTCAATGAATTTTAATTAAATCAGATGCGGAAGTCCCAGGAAATAAATCCAGGTAATTTCATATAAATTAGTACCGGTATGTAAGTACTTGTAGCATCAGTAGCACGTGCAACTTTCATTAGAATCACAATCATTTCATCGCATATTTCCTGGGACCTGGTAGTCTATAGTTTGTACGTCAATTTACCTGGTAATTTTATCCATTACACTTTTTATTCTAGTCTCGGTCAACGTTGGCAACAGTTTCTGAACCATCTCGCGTACGAACAGGTCGCTGATACCCGGACTGGAACGTTCGGCTAATTCAAACGCATTCTTTAACTCTTCAATGGCATCCGTCTTGTGGGAAGACTCCGGTCCTCGAGCGTTGTAATGGTGCCTTCTTTGTAGCTGTAAATGAAACGTTTCAAGGGTTGGAAATTATTGTTAAGCCTCGTTTATACGGTTCAATTCTTCATCAAAATAATTTTACTCAATACTTGTTATCAAACATTTTGACAGAAACATTGAATGTTCGTTTACACTGTTCAATAAGTTTGGTCAAATAATGACGTCGTGCTGATGTCAGGTGAACATGTTTGTCTGGTGTTTGACTGGCCGTGATCACTCAGCTGTTCGTAATACAACATTCAGACTCGGACAACAAAAGTGGGGTTATATATGACCTATTATTGCATGGATAATATTACTACTTTTATCATGTTTATGTACACATGAAATGTTGATAAGTTGAAACTGTAATTATCTGTTATGGAAGTCGGGAGAGGTTACGACGTGGAGACATGGATCTACTTCGTACCAACTTATTGAAATAGTGGCAGCATTTCACATCCATGGTGTTTAGCTGGCAGCTATTTTAACTAGTGATACCAAAGAATGATACGTCACAAGAATGGTGAGCTGTGATTGGCCAGTTTTCATTCAATATGTGATGAAATTAGAACCTGTCCAAAAGGAAAAGTATTGAATGTCAATATGAAATACAATACTTTCGCTCAATAGTTTTCGTTCAATGATAGCGTTCACACGATCAAATTTCTTCAACTCCATATGAAATAGAAATAATTTGATGAAAAATTGAACCGTGAAAACGGGGCTTTAGAATTTCATTTGGTAGCCATGTTTGAGAAATATGCCAACAGGAAGTAGATGGGTGGTAAAATCTTCTCCAACCCTTGACACGCAAGGTTGTGCTATTTTTTGTGTGTATAGTTTCTAGGCGCCCCAGTCGGCCTACCGATTACCAAAGTATAATAACATTTACACCCTAGTATCCATAATCATGCTACCGCAATTGTGTAATCATCAAGTATCATATAAACTATGAGTAAATAACAGTCAGGCTTGATACACGTGTTTGCCATACTTAATCCTCGACATCTGCATTTCAACTATCTGGTTTTTAGACTTCAACATAATATATTACCAAGTGAAGATTTCATAACTTACAAATAATATATTACCGGGTGAAAAGGTCACGTAGTTTACACAAGAGATTACACATCACAACTTTCAATGCATTTGCAACAGCTGTTCCTTTATACACAGACACTTGTATCCACAAACGAGGGCAGTTACAATTGACCATCTACCCTATATTACACAATGCTAGCGGCTAGCGCAAGTGAGCGATTTGCCCTATATCTCTCAAGATGCAATTTACAGTTTAAATTGATATATGAAAAACCCAACAGTAGGCATTGAGGAACTTTAGATACCCCAACATACTTTCTGAATTTATTCATGATATTGGAGGTAGAAGCACAATTTTTATAAACTCATTCCCCCTTCGTTTTGGTCAATCCCCAAAAAATCAAAATAAGTATTTTAATAATCAATAAACACACGAATTTACGTAGTACTGGTCTGGACGAAAACCACTAAAGTTTTAGCTGATATAGAAACTGTGTCCAAGCCCAGCGCCCTTATTCTATAACAGCGAATGAAATTGAAGCGAGACGAAAATGTCGTAGCCCAAATGATTCACCGTGTTCAAGTATAAAGGATTCGTCCCAATAAATCGAAGATTGGCAGCTTCAATTTTGTCTCAGAGTTATAGAATGAAAAAAGGCCTGGTCAGCATAGCAGTTCACCAATAATTATGATTAATAGCCAATGAATAAATATGCAATACCTGACATACTAATTAAAAGTATTTCTTTCAAATCATCAAAAAGCTCTGGATCAAACACATCATTTTAATTATGGTACTTTCGGTTGAACGATTCGTTTATTTTGATTCAACAGAATTGAAATAGGCCTACACTTGCGGTCACATAAAGTGGTCAATCAAGCCACATTTAAAATGCATTCTGAAGAAAATTTACCGATAATATAATTATAACAAGCACGCAATGTATATACGCACTCCACATACAGTCTGTGAGCAACATGTCGGTAAAATGCGCCTAGATATTTTAAAATGAAAATTGATTTTCGGAGAAATCCATTTCAAGTGACCGCACATGTTGGAGCAACTGGAGAAGAATCCATTTCAATAACTTGAAACTAAAACTCATTGCAATGACTATCTAATCGTAAATATCAACAAAATAAGTATTTACCTCTGAAATAAGCGGATAGATGACACCGGAAAGACACGCCGAGCGTTGGTGACCCGACTTGGCACTGCCGCCGGTGTTGTTCGACTCTCGTCGCAACTGTTCCCCGCGGTTCGGCTTCTTGTCGCCCGGCCCGGTGTCGCCGTGATCTCCCCGATGGTCCAGCGGGCCAATCTCCTTCGAGCTACGCTTGTCACGGCTGTGCGGCTCCTTGCTCGGCCGGTCCTTGTGGTTGTCGACGGCAACGAGGGGCGTGGCAGAATGAGGCCGGGACTGGAACGAGTAAATGGTCTGGGTATTTTCTATCGCTTCTTACACCTCGCGGTACAGTGGAGCCTCGATGAAGCGTTCCCGGATTCATCACTTTCCTGCCCCCCCCCACCCCCCATCACACTTCAATAGGAACAATGGTAAATATTCCTAAATGGTTGATTTTTCTGTTGCAACCTGTTGACGACAATATCAGGTACGGCTATTTTAAAATATGAACATCGAGCTCTACCATTCCATTATATTTCTTGGTTGATTGAAGTTGAACATTCCAAGCATACAGACTTTATCTATAACTACTCAAGAGCCAGTTTTATGAATCTCAGCGAAGTACTAATCCGCTATCTATTTGTTAAGCTACGGAAATAACATATATTTATAACCAAGGTTGATAAAGTTCATTCTCGCTAGCTATTGCCTTATCCGCTGACTATCAATTTATAAAACTGGTAAGTGTTTGTTTAATGATGTTGCTTGACTACTTCTTCAACAGCTAGGTTATATGGGGGAAGTGTTTGTTTGTTAGTCTATGCGACAACATGAATGTGAAGCTATCTAACAGACGTATACATACCGGGGTGGCTTTTTCACTTCTGTAATGATTCAGATTAGAATCTTTAGGCGGTGATTTCGTTTGTAGAGGTCCAGACCCGTTCTGTACCTTCTGCGGAAGCTTGTGATTGGTTAGGTCATCATCCTTTGGAGGTTTTATCGAATGCGGTCCTTTTACTGTCATAATCCAAGGCTCATCCAAATCGCTATCCTGTTTCGATTCCTCCCTGGAAATAAATTAAATTTTACTTATAGTTTTTGATTAGCTATGCAGTATTTATGCTATGTGAGAGACTATCGAATAATGTAGGCCACCTACGATTATTATCGTTTGCTCAATGACCCCACCTACATCTAGGTTATTTGGGGCCCCTACGATATGTCTTCAGAATACTCCTCAATGTTTCGAGTAAAGAAAAAAACATTCAGAAAGATCACTATACAATTTGATTGATAAATACATAATCAGTTATGATCATGCTGATTGATCAACTAAACATATATTTTTTTTTGGTTGAATAAAATTTCTCATTCATAAATTGAATGTTTGAGTAGGCCTATATCCTGAACTGCCAGACAAATAATGTTTGATAATATGCATGTAGAATTGTGCCACTAAATGACAGTAATGAAATAATAAAGTCACAAATTGAGTGTAGAAAACTTATGAATGTAAAACTTATGTACAATGTACCCCTGTATTGTGAATCGAAAATGAATAATAATAGTATTTGTTACAAGAATGGTATACAAATTACTACAAACATGCAGCTTAGAATATGAACAATATACCCAACAATGTTTTACCGTTTACTAGAGATAAGACAGGAAATGGATAACATATATAATGAATGATAAAGTACTTACGAATCTGAATTTTCCGACTCGGTTTCACTTTCTTCGCTTCGTTGTGATTTCCACTTTCTATATCGGTCTATTAGGTCAATCAGATAGGAATTCTTCTTGGCTTTGCGAATAAAAGGAAACTTGAGCAATTCTTTAGCCGTAGGCCTCTGAAATAGAGTGAGGAGTATATTTAGTACAGTGTGTAAATAATGACACTTGGAACATTATTTCAAATTGGAATGAAGTTCAAAATACAATGGGCATTCTGTGATATAATAATCATTTTAACCAACATCCACAGCCAACCTATCCACCACTAACTACACTTGAATCTTTTTAGAAGTTCAAAGCGAAACTTCCAATCGTTAATATTAAAGCACAACAGTGAAAAAGACTGTTTAAAATTCTTATTCTGCCTCCACTGTACGCTTTCACCTTGAAAATTAATTCTGGTTATCCAGCTTGCCTAATCGTAAGTGTTTCGTAAATCAAGATTCGTCGTTTTACCAGCTCTTCAAATGTATCAATACATCTAAAATAATCCTATAAATGCTGCTATAGGTCTACAATAGACTCTATAGTTAATGATAGAGTCAATTTTTCAATATCAACACTGGTAATGCACATTGAAAGCACTGCATTGAAAGGACTTAGTTGCGTAGTTAGTTATAACTTGGACTATAGCTATCGTGCCGATAGATGGGCAACAGCGTTCCAGAGCTGTGCAACCAACAATATTAAAACAATGTGTTGTTACCTCAGTACAGATTAAACTACAGTACTTGATTATATACAGTGAAACCTCTATCCATCGTTTTTCAAGGGACCAGGTAAATAAAACCATCCATGCAGGAAAACGATCCATCCAGGAAAATGTGACATAGGTCATATGGGAGTGGGGTGAGAAAAAATGAATGATACAAGCAGGAAAACGATGGATCTGGGAACGATGCATAGAGGTTTCACTGTATTGCATTACGCAACTTATAGTTGAAATTATATGTTTGATAACCGTTTCACTTTTCATGCATAAAAACCGGAAGGAAAATATGTATACGTATACTTTAAATATTTTTCTCTGAGATTTTGTTCTGTCCATATTGGAGTCTTCTTTGAAGAAGATATCTTGTGCAAATAACAGTACACTAATTGATCAAGAAAACATCGAAGATCACAGTGATCAAATCACAATACGATTCGTACATTATTCCCCACACAAAACGTCAAGATCCAACAGTTGACACTCATGTTTCCTAGCTCTGGAGAGTATTAGGAATTAGCATGAGTTATGTATCCATACAGGTATGAACCAAGGTTATAAGAACGTTGCCACCTGTAACGGTTTTCAAACCACAACGAAGAAAATAAAATTCAACATTCCACTCACATTTTCGGGATCTTTGTTCAGACAGGCTTCAACAAACTCCTTGAACTGCTTGGTGTAGTTGCCAGTCAGCTGTGGGGGGTTGTTCTTGGGGATAAGGAACAACACTCTCATCGGGTGTAGCTCGGAATTAGGTGGCTCACCCTTGGCCAGTTCGATGGCTGTAATACCTAACGACCAGATGTCAGCCTGAAAAGCAATTGTTTCAATTAGGTACAGTTTAAATAGAATTTTGTTCTGTATGCATACAATGAACAAGTTTTCTTAGACTTGAATAGACCATTTCCGAAAAGAATGAGCCATATCTAGCGGCGATCGTTTGAACTAGAACGGGATGTTATTACCCGAGTTCGAAAGTCCTATGCTGCCAATGCTATTTAGCACGTTTGATTTATATTATTGTGCGATACAGTGAACGTATCAAGTTATAATATGATAGTAGTTTCAACATTTATATGTTTACTATATACTGAGAGATTTACACACTGTCAGAGTGAGTAAGATGAGAGATAATGTAAGTTTTATATCTTGGTGTTTTGCCTTTAACCTTGTGGATAATCAGGCTGACTTTTTGAACAGTACTAAAACTACCAGAATGCAATACCAGCGATCTCGGCTGCTAGGAGGCGGGCCGCGCCTGCGTATTGAATTATGAAAATGGTCTATTGGAATGAAGAAAGTATAGTATGCAAGTAGAGGTACCAGTAATGAAGATAATCTCTAAAATCATCAAACTTTTTCATTTTAACTGAAAAAATTAACACGAACCAATATGAAACTTTTTATCAATATCCCACTTATTTCAGTGAAATGAAACCTTTGAACATGGAAAGATACACAATTGAATGAAAATTTAACGTTTGTTGTAACGGTATGCGACCAGGGTGGAACAGTATACATGATAAATGGGAAAACGTTGGATCTGAGAACTATCCTTGGAGGTTTCACTGTATCTTGCCTGATCTTTTTTACCATAATTCATGAAATGTGGGCTCAACTGTACGCTACAGATGGACAACATAATTCAAATGAATAGAGATTGCTCTTGAAATGAAAATATTTCAGTGTATAAGTCAAATTATTGACCATAATCAAATGCAATAGTTTGTCATAGAATAACAAAATATTAACAATATAACAATACGTTTCACTTGGATTAAATTAAACACAAAAACTGCCCCAAAAAACAGCTTGCAGCATTTGAAAATGATAGGCCTACATGGTAGCTTATCAAATTGGTTTTCATGATAAATTGAAAATGCAAGCCAACAAAACCAAAATTAAACTAAGTAGTTCTTCAACTCCATACACAAAAGTTTACTCAGAATATACAAAATAAAGTAACATAAAAATGCAAAAAAAAAAAACAGAAACAAAATAGTAACTAGAATATACAATCTATCTATATTGTGACACACATCATTGTTTCGGACTTCACCGATTGGTTGACGAACAACTTTCTATCTCGTTCTAACATACATACTCGAGACAAATCAGTCGCTTCAACGAATAGGTCCGACAGTTACAGTTTCAGCAATATTCGGAACAAATCGTGCGGAAATCGGGACTTGATCTGTACCATCCATTCCTAATTAACATCTCTCCACTCAAGTTTCAGGTCAGAAATAAGTTACACTAGACCTACTAGTAGTAATTAAACTCACTTTATCCTAACCAGTGTTGACTTGACACTGTCTACAGTCAACAGTGTAGTTTGTGATACTGACTTACAAGATTTCATTTAATATTATGTACTCTCATTTTAACAAATTTCCAACATTGTTAATGTAGGATAATAACGCAACAGGCTACAGTGAAACCTCTATCCATTATTTTTCAAGGGACCAGGAAAATAAAACCATCCATCCAGAAAAATTCAACATTGATTATGGGAGTGGGGCGAGAAAAAATGAATGATACAAGCAGGAAAACGATAGGTTCGGGAACGATGCATAGAGGTTTCACTGGATATGCCTAATAGCCTACGTGTCTATACAGCTAGTACGGTACTTATCACTATTGCATCACGTGGCAATAACATACTATACAGTACCTACTATACTATGTTGTAACAAAATACGGAGACTCACTTTATATAATGAAGCATGAAATGTTATTTATAGAGCTGTATTACGTATTTACCAACTAAATATAAAGCTCTTGAAACAGAATCAACAATGAAGAGTTGACTCACTATATAACCTGGATTATAATTTGTGGAAATAAATAACTGCGTTCTACGTTTATCTATTACGTTTTATTATGTTGTTTATTGACTTGAAGTTTGTACAAGGAGTACAATACCGTAATTGCTAAATTACAAGTTTAGTTTTCGATAGTACTAAGATGGATTCAAACGAATAAGATGAAAATCAACAGAAATGTTGTCTATAGAGAAGAGCTTCATGAATTGATAGTTCAACTGCATAGGCCTATTATTAAAAATTATATTACCTGTATAATACTCAGTTTCATTTCATTATAGAACATTGTGGTATGTTTTATGTAGTGTATTATGTAGAATGTATTTCATCAGCAAAAAAAAAATTTACATTATTTAAATTTCAAGAAAATACAAATTTTCCCTTGACCGTGGTAAGACAATTAAAATCTTTCAGCATATCACTGACACACACAACACACTACACATATGATGATATCGTTTACCCAAAGACCCTGACAACAGCTAGGTTATTTGGGGTACAAATTGATGATTACAAAAGCCCATACCTTGCGTGGGACTCAAACTAATGCTCGACTAGACTAGTTTCCAAGGCAATGCCCTGACTGACTGGGCCAAATAAGCAACTACAGCATTTATCTTTAGGAACTGAAGTCACCGCTGGGCGTGGCTCGAGTCCTGCATAAGGCATGGGTTTTTCTTAGGGTTGTGAACAATAATCGAAATATCGATTACGATCAATCTTTTTCAAACGATCAATGATTCAATTCTACGCTATGACAATCAACACGATTCATTTCGATTATCGAAACTATCTTTTGATCATTTCAAAACTTCCCCCTATTCTGTACGATTCCTCCAATCATTGTTATTTACACGAAAATATCTTCATCTTTTCATAATCTTTTTCCCACGCCAATCAACCAAACGATACATGAAAAATTCTATTACAATATGATATTTGATACGATTATCAAATAGGAGAAAAAATATTGATATTTTACAAGTAATTATCGATATGATGAAAACGATAATTGATGTAAGTTTTTTAAACCCTGGTTAATGTCAACGTTCTTTCACTCATCATCACACCATACTTTCACCATCACCTGCTCATTCGGACCCCCAAATAACCCAGCTATTCGTGGGGTCATTAAGGAAATAATAATCAACACTCATATCTCAACATGTATTTATCCACTAGGAAAACGCGTTATGTGTTTCCGCGTTGATGGATGAGCGAATAAAAAAAAATGAAGTAATTAAATAAATAAAAATCGCATTTTTTAATTTTTTACTCCGAAACGTCACATCCGATTATTGTAAAAGTCCTTAATAATGTGTATCATTATGTTGTTCGAGTTCTGTGAAAATTTGAAAAATTTCGGAGAACATTCACTTTGTCATTTTTTCCGCCTGGCTTATTCTTGGTTTTTTGAAAACTTCAAAATGATTTATCTCAAGAATTGTTGAACCGATTTTGCCTCAAAACTATACAGCATCAAGTCAGATAGGGGTTCATGTGTGCCAAGTTTCATCATGATTTGAATTTCTGTTTGACCTGTAGAGCGCGAACAAAAAAACAAAAAACAAAAAAACACATTCGATTTTTCAAGTACAGTGTAATTGAGTCTTCGCTACGCTCATCCAATTACAACCATCTCCACAAACATGATTTACAAGTAGTCAACCTCGGTAGCTTGGTCAGCTTAGGCACCACATCAGAAATTGAAGTCACCGTTGGGCATGGGTCTGAGTCCCTTATAAGGCATGGGTTTTTGTAAACGTCCTTTCACCTATCATCACTTTATAATTTCATGATAACCTGCTCATTCGAACCCCCTATAATCTAGCTGTTGGTGGGGTCGTTAAGCAAACAATAATCATAATCATAATCTACAAGTACCTTGGAGTCGTACGCCGACTGCTTTATGACTTCGGGTGCCATCCAGAACGGAGTTCCGACAAACGTGTTTCGTTTACTCGTGGTGTTTGTCAGCTGACCGGCGACTCCAAAGTCGGCGAGTTTTACGTCGCCCACTTCGCTGAGCAGAACGTTGGCGGCCTTGATGTCTCTGTGCAGCTTCCGCTCGCTGTGCAAGTAATCAAGGCCCTTGAGCACCTCGCGCAGGATGATGGCGATGTGCATCTCTTCGAAGCTGCCCGCCTTCATGAGGTCCAGGGCCGAGCCACCGCCCAGGTACTCCATGATGATCCATAGCTTCGTACCCTGGAAACAGATTCACATACCGTTACATTGGAACCAGAAAGCTTATCAATACGAAGAGTGGCAACACAATATTGAAAGAATGGTTATAGTGCTGCGGGTGGTTATTAAATGAAATATTTTCAGAAAACGGTCACGGCTGCTCAGCAGATAAGGGAAAATAGTAGCTATTAGTTACCTGCAACTTGATATTTGCCAGAATATGATTTCACAAATTGAGTCACAAATTGATAATATTTCAAAAATACAGTACGAAGAGTATTTCAATACATAATTTGATTAAAATTTTGAATTATTCAATATTTTACTTATTTTAATAGCAGACACTTATGGAAATATACACATCTGGAAGGCAGTGATGTGACTACGCTGCCCTCAAGTGGTGATTAAATGAAGCAAAGCGTAAGGATAAGGTCATATATGGTTGTTACTTGTTACTACACCCTGATTGGAACGTGGTTCATTTATTCATTCAATTTGCTTAAAAGACGCCATCGAGTAAGCAAGTATCTTACGGGATACAGTGGTAGAGCCCTGGTTAAACGGTCTACAGACCCTGGTAGTGTTATGCCTGGTGATCCTGCTAAAGCTGGCCTTCCATAAACGCGATTTGCATTTCGCTTTCCGCAAGGCGGTGGAATTGAGGCGAGCTCAACAATCAGAAATCGCGTAACTTTCGTCACTGATTGGTCGTTTTATCATCATGGTGGCTCGAAAAATGGTTCGCCTAACGAATTCGCTAAGAGAATACCACGTTCATGGAAAGCCAGCTTGAGAGCGCTGGGATCACCAACACTGTTGCAAGTGAATTCTTTTAGGAGCGTTGTGATCAGCCAACTTTGTCATTCTTAGGTGAGCATAGGCTCTGTCATACGGCATTGCCTATCTAGAGACTACTTTATCTACGACGATGCCATGGAATAAACAGTTAGCGAAGGATATTATTGCCCTTGTCAAATTCTTTTTGTTTTTTAAGGTTATTGGTACAGTTCAACATCTACTACCCATCGCTATTTCCATTTTATTTTCATCGTATATTGGGTTTAACGACGCACTGCACTGATGACTAATTGACGTCGGTGAATGATATATGAGATAGTGGGATGATGAGATAAAAAGTTATTTTATTGGGTGTTTTTGGATAACGGGAAGAAGTCGGTCGTGGTCTGTTGTTAAGGAACCACCCTAGTATTAACCTGAACGACACAAGGAAACAAAGAGAGACCCTTCAGGATGGTCTACCATGGTGGGAATCGAACCCCAGTCTCCTGAATGACGATTCAGTGTGCTAGCCACTCGATCACTCGCCTCAGTTATTTGGAACTTTGTTCTTTTATATTATATTCATTTATTTACTTAATTGGGTTCAACGACACCATAAAATGAAGAGTTAGGAAAGAGTATTATAGCTCTTGTTAAAATCTCTTCACACGTTTTAAAGGTTAATGGTAGGCCTACAGTTCAACACCTAATCTCTGTATTGCTAGTTGCCACACATTCAAATCTTTTTGTCAAAGGGTTTTGCGCAAACAATTCAAATTAGTATATGACGCATAGTGACATATTTACAGCCAACAGGTCAGAGTGAGAGACTACAATAAAAATCAGATTTTTGTATAGTAGCGCTGCATATTACATGTTGAAATGAACTATTGGTACAGCTTATTTAATTTATAAAGCAGTTGTCCATTAGCAATAAAGTTGACAAGATTGACAACATACACACTGTAATGATAACCAAGATATATTGGTGTTGGATGAATGATTAATGAGATGGAGGTTACTTGGGTATTGGAATGGATAGTAGGAAGGAAGCGGTCGTGACCTATATTGCAAGAATCATCCCGGCATTTGTCTAGGCTGAAGAGAGAAACCACGTAAATATCCTGGGATAATGGACGTTGACGGGGATCCTACCCTCACCTCCCAGGTCACATGAAGCAAGCGCGTCAACACTGAGCTACGGAACTTCATTACACGCGTTTCTCACTGTCAAACCCTCCCTCAATAGTTCGGTCGACTAAGATTCCACTTCAGAAACTGAAGTCACCGTCGGGCGTGGGTTCGAGTGCCGCATAAGGCATGGGTTTTTGTGAACGTCCTCTCGCTAACCATCTATTCATAGTTTCATAATCACCTGCTCAATCATACCCCCGTATAACCTAGCTGACGGTGGGGTCGTTAACAAACAATAATCAATCCCACTGTCAACGGAAATGAAAATCACGAGAACTGCCACATTGAGGTAAATAAAGATTGTTCATTTATGTATAAGTGGCATGTTTGTTAGGTTACCATAGCAACTAGAAATGTTGAGGGCAAACAAATTAATAATGAAATTGTGATTGGAGAACACAATCTGAGGGAGAATGTCGTCTATTGATTACAGCATTGTTTGACATCACTTGAATGAAGTCTATACAAAAATTACAAAATGGTTCCACAAATCCATTTTTCGATTAGGCATGAAGGAAGAAATGAACTAAATTATTGTTTTGTATTCGAAATACACGACTCTTAATAACAATAATTCACCGCTACTGTAGGCACGAAACGATATGAAACTGAAATGAATATTCCACAATTGGATAGAATTTTGAAGTATGGTAGCATTTGTTTGATAACTGAAAAAACTACTTAATTTTTTAGCATTTTAAAGATAACCACTCGGTACCACAAACTTTCCTCATGTTAACAGTGTATAACACCTACATCCCTAACTCAATGGAAGACAAGAGCACTCTCTAATTTTTAAAATATATCAATTTCGTTTGTACACAATTCCCCAAAAGAGCCAATATTTCCACTATTTTGGATGAAATATATATATTAATCATTTTTTAGTTCTGTAAACAACTGGAGACCAAGGAGGCTACAAGGGTCTGGTAAATCATAGTCCCTTCAGGCCCAGCTATAATTAATTTCTGGAATTTGATTCACAAATATTGAAATATTGCTACAAATAAAGTGAAATGTTCCAATTTTTTTCAACAGATTCGAATCATACCACGTAGCCTATTGCAGACACTGGGGCGTGGGAATATAAGAATGTACCAATTTCATATGGGTTTACTTACAAAAAAAATGATAATACTTCATTAAATAATTTTTGATTCTCACTATCTATAAATTCAGATATCTAATAATTTTTTTTTTCAATTCCCAGGTTCAAGTAAGTGATGAATATAAATTGTGGAATATTTCACTCCTCTTCTTCTCTCCGTGTTTCTCAATTTGACCATTTTGAATTAATTTAGTTGTACCTTCGAACACATGTTTCTTGTCATTCTAGTCTGCAACCATATATATATATATATATATTGGGATCAAGTGGACAGACTAGACACTTGTGAGCATCCGTGGCTCAGTCAATTAATTCTCTTCTACTTCTCGCTTTGTGAGAAGAGATTTTATTTTTTAAACTTACGTTTACGCGAGCAATCCAGTGACACAACTAGACTCAGTGTCGGTAATATTTATTGATGTGATTATTCAACATTTGTACAAGGCATTTTGTCAAAATTCTTGGAATAGTTCGAGTTACTTGAAAAAAAATGTTGTCAAAATAACGTGTGGAAATGTTTAATAATATAACCACAAAAGATAATATAGCTTTTCCTAATGTCTAAATTAATTTATGCATTTTGGACAAAATGTATACATCTTTAAGAATGAATGAATATTAGGGTTTTAAGGTGCATCGACAACGAGGTCATTTAGCGCCTATACATTTTCAATATTCAATCACATTTTTATTACGTTTCCACATGGTTTTTATTAATAATAATATTTTAATGGCTCAATAAAAATGGGATGTGTTATTTTATCATCATGAATGTGCGATAAAAAAATCTAGAAATTTTAATGAACTCGTTTAAGTCTCATTAATTGAAGATTTCATCGCTTTAATGAGAGAATTAAAATAATCATAATAATGAGGTGATGATGAAAAAAAAACAGTTTCAAATTTCAAAGATTCCATAACTATCCGTAAATAAATCACGAAGACTTCGTCTGTACTGGTAATTAAGGAGAATGGGTAACATTTTCAGTGTAAATGTTCATGTTACGTGTTTATGTTTGTGTTAAAATTTCATGTTACGTGTTATTTGTATGTAACGGTACGCTGTGAAGTAAAAATCGATGGCAAAAATATCTAGTATGACGCTAACATACAAGTGATCTTTCCACCTCTGTTATTATAAAATTTGACTCATTAGCATTTTCAACAAATATTGGCTGCTTCAGAAGAAGTATTTGTTGATTTTACATCTTGCACGGTTCAAGTTTTATGATCATTTATATCTGTGAAATCACCCTGGCGGGAACTTTTTACCCTATGGAGACTGTAGACGCCTTAAGTAAACGAAAACTGCAAACAGTTCTCAATTTTAGAAATATAAAAATTAATCAGGATACATTAAAACTACTTCTTGATAAGCTCATGTAGCAAAACAATTAGCATCCGAGAATTGATCTAAAATTGTTTATTTATTTATATCGGTTTAACGACGCACTGTAATGGTAACCAAGATCTATTGGCGTCGGATGAATGATGAATGAGATGATGAGATAATGGGAAGTTAATGGTTAGTGGGAAGGATAGTGGGAATGAAGCTGTCGTGCCCTATATTGTAGGAACCATCCCAGCATGAGCCTAGACTACAGAGGGAAACCGCGAAAAACCACTGTAAAGAAAGATGGACGGTGGTGGGGATCAAACCAGGCCCCACTTGCCCCTCACCTACCGGAACACATCACACAGAAGCGCCTTGTATGAGTTGATGGTATTGAACTCAAATTAAAACGAAATATACGAAATGAGTCAATATGGTGTAAATATGGTATGATGGTGTTTAAATGTATTATTTTCCGAAAGGTTTTGTAAATTAGAATTGATAACACAAATCTTATATGCAATGGCAATAGCATAGACGATATAATAGCATCCAGCTATAGATCTAGCCCAAGCACTAAATTCCATACCTATAACAGCTTGTCTATAAAAGCGTTTTTTTTTTTCAATTTACTCATCGAAGTATATACAAACAACAACATAACTGTATTAAAGGTAACATGACACTTCCAAAACATTAACATGCCCTCCTATAGATATATCTATGTTGTAAAACTTATGTAATGATGTTTTAGATTTTAAATTTCTACCTCGTCACTTCTTTCTTTGTATTCTCTCTTTAATACCTCTAATCTCTGAATCATGTGATGCATGCAACGTTTCGATCTATGGTCATTTCACGTAAGCGAAAAAGCTATCCATTATATCCAAAACAGATCTTCAAAATCTTCAATTTCCCTTTTAAAATCTCTTGGTATACGATTTATACAAAGCCGAATCACAACCCACAATAATCTTCTGGTCTTATCAGAGGGCATAAGACTCTCAATTTTATCTATAAAATGATAAAACGTACACAATCTACGATATCAAGTTTAACCCTAACTATAACAATAGTACACGAAATAAAGATAACATTTCGAGTATAGGATCATAATGCAGAACCGAACATATAACAATATCCCAAGAGAAACCAAACCACTAAACCCTGGAACCTTCATAATTAATAAAGATCTCTTGACTGCAAAACTCATATATACCCACCACCCAACCATAGTCCGTGTAAGGAAAAACACTTAATTTGCATCAAAGATTTGCTTAACGACCCCACCAACAGCTGGGTTATAAGGGGGTACGAATGAGCAGATGATTATGAATGTATGAAGTGATGATTAGTGAGAAGACATTTACAAAATCCCATGCCTTATGCGGGATTCGAACACGTTTCTGAAGCGGTGCCTCATCTGACCGAGTTACTGAGGCTGGCAGAATCTGCTATAAATGTAATCGAAGATGCGTATATATTTCATCTATATTGCATCTACATTAATTTTGTATACAAACAAAATAAGCCTGCATAGATACAGTTTATTTATATAAGGCCCACTTTCACGAATTGATATTTAGTGGACTATGTGATAGTTAGCGGATTAACTAATTATCAACCTTCGTTACATATTTCATTGCTATGTTGTACCTTAACTAATAATTACCGGATTAGTACTTGACTAGGGTTCGTACAACCGACTCTATAGGCTCAAGATGATTGAATGAATGAATATCATGGTTTTAAGGCGCATCGACAGCGAGGTCATTTAGCGCTCAAGATAATTATGTAGGACCTACGATAATTAACAATAATTGATGAACTACAATCACGCTCAGAAATTGTTGTGAACATTTACACATTATTATGAATAATTCCGCTTGTGGGAACTGTTTCCATTGGTTACCGAGCTCTCAGCTCTCATTAATTCTATTTATAAACGTCCATTTTATCAGCGCACACCCGACACTGCACTTCTGACACTGAAAATCATTACATTGAGTCATGTGCAGGGTTTTCCATTCCTATGATCGAATGCAGGTCGGAATCTATGTTAGCAGTTGAGCAATTTAAGCAACTGTTAATTGATAGCCGCTTTGTCCCGCGTTAATGGCTTTCTGCTTGATATATTTGATGACGAATAATTAGCTCCCTATTGAGTAGGCGTACTGACCTGTATTAGTAATTTAATCACTACTATTGATTGAAATTTATTTCAGACGAATTGAAACGTATATATTTAAAACGCTTATATACGTCACATAAAATGGTGATTTTCGAATTTAAAATTATAATTTGAATAAAATCGACACATATTTTATCTCTCATTCTTTCATAGACTGTACCTAGAGTGCCTTGGTCTATGGTGTGTAATAGTGTGTGTAGGTGTGTATTAGTTAATTTACAATTCAGGATGCATTTTACTTGGCTTCTTGGTCTACCATACTTTATTTGACAGCAAATGTTGAGTTCATTTTCTAGTGATTGTTAGAAAAGTCAAGGATAATTAAATGTTGCACTGAAGAAATATGTCAGGAATCATCCTGGAAACCACGAAGTAATATATATATAAAGGTCTTTGCTGGAAACGATGATAATATACGCATAGTATAATATACGCCCTATCCACAGCCTTCTTCATTCAGATTATTCTGAAATATACGAAGAGACTGTGTTATCCAATCAAGAAGACTGTGATCAACAAAATACATTTCACTCTTGATTTGAATTTGGAACGCACAGCAACAAAAGACGGTGAGATTATTCCTATTTGACGAGACAATCGTATTCCCAGGTGAAGCAATCGGTAATCAAGTCGTGAGTGGCTTGCCTCTCAGCTCGAGATTACTCATAAATATAAAAGTTCAAAGTAACTAAATTTAAATCTTCTCTCTCGATTAATAAATTATTCAAGCATGACAAGACGTACAGGCAAGATGAGGTAATTTGATTATTGCAAAGAGCGAGGGTGATCCCAGTCTCGTGGCGCGCGCTTTCACTTTTCCTCGGCGTGAGTCGAACGGCACGACCCCGGCCATGGAGTCGTAAAACAACCCTCCCTTTTTTTATAACGCAATCGGTCTCTATTGTGCACTCGAGGTGCGGTTCGCTTACCGCTGCACACGAGCCTGTATTGGCCTGTTCACACGAGGCATTGAAATGCCAAGGAGTTGAATCTTCTGTTGCTATAATGTTGTCTAGTTCAGATACAGATGAGATCGCGGTAATGCAATATTGAGAAGTCAGTTTTTATTCATTATAACCTTCATCAAATTGGTGTGATTTGTTATTACCGGTACTTATGAATTATAAACATGCTCAAGTTCATATTTTTACGTTGGTCTTAGCAATAACGTCTCAAATTGTCCATGAAGTTTGGATGCCGTCGTATAACTCGACCATATGTTTTATTGCTTCACTGTTCTCCTATTGGTCAATCATGTAGGATTCAACACTGATTGAAATATAGAAGAACCTCTGACTATTCGACATCCTACGTGACCCAGGCATGCAGTCTTGCGTTCACACGGACGGGGTGAACTGCTCAACAACGGAGGATTGGCACTAGACAGTGCCTCTTCTGAACAGGCCATATCTCACTTGAACGGCTACAGAGTACGAAATACAGAAGTGAGTTCACCTCGCTGAAGCTTTGTGCGCAACACACTCTGAATGGAAGATTTTCAAGGGTCACAAACAGCTATAGCATGCAAAGTGAACGAGATATTCTCTTCAGCTGGTTTTTAGCTCAGATGGGCATCAAACCATGAAGTACGCGCGGTGTATGCACGCCGAATCGACGGTGCGACTGCCCGTTTCGTGATACCCGCTAACGAAGACGTGAGGAGGTTTCGAACCGTCATTGTCGCATCACACCGGTTCTTCGACCACGGTGGAGAAATACGAGCGCTGAAAAGCAATCCTCACTCGAAGCTTGTTACACATTGTTTTGTTTTTAATAATATCATTATATAATCGCCATCACGACTGCGATATGGCTCGTGAGAGAAACAAAACCAATAAAGAGTCGACAAGGACCACCCAGTTATATATATTGGATTTTATTCGGCTTATAGGAGAGTTTACCGGGATGAACATCCGTCTTCCGATCTATATCCCATGCATAACTCTTCGAGCGTCAAACTTACTAGAGCAATAAAATCGGTATTCTAATTGACTTCGATTAAATCGTTAATTTAGACAAGACGAGCGAGAGAGAAAGACGATTTAATAATAGGATAGTCGGTCTAGGCTCCACCCAATATATATACGTATCGGTTCCAGTGCTGATTCTTCTCAATGCAATCGCCCACTTCCAGATCCGGTAAGGCCCCAATCAAGGTCCCCCAGGGTCACGGCACTCCGCGTACAGAGCACCCTATCTCGACAACAATGCTATGCGCTGCCCACTACCACGGGCTAATTGAAAATGTCATGGACTAACGTGGATCGAAGCTAGTCCTTACCACCTGTACACTCTTGACTTGGGGGACCTATACTATAATTATATGATCATGCAGCATATATGCGTTGTAGAATGAGCGATATTTTAAATAAAATGTGCTGAAAAAATGGTGAAGTTGTACACACCTTGATTTTGGATCTATAAACTCACTGCCTACTCTGATTTACCCACAGCCTTCTTTATTCAAATCATTCTTCTCTGATACTGCCCTTTCACTCGGGGTATGCTTCCCATGTTAACCGATGTCCAATTATTTTAGTTCACAAAATCGCCGATGGTGCCGTTGTTTCCAGACCATGACGTCACTTTCCAAAGATGTTCAAGTAAATCAGTTTATTTGAAGTGTCATATCTGCGAAAATACGAATAACTTTGGGAATTTCCGTAAGATAATTTAAATTACGCACGCATTCTATTAGGCCGTGACTTCGCGAGTTCATACCAACTTGTAACTTTGTTTATGATGATAAATGATATGAAAGATTTTATTCAATAATATAACGAATCCGGAATATCACCGGGACAAGTTCTTGAATGATGTTCATTGCTTGGGTCAACATAAATATCGTTCACGTCTAAATCTGGGTAAGCCTATAGGCCCTCGCCAAAATGTAGATATGACATAACCTCAATAACGTCGCGAGAAATTGACAGAATATTGTGACAAGAATGACAGTTGAAAAGAATGACAATTGTTCGAAGTTGGAACTTTAGATACCAGGGTGCAGTACATACCAGACCATGACGTCATTTTTGCCTGCGCGAACAAATATGCGCGAACCCGTCCAAATAGCCCGAGTGAAAGGGCAGTATAAGAAATGAATGATTTGAATAAAGAAGGCTGTGGATTTACCCATTACCCACCGATAATTGCAATCGAACTGTTCAACATCTTTCAATAGGTTTCATAATAGAGGTCGTTAATTTATGTAAAAAATTAATTCATATACTAACTTTTTATATTTTTTACGGCTCATTCGATTCATGTTAAACTTTGAAATCATGTGTATCATTTGTGTGCTTAAATTCCGTAGGAATTTGAATGTATTCGGAGTAGATATTTTGTTCATTTTTTCCACACTATTTTATTCCCATGAGGGTTTTCAAAACTTCGAAATTTTTCTCTGTACAAGGGTCAACCGATGGCACCTCAAAACTATCCAGTATCGAGTTAGATGATGTCATAAGTGTGTATGTCACGATTCATGCACATATTTTCATTCGTTTGGCCTGTGGAGAGCGAGCAGAAAAAACGCTGTTCACAAGTACGGTAAAATTGAGTATTCGCTTCGCTCATCCAATGGTTACACATTTCAATAATATTAATCTGCTGGACTGCCACAAGTTGACAGCCCGCTGGACATTTCATTATTATACGTTATGGAAAAGAAAGAATTGGACGCCAAAAAAGGCTAGAAATCCAATCTTCCAAGCCACTGGAAAAGAATGTTCCGAGCGACCGTCCCCCCTATCCCAGATCACTAGCGCGCGGATGGTTCCCGTCTTCTTCTCTATTGACACTTACTAGTATCCGTGTATCAACACAAGAAGGTCGTTTACCAGCATAGCAAACACAATAGTCACCGTTTTATTTATACTGGGTTTAACGACGTCTTCTACTGATGACTACGATCTATTTGCGTCGGTGAATGGTATATGAGATGGTGGGATGATGAGACGAAAGGTTATTTAAGAGTCCATGGGAGTCGATTTAGCGAAATATCAGTTTTTTTAGTGATGTGTACACTTGCCATGAAATCCCTTTGAAATCCCTGAAATCCCTCTGAAATCCCTGAAATCCCTATGAAATGCCTGAAATCAATACAAATCTTTGAAATCTCTGAAATTCCTTGAATCTCTTAAAATCTCTGAAATCCCTAAAATCATATGAAATCTGGAATCAGGAGTACACCAAATTTGCGAGTCCGAGGGGTTAACAACTCCTGAAATCTGGTGTACAATTACCGTGAAATCTCTTGGAAGTCCTTTGAAATCCAGGAAATCACTCTGAAATTCCTTGAAATTTTCCTGTAATCTTGAAATCAGGTGTACGCGGTACACCAAATTTACGAGTTTTCAACCCCTCGGGAAACGCAAAGTTTTAACGAGATTATGCAATTAGCGAAGTCTGTACAAGTTTTCAGTTGAACCACGACCTCCTCCTCCCTTCATATGGATAAAGTATACATAAAGATTTCATCGATCCATATTTCGTCGTTATTATACGCTACAGCCGGTCTATAGGTTAATCAGTTTTAAATTAGTTGTACGTATGACGTAAAACCTTAACGATCCCAGGCTGTATCGAGAACGAACCGTGGGCTGCACTCCGGGGCAGGCCTACACATCAATCTGCAAGAGCACGGTGACGTGACGGTCTGGGCATTGTTCAACTTTCAATCGGAAGTAGGAAGGATCATATTACTATATGTTTCATAATCAACATGCACTGAGGTTTTATAATTAATAATTACGTAATCGAAATATTTCAAAACGTCAAGCTTGGCCATTCCGTTTTATATTATATTTATTATCAATTTGTCTTGTTTATCTTGTATTATAGAAATGAAGATAATTAAAAAATATTACTGATTCATCGATGAGTAAGCCCCCCTCTTCCACTCACCAATCTAAATTACAGATCTAGTGTTTATAAATATGTATATCTGATTGGAGTTTATACAGCTCAAATGGTCGCTCTATCTCGCTGGTCTATATTTGCTCAATCATGATATTTGTTTGAATTTAATTAAATATCGACACAGACTTGTGTTCATGACAGTTGATTATCATCTACCCACTTAACACACTAATATCAATATTCGTATTACTGTCGATTTTGATGCTTCAGGACAAGATTTAGCTCGATTATCTGTTGTACACTGTAGGAAAACGCGGCACATGCGTTGTGAGATGAGCGAGATTTTGTAAGAAATGTGATGGAAAGATATAAACACCTCGTTTTTTAATCTATTCAACTCATCATCTTCCTGATTTAATTATTGATTATTTTTATCGTTTTATGATCTAATTGGTTTGTCTCGAAGATATCATTAATAGTTTTTTTGATAGTTTTTTAATTGGTGTAAAAAAAATACTAACGATTTTTATCTATGATACGGCTTATCCGATTTATGTAAGACTTCGGAATTATGTTGGATGATTCGTGTACTTGAATTATGTGCATAGACATTTGCATTTATTCTGAGCATTTTTTCTCCATATTATCTTTCCTGGGTTATTCTTATAGCATTTTTCAAAATTTCGAAATCATTTTTTACAAAAGTGGTTCAACCGATTGAGCCTCAAAACCATACAGCATCGAGTTAGATTACATACACTAATATATATATATATATATATATATATATATATATATATATATATATATATATATATATATATATATATATATATATATATATATATATATATATATATATATATATATATACATATATATACATATATATATATATATATATATATATATATATATATATATATATATATATATATATATATATATATATATATATATATGACAAATACTACTTTACGACATCAACTCTCTTATAGTTTGACCTGTGGAGCGCGAACAAAAGAACCAAAAAATAAAAATGTTCCTCTTTTTCAAGTACGGTAAAACTGAGTCTTCGCTTCGCTCATACAAAAACTGAATCTTTTAAAAACATCAAAAATGAAAAGCTGCCGCCAGTTTCTCTACAATTGTTGAAGTGAATTTACAATTATTCACTCAACAAACGACCTTCCGTGGATACATCTATGCAATATATAGGTTAACACAGAAGATACAGATACGGGTATTTTGTGCTAATGGTTTTAAAAACTAGAACTCAATACAGCAACAGGTTTCCATTTTTCAGACTGTCATTCCCTTTGATTGGTGGGTTACATAGCATCTATTCACAAGTCGGACAATAAACACGACATCTCTCCCGATGATTAATGATGATCACCTTACCTTGAGATACGAGCCGAAGTATTTGGTGACAAAAGGGCTGTCACACTGCGACAGCACCATGATCTCCTGTTGAATGTCTTCGATTTCATCTTCGGCCTCCTCGAGATCGATGATTTTGATGGCGACCACCTGCTGGGTGCGATTGTCGATCCCTTTGAACACCTCGCCGAAAGAACCCTTGCCGATCCGTTCCTGTTTCGTGAAGATGAGTTCCGGGTCCACCTTCTGGAACAAAGTAACCGGTGAGTACGTGCTGGACGTCGACGCCATTGGCTGTCCGTCGGACCGGAAGTAAGGGGTTGGATTGGTTTTAGTTTAGGTTAAATTAGTTTGGGATCTGTGTTTGGTCAGGTTGGTCAGTTTAGGTATAGGTTAGGTTCATTAAACTAATTATATCGAGTTAATCAGGTCAGTTTGGGCTGCTCACAAGAACAACAACAACAACAACAACAACGTCCGCATGTGACAACATAAGCCGATGGTTCGATGAATGGAGGCTGTCTTGGCAATTTGTCACTTGGAGGGGGGGGGGGGCATTTGTGTACAAGATAAAACTGGTCTTGACTTGAACCTGTGCTAAAAGTGTATTGAAACACCGGAAGTAAGCCGCTAAAACCGGATAAAATCGTATACGAAAGCACCCCCAGTCCTAACGCGATATACACAAATATACAAATACTTGACGTTTTTATATTTTCTAAATTTTATATGTTTATTTCTAGTTGTGATATATATTCCGAGGGGTTAACAACTCCTGAAATCTGGGTACACTTCTCATGAAATCTTCCTGAAATTTCTAGAAATCTTCCTGAAATTCCTAGAAATCTTCTTGAAATCCCGTGAAATCTCCCTGAAATCCCTTGACATCTGAATCAGCTGGGTGTACACCTAATGTACTAGTTGTTTACCCCTCGACATATTCCATTTTGATAAAACGATATTGTCTCGACACCTCGATGATCAAGTGTCATTAAATTGGCACATGTTTACACAACGTATGGCGCGATATCAATGTTGTCATTTACATTTCGCGAATTGGGCCAACTCTGTGCAATCGTACAAAACATATAATTGGACTATTTGGTCACCGTGATCAGAACAAAAAACAACTAGAACATAAAACAGATCTACACGCTAAACGACATTGTGCAGTTAATCGACTGTAATCGAGTTGGCTAACGTTGGGTCAGGGACGCGTTACTGTCATTGTCGCTTAGCCTAGACCAGAAGAGAATCTGACAATTCATTTTAATTTGTTTGATTCCGTCTCTAGTACGTTTCATCTTTCAAGTGGTGGATCTGAAATAATTGTTGGTGAATGGCATGGACTCACAGAGACATATCCAACTTACACAGGTGAGCTTACTTAATTTTTAGCTCTTATCATTCATGATTACATTTACACAAATTACTCAAAAGTTTTAAATTGTATCACCATCATTTTATTACTCATTATTACTTTCGGCAATTATAAAATTAAAATTATTTATTCAGCTGGATCTTCATAGCCAATTATTTGTAGGATGAACTTTGAATAAATAAATAAATGGATTTTTCTCTACGCTTATTCATAATTGTCTTCTTCAGTACAATTGACCAATGTAGATGGGTGTGACTTATACGAAGCAGGGGAAATTTTAGATACCCTGATTGGTTATATCCCTATTTTCCCCTGCTTCACTGTCCACTCGATTGGTTTTTATATTTTGTGACATCACGAGGGCGGACGATCTACATCGGTCGATTACCCTCCTCGTCCGTAATTCCCCAAGAGGTTTATTTTTATTTCATCTTGTCACATTATCTTTTTCAGAAGTTATAATGCCACAGCTAGCCTGGGTATTTTTATATTGTTTCACTCCTATAATATATTCGTCTACCTTCTATTATTATGTTATTACAATAGAAATAATAATGATTTTGAACATAATTGAAACATGAACAATTGTGTATACAAGTTCGATGATAAAGTTATAGGCACGCACATCAACCATATAAGTCCACGACAGAACTCGACAGAAGAATACAATCAACACACCTTAGTTTCCCATTGTCCTAAGGTAAAAGTCAGCAAGATAATTCCGTTCTTAAAATCTACAAGATATATTTGACAACAGTTTAAAATTTATCATTTGCTTCTATTTTTATATGTGTAACTTTTAGGTAGGCAGATGTCAACGCTTTTTAGTAGCCCATGCATTTTATTTGTATATTGACCGACTGTTCATGCTGATATTTCAACAAAGATGTAATTTATTACTTTCATAAAATTATGAAACTTTGAAATATTTATGTAATTAACTTTTTAAACTAATTTGACTAAGGTCCGGTATTAACATGTCCAGGTAACCTTTATCCGACTTTTTGAACTTGTTATCACCATGGTTACCAATGCTATTTGTTTTCACCAACTCTCAGATAAATAGCCAACTGGAATTGGTAATACCGAGCCCAATTTGAAAATATCAAAAATTGACGTAATTCAATACTGGTACAGATTTATTTTATGAATCCACGTGCACATAAGTGATTGTTCAGTCACAGTAATGAAATTTAAAAAAAAATGGGTCAGCTCAGCAATAGGTCGTATACGATCGAAAATTGAATTAACAATTCATTCTATTTTTTTTTTTTAATTGTCTAAATGAGCGAAGCACTGGATCGTGTTACTCAGATGGACGTGTCACGACTTATGGTCCGAGTAATCGAGTTAGAGCATTCGTTTAGAAATCAACAATGCCTTGTTATAGTTGTCGAGAGCTTTGAAAGACTCATTTCGCGAGTCATTTCTTCGCATTTCATATAAATGTTACTCATTGTTATTATCACGCATTCATTGGACTATAGATTCACCTTGAACAAAATTGAAACTATCAATTCTCAATAGGAACATTACAAAGTGAAATACCTCGAATCAAGTATAAAATATATCAGCTATTTCACAGAGCACTATAATCAAAATGGAAAATTATAGAAATAAAGAGATATTCTTTTATAGGTACGGTAAATTAGAATTTCTCATTTTAATTCAGTTTTAATCAACACCAAGCGTATTTTTGATCCAGACTTAAATATAAGTCCATGCATAAAATTATCAGGATTCTGTGTAGTTTGGTGTAAAAGAATGAAGGTAGACAATTTTCGCACCGAAAAGATAATTTCGATGATAGTATTCTTTATAATCGAAATTATCATGTCGAAGCGAAAATTGTATACCTTTATTCAGTTTGTATATTCAATGTTTTTTATATTTATCGACTTCAACCAGCCTGAAACATAAAATCGACACGAGGGTATTTTAACGAGGCCACAGTCAAGTGAGAACGAACCCTAGGTCAAACAGAACTCGAAATATAAATTACAGATCACTGTTGTCGGTGTAACTGACAATCATTGCTATATGCGATGAGTGACGACCGACAAATGCCGACAATTTCGAAACATTATAATTACAGGTGTGAAATATAAACGTCCGTCACACGACATAAGCCCTGTTGATACATGGCCTAGTCCTACAGTAGATTCACAGTTACCCGCAGTATAAGATATCGAACGAGAAACTTTTAGTAAGATTTCAACAGCAAAAGTACCTGGAAAATAGGACGCAGTATTTTTTTTCCTTAGAAACGAAATTTGGAAAACCAAACCAGTGGTCGAGTGGTTATAACCATTGAAAAAGAAAACATTCACTTGAGGGAAAACGAAAACAAATAAACAAATGAATTGAAAAAAAAACATGAAAATAACAGTGAACTGTCATTCAGGAGACCGGGGTTCGATTCCTGTCATGGTCGACCATCCTGACAGGGTTTTTTCGTGATTTCCCAGCTGTCGTTCAGGTTGATACTGGGATGGTTCCTTAACAACATGCCACGACCGACTCCTTTCCACTAACCAAACACACCTAATAAAATAACCTTTCATCTCACCATCCCATTATCTCATATATCATTCACCGACGCCAATAGATCTCAGTCATCAGCACAGTGCGTCGTTGAACCCAAAATGAAAAAATAAAAAATTGAAAATATGACGCAAAGGATGACAAGTAAGTATCGTTCGGAGGGGACACTATAAGGTCGATCTTACCACCCCCGAAGAAAAAAAATTACTCTGATGTATTCAATTCATTCAACAATACTGTAAATAATAATCTAATAAGGGTGGATAAATAGTAAACAAAAGCTGTGAAAAGCAAATTGACAATTTTTTCACTTTATTTTGCTCAGCTTCTTTGTAGTAAGGTTATCAATATTAGTATTGACAAATCACGGTTGAAAATTCGAAATTCGATAACTCGAAAATTTGACACAGATGCATGAAGGCTAAGGACGACAATAATTGGTACGGACGGGCACGGCAAGAGCGATCTTATGCCCACACTCAAAGAGATAATCAATTTCAATTGTATTTATTTCATTCAGAGAGAGAAGTTTACTAAAACACTGCCGCCAAAACGGTTGCCACACGTACACAGTAGAACAAAATTAAAAAAAAAACAATACATTATTTTTTTTTTAAATAAGAGAATTAAATGTGAAAAACACTAAATATATTCTGTAAATATCAAACTGATATGGGATAAGAAACAATAATTGTAAAAAACGAATTGACCCAATTCATTTTATTCCGTATAACTTCCGATTAGTAAGGTTATCAATATCTATATTGACAAATCACGGACGCATACCAACTATCTATCTATACAGTTAGCAAGCAGTCCATACATTACGATGTGTATTTACAAACAATATATTATATAACGATTTCCTATTCAATTCCAATAGTTTCACCCAATTAAAAAAACATATAACATTATGTCATTCGTTGCTATTATTTTCCATTTTGAGTGGAGAATGCTGTAATTTCAACTGAATGCAACGCAGAAACATACAAGAAAACCACATCGGTTGCAACCGCGAACGTCGCAGCTATACGGCGCAGGACTTTCTAAAGTGAAAATAGACATTATATAGACAACACACAACGAACGATCGCGACGCACCAAATTGCGGAAACAGCAAATAAAACAATAGCGAAAGTTATCCCTGGGAATATGCATACACGTCGTAAACAAGTTCCTCGGTTGTTAAACTAGAATACAAAAATAATTATCTCATCAAAAAAGGGTTCGTCAGTCGTAGAAGCGACCAGTCATGTTTCACAATTCCGTAAACGTTGAATAATATATTAAAGGCCATCACAACGACCCTGAGGCTGGAATTTAATTAATAATGACGCCAAATTTGAGAGAAAACTAGAAATCATCATCTATATTCTTATTATTTTGATTTCGATTTTGCAATATTAATCTAGGCCTACATATATTTGGTTCACTTTATTACTGTTTGTGTTGTTTTACTATTCTCTTGTTCTGTGAATAAGATGAAGAATATAAAGATTTATAAATTGAATAAATTGAATCATCATCATGACGCGCTTCTTGTTCCTAATTTTAGGGAAAACTGAAAATCAACATCTCAATTTCAAAAATTATAATCAATTCATTTGTCCTCCAGGACCCGCCTCATTTTCCAAATCGTGACGTAAGCATTATCCATTTTTGTTCATATTTCAATAGAAAATCGGGTGATGCTTCCCGGGTGAAGACTTCTACCGAGT